>JADLZK010001932.1:0-1200000 GCA_015847255.1 Hyparrhenia diplandra
CCAGGAGTAACGCACGAGTATATATCTTGTACATTAAGATTTTATTTATGGTCTTGTAAGGTTTACTTTAGGTAGGTCTTGAGCATTGCTATATCACAAATGCACAGTTGTACACCAAAAGTTACACTAGTTAGATTGAAATTGAATACAAGTTGAACTAATTCGTAACGCATTCTCCTGAAAACACACCCTGCTTGGCCTAGCAGAAACGCATGAATTATTCACTTGTGCCACCCTTTCAAAGGCACAATGAGAGTATTGATCGAATGACTGTAATAATAAGAGCTATTGGAGGGTTGATCTCAAAGGAAAGGATACTACAGTACGCAACAGAAGAGAAATGAATGTTGTACACTTTTTCATTCAAAGTTGTCTTCTTTTCCCATATATAAATATGTAAAGTACTGTATAGTACCACGCACGCACGCACGCACACCACGTACAGGTCGGCAACGACACCAACTAAACTGGCCTGTCTATCCGAGCAGAATGAGGAAAGGCACGGCGAAGATTGCGAGCGCCACCGCGCGTGCGCCGCCATCACCGACCCTGCTGCTTCCCACTCCCAACCACCACGGCTTGGCGGCGGGACCCGCCGCTGCTCCGTTCTTCTGCGCGGTCGCCGGCGACGCACTGCTGCTGCCGCCACCTGGAAGGCACCACCGCAACCACGGTTAGGCGTGCGTTAGACAGCGTCAAAATAAAGGCACTGATGATGGTGTTGATGATTATTTTAATGCAATTGGAAATCGGAAACTACTAGCGCAAAGCGAGGTCCAAAAGATACTCGCCACGCACGAGTCGACGGGCTGAAACCACAATCTGAACAACAGACTGAAAGCAAGAGGACTAGTACTATATATGCATATAGAAAGCTTCATTCTCAAAGCGTGTAGTACTCTGTTCAGAGGAACACGTAGAGTACTCTGTTCTGGAGGGCATTCAGTTGTCCCGTCGATTCAGGCAATCAGGCTTGAACGCCGTCGATCAGATGAGGCACTGACTGTAATCCTAATCCGATCCCTTGTTTTCTTTTTTGCTACCACCACCTAACTAAGATGATGCAAGGAGACCAAGAGTCCAAGAGTGGAAACAGTTATGAGATCGATGCAGGGGTGAAGCAAGCTTACTGGGTGAGTTGCCCTGCGCCGCCGCCGCCGCCTGCCTGGCGAACTGCTCGAACACCTGCGCGTCCTTGGAGTCCGGCGGCAGGTTCAGCAGCCCTGTATAATGCCGTGTCGTCGCCGGCCACGAAACAAAACAAAACACGTTACATGTCAGTTCGACGTTGCAAAGCATAGAATCCCAGGAGAAACATACAGTAGTACGTAGGAGAGTCTCGCTTTGTTTAATTTATTCTCACGTGTTTTTTTCCCCACTGAAGAACAAGAAGAAATGTGAGACTGCAGCTAGTGGGGCTGGAGTCCACACTTGTCCCTGTCAGACGACCAAAGTGGTGCGCAGAATTATGAGGCAGCTACAGCTAGGCGCATGATACGTACAACCCGATCGCGTACAACCGCGCCGCGCGTGACAGCACACCGAACCGGCATCGATCACGCCGATCACGGGGTTGCCGACGACTGCCGTGCGCCGGCAAGGAAGCCCCGCGCGCGTTGCGTTTGGAGCCTTGTGCACTTGGTTCTCCCACCTTGGACTCACTGCACGAGGACGAGATGCATGGACAACCAATCCGATGTGATACTGTTTCCATCCGTTTCCTCCAGGACACGGAATTCTTGTGAGATGTAGTACGTTGCTGTCCTACTACTATAACATGTCCTTATGCCTTGTCGAGACACGGCGTTGTGTTCCTCCGTCGTACGTACGAGGTGACACGCCCGCCGGGTGCCTACAACTGCCGTGACGTCTGGAAAGGATCTGTCGGGCTTTGCCCTGATCTAGTCTAGATGCAGAGAACTTCAATATACACCAAATGCAATTCGTTTCGTTCTCTACTCCTATTTCTCGACAAAATAATGGCGGTTTTCTTATCTTTGGTTGACATATGGTGGGGACGTGTCGCATGCATATGGTTTCAACTGTATGTATGTCCTTGCTAGCTGCTAGTATTCGGCTTAGCAAAATTAACAAGTCGAGGTGAAGCTATCTCCACCTTTTTTTCTCTCTCTAATATATACGTGTATCCCTGATAGCAAATCTGTCTTTCAGTCTCCACTTATAAGCTATTCATGTACCCTACTGCACTAAGCGCAACAACGTCTCTTCCACTATGTGTACAAAACATCTTCCACTAAATGCATGTTACCCAAATTTTCAATTTTCACACGTGTCATGCCCCAATACGTGCCAGCATATCAACCCAACCCCAGCTCCCCATAAGTAATACAATATCTTCTGCTAAATGCAATTATTTTATTCCCTACCAACATGCACATAGCATCCACGTTATATTATTTTCTTTGACCATCACAATAATTCTCCTATAATCCAATCTAATACTCTATAAAAAATCTTGAATTAATTAGCTTATCCAATTTTGATAGCATTTATGCAATGATTCAACCGTTTTGTTTGTACAAAATCCAACGACAACTTGCTAAGTATATTCTTTTATGAAAAATATATAGTACTTTTATGTAAAATATATAGTATTGCAAAATAGAGTACTATTATGTAAATTATATAGTATTGTCTAGTTCAACTGATAAAAGAGAAGAAACTGTACTTAAGCACTTTGTTGAAAAGTGTTAACGAAGTGCACAATTTAAGTACGTAAAGCCAGCAATTATAAGATCACAAGCACTCAACCAGCTGGTGGATGGATATATTTCAGCATCATCAGTTAGATGCTACATACCGCTTGTCAGAGCAATCTGCTGCCAATTCCATCATAATTGTTACGTACGTAGTCAATGAAACTAACACTAGTGAGAATTCGAATTCGTAGTGGTAGAACCGAACGTACTGGGGCAATCGGAGATGTTAGCGGGTGCGTTGCAGACGGCGGGGAGTCCGAGCGCCTTGGTGACGTTGATCTTGAGCCCCAGGTTTGGGTCGTCCCGGTCCTTGACCAGCACGCACAGGCACTTGCGGCTGCTCTGCAGCACCGTCTTGAGACCCGCGCAGCAGTCGGGCGTCGGCGCCGACGCCGTCGCACCGTCCTGCACGAACGTCAGGCACGTCGAGAGTGCCACCAGCTTGTCGGAGCACTCCGCGCGGTCCGCCGCGAAGTCGCCGCACACACTCGACGGCGACAAGCACAGCACCGTCAGCAGCGCCGACATGGCCGACACGGCCATGACACTCCTCGAATCCATGGCGCGCTCGCTCGCCGGCCGGCTGCCGGAGTTGGCAGGCAGAGGAAGCTGCTGCTGCTGCTGCTGCTGCACGGTTGTGTTGTTGTTGTTGGGGTGCTGTGGCTGTGGCTGGGACTGGGATGGCTATAGCTGCTAGAGGGCGGGGTGCGGAATATATAGTGGGTGTGTGCCGGTGTGAGCGCGGCGGTGCCGGTGCGGCAGCGTGCGCACGCACGACTGCGTGTGGCCGAGCGCGGGGACCCGGGAGTTGGTTGTGGGCGGCCAGAGCGGCGGGACGCGGACGTGGCTGTGGCCTATGGGCCACGCCCCACGCGGGCTCCGGCGGCATGAACACGGTGGAGGCACCACCGGTCTCGATAGGGCGGGTGCCGTGCAGTGTGATGTAAGTGATGTAGCGGTAGTGACGTGCGTGGCTAGATCGATATGGATGGATGGATGGAGGCCGTTGAGTGCTGATTCGCTGCGTATTTGCCTCTGTCATATGCCGAGGGATAAGCTTGATGGATGCACGGATGCTGTTGATAGTACAGTACGAATTAAGAAGCGTCGCTTTGCGAAATTTTGCACACACAAAATAAAATGACTGTTCGAATTGAGATGTGATGTACACACATATATTTCTTTTTTCCTGTATCAATGCCCTGAATAAAGGAAAATAAAAAACAACACGGCCCTATTCGCTTAACATATTAGTCCGACTTATCAATCGTTGCTCTTAAAAGGGTGCATACTCTTACACATGCAACCGTTAGATGTTGCTTGTTGTCGGCGTCCGAGCGGGGGGTGCCTCGGGTGCCCGGCAATAAAAATTTCTAGGCGTGTGCCTCCTCCCCTAATGGCGTGAGCGCAAGATGGACACGGACACGGTGGGTTTATCCTGGTTCAGGCCAACGGGGCCCCACGTCTAGCGGGTGGTGTCCTGCTCGTGTTACCTCGCGCTCAAAGGAGAGCTTGTAGTAGGGGTTACAAGCGGCATGAGGGGAGAAGCTGGTCTCAAGCCCCCACGATCGTGGTAGTGGTGGTGGTGGTGGTTGACTGGCTGAATTTGCGATCAGTCGATCGGTCCATCGGTCGATCCCCGCTAATGGGGCATTACTCCCCCTTTTATAGTAGGAAGAGGGAAATAATGTTTACATATGTAGGTGCCTAGGTGGCTAATTTCGAGGCTACACTTATTGCATGTGTGCAGCCGAGGGTCGGTTGGCTTGGGACGTCGCTTGATGAAGACATCGCGCCCCGATCCGGTGGCGAGGCGTGCCATTTCAGTGCGGACGAGGGTGCGTGGAGGTGTCCCTCACGATCCGCATGGAGGGGCGGTCGAGCACCGGTGTGGCGTGTCATGCGCCGGTGGTCCGCCCAACGTGGCGTCTTGGCGGTGTTTCCGAAATGAACGGTGTTGTCCTGATTTCCGTGCCGGGCGGCGTAATACGCCACCGCCCGACTTTTGTGTCCCATCGATCGGATTGGGGAGCAATTTGGCGAGCCGATTTGATGGGTGTAATCGATGGCCTGGCGCGCCTCGTCTGGCTGCGCAACCGCATTAAATGCAAATGTTTCCCTTCTTCCTTCTTCCACGGAACCTCCCATGCCCGAGGGTCGCGTCCCTGGGTGAGACGGTTGGGCTACCTCGCCCGAGGATGGATGGAGCCGGGGTCTCCCTCGGGGCGAGGCGGAGATTTGCACCCGAGGGTGGTGAGCTAGGCCACCCTCGCAGGGGAGTCCATGCGCCCGGGATGGAGAGGCTGTGTCCCCCTCGGGCGGCGGGGTCTAAGCACCCGAGGATGGAGAGTCTGGGTCTCCCTCGGGCGAGACGGAGATTGGGATTGAGTCCGAGCCCCGGGTCGGTTGGTGATGACGTGGAGCGTTCTGGTTCTCCGTCTTGTAAGGGTTCTTGACCTTGTCATTCTTGAGCGTAGCGAGCTCCTTGCTGACAGTTCGGTCGTGGAGATTCGTGGATGAAGACAAGCTGGTCAAAGACCCGCTTGGAAATTGTCGAGTAACTACTCGGTGTCCTTCGTCGTGGTGACTCTCGTGGGCCGCTTGTGGGCCGACTCCGGCCTTCATGTATGCGCCGTGGCTCTTTGGCTCGTCCGTCGCCTCGATTGGGCCGTCTTTTGGAGTGGGATGGTGGCGGTCGGGTTTTTACCGGGCCCCCGATGGGCGGCTGGATTCTCATTGTTTGGAGAATGTCTCGGGGCCCAATATTTAGGTCCCCGACAGTAGCCCCCGAGCCCCCGAGAGTGTGGACTCGCCCAGGGGGGTTGTGCCGTGTTCCGTCGCCTTGGGTGTTTCTTCTCGGGTGTGGTTCGTCTACAATGGGTGTCTTGAGCTTTGGTTTGGGTGTAGTTTCCCGAGGCCTCGGAGGAATGGCGGATTCCTTCGAGGTATTTTAAACCTCGCACGCCGGCAAGGCCGAAACAGCTCTATTCTCGCGCTTGTTTGTGCGGAGTTTGTTCGTTTTTTGCGTGGGCGGCCCGAGGCCCGCGCTTATGTGCGCAAGGTCGCCCTGGGCTTCCTCGACTTTGATTATACGCTCCTCCGTCGCCCTCCCGAGAGGGAGGAGGAGGGGAGACACACCTCGGTGCCCCGAAAGCCGACCATGGTGTGTTCCGTTTGAACGTTGTAACGGGTCGGTTTAAGTGGGGTGCCCGTGCCCTCGCCGGAGCAAGGGGTCCTACGTGTGATCTAGGATTCACCCCATGAGAACCTCACGGACCGTTTAGCGGATCTCGGGGTTTGACAGTCAACCCTCGAGGGCCCAGAGAGGCCTCCCACGGATGGGACATCTCTATAAACAAAGACCCGCGTGGTCTTAAACACGATCAGAAATCCCGAGCCCCAGAGGGCTCGGGTATAGCCGGTGTGCATTTCCATCCGGTCCCCGGGTTCGGGTTATCCCGAGGCGATCGAGAAACCCCGTGGGGGCCCAGCTGGCAACCTCACGGAACATAAAGTGCACGTTGACGTCTGCGTCAGCCCGAGGCTCGGCGGTCCGCCGGGGCGAGAACCACCATCGGATCGACTTTTTGCCCCTTAGGGGCCGGGCGCCCGCCGGATATGGACGGCCGGACGATTTTGCCCCCGAATGGAAGACGAGGCGTCTCCTCGCCGTGCCCGAGGCGGCGTGGACGGTTCCAATCCGATGGGGACGTGGCCCCTGCGGGCACTTGTCGTGGGCGGTAATCGAGAGCACCGTCAAGGTGCATTAATGCTCTTGATTGACGGCTTGCGGCGCGGCCGAGCCGTCGGATGAGCGGTTCCCGTTTCATCATGGGCCGCCCATTCCGTGCATCGGTTCGTTTGCCCAGCGGCGGTTCGCCTTCCCTTCCCTATACCTCGGGTCGTAGGGCGGCGTATGGTTGCTCCTTTGTTCTTGCTATCGCCTCCTTGCCTTCTTTGCCGCAAACAATTGGAAATAGAGAGAAGGATAAGGGAGAGATTGAGGAGAGATCCACTTGCCTCGTGCTCATGCGAGTGGTGTTGCCGGGCGGCGCCGCCTCTCGTTCTCTCCGCTCATCCATGGCGCAATCGGTGGCGGCGACAATGTGCGGGAGGTGCTTTCGATGCCGAACCGTGGCCGAGAACGTCGGCGACGGAGGAAAAGCTTCACCGCCCTGGTCGAGGAAGGGCTTCTTCGCCCCCGCATCGACGCCGCCGGCCGAGAGTGGATAGCCCCGGATTGGACCGAGGAGGAGCCTAAACCTCTTGATGGCTACGTGGTGAGCCCGATCGATCTTCACCGGTGTGGGTTCGGGATGCCGGCAGAGCCGGTTCATTCGTGCAATCCTCCATTACTACGGCATTGAGCTTCACCATCGCGCCTTGAACTCTATCTCCCGGGCCGCCATCTTTGTCGCCCTCCGTGAGGGATTCACGGGGATCGAGCCGCGTGGAACCTTTGGTTGTGGTTCTTTAAGGCGGACATCACCACCGCCGGTGGCGAGGGGTGCGCCACGAAGGGGTTCTTGGCGTCGGTGGTGGCGCGCTCCAAGTCCGATCGGAGCAGGCGAGGCCAAGCCGAGCTGATGGGTACATCCTTTCCAAGCTCACCTCCTCCAACAAAGGGTGGCGGGACCCGGTGGTTCTACCTCCGCAACGAGCTGGAATGAACTTCCGGGTGTACACCGGGCGCGTTCTCGGCGTCAGGAGAGGTGGTTCAGGGTCCCCCCTCGGCGGTTCAGCCCCATTTGGAGGGCCTAAGGCAAAGCGGTGATGCCCGACTCAGAAGAGGGCGTGAACGCCGGGCGCCGCGGGTTGCTTTTCATCGGCGTCGGGTGTTGCCATTGATGGCTCGCCCTTTGTGCATGTACCGGATGACCTCCTCGGGTTGCCGGTCTTGAGGAGTCTCGGATGTCGTCCCTTCGCTTTCCACCGATGGCCTGGCCAAGAGGGTAAAAGGAGGCATTGGGGTCCAATGCCCCGACAGAGATCCCGAGGATCCCCATGCGCCTCCCCGTGGGTACATCTCCTTGGTAAGTGCCTTTTGGTTTCAGCGTTCTTGTATTGTCTTGTTGCCACCATGCTCCTGCCGCGGTGGTTCTTATTCCATCTTCTTGCAGGGTCATTTGAACTATCACGACTCCCCTCCTCCCATGCCTGGCCTGGATGCCGCGCGCCGAGCGTCGAACCGTGCTTGGAACGAGCGGGAGAGAGCACGGGCGTTGATGAAGGAGGAGAAGAAGAAGAGGAATGTGGCTCGCGCCAACCGCCGGGCCGAGCGCCAGAGGCGGGGGCGGTCGCTCGATACCTCGACCACCGAGGAGGACGAGGATGAGGAGGGGAGGACGAGTTCGTCGTGAACTCGTCGGGACGATGATCGGGGGAGGCTCGTCGGGACCGGAGCCTGGGGGTTGCCGACCTACTCGGGGCTTCGTTATGAGCCCGAGGCGTCGGAGGAAGCTGGGACTAGCGCGCCCCAGGGTCATTCTAGCCAAGGCTTCGGGACCACTGGTGGTCCCGAGGTTTCCCGACGTCGGTGGTGCCCTCGGCGCTGCAAGGTGCGGCTCGGAGGGAAGAGCCGACGCTTCCCGATGTGGGTTCTCCGGCGCCGCAAGGTGCGGTTCGGGGTGAAGAGCTGGTGACGCCCGTCCCGAACCGGCTCCCCGCCGGCGTACGGAAACCGTGGAGGAGACGACCGTGCGTCGTCGCCGACGCAAGTCGCGCAGCCTTCCCGCGTCTCGGCTCCGCCCAAAGGCGATCCCTCGGGCCTCGTGAGTCCCTTCGTGCTTTTTGTAGTTTGCTTCTCTTCTTGTATCTTTTGGCTTCTTTTTGATGTGTTCTTGGCTTTAGGAAGCGAGGGGCCCTCACTCTGACCTTGCACCCTAAGAAGGCCCCGAAGGCCCTCACTCCGCCGAGGGTATGCATCGCATGTATATTCCCGAGGCGCCTTTCTTGTAGAGTTCTTTTTGTCTCCAATTAGCGCAAAGGATTTTGCCCTTCGAGGCCAACCGGGCGAGCCTCGGTCTTATCCTCGGGTAACTCTCCCCGGGAGAGGTATTCCCATAGGGGTTCTCTCCGGTCGGGGGCTTGGTCGACCGCCATGGCCGGGGGCGCGGTGCGATGCTGGTCGTCTCCATGAGCCCCCGAGGGTATTTCCAAGGGAGTGTACTTAACAGGGGCTCATTGAGATCTCGGGTGAGTACGTTCGAGGGGAATGTTGGCATTTCTTAACGCAATCAAAGGAAATAGGTATAAAACCCATCCCCAATAAAAGCGTCGAAATGCGCCGACATTCCCCAAGTAAACCACCATGTCGGTGATCCGAAATGGAACTGTCAACGGGATAGATCTTGCCATCTTAGATATTCATCCGCAGCGCACGGATCTATCATTGTAGTATTTCACCGGAAGTATTCGGGGTATCGTTATTTTATATTTTCCCAAAGGAAGGCATGTGATTAATAATTTAGCATGGCATCTGAATAGAGGAACATGTGTTTGCTTAGACCAAAATGTTCATACTTGGGGGTAAGCAATACGGTATATGGATAGTGTGACACACACTTAAGAATCCACCATAAAAAGGATAAAGAAAATAGATAAAGAATAAATAAATAAATGAATAACCTAATGGAGTAGTTCTAATGTATCTAGTTATGGCCATACAAATAAATAGTTAGGATCATATGCAAACTGATCTAAGCGTGGTTAGGTCTAGGATAACAGGGAGACTCCCGGGTGCCATACGGCCCAATAGAAGCATTTACGAACTCCTACAGAACATACGAACGTGGGAGGATTTCAAAGGACGGTCAAGGCTTGTCACGACCAAGCCGCCTACCCCCTCAACCGTGGCATGCCCTCATATTCGTAGGTGTCGTAATACCCGGGCACCATGCCCGCGTATTAGAGCACTACTCTTGTCCCCCCAGGATCCCCACTCGTCGAATGGACGGACTAGAACAAGAGCAAACCCGAAGGAACAACGAACCGTTATCCCACCTCTAATCAAGTTAGGCATATGATGATCGATGATGAACTGTAATGAACATGTCAAGATTATGATATGTAAACTATATGCTAGTTCATATACCAACACAAGAACATGAACAAAACTATACTCTAGTTCATAAGTTAGGCCATAAATATAAGACTTGCAAATAGAAGAATGCTCCATAGAGTAGATGTATTACCAAAGCACTTTCTTCTAGGAGACAAGCCCTCCTTGTAGCTCTTCTACTCCAAGTGCTAACCAAGAAAGAATAAAGAAGAAGAAAGAAGAAGAAGGAAGAAGTAGAAGAAGAGAGAGAGGTAGAGGTGGTAGAGAGGGAGAAATTTTTGGTTTCTTTGGACTCCAAGTGGTGTGTGTTGAGAGAGGGAGAGAGGGCCTACTTATACACTTGGAGGAGGGGCCTAAGTGCTAATTTACACCAAAACCGACCTCGTAAACCTTCCTTATATGTGCAAACCGACCAACTAAGGGCGGGAAACCCCGTTGAAAGGTGCACGAACCGCCTCCCAGGCTGGGCCGAAACCGCCTCGGGGAGGGTGCGGCCGCACTGTGGTGCGCTGCCAAGCCCCCCTCAGGCTCGGCCTGGCCCGGGGTCTCGGTGGGGTGTCGTCTTTCGCCTCGAAAAGTTGTGGGCCGGGCTTTGCTCGCCCGCATTTGATGTTTTGGGTCGATTTGCTCTTGGGCTTGGATTTTGCAATAATGCGCTTTCCGGAAGGTGTACTTTTGGTCGATTTTCCACTTGCTTTTATTATAAATCTGCAAAATAAAATACAAGACACTACAAGTGGAATTTATTAGTGATAAATGTATATGAGTATAAAAGGTTTAATTTTACTCCCTTTATGGTAGTAAGTTGACGGGAAAAAAATATGTCGTTGGTTACCGTCAACAAACTCCCCCAAGCTTACCCTTTGCGCGTCCTCGAGCAAAAAGAGATAAGTACTTGGTTGTTGATCAGAGTTGTTGCTACTATACCGATTACGTTTTACAAGTGCCGGGGTTATAATAAGATTTTCTACTAGAGTTTGAATAAAATGGCACATCTTTTTTCCCACCCTTTTATTACCTTTCATCATTAGCGGGGCTTTCGAGCTTTTCTCAAAGCCTTGGCGGGTTGCCGATAGAACGGTTATAACGAGAGGTGCTTATCATTCATCCTTTTGATCAACTTTTTATCAGGGATTTTATTTAGATAATATTTATTATTATTATTTTTTTCGAGAAAGCATGGGCTTTATTGCTATATTTTTTTTGGAGAGGTGGGCTCGCTCGCCCTAGACTTTTGTCTTTTATTTCCTCTCTTTTCTTTTTCTTTCTTTCCCTTTTTTTTTTAGAGATGTGGGTTCTACTCGCCCTCGGACACTTGTCCATTTTTCATCTCATTTTTTTTTAGCATAGCCCAAAGACATTTCTCTTTTTAAAGCATAGATTCCGGATGTCAAGTTTCTCTTTTGGACGAAGTCATAGCAAATCCATTTGTACCATATCATATTTGGCAACAACTTAGACTAGATAGAGCATATGCAACCCCCATGAATCGGGTTTTTTTCGGGATGAGTTTTAGAATTAGCCACTAAACCCAAACTTTAGAGAACTTGAATTATAAACTAGGCACAAAGGCAAAGCATAAGACAGAGCAACTATTCATCATTTCAACAAGGGACTAAGACTAAACATTTTTATAGCTCATATATATAAGCATTAAGGCACAAAGAAGAGCTACTTATTCTATTTTTGGATTTTTTAGTTTTAGTTTTTTTTTTTCAATGCAATATTGCTGAAATTTAAACATGCTAGAAATAAAGTAAAAATTGATGGAAATAAATATGCAATGCAATGATACTCGAGGGGGGTCCTCCCCAAGCTATTTGGAGGCCTGTGGGTATCTTTATTTATTTTTGTTCTTTTGAGATAAGCTGTCATTTTACCTTTGACGGAGGGTCCACTCTTTGGAGTCTGCTGGATTTGGGACTTTCTCCGATTTTTTGTTGTTTGATGGTGCACCGGCTCCGGAGATAATGGAGGGGCTGCACTTCTTTTAGCTTCCACACCTTTTGTGGAGGGGTGTATTTTGATTGTTTCTTTGGTTTTGATTCTTTTGGTGTGGAGCTTTCTTTCGGGGTCTTTTGTCCTTTTGTAAAGATGGGGACCTTCTCCTTCTTCTTTGGTTTAGGAGCTGTCTTTTTCTTTTGTTCCCACCTTTTATTTTTGTTGATTTGCCTTGGAGGTCTTTGCCCGGTCTTTGGGGGCTGGATTTCTATTTCTTTAATGCCTTGTTCCCCATCTTCCCGATAGAGGACCGGGTCTTTGGAGGTGCCGCCGGTCTTTGGAGGTACGAAGTTTTTGCATTTGCGAGTACCGGGTCTTGGTGTCGGAAAGCACCTCACCGATGAAGTAAACAGGGCGTTGAACGGGGGAACGTGTGCCCTTCTTCCCGACGCTCCACTACGACCACTGCGCTGACTACCTGAGTAGTGGCTGTGACATAGAGGAGCAAAGTCTCTCCTGGGTTTGGCGGCACACGGGGGGGCGGACTAGTCAGGAGTTTCTTGAGGTTACTGAGGGCTTCCTCGGCCTCGAGGGTCCAGGCAAAGTGCTCGGACTTGCGAAGGAGCCGATAGAGGGGGAGGCCCCTTTCCCCGAGGCGGGAAATGAACCTCGCTTAGTGAAGCCAGGGCAGCCCATAACCTTCGAACTCCTTTGAGGTCTCGGATTGGCCCCATCTTCGTGATTGCGTCAATCTTGGTCGGGTTTGCTTCGATGCCTCGCGTTGCGAGACGATGAAACCCAGCAAAGCATCCCTCGGGGGACCCCAAACACGCATTTTCTGGGGGTTGAGCTTGACTCCCTTCTTGTTTAGACACTCGAAGGTTTCCCCGAGGTCTCCCACGAGGTCAGCAGTCTTCTTGGACTTGACCACTATGTCGTCGACATAGGCCTCCACGATCCTCCCGATGAGTTCTCCAAAGACGATTTGCATGCACCGCTGGTATGTTGCCCCAGCGTTCCTCAGCCCGAAGGGCATTGTGAGGTAGCAATATATCCCGAAGGGTGTTATGAAAGAAGTCGTGAGCTGGTCGGATTCTTTCATTTTGATCTGGTATGCTTAGGAATATGCGTCAAGGAAGGATAAAGTTTCGCGATCCCGCGGTGGAGTCGACAATTTGGTCGATTCGAGGCAAAGGAAAGGGAACTTTTGGACATGCTTTGTTGAGACTAGTGTAGTCCACACACATCCTCCATTTTCCATTCTTTTTTTCTCTACTAATACAGATTAGCTAACCACTCTGGGTGGAATACTTCCTTTATGAATCCGGCCTCCTGTAGCTTGTGGATCTCCTCGCCGATGATCTTCCGCTTGGCGTCATCGAAACGGCGCAAGCGCTGCATGACTGGTTTTGAGCCCGGCCGGATGTCTAGGGAGTGCTCGGCGACATCCCTCGGTATGCCTGGCATGTCCGAGGGTCCCCACGCAAATGTCTTGGCGTTCGCACGGAGGAAGTCGATGAGCACTGCTTCCTATTTCAGATCCAGCCCGAGCGATGGTCGCAGTTTCTCCTCCGGATGCTCGGGATCGGCGGGATCTTCTTGGTGCCCGAGGAGGGCTCAAAGCTCCGGCGCGGCGCTTGGCCTCGTGCTCGATCGTGATCTCGTCGAAGCTCTTCTTTGCGTTGGCAATGAGTGCCTCGACAATGGCGGCGCCTCGGCGTACTCCTCGCTCTCTTACGTCGCACTCGTATGCGTGATGGTGCGAGGGGCGATCGTGATGACACCCTTCGGCCCCGGCATCTTGAGCTTGAGGTAGGTGTAGTTTGGGACGGCCATGAATTTGGCGTAACAAGGCCGCCCGAGGATTGTGTGGTATGTACCCCGGACCCCGAGGATCTCAAAGGTGAGAGTCTCTCGCCTGAAGTTCGAGGGGTCCCCGAAACAGACCGGTAGGTCGATCTGCCCGAGGGGCTTCAGTTGCTTGCCGGGGACGACGCCATTGAACGCTGGCCCTCCCGGGCGGATCTTGGACTTGTCCACCCCGAGGAGGTCGAGTGTTTCCTCGTAGATGAGGTTGAGGTCGCTTCCTCTATCCATGAGGACCTTGGTGAGCCGGGTGTTGGCAATGATTGATCCACCACCGGTGGATAAGCCCCCGGGTTTGGGATGTGCCGAGGGTGATCCGACCGGGTCGAAGGTGATGGCCCGATCGACCACTTGCGCAGCCTTCGATCGCTGGCTCGGGCCGCATGCACCTCCCGCCGCTCCTTCTTGCGTTGCCGCACCGACATGTTGCCGGTGTTGCCGCCGAAGATCATGAAGCAATTGTTCACCTTCGAAACCCTTGTTCCCTAAGACGCCCTCGGGTGCCCCTTCCTCCTCTTCCTCGGGGAATGGCTCCGAGTTTGGCGGTATTTTGCGCACCGCTTTGCACTCCTCGAGGGTACGCTTGATCGGGAACCCGTGGTTCTGGCACGGCTTCTTGAGCATGTCGTCGAAGGTAGCCGGTGACGGGGTCGGATCCTTTGCGGTCGATCGCGGCCACCATATCTTCGTCATTTGCATCGATGTCTTGGCCCTTGCCTTTGCGGCTCTTATTCTTTTTCTTCTTCTTGCCCTCACGAGGCTGGGATCCCTCTGGCTCCTCTCTTCCTTGCGCTTCCTCGGCCCGAGCCCGATTGAACGAGCCCCGACGGCCTCTTCTCCGCTAGCAAACTTGGTGGCGATGTCCATCAGCTCATTCGCCTCGGTTGGAGTCCGCGCCCCCGGCTTCTTCACGAGGTTACGGCAAGTGGTGCCGGCCAAGAAGGCCCCTATGACGCCGAATCCGTCACGTTAGGGAGCTCGGTCCGTTGCTTGAGAAGCGCCGGATGTAGTCGCAAGGACTCGTCGATTTCCGCGGCAGTTTCGGAGGTCCCATGAGTTACCCGGGCGCAGGTACGTGCCCTGAAAGTTCCCTCGGAAGGTCCTTTCCAAGTCCGCCCAGTTTGATATGAGGTCCGGTGGAAGGTGTTCCAGCCAGGCCCTAGCCGAGTCGGAAAGGTACAAGGGCAAATTTCTGATTATTACCTTATCATCGTGTGCCCTCGTGAACCGGCATGCCGCCCGATAGTCGGCCGCCCATACCTCGAGATGAGTCTCTCCCAGTACTTTTCGATGTGGCCGGGAGGCCCTGGCGTGCGGGGGAGCGGTGCCCTCCCGATTTCCGTGTGAAAGCCTCGTGGCCGGGTGGATGGGGGGAGTACCTTGGTCATCCCGGCATGGCTTGCGCTGCCTCGCCCCGCCCGCCGTCCCCGAGGTGAGCCACCCCGTGGCGAGCCCGCCGCCGCGCTCGATTTCTTCCCGTGAGGTCGGGGCGCCTTGGTTACGATCTCGGGGAGGAGGTCTTCTATGCGCTCCCGTGACCGGGCGGTTGTTGCGGTTGTCGACCAGCGTTCCCGGACCGGCCTTGCCGAGGCTCGGCTGCGCGCCAGGTCGGGACGAGCCCCCGCCACCTTCGCGGCCTCCTCCCGCCGCCGCGACGCCACGGCTCCGGTCCCGGGAAGCGGAGCTCTCCGCCGCTGCTCGGCCACCCCCGCCGAGGAGATGTCTAAGGCCTTCTCGAATGCGCCTTCCTCCGGTGGTGGGGTTTCGGGCATTTCGCGTACAAACATGGCGGCCGCCGCCATGTTGAGGCTGGCTCGTGGAACGGGGCCGCTACGTCGGGAAGTGGAAGTACCGCCGGGTCCGCCGCCCACCGCTGTCGCGGAGCATGGGGCGCCGGGCCGCCCACGCCGAGCTTGCTCCCCGTTGGATGTTCGCCGCTCGGCCGCCGGTCGCGGCGGACTCTACGCTGATTCTCGCTTGTAGATCCCGCAGCTGCGCTGTTTCGGCCGGCAGCGCCTGGCGACCGCCTGAGGCCGAACGGGGCGGAGCCGTGCAGCGCGGCCGCGGCCGTCGTGTGACGCCCACCTCATCCTCGTCGGAGTCGTTGGTGAGGTGGCCATCTTCTTCGCTGGATCTCTATGTTGAAGCATTCCCGCATAGGGTCATAATAGTCGCCCTCGTCGCCGGTTCCGGAGCGAACGCGGCGGAGGAATTTCCGTTCTCGGGCGGTAGAGCGATTCCGCCGGATCTCGACCTGGCCCCAATCGTGTGCGGGACGAGGAGGCGGGGAGGGTCTTGCGGCATCCTTTGGCAGATGCGTTCTTCTTCCGCGTGATCGTGCGTGGGATAGCCGCCCCCGTAGGGACGACGGGGGGGTCTGGCCCGCGCTCTCCTTGCGGCTTCGATCAAGTCTCGCCGGGCGGGATTTCTCGGGATTCCTTCCCGTCTTTGCCGCCATGGATGTGTTCTCCCGACGATTAGGGTTTCGGGCATCCCGCCACGGGGACCGCCGGGGAAGGATCTTCCCGGTGCCTAGGGTTTCGGGGACCCTCTCCGTGAGTCGGCAGGGGTGCGCCGTCGGATTCGAGTCCGCCGCGTGAATGCGCCCGCGCGCCGGTGGAGGTCCGCCTTTGCCCGCCTTGCACGGCGGCCGTGATGGCGGCACGCCGCATCGTTGACGCCGCCCTCCTTTCCACCGTCATGACGGGCGGGGAGGATCATCTCATAGTTGCGGACCGAAGCCGCCACGAACTCCGGTGTCCCTTAAGAACGGTGTTCCACGCTGGAGCTCGTGCTCGGCGAAAGGTGGTGGAAATGAAGGTGGGAATGCCATGAGGGCTGATGGAGATGTGGATTGCACACAGCGCGCGTCCCCTACCTGGCGCGCCAACTGGCGGGCGTTCCGAGAGCCGGGGTGCCTCGGTGCCGGCAATAAAGAATTTCTAGGCCGTGTGCCTCCTCTCCCCCAATGGCGTGGCGCAAGATGGACACGAACACGGTGGGTTTATCCTGGGTCAGGCCAACGGGGCCCTACGCCCAGCGGGTGGTGTCCTCGCTCGTGTTACCTCGCTCAAAGGAGAGCTTGTAGTAGGGTTACAAGCGGCGTGAGGGAGAGAAGCTGGTCTCAAGCCCCACGATCGTGGTAGTGGTGGTGGTGGTGGTTGATTGGCTGAATTTGCGATCGGTCGATGGGTCCATCGGTCGATCCCCGCTAATGGGGCATTACTCCCCCTTTTATAGTAGGAAGAGGGAAATAACGTTTACATATGTAGGTGCCTAGGTGGCTAATTCCGAGGCTACACTTGTTGCATGTGCGCAGCCGAGGGTCGGTTGGCTTGGACGTCGCTTTGATGAAGACACGCGCGTCCCCGATCCGGTGGCGGACGTGCCATTTGTGTGCGGCCCCGTGGGTCCGTGAGGCGTCCCTCACAGTCCGGCATGGCGAGGGGCGGTCAAGGAGCGCCGGCGTGGCGTGTCATGCGCCCGAGGGTCCGCCCAACGTGGCGTCTTGGCGGTGTTTCGGGAATGAACAAAGTGTTGTCCTGGTTTCCGGCCGGGCAGCGTAATACGCCACGCCCAGACTTTGTGTCCCATCGGTCGGATTGGGGAGCGATTTGGCAGCCGATTTGATGGCGTGTAATCGATGGCTCCGCGGCGCCTCGTCTGGCAAGAACCGCATTAAATGCTGTTGTTCCCTTCTTCCGCACGGAACCTCCCATGCCCGAGGGTCGGCGTCCCCGGGTGAGAGCGGTTGGGCTACCTCGCCCGAGGATGGAGAGCTAGGTCTCCCGGGGCGAGGCGGAGATTTTGCACCCGAGGTTGGTGAGCTAGGCCATCCTCGGGCAAGGCGGAGTCCATGTGCCCGAGGATGGAGAGCTGTGTCCCCCTCGGGCGAGGCAGGGTCTAAGCACCCGAGGATGGAGAGCTAGGTCTCCCCGGGGCGAGACAGATTGGGATTGAGTCCGAGCCCCTGGGGTCGGTTGGTGATGATGTGGAGCGTTCGGTTCTCCGTCTTGTAAGGGTTCTTGACCTTGTCATTCTTGAGCGTAGCGAGCTCCTTTGCCGACAGTTCGGTCGTGGAGATTCGTGGATGAAGACAAGCTGGTCAAAGACCTGGCTTGGAAATTAAGCTGAGTAACTACTCAGTGTCCTTCGTCGTGGTGACTCTTGTGGGCCGCTTGTGGGCCGACTCCAACTTCATGTATGCGCCGTGGCTCTTTGGCCTGGTCCGTCGCCCGTTGGGCCGTCTTTTGGAGTGGGATGGTGGCAGGCTGGGTTTTACCGGGCCCTAATGGGCCGGCGGATTCTCATTGTTTGGAGAATGTCTCGGGGCCCAATATTTAGGTCCCCGACACTTGTCAACTTTTATAGTAGAATTGGCATATGGGTCGTATTTATCCTGGAATGGTTTTTGCATGATGTATATGTGTAACAGAAAATTCCAAATTACAGGGCCCACATGTACTAATTATCGGTTCAACAACCTTTAATAGTCACATGTGTGCACCCGTAACCCGAAAAGTACTATTAACTATTCCAACCAGTATCCGTTACGAGGTCATTGCAGTATTACAACAGTTTTCATACATAATCGAGTAAAACAAGCGGAAGACTTATATTACAATAATTCTACAACCATTTGTTTAAAACATGTTTTACAACATATAGGTGTGAGTAGTTGAAAGCTTATTACAAATATTACACTCACGGACCACGCCCACGGGTCTCACTTCTTACTCATCGTCACTTTCTTCTTGATGGATTGACATACAACAAGGTCCAGTGCAGACATGACTGCCCGGTCCTGCAACATGGGTTAACAAACCCTGAGTACAGGAGTACTCAACAAGACTTACCCGACTAAAGAAAATAGGAGAAGACTCAGGAATGCTGGTCTAATAGGATTCAAGGTAAGGCTTTTAGCAAGAATCAAGGACTCTTTTGCAGAAAAGCTTACTAGTAGTGAATCCTTACTTTCAATATTTTAATCTCAATTTAATTCCTCACCTACTCTAGGTGATCTTACACTATAGCATACACTTGTAGAAGTTCCATCACTTATTCCACCTCTTCACTGTTCCATAAATTAAACTACGATGTAAGTGGGAAACCAAGTCTTCATATCCGAGAAGCACGGCGATTTCGAAATCGATTAACCCAGCTGGGAAGTTCTTTCCACATGACATATGTAGCACTTAAGCTTGCATATATCAACCCTTTCTTGGATACTCAAAACGGAACCGCATCCTACGCCACCCGAGAGTACCGTACGCCTCCAATCCGGGACTTTAACCCACGAGGGTAACACGTACTCCCGCCATCTCTCTACCCTGGCGGTTTATCGCGTTCCGATTTGACACCCCCAAGATCAGGCTTATCGGAGTATGTGTCCGGAACTAGGGTCGACTGTCCTGGGGTGACGCCCAGACAGATGTGCGATTGGTCCAACGACCTCAGGCGCAGATTGCGTTCCATAGTCTCGGTCCACATTGCTTACAACGCACGGTCCTTAATCGACAAGCCGGAAATACTACACTGAGACTCCATTCTCAGTGCAAATTACCCGACCGGTCTCATCTTCAACACCATATCCCAGTATGGTTTCATCATATAGCATCCTTTCTCATCAAATGTCCCTTCGAGCTATCATAAGGGACTTATCATATTTTGACTCAAAAATCTAACTAATATAGCAAGGCTAAGCGTTCTAGCATTTTACCAAAACGGCTATCAAGGTAGATATCGAAATAATCAAGGATGGATAATGCATCAATTAGGTTGTCACTCAACTCCTATCACCTAATGCAAAGCATAAAGCAAAGGTGATATAATGCTTTGTAAAAACACAAGGAAGGTTTAAATGAACCGGGGCTTGCCTTGATCAAAGAAGTAACTTTGACTCGGACGACGGATCACGATATTCGAACTCGGTCAACAAGATAGCCTTCTTCTGGGAGGCCCGATCAACAACTTCACGATCTCCTTCGTTCACTATACGAAAGAATAATATATGCTTAACATGATGCCATGCATATAAACATAAGGTGCGAGAGTGCATGAAATGATAAACAACTTGAGTACAACTTTCCTTCACGATAAAGTTGCAACCTAACCAAAACCAACTTGTTGAACTACTCTACGAGATATCATCACCATTGCCTAAGGAGTTCTCAAGGACCATCTAACAGATCGTGTGGTTTAGGGTTCACAAAACAACCCAAAATCTACCCAAAACCCTAAATTAGGAAACATTAAACCATTTGTTTTACACATAAAATAATAGGGCATGAAATAATAAAAATTTTAACTTTCTCAAAACAAGCTCAAAATTTTTGTACAAGTAGATCATGTCATAAAACAGTACCAAAATAATTTTCATGATTTTTGGATAAATAAAATAATTATTAAAAATCAACGAAGATGTATTTTTCAATTAAATTTTGTATTTTTAAATCATGTCAAAAGTATTCAAAATTCAAGTTTCATATTTTTCATAGATAGACATACCCATGGGAAGGCTACACAAAAATTTTCAGAATTTTTGAGCTAGTATTTGAATTTATACAAAATTTGGAAAATCGACACTATTCAAATAAAAGAAATTGAATAAAACATTTTATAAATGGAAAAAAGGTTTTAGGTTGAATTTGGCCCGTTACTGTGTACGGCCTGCTACTGTTCATGGCCCAGAACTGTTCATGGTGGGCTGGTGCGGTGAACAGCGAGCGAGCCGGCCCGATGATGAACGTTGTTGGCGGCGGTTGCTTTGCTGTTACGGCACCGGCTTGGTTCGCTCATGTGCCAGCGTGGCGTGTGTGCTCACCCGGCGACGCGACGCCGCCGCCCGCGGCGCCGCGGCCGCGTTCCGCGCGCCGGTGAGGGGCTAAAAGAAAACCAAAGGCGGGGAGGACGGCCAGGGGCTCACCGGGAACCCGGGACACGACTTGGTTTGACGGAGATGCGGGCGAGCTAGATCGTCGACGACGACGGCGACGGGCGGCGCTCGGGCTGGCGTTCCGGCGTCTTGGGGGGCACGGCCGGGAGGAGAAGCTTAGTCGTTCTGAGTACATCTTCGAGAGGAAGGGAAAACACAAAGAAAAGTGAGCAAAGCTCACCGGAGCTAGGATGACGACGACGGCGGCTCACGGCGGTGCTTCGCGGCTGCGGAGGAAGAAAGGGTCGCGCGCGATTCCGGGCGAGGCGGGTGGCGGCCGGGCTCCGGAGGAAGAGAAAGAAGTTGTGGAGCCTCTTGAGGGGCTTGGTTTGGCAAAAGGTGCGACGACGGTGACGTGCGACGGCGGCGGAGGGAGGGCGGTTCCGGCGGCGGCGAAAAGAGAAAACGGCGACGACGCCGCCTATTTATAGGCAAAGGGGAACGGGAGGTAGCCGGAGAGGTCGCGAACACCTCCAGGTGGCCGGATTCGAGAGGAAACGACGGTGGACGGCGGCGCGAACGTTGGCGCCGGCGGTGGCAAATGGTGAGGGGTCGGTTATCTTGAGCGAGTAACCCTAACTTCAAATTTTCCAAATTACTCTCAAATTTTGAACTAAACTCAAAAATTTCCAAAAAGCAACTTGCCTTAATTTTTCAAGATCTACAATTTTCACAATTGGAAGATTTTCAAATTATGCTTCTAAATATGACTTTTTGAAATGCAGTTCAAAATTTTGAAATTTGAATTAAAATTACTTTTAAAATCATGTAACAACTTGAAAGACTTTGTACATGACTTTTGTTCCTCTCAACAAGATCTACAAACTAGCTTTTGGAAATTTTCTCAAATTATGCTTAGATTTTGAAATATTGAAAAGGGGGCAATTAGGGTTTTGATGAAATTCAAAATTACTTCAAAATTTTGAACTAAACTTTGAAAACTCAAAATACCAACTTTGTATAACTTTGAAAAATCTACCTTTTTGATTTAATAACCATACCCAAATTCTTGATGGATTTTGAATAAAAGAAAAGGGGACAAAACAAGGTTTCAAAATTAGGGTTTTCGACAAAAGGGGGGCAAGTTAAAATCTGATTCCCCTCGCGTCTTTTGTCCGACAAGGTACTCAATCATAAAATAAACTCATTTTAGTTCAATGCAACACATGGTGGGCTAAAATGCATGCTTTGCAAAGATCATGATGACATGTCGGGTTTTAGTGAAGGTAACACGGGTGTGTTACTGACCCTTCCCCCTTAAAGAAATCTCGTCCCGAGATTTAAAGCCTAGGGTTTAGTAATGGCAAAGGAAATGTGTCAAGCAACACATCTCAAAACTATTTCATAAAACCAAAAGATCTCTTACATTTACAAGGATTAAGAAAGTGGAAATTTAGGAAAATTTTTCGTTAAGAAATCTTCCGATTCCCAAGTAGCTTCTTCTTCCGAGTGCTGATTCCATTGGATCTTGTACCATTTGATAGTTCTCGTCGAGTGACTCGAGGCTTTCGGTCTAAGATCCGAATAGGATATTCCGAGTAGGTCGGATGTGATTCTAAGTTAATGTTTTCGAAATCAACCACACGATCCGGTACTCGTAGGCATTTCTTCAACGAGATACATGGAAGACATCATGCACCGCCGATAATCTTTCCGGCAATCTGAGTCGATGGGCAAGCGGTCCCTGTTTTTCCAAAATTTGGAATGGGCCAATGTATCGGGGTGCCGGTTTACCTTTAATCCCAAAACGATTTACCCCTTTCATGGGCTTACACTTTCAAGTACACATAATCTCCTATTTCAAATTCCAAAAACCTACGCCTTTTTATCCAAGATAACTCTTTTGTCGAGATTGTGCCTCTTTTAATTTATCTTGCACAAATCTCACTTTTTCTTCGGCTTCATTTACCAGGTCTACTCAGAGAACCATCTTTCTCCGTGTTCGACCAATGCAATGGGGTTCTACATCTGCGACCATACGAGCTTCAAACGGTGCCATTTGAATACTTTCGATAATAAAGTATTGTAGGCAAAAACTCGCTAATGGTAAACGGTCAGCCCACTTTTCTGAGTAATTAAGAATATATGCTCTCAACATGTCCTCTAGAATCGATTGACTCTTTCCGTTTGTCCTCCGTCTGGGGATGATAACCTGAACTATGATGTAGTTTGGTACCAAGGGACTTTTGCATCCGTTTCCAAAACTTGGACATAAACAAAGAACCTCTATCTGTTACAATGTGCCTTGGTGCCCCATGTAAACTGAAAATTCGATGGACATATAGCTTGGCGTAATCTATTGCTTTATATTGATCATTTACTGGTAGAAAATGGGCTATCTTGGTAAGTCAATCAACTATAACCCAGATAGAATTGAACCCTTTCGATGTTCGGGGTAATCCAACAATAAAATCCATACGATTTCTTCCCATTTCCAAGAGGGAACAGGCAAAGGATGCAATTGCCCTCGCAGCTTTCATGTGCACAAACTTTTACTCGCCGACAAGTGTCACACTTAGCTACATACGGGCAATTTCAATCTTCATTTTTGTCCACCGTAATCTTTATGTCAAATCCTCGATACATTTTAGTACTTTAGGGATGAATAGAATATCTAGTTAAATGAGCCTCATCCAGGATTTGTTGACGTAACTCAGGATTCTTGGGTACCACCAAACGATCCTTAAACCATAGCACATCTGCCTCATCAATTCTGAAACAGGTGGGTTTTCCACTTCTAACTTTTTCTTTGATATGTGCTATGCCTTTACTTATCCTCTCGAGCATTAATAATCTGATATTTGATGGTTGATTCTATAGTAGCATTAGTTACCATACCATGTGCAACAATTCCAATATTCAGTCTCTCCAGTTCTTGACATAGAGTTTTATCCCTTATGTTGGCCATAAGACAATTACACCGAGGATTTCGACTGAGTGCATCGGCAACAACATTTGCCTTTCCAGGATGGTAATGCACTTCTATGTCGTAGTCCTTAATTAACTCTAACCATCTTCTCTGACGCATATTCAAATCTGATTGGGTAAAGATATATTTCAGACTTTTATGGTCTCAGATATACATGACAAGTATTACCCAACGGATAATGACGCCAGATTTTTAGAGCATGAACCACTGCGGCTAGCTCTAGATCATGGGTTGGATAATGCTCTTCATGGCGTTTTAGTTGGCGTGATGCATAGGCAATGACTTTGCCTTCTTGCATTAACACACAACCAATACCAATACCGGATGCGTCACAAAAGACGTCAAATGGCTTTTCAATGTCCGGTTGGGCTATCATCGGGCAAAGTGGTTAGTGCTTTCTTCAATAATTCGAAAAGCCCGCTCACACTCCGTGACCATACAAACTTGGTCCGATTCTTTAACAATTCCGTGATAGGCTTTGCTACTCGGAAAAATCAGGAATGAATCGACGGTAATATCCCGCCATTCCAAGGAAACTATGAACCTCATGAACAATCGTTGGTGGTTTCCAGTTGAGGATATCTTTCACTTTACTGGGTCAACGGCAACTCCTTCGGATGATAGCACATGACCTTTAAATTGTACTTCTTTCAACCGTAAAGCACACTTGCTAAATTTAGCATAGAGTTGATGGTCCTCAATCGTTTTAAAACTATTCCGAGATGCTCGCATGCTCTTCTTCATTCTTGGAATGAACAAGAATATCATCAATAAACACTACCACGAACTTATCCAGTTCGACATAAACACCGTGTTCATCAAGTACATGAAATGAGCCAGGGGCATTGGTTAAAAACCAAAGGACATAACCAAATATTCATAAAGACCGTATCTGGTGGTAAATGCAGTCTTTGGAATATCTTCGGGTTTAATCCTAATTTGATGATACCCCGATCTCAGATCAATTTTGGAAAAGACTTTGGCTCCGGCTAACTGATCAAAAAGTAAATCAATCCGGGGCAGAGGGTACTTGTTTTTGATCGTCACTTCATTAAGTGGACGATAATCTATACACATCCTCAAAGTCTGATCCTTCTTTTTCACAAAAATAGCTGGACATCCCCAAGGTGAAGAACTTGGTCTGATAAACCCTTTTTCTATTAACTCTTGTAATTGAGTTTTCATTTCGGCTAATTCCTTGGGTGCCATTCTGTAAGCTCTTCGAGAGATGGGAGCAGTTCCCGGTTTCAATTCTATACTGAATTGAACATCTCTCTCCGGTGGTAGTCCAGGCAAATCATCTGGAAATACGTCCGGAAACTCACATATACTTTTGGGATGTCTTTGATTTCTTTAACACAGGTTGCACATACTTTTTCAACTGTCCTCTTTACAATTGGAAGTTGAATAAGGAGTTCAGAATTTCTCTCGGGTAACTTTACTTTGACAGTTCTATTGATGGTATCTATAATAGTACCATAACGGTACAGCCAATTCATACCAAGGATCACGTCTATATCTTGATCCTTTAGAACTATCATATTGGTGGGGAAATCATATCCACCTAATGATATGGGGATCTGATATACTACTTCTTTAGTACTCATACGTCCCCCGGGTGAGTGTATAATAAACTCATCTTTCATTTCCCCAATAGCTATCTCATGTTTCTCCACAAATGTTTTACTAATAAATGTATACGATGCACCTAAATCAAATAATATTACTGTAGGGTGTCTAGCGACAGGGAACATACCCATCATGATTGGTTCCCTTGCAGGTATTTCCTCCACATTGGTGTAGTACACCTTTCCAGTTTTCTTTTCGCCCTTTCCCTTCTGAGCATTCTGGTTATTATTCTTGTTCTGCTGTGGCGGCTGACTTCCAGAAGCTACCGGATAACTTGGGTTATACTTTCGAGGATTGGGGCATTCTCGAGAATAATGACCAGGTTTTCCACAGTTATAGCAAATGGGTGTATGGCTTTGTGGAGTAGGGTTGCGAATGACAGGGGCATTCGGCTGACGTGGGTAAGGAAGAGCTGCAGTAGGTCGAACAAATGACTGCTGTCTAGGCTGGAACTGTGGTGGACGATAAGGAGGACGAAAATGATTCACGGGATGGTAAATCACTCTCTGACGCTTTGATTGTCCACCAGAATATCCAGAAGGTAAATTTTTCTTTTTCTTATCTTCCTTATGCTCGTATTCCATAAGAACACGATTCTTTTCCTCATAAGATATTGCCATGTTAACCACATCATGGTAAGAGTCCGTATCACGGATATTCATCATGGCATGAAGCTTTGGATGAAGACCTCGGATGAACCACTCCTTCTTTCCATCTGAATTCACAAGTGCTGTGGCATATTGTGACAGATGATTAAACTTGCCAACATACTGAAGCACCGAAGTCTTCTCCTTGCTTTAAAGCTAAGAACTCCTCTAACTTCTTAGCCGTAACTCCTGCTGGAATGAAATGAGTACGAAAGGCATGCTTAAATTCATCCCAGGTAATTTGATGTCCGGCGGGCTGCTCAGCTTTAAAATTATTCCACCAAGCTCCGGTAGTATTCTCAAGTCAAGCAGTGCAGCAAAGATGGGCTTCTGATGATCCATACAAGTCATTAACTCAAACTTTTGCTCCATAGCACGGAGCCAATCATCTGCCTCTAATGGCTCATCAGCTCTACTAAAAATTGGAGGTTTTGTGCCAGTGAACTCTGGATAAGAAGTGTCTTCTTCATCATCATGTCGACCCTTGTGGCCACGATGATTGTTTCCGATTCTGGCGAGCTACTTTTGTATCGACGAGTTCTTAGTAGTAGCTTGAACCAGAGCCGCAATGGCATCGGTCAAAGTTCGTTTGGGACTGGGGTGGAGAGTGTGGAAGGTCACCCCTATTCTCGAGGCGGCATCGTTGTTGTGCGACATCCGCTTTTAAAACAAAACTATATAACACACAACCAGATTTATTGAACTTGAAAGAAATACAAACAAAGACAACACATATAACTTATTCTTAAAACAGGGTTCTCATTCTACGCCTACCCAAGGCTCATCTAAGTAGCCTACTATTAAACAAAACTATGTTACGTATTCTACAAAAATCTCATTCCTCCTCAAGGATCATTTTCCCGACTCATTGTCACTAACATGAGGCTCCGCTTCTTTCCGATTCTCCTCTTCTTCCACATCCTCTTGGATTACTACACCCAAATCCTCTTGTACTGCTTGGGGTTGGTGATTTGGGTTGAGAAGATCATTCATATGATGAATTTGCATATTCAGATTGACTTCTTGGGCTTCCAATTGAATAGCATAAGCCACCAGTTGATGATTATCTTGAATTAGATGGTCACACTGATGCTGAAGTGCTGTCTTCTCGTGGACCGTCTCGATCAATGCCTGACTACATTCCCCATATTTTTGAGCACTTCGATTCAACTCAACTTGCAGTCTTCCAATTTGAATTGCATCACGGCGCCTATCTCTAGCAGCTTCATCCAAGTCCCTAGTCAGGCGCTTGATTTCTTCTTGATGATCTTTATTGGGCTTGCTACTACTTCCTTCTTGAGCTTTTGGCGTGGACCGGTACTTGCTTCGTGGTCATTTCTAGCGCAAGCCGGTGATGCGGGACGCCTTTTGGTCCTGTCTTCTTCCTAGGGGTCATTTTGGTACGGGCCATCCTGTAGAATGGTTACGATTAGATTATCAAGATTTAGGTAGAAGGATCTAAAGATTAGCAAGAATAGGGTTGATACTACTTAACCCAAACCACATTAAAGGGAAGGTAAACATTAACAAGTGATTTAAACATGATGCATGAATCGAACCTACGTAACAATTAATAAAACTTTTGCATTAAAAGATTGTGTAAATAGGGCAATATATAATGCTACTCCACTTTTATCCTTTTGAAATTAGATAAGAAAAATTTTTCAATAGAATAAGATAAGAGAATAAGCAATTTGGACCAAAGTAAGAATAAATTAGTTTGACCCAAATCATTTTGAAGTTTTATAAAGTAATGCTACAAGTAACACCGGTAACGGAGGCTCGATGCCACTGTAATGAGAACCTTCCTTCAAATTACAGGCCCACATGTACTAATTATCGGTTCAACAACCTTTAATAGTCACATGTGTGCACCCGTAACCCTAAAAAGTACTATTAACTATTCCAACCAGGATCCGCTATTACGAGGTCATTGGTAGATACAAACAGTTTTCATACATAATCAGAGTAAAACAGCGGAAGACTTATATTACAATAATTTTACAACCATTTGTTTAAAACATGTTTTACAACATATAGGTGTGAGTAGTTGAAAGCTTATTACAAATATTACACTCACAGACCTCGCCCACGGGTCTCACTTCTTACTCATCGTCACTTTCTTCTTGATGGATTGACATACAACAAGGTCCAGTGCATGATGACCGCCTCTGCCCTCGCAACATGGGTTAACAAACCCTGAGTATAGAAGTACTCAACAAGACTTACCCGACTAAAGAAAATAGGAGAAGACTCAGGAATGCTGGTCTAATAGGATTCAAGGTAAGGCTTTTTAGCAAGAATCAAGGACTCTTTTGCGAGAAAAAGCTTACTAGTAGTGAATCCTTACTTTCAATATTTTAATCTCAATTTAATTCCTCACCTACTCTAGGTGATCTTACACTATAGCATACACTTGTAGAAGTTCCATCACTTATTCCACCTCTTCTTTGTTCCATAAATTAAACTACGATGTAAGTGGGAAACCAAGTCTTCATATCCGAGAAGCACGGCGATTTCGAAATCGATTAACCCAAATTGAAAGTTCTTTCCACATGACATATGTAGCACTTAAGCTTGCATATATCAACCCTTTCTTGGATACTCAAAACGGAACCGCATCCCACGCCACCCGAGAGTACCGTGACGCCTCCAATCCGGGACTTTAACCCACGAGGGTAACACGCACTCCCGCCATCTCTCCACTCCCGGGCGCGGTTGTACGTTCCGATTTGACACCCCCAAGATCGCTTACCGGAGTATGTGTCCGAACTAGGGTCGATCGTCTCTGGGGTGACGCCTCCGAACAGATGTGTGCGATTGGTCCAACGACCTCAGGCGCAGGTGCGTTCCATAGTCTCGGTCCACATTGCTTACAACGCACGGTCCTTAATCGACAAGCCGGAAATACTACACCGAGACTCCATTCTCGCAAATTACCCGACCGTCTCATCTTCAACACCATATCCCGGTATGGTTTCATCATATAGCATCCTTTCTCATCAAATGTCCTTCGAGCTATCATAAGGGACTTATCATATTTTGACTCAAAAATCTAACTAATATAGCAAGGCTAAGCGTTCTAGCATTTTACCAAAACGGCTATCAAGGTAGATATCTAAATAATCAAGGATGGATAATGCATCAATTAGGTTGTCACTCAACTCCTATCACCTAATGCAAAGCATAAAGCAAAGGTGATATAATGCTTTGTAAAAACACAAGGAAGGTTTAAATGAACCGGGGCTTGCCTTGATCAAAGAAGTAACTTGACTCGGACGACGGATCACGATATTCGGAACTCGGGTCAACAAGATAGCCTTCTTCGGAGGCCTGATCAACAACTTCACGATCTCCTTCGTTCACTATACGAAAGAATAATATATGCTTAACATGATGCCATGCATATAAACATAAGGTGCGAGAGTGCATGAAATGATAAACAACTTGAGTACAACTTTCCTTCACGATAAAGTTGCAACCTAACCAAAACCAACTTGTTGAACTACTCTACGAGATATCATCACCATTGCCTAAGGAGTTCTCAAGGACCATCTAACAGTCGTGTGGTTTAGGGTTCACAAAACAACCCAAAAATCTACCCAAAACCCTAAATTAGGAAACATTAAACCATTTGTTTTACACATAAAATAATAGGGCATGAAATAATAAAAATTTTAACTTTCTCAAAACAAGCTCAAAATTTTTGTACAAGTAGATCATGTCATAAAACAGTACCAAAATAATTTTCATGATTTTTGGATAAATAAAATAATTATTAAAAATCAACGAAGATGTATTTTTCAATTAAATTTTGTATTTTTAAATCATGTCAAAAGTATTCAAAATTCAAGTTTCATATTTTTCATAGATAGACATACCCATGGGAAGGCTACACAAAAATTTTCAGAATTTTTGAGCTAGTATTTGAATTTATACAAAATTTGGAAAATCGGATTAATTATTCAAATAAAAGAAATTGAATAAAACATTTTATAAATGGAAAAAAAGGTTTTAGGTTGAATTTGGCCCGTTATGGTAATGGCCTGCTATCGCTCATTCATGGCCCAGAACTGTTCATGGTGGGCTGGTCCGTGAATGAGAGCGAGCCGGCTGGGATGAACAGTGTTGGGCGGGCGCTGCTACCGTGCTCGGGAGCTAGATCGTCGACGACGACGGGCGACGGCGGCGGCTCGGGCTCGGCGTTCCGGCGTCTTTGGGGGCACGGCTGGGAGGAGAAGCGAGTCGTTTACGAGTACATCTTCGAGAGGAAGGGAAAACACAAAGAAAAGTGAGCAAAAGCTCACCGGAGCTAGGATGACGACGACGGCGGGCTCACGGCGCGGTGCCGCGGCCTAAGAAATGAGGAAGAAAGTGGTCGCGGGCGGCGATTCCGCGGCGAGGCGGGTTGTTGTACTGGGCTCAGAGGAAGAGAAAGAAGTTGCGGAGCTGCCGAGGGGCTTGGTTTGGCAAAAGGTGCGACGACCGGCGGCGACGGCGGCGAGGGAGGGGGCCATTCCGGGCGGCGTTTTTCAAAAAGAGAAAACGGCGACGACGCCGGCCTATTTATAGGCAAAGGGGAATGGGAGGTAGCTGGAGAGGTCGCGAACACCTCCAGGTGGCCGGATTCGAGAGGAAATGACGGTGGACGGCGGCACAACGTTGGCGCCGGCGGTGGCGCCGGTGAGGGGTCGGGTTATCAGAAAGGGGAGTAACCCTAACTTCAAATTTTCCAAATTACTCTCAAATTTTGAACTAAACTCAAAAATTTCCAAAAGCAACTTGCCTTAATTTTTCAAGATCTACAATTTTCACAATTGAAAGATTTTCAAATTCCGCATCTAAATATGACTTTTTGAAATGCAGAGTTCAAAATTTTGAAATTTGAATTAAAAATTACTTTTTAAAATCATGTAACAACTTGAAAAACTTTGTACATGACTTTTGTTCCTCTCAACAAGATCTACAAACTAGCTTTTGGAAATTTTCTCAAATTATGCTTAGATTTTGAAATATTGAAAAGGGGGCAATTAGGGTTTTGATGAAATTCAAAATTACTTCAAAATTTTGAACTAAACTTTGAAAACTCAAAATACCAACTTTGTATAACTTTGAAAAATCTACCTTTTTTTGCTTTAATAACTATACCCAAATTCTTGATGGATTTTGAATAAAAGAAAAGGGGACAAAACAAGGTTTCAAAATTAGGGTTTCCGACAAAAGGGGGGCAAGTTCCGAAATCTGATTCCTCTCGCGTCTTTTTTTGTCCGACAAGGTACTCAATCATAAAATAAACTCATTTTAGTTCAATGCAACACATGGTGGGCTAAAATGCATGCCTTGCAAAGATCATGATGACATGTCGGGTTTTAGTGAAGGTAACACCGTGGGTGTTACAATATGCGATCTAAGTCTAACACTACCGACAACTTTTGCCTTCGCCGTGCCCTCTGCCCCACCCAACTCCACTTATCTTCCACCACTGGTGGCCCACCACAAATCGTTCTTGTCCCCGCCCCGCCATCGGCACCGGCCCCACCAAGGAGCGCTAGGGTCGCCAAATAAGCCTAGCACTCGGGAGCGCCACCGATGGACACCTCACTACTACGTAGTGCGCCCCCTGGCCAGGACTTCTAATCCCGGCTTGTGGCTCAAACGGGAGTAAAGCTCGAGCTTTACTCCCTACTGGTATCTCTAACCGGGAATAATGTTCCCTCCTATAAATACTCCCACCCGCTCTTCGAATTTTCAACGGATTTTCTTCCTAAAGAAGAACAAACAAGAACCCCTTCTACTCCGGGTTTGCCAACCAAACCGGGAATAAAGGTTCGGCAATTTCACTCCCCACCCCCCATTTTCATCCTTCATTTCATATTTTTGCACTTTTATAAATATAGTTGTTTCATTTAATTTTCTTTGTTTAGAGAAATGAGGAAGTTAACTTAATTTACCAAATCGTGTAATTCATTAATTTGTAGTTTAAATTAGGTGTCAATTTAATTTAGTTACATGTGTAGGAAACATGGCATGGCACGTAGTGCATGTTGGGCGCGTACCAGGGATCTATCGAATGTGGCCGGATTGCCATGCTCAGGTCCATCGCTACCTTGGAAATTGTTACAAAAAATACAACACGAAGTTGAAGCTTTGGCGGCCTACCATGGTGCAAATATTGAAAATAACAATGACCAAGGTCTAGCAATGGAGAATCGGGGAGATGCCAGGCGTAAAAATATTACTTTCTTAGGTTCATTACTCCATGCCCTATGAAGGATGTTCTGCTTTAATTGATGTCTAGTTCTTCTTTCTCTGCTTTAGTGGAGTTTGTTGTATGCAGGCAAACAAAAGTTGTAGGCTACCTGTCCTAAAATAATAAAATATACTATTCATGCATGTTGTGTATTTACTCAAATGTATCCGTGTTTACTTTTTTCATAATGATGATTATGTTCAAAAATTAAAGATGAAGCAAAATTGGATGTACAACGTAGATCGACGCTGACGATGAGTACAGACGTGGGGTGCATGAGTTCCTATGTGCGCCCAAGCAAACAAGTTTAAACGGTTTTATGTGCTGCCCATGTGCCTTGTGTAGGAATAAGAGAGAGTTTTCCAACTCACATATCCTTCATTTTACACGTATAAGTCGGGATTCATGCCCAACTATGTTTGTTGACCAAGCACGGAGAGACCAGGTGTCCCAATGGAAGAAGGTGAAGACGAAGGAGGGACGACGACAATGTTATTGCTGAATATGCTGAATTTGGTGATGTCATACATAATATTGCAATGGAGGAAGATGAAGAGGAGGTGCCGCCAGGAGTTGAGGCCATCGATGGGCTTCATCGGGCTATTCGTGAAGCAATGTAATGAATGCGAAAAAGAAAAGGAGAAGAAGAAGTTCGAGCGCATGCTAGAGGACCACAAGAAGTTGTTGTACCTAAGCCGTGATTCAGGCGAAAAAGTTGGGTACCACACTAGAATTGCCGCAGGTGGAAGGCTAAGAATGGTGTTTCGACAATGCGTTTAGCCGATTATTGACTATCCAAAAGAAGATGCTTCCGAAGGACAATGAGTTGCCCGCCACCACGCACGAAGCAAAGAAGGTTGTATGTCCTTTGGGATTAACAATCAAAAAGATTCATGCATGTCCTAATGATTGTTTCTCGTACTATGGCGAGGATAACGAGAAGTTGGATGAATGTCCGACATGTCATGCATCACGGTATAAGATCAGCGCGAGACGATCCCCGGTGATGTTGAGGGCGAAAGGCCTAGGGTGAAAATCCCCGCTAAGGTTATGTGGTACGCCCCGATAATACCACGCCCGAGACATTTGTTCGTAAACAAGGACCATGCAAAGTTGTTGCGATGGCACAAAGAAGACCATAAGATAGACGGCAAGTTGAGACACCCTGCTGATGGGTCACAGTGGAGAGCAATCGATTCAGAATTCAAGGATTTTGCAGATGATGCAAGAAACGTGAGGTTTGCCTTAAGTACGGATGGTTTTAACCCCTTCGGGATCGTAACAGAGCCATAGCACCGCCCGTTACTGCGGTATCTACAATCTTCCCCCCTTGATATGCATGAAGCGGAAATTCATTATGATGTCGATACTCATCCAAGGCCCGAAGCAGCCTGGAAACGACATCGATGTGTACCTGAGGCCACTAGTTGACGAACTTCTTCTTTTGTGGAATAAACCGATGATGTGCGTATGTGGGATGAGTACAAACAGGAACACTTTGACTTGCGCGCTCTGTTGTTTGTAACAATCAACGATTGGCCGGCTCTAAGTAATATATCAGGACAGTCAAACAAGGGATATAATGCTTGCACGCACCATTTCCGTGATTGTAAGGGTATTTTTTGAAAAATCGTCGAAAGGTCGCGGTACCCCGGCTACCGATTGATTTCTTCCCAAGAGTCACGTGTTAAGAAAGAAAGGCAAACATTTCAACGGTACTTGAACCACAATGCCAAGCCTCGCAACCGGACCGGGTCGATGTACCGGAGATGGTCAACGATGTCAAAGTAGTGTTTGGGAAGGACCCGGCAAAGATACCTGTTCCAAACGACGATGAAGGTCACGCACCCATGTGGAAGAAGAAGTCAATATTTTGGGAGCTACCCTATTGGCAAGTCCTAGAGGTTCGCAGTGCAATTGACGTGATGCACCTAACAAAGAATCTTTGTGTCAACCTCGCTAGGCTTCATGGGTGTGTACGGGAAGCATAAGGACACACCTGAAGCGCGATCGGACGATGATGGACGCCAATACTTAGGCCCTACTAGCTTTGGTCTTAAGAAGAAGAGAAGGAAAGCATGTTTGAATGCCTAAACAACATCAAGGTACCATCTGGATTCTCCTCAAATATAAAGCGATTAATAAATGTGCCAGAGAAGAAATTTCAACACTTAAAGTCCCATGATTGCCACGTGCTCATGACGCAGTTGCTTCCAGTTGCGCTAAGAGGGATTCTACCTCCAAAAGTACGCCTCTGTTGCTCATGAAGCTATGTGCATTTCTCAATGAAATATCTCGTAAGGCAATTGATCCACGTGAATTAACTAAGCTACTGAGAATGATGTGGTTCAGTTGTCTTGTCGGCTTTGAGTTGGTGTTCCCTCCATCCTTCTTTAATATCATGACACACCTCCTAGTTCACCTAGTCAAAGAGATTGCTATTCTCGGTCCCGTGTTCCTACACAACATGTTCCCTTTTGAGAGGTTCATGGGAGTCTTGAAGAAATATGTTCACAACCGGGCTCGCCCAGAGGGAAGCATCGCCGAGCGCTACGGAACAAAGGAGGTCATTGAGTTTTGTGTTGACTTTATTCCCGACCTTGACCCAATTGGTGTCCCTGAATCGCGACATGAGGGGAGGCTAAGTGGAAAGGGGACACTAGGAAAGAGAACACTAGGAAAGAGAACATATATCAGTATGGAGGATAATAATTTTGATAAAGCATAATATACAGTTCTACAAAACAGCACTTTGGTGCGTCCGTATATCGAAGAACATAAGGAGCTAATACGATCAAAGTTTCCTAACATGGATGAGGATTTGATTAGGCATGAGCACTTGTCAAGTTTTATCTACCGTTGAAAAAAAAAAAAAAAATGTCAAGGTGATCGAGTCTTCCAGAAAGCGACTATATAGGTTGGCTGCACAACCATCATGGCATGTCCTCACATACAAAGGGTATGAAATAAATGGTAGCACATTTTACACAAGATCCCAGATAAAAAGGAGCACCAACCAAAACAAAGTGGTGTTGAATAGATGCCGAAGACCCAAATGGGGTTAAGGAAACATATTATGGCTGCATAGAGGACATATGGAAACTAGACTATGGAGGTAATTTCAAGGTCCCTTTGTTTAAGTGCCAGTGGGTGAAGTTGACCGGAAGCGGGGCTTTAGCAGATTGGCCCGGATTATGGACCGACAATGGTGGATCTAAAAACACAGATTATAAAGAAGAACCATTTGTCCTCGCCAAAGATGTACGTCGGGGGTATTCTATGTCAAAGACATGGCTACAAAACCTAAGAAAGGGAAAAACAACAAGGAGCCAACAAATGATGAGCCCAGGCGCCACATAGTTCTTCGGGTAAATCAAACATCGTAGGAATTGAGGACAAGTCGGACATGTCGAGAAGATTATGAGAAGCAAATCGTAATTGTGCCTTTCAAAGTGAGCAAGGATCCCTCCATCTTACTCAATGAAGAAGACACTCCATGGACAAGATAGAAGCCAACTTAATTTAGTGTTTGTTTAATATCGTATTTTGAGACAACCCTATATGTAATAATTATGACCTAACATTTGACAATGTTTGACAATGCTACGAATATATTTTTAAAAACAAGTAATGTGAGAATTTTACGCATGATAATATAAAAATAATTTTCCTGTCAAAATACAAATATTTAATTATTTTATTTAATGACAACAATTTTGCATTAATGAATTATTGATTATTAACTACATTATCATAGCTAGTCAATAGAAAAAGGTAAAATTTTTTTAGGTTACATATTTTTATAGTGTGGAGTAAAACAATGTGTAGTTAAATTATATTTTTCAAAAGTTTTAATATTGCTATGTAATTTGCTACATTAAAAATGAATTGTAGTGAATAAATGAAAACAAAATGTAAAAAATCACAAAGAATGAAACGGTGGCGGGAAATGGAAAAAAAAATTCACCTTTACTCCCTATTTGAACTAATGGCGGGAGTAAAGGTGGGTCTTTTCGGGTTTGGCCATAAAAATTCACCTTTACTCCCAGGGCCGTGAGTTCGGTCGGGAGTAAAGGGGGACTTCTACTCCGGTTGTAGAGAGGAGCGGGAGTAAGGGCATCACTCCCGGTTGTGGGCCGGAGTAGAAGTCTCGTGGTATATAACTCGGGCGCTGTTCCCCTCCTTCCTCCCCCTCCGCCGTCCGTCCCAGGCGTCGCCTTCGTCTCGCCGTCGTCGATCCGCCCTCGCCCTCCCCAATGTCGTCTCGCCGCGCCCGTCGTCGGTCCGAGATCCGCCCACACTGCCGCCGTCGGTCCCGGCCCGCACGCGCCCGCCACGCCATCCCCCTGCCGACGCCGCCTCCACCTCGGCGTGGTCCTCGACAGCCGTAGCGACTCCGTCTCAGGCACCTCGTCAACGCCAAGCCCTCGCGCTCTGGCCCCTCCTCCTCGTGCGGCCGCCGCTCGCGCCCCACGCCGCGCCGCCTCGCCTCGATATCCCACGGACGCCGGGCTCCTTCTCGACGGGCCGCACGTGGCGCCCTCCCCCACCTGGCTCGCCGACACCGCCTCGCCCCGACGGCCGCGGCGGCGCGGCGCCCGGCCCCTCCTCAACGCCAAGACCTCCCCGCCGGCCCGCCGACCCCGCCCCAGGCGTCTGCCATGCCCCGGCCGCCAAGGTAGAAAAAAAAACATTCCAAGAAAATTTTAAAACAAATGTTGTAAATCTAAAAAAAAATGTCAGTAAAAAATAAATTGAGAATAATTGTATAGGATTGTATGAGGTTGTATGAGAATTGTAAACAATGGTAAAGCCGTTAGAGTTTCCCGACGACTTTAGATTTTTCACGAATGTGTGTTAGGGTTTCCGACGATGATGAACTATACTTTTCGATGAATGCATGTGTTAGGGTTTCCGGACGACGCCGACGCGTTTTCCGATCGATGTACAAAGAGTTCAATGTAACATGTAAAATTAAAACTTAGTTTCCGACTAAAAGCACGTGTTAGGGTTTCCGACGATGAACTAAAATAAAAACTTACTTTTCGACGAATGCACGTGTCGGGGTTCTCAACGGACGAACTAAACTAAAAACTTACTTCTCGGCGAATGCATGTGTTAGGGTTTCCTATGACGTCAAACGTGTTCCGATGTACAACGTAACATGTAAAATAAAAACTTAGTATGTTTTTTGTTTTTCAGGGATAGATGGCCGATCCAGAGACAACATCAACATGGACGATGAAGAATTAATGATGAATATTATCCACGGTGGTGGCAATGATCAAGTTGACGATGATGATAATAATGAAATGGAAGATGCAGATGTCGACCAATACTTAATGGATTTTGTGCGTAACAACCCGGCCGGTTATGATGAGGAGGTATATATGTGTTCATTATGTATGAATTAATATATATATATATATATATATATATATATATATATATATATATAACATTTTCTTCTTATTTGAAATGTCTTTGTATATCACCTTACGCATCAACGTCAACTACTGCCAATAGTAAGACAACTCGAGGGCCCATTAAGCCGTTGGAAGGCCGATATATCATCACAGAGTTCGATGTCGCTAGAGGACAAGTGCTAGGAGAAGATGCCAAAAGATATAACGTATTAATTGTGGGTACCTTGTAAGGGAAAGGATCCCGATCACATGTCGGCTATGGAAGAAGAGGAAGAGTGCACCTCATATTAGTTACGCCTCGATGCCGACAAGGCTATAACCGGAAAGATATTACATTGAAATTCTCGTTTGAAAGCATTGAGATAAGTATCACGATGTCATCACCCATGATGATTTGGTGGATAGAGTTTATAATCGAGTATGCAGCTCATGGCCAAACAATTCGTGTCCCGGAAGAAGGATTTGTACAATAAATACGTCAAGAAGAACGACTCCAAATTGGTTTGTTCCAACTCCGATTGCAAGCGAGAGGCCGTATTGGGACGAATTTGTGGAGTACAAGACTTCGAGAGGAGGCAATGGAACTTTCGAGAAAGAACCAACAAAATGCCGAAAAAAAGAGTCCATCATTCCTAAGTGGAGAAAACTCGAAGATGACCTTCTTCTCAAAGAAGGGGATCACACCGTAAAACACTCAACCGGCCCGAACGCACTAAGCGGTGGCTTTTGGGTCATGGGGGACAATTGTGCCCGAGAGACCCGCAAGGTAATTCATGGCCAAAAACTTGAGGAGGCAACAAAAGATTGATGGACATTCTTCAAGCTTAAATCTGCGGGCTTGTTCAGCCCAATAGAGAGAGAGATGAACTTACATATGCCATTGGGACCGCTGAGCACACCGGGTCGAACAAGAGGCAAAGGGGCCGCCCGTGGAAGTTTGGTTTCCCGGATGACATCGGTACCTATAGAACCCACCATAGAAGGAAGGAGCTTGAGTTAGAGCACATGCGCATGTTGGAGCAATATGCCGTTAACGCAGTGAAGCAAAAGGAACAAGAAATGGAAGCAAAAATGCAAGAAGAAGTCAAAAGGCAAGTCCGGCTACAATTGAGTGCGCCGCTTTTAGTGCACCACCGCAACTCGGGTAGCCACTTTGATCAAGTGAGAAGCGGTTGTGCTTCCACACAATAGCCAAGTCTTGTTGACACGGACTGCGCTTCCACGTGGATGACATCGAAAAGTTGACACCATGCGAGCTGCACATCCCAAAGGAGGGTGGCAAGACAAAGTGAAGGTGGCCATTGCGGTTGTTAGTCCGATTGACCGCACCAAGACACCAAGACTCCACGGCACAAGTAATACCACCGGATTTGTTTGCCGCCTCGGTGGATAAAGTGGTTGAAGGTTACGCCAACGTGGATCTTGAAATTGAAGGAGGTGACGGGGATACAAAACTAGGAGACGTTGAGAAGCAATTCATTGCATGGCGTAAACGGTACATTGTTATTCTGGGATGCCGATGCCGCAGCTGCCTCCCCGAAGTTACCGCAACCCGCTGGAAAGGATGGCTCCCCAAAGGATCGTGAGTAGTCCCTGGCGGTGGTTACGATGGGCTGTAGAAGACACGACGGCATCCGAGGCGCATCTCCAAGGCGGTCACCACAGCCTCCACCACCACCACCACCTCCGGGGGCGCCACCGGGCGCGGCAAAGGTGCGATCACCACCTCCAACGCAACGCGATGCAAAGTGCCTCCTCCCGTGACAAAGGCAACTAAGAAGACAACCTTAGAGTCTCTGGCGCAAAGCGGCGAAGAAAATATTGACCAAGAGAAACCAAAGCTCATTCCCAAGAAATTGCCCGGGGAAATGAGCAAGGAGGAATTGGACGCCGAAGTCAAAGAAATAAACAAAAAATTCTTCAAGTCGGTGTTCAAGACGGCGGCGGAGGCGGCGGCGGAGGTCAAGACCTACTTCCTACCTCAAAGAGTGCTAAGACAGAAAAATAGAAGCTAGGAAAAAGAAAGATAAGGAGTCAAACAAGCCCTCGCCACTTTCGGACTTTGATCGCACTCTATTCAAGAAAATTGACCCAAAGAGAAGGAAGAAGAGTCAAAGTGTTCCACAACTTGGAGATACGCCACGACCACTTTCGGTGAAGTGTTCGATCAATACGGTTCGAACACGAGTACATAAAGTTTCCTTACGGTGCATCGGCTAATACCGGTGAGCTTTTAGAGTACTATATTGCTAGTGGTGTCGACATGAACGGAGTGATCTTTGAATCTGCAACGGTAGATGATGACAAATATAGAACCTTTTAATTGGGCCAGAGTCTATGTGATCTTGAGAAATGTGCTAGCTTTGGGTACTCAAATGTATGAGCTAAACAGAAGTACCTAGACTTGTGTGCAAAAGGACAAGACAAATTCAAAGTGTCGGACTTAGAAACCAATGGGGAACGGGCGATGACGTGTTGTGGGTTGATTTTTGTGAATTGCACCAACTATTCCACCGGACCTCCCCTCGACAAAAAGCATCCTCAAAGATCTATTGTTTGTAAGTGATTCTTTCTCTGTTTACTAATACGTCAATATATCCCGACAATATATGTATGTGTCTAATCCCATACTCTTTCTCACCATATATGTAGACATTGGATTTAACATTTACGAATCAAGGAGCGCATGATATTGGATTCATTGATCCTTATATCGTGTACAAAAACCCGTGAACAATACATGGTTTGAAAGTAGACACGAGAAAAAATATAAAGATGTTCCTCGAGTTACACCGCGACAAGAGGGTAGTAATGTTCCCCACGGATTCAAGTGAGTGTTCCTAACATTGACGATCATGTTCTTCGCGAATAACCTTTCTTTATAGCTAGCTCAACCGTTTACACATGTAAAGTGGACACGGATATTGTTTCACATCGACCAAACAAAATGTCATCTCACAATCTTTGACTCGTTGAGATGGCCCCCAGAGATTGGTACGAAGAAATGATCCAAATAGTCCAGGGGTAATTGCACAAACCTCGTCAATTATATATATACTCAAGAATTTCCTTCCCTTTGCTTATGTGTTAATTAATAGTCTAAGTTTTTGTTCTATTGTGCAGGGTTTGGGCGAGAGATAAAACATGAACATAATATGACCGATCGCGAACCGCAAATCGCATGTACATGTATTCCCGGTATGTACTATATATATTGTTACATTTATTCAAGTCCCTATATTGCTTCATATATATGACGAATGACTCTTTTATAATCTTGAAGTGGGGTCTACAACAACCACATGGGAGCAGTCATTGTGGATTATATTGTTGCGAGTTTATCGGGATAAATTCCACAAATTACACCGAGAATGAACGGGTGCGTATTTACATCAAAGTTGTTGTTATTGACGTCGATATTCATATATCTAATCATATCTTATATATACTAATACTTTTTATTTTACTCGAATTGAAGACGAGGAGGTTAATGGAGAAAACACTAAAAGACACGCATCTTGAAGCCATGCAAGAGTGCATTGCCGGATTTATTAATACCCGGATCCTAGAGCCTTTTCGGCGAATTCTACAACGACCCCAAGGACAAATGGCTGCCAAAGGATCCTCTCTGCTGTGTAATCGGGACATGTAGTATTATCTTAATATCTAAATCGAGACATGTATATATATGTGTGCTTGAACAATTATTAATGTGTAATATATGTGTAATATATATGTGTGTGCTTTAATATATATATATATGTGCTTTAATATATATATGTAATATATAGATTAGAAATTAATAAGCACCATTCAAATGTTATTAGGAATTAAAATAAACAATTGACACCTAAAAAAAAAAGAGATCTTTACTCCCGGTTGGAGGTATCAACCGGGAGTAAAAGCCTCCGGCCGGCCACGTTGTTCTGGCAGGATACCCCCAACCGGGAGTAAATCCCCCTCTAGTCCCCGGTTCATATACTTCTATTCCCCAAAGTCGTATTCCCGGTTCCGAACCGGGACTAAAGGCCCTAACGAGCCGGGAATAAAAGGGGTTCCTGCACTAGTGCCTACTCCCTACACTTTTTAAACCCTAAACCCGTCAAAGTTAGAGAAGACAAGAGGGAACCTCGCCGGAGGAGGAGGAGGACAACTAGAGGTGGTGCTGGAGGAGGCACGAGGGCGACCAAAGGAGGAGGAGGAGGTGGTGGCAATTTGGTTCAAAAAAGGAAGGAGGGAATAGGCCGTATTGGGGATGAACTCGAGGTGGCCGCCCAACTGGTGCCTGCTATGGCGTGGCAGCATGGTGTTGTAGCCGGCGATGGTGACGGGAACGCAAGGGATGGAGACCTGTTTCCTCGTTGGCAAACATGTGAGAGATAAAAATAGAAGTGCCCCAGCTCGCATGCACACCATTCAGCGTCAATAATGTGCATGGGTCTACTTACTTGTATAGAGGTACATATACGGCAGAGTATTTACAGTTTATTTGTTCGTATTGACCACAATGAAAAGTGGCGCAAATCACGAGGTGATGTTCCAACGGTTGCATGCTTTAGAGCATGTGCTCTTGAGAACAAATCTAACTCTCTTTTCTCTCACAACAAAAGCAATATTAGCTAGCGGCAAAAAGCCATGAGCCAAACAACCTGTCCATCAGTTCTTTAAAGTGAAAATAAAATGGTGATTTCCGTGACCATGAACGCATGTTAATCAAAACGGACAGGATATCCGGAGAAGGATGCAGCAACAGTGCGAGGTTTTGGGAGGTGCCGTGCCGGACCTCCCATGACCACACTACAGTTTTCAATTTGTCTGCCACTGGTTTCAGCCTTTCAGGGGGCGTCGCGCTCGTCAAGCCAGCCTAGCTTGAGGCCGTCGTCACTCGAGCTGTGGCCGTTTGGTAACCGATCGTCTGATCGGTCGGTTTCGGTTGATCTCTGCTCGTCTTGGAGCCGGCAACGTGACAGGGAGGTGCTGCCGTGAACCGCCCTGCCTGTGCGAATTGGGATCCAAATATCCCGTGACGGACTACGATAGAGACGTCCGACCATTTTTCCCCGGACTTGCGTTCCATGCGACCCGACAATGCAACTGTTGTGTGCTGGACGTACTCAGCTACATGTGCGCTTGTGTGTGACGTTTGACTTGAGTTTAGCACGAATGTTTATGTCTCCCAATGAATTTGCCATGGTAATATACTACCCATGATTTGTCTATTAATAATACTTGTTGCAAAATATTGCTTTTTAGGAATCCATCAAACTTAACATTAGTTGAACTAAAAAGTTTACACTCTTCTCTTTTTTTTTTAAAAAAAAAAGGAACAGCTAGATGTGCTTCCATTTCTGAAAGCTCGGAAGTTTTGATGGTTGGGTAATAAGTGTAAATATGCATGCATGGGTTCGAACTTCAACCCATGCACTCCGGCCCCGTCTCTAATATGAATCTGTTGTACCAAGTTCGTCTAAATTTGAAACTAGTTACTTGAAGTAAGTTCGATCATGATTCGTGAACAGAAATATATACTCTGTGCACGGACTGCAGTGCTCTGTTTTGTACATTATAAATCAAAGAGCGAGTTTTTTATTGATCGACACCACCCATGTGTATTCCCTTCCGTTCAAAAAATGATGCATCAGTCAAATTGGTATGCTTTGATCGATCAAATTTATACATTTATTTCTAGGTTCCAAATAAATATACTACTCAGTCAAATCATAATTAATGAAGGCCCATGGCAAAATTAAAGTAGCCTACATCTCTTAGAAAGAGACAATACATAGACACTGGCCACATTGCCTGGATGATGGGTTCAGTAGATTTCTTCTTCAGTCATTACTGACATCCGGATATGTTACGGTGCATCCGGTTCTCATGACATCTACGACGAGATATTTTGATAGTGAACCTTCATAATTTTTATTTTTCTTGTGTGGGTATCTACTTTTAAGGCTGACTGACTGCTTGATTGATGGGTCAAAGACTTTGATATAGACTAGTTTTTTTTTCACTAATTTGTTCAAAAACACAGATAAAAGCGTTTCTGAACGACTTATGGACTAAGAAGATTTCACTAAAATCCTTTACCACGGGATCACTATCACTGTCCGAAAGTGACACTTATACGGAATCTTGATGCCAAACCAATGTTCTCGTATAATTGAGCTCATTATTGTGGCTACGTTCTAATTCCACATCACATTCCTTCATCCTTTCCGTCATGTGGATGCAATGTGATGTGGAGCCTACACGAAGGGGAGTAACTGCAAAAAATTGATACAAAATGATTAATTCTAAACTAATTAGGCTATGTTATCATGTTATTAGCAACCAAAAAACACTTAAGCGCAACGTACATACTAGATCCGTCAGTGGTCCATGCTCTATAAGGAGGAGGATCGCCAGCTCTTCAATGAAGGATGCATACGGAATATGGGAGACTTTAATCATGCTAGTTTTTGCAAAATTAGGTTGGAAATTCACAAATCGTATTGTCATTTAGATTTTTCTTTTTGGTATTCGACCTCACTTGTTGAGATGAACGTTGTTTTGTTTCCAGTTGGGTGTGTTTTGTCTTTTGGCATTGTGTTTGCCTAATTGCATTTTTGTAATGTGTTGCTCAGCTATATATCATTTTCGATTGGTAGAGGCTGTAATTTTGTTACCTTGTCTAAAAAGAAAACACTCAAGCATCTTATCCACGTAAGCACTGTCGTAAATGTTTTACTGAATCAAATAATATGACAAACAAACTGGCTGTTCAGCCAACCGTTCCGATATTGGAAATGGATAATCAAATCAAGCTGCTGTGTTTGCATGGACCAGAGAAACTAACGCTCACAATTATGACATTATTACTTGAATTGATGACACGCCAAGGCATCTTGTAGCGGTTGCATTCTGCAATCAAATCCAACGCTCACTAGTGGGATAGTTGCAACAAGTTGTGATTATAGATGGTCAGGACCTGTAGCAATCCATGCAAATGCCTATATGGTTGGGTATTTATCAGACAGCTCAAATTCGACTTCTTCGAGACGGGAAACTGAATGCTCTGAATGTCCACTAAGAAATCTTGGACCGTGTGCTGCCCGTATCACCACTCTAGCTACTGCTGCTACCGCTACTAGCATTTACAGGCAGGGTCGGTCTATCCAATAACCAAGTGGTGGGACACTCGATTTTTCTCTCCACTACTGTTCATCTTCTTCTTCCCCTTGCCACCGCCCACCAGAAATCTACCATGCTAATGTCACCCGTGGCCCTTGGGTGCCATAGCTTTGGCGAACTTGAGCGCGCCCAGGGTTGCCATCCTTTTCCCCCCCCCCCCTCTCATAGGAGCTCCGGCATAGTCATGCTCACTAGCGACGCCGCAACGCATGTGCCCCTCCCTGGTCGGTTGCTCCACAACCACCCGAACCCCAAACTGGCCGCCCCCATCTCAACTGTCCCCATCCTGCCTACAGCCTACCTCTCCTCGGCCAATCTCTTCTACAGCTGTCGGAGTTAGAGAAGAAAGAAGGGGAAGAGGCTCGCCGGAACTCTAGCCACTGCCTCCGTCATCTTCATCTCTAGCGGGCACAATCTAGGACGGGACGAGGAGTCCACCTACCTCGTCGTCGCCATCGTCTCCGGAGGGGAGAGGAGGAGCCATGTGGGGTGCCGGCATGGCGTGTTCAGGTGAAAATCGGGTGCTGAGCACGGATGAAACAAGCTATTGTCGTATAGCATTTCTATTCTCGAAGATGCGTAGAAATACAAGTTTGAGATGATTTTTTCAAAGGAAAACAACGCTTACTATAGTTTAGGCCTTTTTTCTGTTTGCCAAAGCTTGTTTACCTTTTTTCGTTTTGGTCAAAACCGGCCCATCATGTAGGCACACTCAACAAACCGAAAAATGCCCACGGCAGCCTGCCAGCATGCGTACCATGCATGTCCAGTTGTTTTGGGCCGTCGGTTGAAAGAAGCCCGAAAACGCCGCCAAGGCCCATCTTGTTTTCGTTGCTTCGTCCGGACAAGACGAGACTTTCGGCGGCAATTTCGTCCCAGAATTCCCAGAACTACTGTAACAAATAGCGGATCAACACCGTGCCACCGCCTTACGGAGCCCCAACTGCCCTGACGACGCCGTGCGCTCCCTGCCGGCTGCCGCCGTCGGCGGGATCTGGCCGGCAGCAACACATCCATCTATGGGCGGATCTATATAGACCGTACTGGGTGCGGACGCACCCACAAAAATATAAAAAAGAAACAATGATCTTACTATTACTAATTGGAGGCTCCAACGGAGGAGACCACGCGTTGATTCTCACCGGATGCGCTAGAAAAAAAGAAAAAATACTAGAAATTCCCACATTAATCGAAACATCTAACCATCTAATCAATAGACCGACAATTGCTAACCATTAGATTAGATCTACTTTATTTTCATGAAAATTACCCACCTTTGCCACTATTATTTATATATATAGATAGAAAAAATAGGAAAAAAATGAATCCATCTACGTTAGCCTGAAGCGGTTGTTCCAACGGAGAAAAAAAAAAAAGGGCATTATTATTTATATATATAGATAAAAAAAACAAGAAAAAATGAATTCATCTACGATAGCCTGAAGGGGTTGTTCCAACGGAGGAAAGAAAAGGGCACCGCTGCACCTCACGACGGCTCCGTGCGGCAACGCCGCCAGGCAACTGATCGTAGTCACAGGGCTGATCGTAGTCACCGGGCCAATCAAGCTAGCAAGAAGGAGGCCAGCACAGTTCAGGAACGTACATCTACACCGGCACCCACAACCTGACTCCGACGACGTCGAGGTGATCGATCCATATCCCCTGCGTGTACCAGCCGACACCAGATCCACACTCCAGTTTCTTTGTTGAAGTGCTTGCAGCGCTATCAGAGATGGAGAGATGTACGTCTTCGTGGTGTTTGAGGCATCGCCATGCGGCGTCCAGTTGAGGTGATTCGTCAATCCTTCTGTGCCAGGCTCTTCTTTCAACGTATCGCTTGCTTGCATAATGAATTTGTGCCTTGGTGATGAGGCCCTATAGGTTCGGAGGAGTAAACAAACATGAATGAACGTTTCGGGTGCTTATTGTGGCCTGTAGGGTCATAATTATCACCATCAACGAATGTTTGAAGTTGATTATTGTGGTGTGTAGCTGTATGCAAAATCGTTTGAAGCATTAGTATATGAAGGCTCTGGCTACACGCTTCTTCTATTTATTCCGATCACTTTTGTCTCCTGTTTGGTATAATTTTCATTTTAACTTTAATGTCCTTGGATTACTTCATACAAATAATTTTTAATATAATCCTTACTGGGCATCAGGTGTGAATTTTTTTATTAACTAAATAATATTGTTCTTTTGAATAGTCGGTAGAGGAGACATTTATTTATTTATTTTGTCTTAAAGGGATCTCAAACCTAATGCAGGTGAATCCGAGTGCCTCATCTCACTGATGGGGCTCCTAGCTGATCGCATCTTTGATCGTCACTAATGCACACAAGCCAGCAACAAGGGAACGCCAGGACATAACTCGCATACAAAGCTCACTGGTCGGCCGTGGAAGAATGGAGGAGACACATTTATTCGAATACCAACTGCAGCACTAGCAGGTTGTGTGCGAGCTGAACTATATTGACAACGCATCGGCTTCTTCATGATCAACACCTCCTTCATCTATGGAGGTCCGAAGCTCCTGGGATCATCACACGATCGCCTGACACTTATGACAATATATTTTGTAAGTTCGTTGTCTTCAAAACAAGTATAGACATTTTGATCCACACATATGTCATATGAATATTAGTAACTTAATTTTAAGAATATTATTGGTTTAATAAAAACAATAATACCACAATAAATTCAACATCTTGAATGCCATGGTGCCCAGAAACAACTATTTATGAAATTTTCAAAACTAAGATAGTAGCCTAGGACCTAAATATACATTAAAACTAAACATGATTTTTAATAAACAATACAATAACAATTTGAATTTCAATTTAATACATGTAGAAAAGTATAACAACAATTAAATCAAAAGCTAAATGTTAAATTGTAGATTCTTCGATATCATATAAAGGGATGAAATACAAATTTATATACTTTAAGTTTATTTATTTATGTTTTGAGTAAATACATATGTTGCTAAAATAAAATTAGTCGTACAAATTATTACTCATGAAAACAGTAGAAATAAAAAAGTAGATTTTAAAATTCTTACAAAAATCTAAAGTATTTTGCCATTACAAGTAATAGCTATTATATCAGAGGAACTAATAAGCTTAAAAGTTAGGGAAACAATTTAGGTTTATGTCATCAAAATATATAGAGACTGTAACTATTTAAAACTATTATAGTTTAAGCAAATATTACAACTAAATGTACTTCATAGATACAAAGGGGCCACGTAAAAAGAAAACTATAGATAGGGATGAAAATAAACATATAACTCAATATTTGATATATCACAATTGAAAATAGACTATAAAGTACCTATTATGGGCTATTATTTTAGAGTTTTAATGAAGAGAAAAAAGATATTTAACATAAGTGATTCATTTTAGTTAGTATCTCATATGATTCTCACACGTGCAAGCATGGTAGTAGCTCCAATGGATGCTCCAAAATAATTTGCACCATAAGCGCTAAGAATAAAAAAAGAAAATTTTTAGAATTTTTCACAATAACCAGGATAAAATCTAATCACCACCGTAAATCATAACACTTGGATCAACTTTTGAATTATAGATGTCAAAAAAAACTTTTGAATTATAAAAAATACCCACCCCCTGTTTTAAAATATATAATAAGGTAACCCCTAATCCTACATACAATTACCCAGCTTGCCATTATGGAACATATTTCAAAATAACCCCCTAAATTTGATTTAAGTTATATACTTTTAAGTTTATCTTAAATAACTTTAAACATTTTGACAAAACACAAATTCATATCAATAATAGCCATTTCATTTTAAGTGCTATAAACTTTGTGATACAATAGTAGTACACATATAATTATTGGATATAACAAAATAACATCTTAGTGTTGTGGTGCGAGTTGAGATGACTATTCATGCACTATTGCAAGATACTACCAATAGATTTATAAAAAATAGACAAAATTTTGAAATCTCTCACAAAGTTTTTTAAAAAGGTATGCAGCAAACTCTTATATACATACATAAGTTAAGCTAAAGGCATGTCACACTAAAAAGAGATAAATCTAAGCAATTCTAACTAAAGGTGCCAAATGGAGCTTTTACGCTAATCTTCATGAGACCCACTATGGAAAAATATAAATATTTTTAACTCTCACAAGAACAATAAGTTTTGGCCATTAATAATTTGGTAGACTATAACAACATTAGTCATTGAATCTATTTTATTTTCTAAATGGACATAGGGTGAGGATGAGGAATGAATGAGTAATTACCTATTTTATCCTTTAAGATTTTATTAGAGTAAATAGTTATTGCAAATCCTAGAGATTAATATCTTCAAACAAGTACCACTAACCAGTCCATCTCAATTACAAGCTTTAGTATGGATCTCTTGGTGTCATGCAATTTATAAATGATTATTTATTCCATAATAGTTCTTAAGAGTGTTTTTTGACCCAAAATTCATATATGTAGAAAGTAGAAAAGGAGAGTTCATAATAGATACTATATAAGCTCAAGATTTTTTGACTTTATTTAATATATAATTTTTAGGAATTAATACAGTTAAAATATGTCATATAAAATATGGGCTTCAGCAAGTCATTATAATTTAACCTAAGCTATTGTGGTTTCAACTTAATTCATATTAAACATACATAGAGGTGACATGCAAAGGGGAAAACTAGGGATACAATTATTATAAAGTATCTCCTATTGTATTAGAGAATAAACAAACATGAAACTAACCCGTGTTTATAACCCGTGCGGGAGCACGGGTTGGTGAACTAGTTATGGTCAAATTTTCATCATATTCGCACCCACCCGGTAAAATCCTACGCACCCATAAGGCAAGTGCACCCCCCCCATGGATTTGCTCTTGCTCCGCCACTATCCATCACGGTCCACCTGTTGGTATGCCGCTCTCTTCAGCCCTCGCGACCCCGCCTTCCCGCGATCGTCCTAACTGCAGCAAGCCTGCGCCATACGAGATCTAACCTAACCTTTCGTGACACTGTATGCTGCATGTAGGTCGTGGCCTTCGATCAGGTGCAGCATGTCGTCGTCGCCTGAGCCGCGGCGCCACTCACTGCAACGCCACTGCAGGATGCTTCAGGCCCCCCGCCGGCGCCGGTGCCGGCGCTCTGCCCTTGGACGCGCTGAGTGAGATCCTGCTGCGCCTCCCAGGCAAGCAGCTCTGCCGGCTGCGCATCGTGTGCCGGGCGTGGCGGCCCCTTTTCTCCGCGCCGTGGTTCGCAGCCGCCCACACCGCGCGGTTCTGGGAGCCCTACGTCGTCGCGTCCTACGTGGACGACATGGACATGGACCGTGACAGCTTCGTCGACGTCCTGGACATGTCGTCGGGCCGGATCGTCCAGCAGGTGGCGGCGGGGAACGAGAGCGACATGGTCGTGAGCATGGCAGTGGAATCAGGCGGGCTCGTCTGCGTCAAGACGATCGACAGCGGCAGCTTCCGGTTGCTCCACCCGGTCACCGGAGCCGTGCACCACTTGTCATCAGGCGAGCTTGCACGGGAGCACGTGGCGCGCGGGTTCAGAGTGCACGATTATGGAGAGCCTGTGCACATGTTTGGGCAGGTCGCCGGAACAGGTGAACACAAGGTGCTGAGGATGCTTCCCTATCGGCAACCGTGCGACGGCGGCGGCAGCGACCGTGACGATTTGTTTGAGGTCTGCACTCTCAGCAGCAGTGCGGGGGGGAGAGCAATGCAGGGACCTCCGAGGTCTTTCGTGTGGAATGAATGGACCAGGGTGGTCGTCGGCGGGGTGGTCTTCTTCTTAAGCGTGGCGGCGTTTTTCGCCGTCCTGAATCGTCGGCGGGCCGATGAGCAAGGTTGGATTGTTCGGTTCGATCTCGAGGCGGAGGAATGGAGGCCAAGCATCAAGGGACCTAGCGGCCTTGTTGCTGGCCGACACAATTTGTATGCGAATCAGGTTACATTGGCCAACCTGGATGGTTCCTTGGTCATTGTTCATGGGTCATGCCGGATCTTGGACCTGTGGTTCCTGAAGGACTCTGAGGAAGGTGTTTGGGTCAAGAAGTGTAGTGTGCAGATTGAACGTTCTGGACACATTTCACCTATGCATCCTTTGTTGGTGTTAGAGGACGGGAGGATTGTCACGGTTATTAGATCCATGGGACTGCTCCAGATTTACGACCCAAGAACAAGTACATTCGCGAGTTTGACGATGCTAAGGCATTCTTCTCGAGTTAGTGTGCATACTGGAAGCTTCTTGAGCCTAGCTACACGGTGAGAACTAATCAGGTAAGTATTGCCATAATTGAATTGTCCTCTCTTTTTTCGTTGTGTTTTACATGAGCAACTCCAACAGTTTGCCATTTGTGTTTGGCATTCTCAAATTTTGCCAAAAAGCTCCAAAAACTCTCTCCAACAGTTTGATATTTGGAGTTGACAATTTAGTGAGTGTTAGCAAATCAGGCCGTTTGCACGTATTTATGCGCGCGCTACGACGTTTTGCATTCACGGCACATCCGTACGTATTAGAAGAGGTGGAAGGGCATAAACATAATTTTGTTTCTGCCTCAGGGTTGCTGAGGTAAGTTTTCAAGAGGTGGAAGGACATAAATATAATTTTGTTTCTCTTCTAGGATTCCTAATGTAAATTAGATCTGAGTTTGGCAAGTGCATTATGCCAAACTCTTTTTTGATTTGGCATTTGGATTTGGGAGTTGGCAAATCAGGGCAATTGCCAAACTACCAATGGAGAACTGTTGGAGTTGCTCTTACTTTAGAAGTTAAGGATTGGTGGGTTCCTTTTGTGTTGTGTTATATGGATATGTGACATTAATTTTCTGGCTGAAAAACATGCATTCCACTTTTACTGCTTAGTTGTTCTATCTGAATAGTTTTTGTCCTATGGTAAAAAAAAAGAGCATATGGGCTGAAGTAGAATCCTGTTGGAGTTGCTCTTACCTTGCCGCGCCGTGCATGATGATAGATGCTGGTGCAACAAACTAGCCTCGCTTTTTAAGTATAGGATATAGGATTTTAGGATTGTCACTACAGGAGAAGATAGGTGTTAGGGGAGTCAAGAGTCTATTGGGCCTTAGCCCATTAGGGTTAATTAGTAGCTTGCTTAGGGCCAAGTCAACCCCAAGTCAACCCTCTCTATATAATGAGCGGACATGTATCAATCTAAATTAAGCAAGAGATTAAGAAGGAAATCCCTTCTCTCTTGCTGGCCGTGGGCAGAGCCCTGCGGCCGGCGTTCCTAGCGCCCTAACCCTAGCCATCTCGTGAACAATACCCGCGGGTACTGTAGTAGCCGCCCAGCCCTCTCTTCCTCCTCAATCCCAACCACGTCCATAACAATCTGGTATCGGAGATCAGGCCTTGATCCATCGCCTTTGCTGCCATCTTCGCCACCACGCCCCCTGCTGCGCCGACTATGTTCCCCAGCACGGCGGCCATGGCTGGACCTGGTTCACCCGCTGCGCCACCAGTTTTCGCCACAGCCACTAGGCCGGAGCTGCCTGTGCAGCAGTCTGCGTTTCCCACAGGCATCGTTAGTGTTGTCGTTAGGTTGCGGCTCGAGGACTAATTCATGGTGGCCGTACCTTCGCCAATGATCTTTGGAGGCGGTTATTTGCGGACATCCACCGATCGCTGGCTGCCATACAGTCCTATTTGGCAAGCTCGCAGCAGCAGCCACTGTCGCCACCAGTTTTCCCGTACAGGTTGCTCGATCCGCGGGGCGGCGGTGTTTTTCGTTCTAGGGCGTGCAGCCATCGCTCTGCCGCTGCCGCCACCGCAGCCATGGATGCTGCCCTCTCCCTCATTAATCCCGTCTACTGCTATGGCATCAATGATGGGGCCGAAGCCACGAGGGTGAGCGCCCCAACGGCCACGACGGCGGTCGCTCCAGCGCCCACCACTGGCGCTGTGGTCCTTCCCGATGGGCCTATCCTCCAACACCCATTCAGCGATGGGATCTTCTATAGGGGCACCGGCGTCCGGCAGATTCGGGTGTCGGCCGATGCGGTGCGGCTGCAGAAGCGGTATCTTGCGGCCTCCCTAAGCAGCGCCCGGTAGTGCGAGGAGGCTGTGCGATCTGCGGCTGATTCAGCCCCACCCTTCACAATTCCTCCAAGCCGTTAGCCCTTGGCGTGAAGGTGAACACCACACAACGGATCGGCGGTCGGTGGACATCGCGATGGAGCCGGCGGGGAAGATGCTTGGCGCCGGTGTTAGGCGTGGTGCGGTTGCGCGCGCTGTTGGGCGCGTCCCCACGTGGGGACGCCCACCCGACAATCGCGTTGTTCCATTGCTTTCTTGGTGCGGCGTGGTGTTGTTTTTCGCGGTCGGCGAACTCCAACTGCGCGACGGCAAAGGCGGTTTCTTCTTTGTCAATGGCGGGGATGCAATGCCTAGTGCCACCGCCTTCCACTACCGGCCGCCGCGAGGACGTCTCTGCTGGTCGCGGTCCAGACTAATTCATGGTGGCCGTACCCGCACACCCCTCTCGTTCCAATGGTCTCCATGGGATCCAGGTGGCTACGTGGAGGTCCAACACGCGGAGGTTGTCCACCTTATCTTTAGGAGTCAAAAATAAAGAGTCACAATTTATTTTCGGTCAATAAAATAAGCTGAGATGTAAAATGCTTGTTTTTAGGTGTTAGGTTTGTGTCAAGTGGAGGCATCGTTAGTGTTGTTGTTAGGTTGCAGCTCGAGGACAAGTTGCATGTCCAGGTGGGGAGTAGTGTTAGAGGAGTCAAGAGTCTATTGAGCCTTATCCCTTTAGGGTTAATTAGTAGCTTGCTTAGGGGCCAAGTCAACCCTCTCTATATAATGAGAGGACATGTATCAATCTAAATTAAGCAATAGATTAAGAAGAAAATCCCTTCTCTCTTGTCGGCCGTGGGCAGAGCCCCGCGGCCGGCGTTCCTAGCGCCCTAACCCTAGCCGCCACAATCTAGCCATCTCGTGAACAGTACTCACGGGTACTATAATAGTCGTCCAGCCCTCTCTTTCTCCTCAATCCCAACCACGTCCATAACAATAGGTTTGATGATACTTGCTTGGATTGCACTGAGTGTGTTTTTCTTCGCAGTTTGTTGTTGCAATGGTGGAAGCACTATCATAAATGTAGAGCCCAGAATCTTGAAATATCTTGTCAAAAAAGAATCTTGAAATAAAAGCTTCCTTCATCTATAGATATGCAAATTTTCTCTAGATGCTGATTGTAGCAACTCAGGTTGATTTCTGATGCTAACTTCAAAGCAAATATCAGATTCTCACTAGCTGATCGAGTCTATTTTTTTCCACTAGATTAATATATTTTGGACAGGAATACTTTGGTTTCTAGTAGTGACAGCTACACAAGCTGGGAAGAAGATAAATTTGTATCTAATCCGCTCATCACATTTTTTTTAGAACAAAGAGCTTGCCCCGACTTATATTGAAAGTCACCGAACCGAGTACATCTGCTTAAAGCAGCAGCTTACATGACAAGAGCGCCTCTAAGCACTCGCCCAAGATTACTAAAAGACAAAACATGATAGATGAAAATAAACTTCCTGCGCCTAGCGCTTGATTACAACAAGACAGATGTAAAAGATAATAGTGTATAGACATCCTTGTTGCTCTTCCCCTTTTCCGCGCCACCATCAACTTGACTAATTCACCAGGCTTTGAGACCTTCATGCAACTTCCTCAAGGCGTCTTCCAGCTCCAGCTCCAGTCTCCCCCTCGCTATCTTCTTCCACTGCAATATTAATCCCATGATATTATAAGCAACCTCCTTTGGAGATTTTATCAACTTGTTATTAAACACCCAATTATTTCTAGCCTTCCACAAGCTCCAGACTACAGCAGCTAAAATGGTAAGGATGACATGATCATTGATGTAACCCTTGGGCCCTCCCACCAAGTCAACCAAGTTAGTGATGGACACAGGTCTCCTGTCCCATCTAAGGCTCACTCTTACCCATACCCAGATCATCTGGGCGACATTACAGTTGAAGAACAAATGATCTCTAGTCTCAACTATACCACAATATTTACACCTTTTTGATCCTCTACCATTTCTAATTTTTCTTTGTTCACTGTCAGGAACTCTATCATGCCAAATCATCCACAGGAAGATCTTGATTTTGAGGGGTAATTTCGATTTCCAAATCTCCACCATTTCCTTGTCTATGCAGCCAGTATTTTTTCATATGTTTGTACATGGACTTGGTTGAAAAGTTTCCAGTTTTCCCAAGAGCCCATACTACCCTGTCTTCTTCTTCTGTGAATTCCACAATATTTAGTTCCTCTTGAAGTTCATTCCACTCAGCCACCTCATCACTTCCTAATCTCCTTCTGATCAATCTCCCAGTCCACCTCTCTCGAACTTACTCACAGCCCACTCTTGTTTCTCTGATTCGAATAGTTTTCGATACTTCAGTTTTAATGGATGATCACCCAGCCACACATCATGCCGAATCTTATTTTTCTACCATTTCCCAATATCCACTTAGTACCTCTTTCATACCACTCTTTGGCCTTCATTAGTCCTTGCCAAAACTGTGAAGCACCTCTACTTTTACTTTGACAGAAACTGTCTCCTTTTAGATACTTTCTTCTGAGCACCTCCAAAGCCATGTTCTTCTTCCCACTTGTCTATCTTGTATATCCATTTGGTGAGGAGAGAAGTATTCATACTCCTAGTGTCTATGAATCCCAAGCCACCAAACTCTTTTGGGACTGCTAGAGCTTCCCATTTGATCATGTGGTACTTCTTTGCATTCCCAACTCCCTCCCAGAAAAACCTGCTCATAGATGTATCAACCCTCTTAATAGTTCCTTCATGCAGCCAGTAAAAACCCATTGCATATAAAGGAATACTAGTGAGACTTGAATTGATCCTAATTGCTCTACCTCCATATGACAGTTGGGAGCATTGCCACAGATCTAATCTCTTTTCTACCTTATCAGCAGGCACCCCAAGCACCTCTTTAGATAATCTTCTATGACTAATTGGTAAGCCCAGATATTTTAGAGAAAATTTGCCCAACTTACAGTTAAGAGCATTTGCTATAGTCTCAGATCTCTCATCTGAAAACCCAATAGTAAACACCTCTGATTTGTTATAGTTGATTCTCATTCCAGACACCTCTTCATAGCAAGCCAAAATGAATTTTAGGTTAATAATGTCATCATCTAAACCTTGAATGAAAAGGACTGTATCATCAGCATACTGCAGGTGAGATAATCCACCATCAACCAAATTTGGGGTTACACCTCTGATGAGCCCTTTCTGACAAGCACTGTCTAGCATGGCAGACAAACCATCTGCTACCAGATTAAGCGGCGGGGTGACAAAGGGTCACCTTGTCTTAAACCCTTGTAACTCCTAAAATACTTACCAATTTCACCATTCAAATTGACAGCCACTCTACCTCCACTTACGGACTTTCATAATCCACTCTCTCCACTTATCACAAAAGCCTTTCTTTTTAATCACCTCCTCAAGGAAAACCCAACTCACTTTATCATAAGCTTTTTTCAAAGTCCGGTTTATGACAACCCCCTGTTGTTTTTTTTCCTTGCTAACTCATGCAGCACCTCATGAATAATCACCACTCCATCTAAAATATACCTCCTGGGAATGAAAGCAGTTTGGTTCCAGCTTATCACTCTCTCCGCCATGGGGTTCAATCTATTGGTGAGAACTTTGGTAATTATTTTGTATGCCACATTCAACAAGCAAATTGGTCTAAATTGTCTGATGTTATTTGCCCCTTTCACTTTTGGAATCATAGTAATGATACCATAATTAAGTCTAAACAAATCTAGTGTACCACCCCTAAGATCCTCTAAAATTTCAAGGAAAATAGGTCTAAGGAGATTCCGAGAAAGTTTTAAAAAGACAGGAGAGAAACCATCTCGGTCCTGTAGCAAAGCAACACCTCTCATTTCTGCAACTACTATATCTAATTCTTTCCCAGTGAAAGCTTGAATCAATTTCTCATTTTCCTCGGCATTGACTTGCCCATTTTACGCCCAAAAATCTTCAATAAGCTTAACTTTGGTCTCTAGTTCAGCGCCAAACAGTTTTTTGTAGAAATTAGTCACAATGAGTTGTAGTTCCTCTTTTTTGAATATATTTGGCCTTCTTCCTCTAAAGATCTTATCAGGTATTTTCTTTTCCTTCCATTTGCTATCCCATGAAAATATGCAGTATTAGCATCCCCCTCTAATAACCACTTCTCCCCACCTCTTGTTTGCCACATAATCTCCTCCTCGAATTATAAATGTCTGTTAATTCGTCTTCCAACAGATATCTCGCAATTCCATTCATGGTCCTCTAAACCTGATTGGTCAGCTTTGACATCTAAACTCTGAATACTGCTAATGAGCTTTCTTTTTCTTTTTCAGATCAGCACCCCAATTAAGGCTCCACCCTCTCAGACCACTTCTTAGGTTTTTGGCAATCATTTGCCATTGGTCAACACCTCTCCTACCTTGTTTAGCTGGCCATTTATCAATAACCCACTCTTTAAAGCCAATTTGACCAACCCATGCACTCTCAAATCTAAAAATCTTAGCCTTAACTTCTTTAGCTGGGGAACACTCTACTATTAAAGGGTTGTGGTCCGATCCAATTCTAGTGACAGAATATGCATTTACTAGGGAAAAATGTGCCTCCCAATCAGCAGTCATAAAAACTCTGTCCAACACCACCATCACAGGGTTGCTTTGTTTATTTGTCCAAGTATACTGTCCACCATCTCTATGGATCTCTCTCAGAGCATTGTTAGAGATAAACTGGTTAAAGCTATTTATAAGAGTATTGTTCACATTCCCACTGGACTTTTCACAACTGCTTCTGATTAGATTGAAATCACCTCCAATTAAAGTTGGGATCTGCTCACTCTTAATCACACTCTCTAACTGATCTAAGAAACCTTGTTTGAGATTATCCTTGACAGGACCATACACATTGATAAGACTCCACTTGAAGCCATCTTCCATGGATCTAATGATCATGTACTGGAAATTTCTGTCACCATTATGCTCAATTACCTCACCAAAATCTTCATCAATACCCATAAGTAGGCCACGGAATGTCCTTGGGCTGCAATCCAGTCCCACCTCATGAATGCACCTCCCCCAAAAGAGTCAAGCTCTCTTGAGGTGAAATTTTGTTTGATTGTCTCACTAAGACACACACATTTAGCCTGATGCTCTTTAATAATTTGCTTCAACTGTCCTTTCCTCCCTTTATTTCCCAAGCCTCTTACATTCCAGAATATGCAACTCATTGGGAAACTGATATTTTTTCTTTGCCCTTACGGCGCCTCTCTTCCATTTCTTTTTGTGACACCTCTAACACCTCTTCATCAAGTGGCACCTCCATAGACTCTGTAATATCTGTGATAAAGTTTGCATGTGCTGTATTTAACTCAATCACCTCTTCATCTTCCTCTATTTCTACATCTTCATTGGAAACTTGATTTTTTCTTTTTTTTTCGCCTCACCCAAAGTGGCTTGAGTTAGTTCTCTGGCTTTAATCAAATCAATTGTTGCATCCACCTCTTCTTTATTAGAGCCCAACACAATACCACAATCTAGAGCTATATTATGCAACACCTCGAGAATCAATATTTTGCAAAATAGCAAAAGGGTTAGAATTACCTTGGCCGTCAAGCATCTCGGCCCTTCTTTCGACCCTCAACGGGATGGGAGTTCCAGTACCCACCACCCTCGTCTTGGGCACCCTTACTTCAACCATCTGCTTATTGAGCTTGATCTTCTTGTTGCTGACCACCACCACCTTCTTGAAATCTTGTTCTTCATTTGAACTAACTTGCACCTCTTGCCTCATTGGTTCCAACACTTTAGCATTTACTTGAGCATGTTCTTCCTTGTCCTGTGCCTCAATCACCTCCATCATCATTTCTTGTTCATCAATTGTCTCGACTCCTATATGAATAGGTGAAGTGACCTTAGCTGTTCCTGTTTCCTCCATGGCAGAGATTAGTAGAGAGGTGGCTATAGCAACTTGATTTACAACCTCACTTTGTCATTAGCCTCCTCCCTAGCTTTAGAACTCTGTTGTTTGCTTCCACTACCCCCTTCCTGTTGTCTTCCACCTCTTTTCTCAGCTTGTTTGCTGGACTCTCCCACAGTCTTGGTAGTATTTTCAGAATTGTTATTTGGCTGGCCATCATTCACAGGGAATAGCTATCGAGATAAATCATCTTCTTCATCTTCATCTTCTGGCTCCTCTTGGTCTCTCTTCTTCTCTTCCTTATCTGATTGAGTATATTTCTTTTCAGTCTTTTCATTCTCTAGATTCTAGCTAATATTGAAGCCCTTGCCATTAAAATACACCCTGAGTGTCCTTTGATGGCGTAGGATCTTTGCAAGATACCTTGATTCTGATTGGGCCTAAACCTGGTAGAGAGCTCTTATCCACTTCCACAAAGTCTCCTATCAGGTATGACACCTCTTCTACAGCTATTTCTTTCCTGGCCCAGTAAGGGAAGCCACACACCAGCACCCAGACCTATGACAACACATCAGAGCAACCTACCATCATGTCTGACTTTTGTACAGACACCATCATGCCTGAGATCTTACACTTAAACTCAGTGAATCTGGTCAGGTTTGCTAAATCCTTCTTAGATGGCACCACAAACATATATTCATTGCTTGCAATTTTCTTCACCTGCCGGTCCCAAGTGGAGCTGATCAAATATTGAAGTTCAGTTGTTACCTTCGAAAGCCGAGCCTTTGCCTTCCAAGATTGTCATTACTGCTATAATTGGGCTGTTTGCCAAGTCCTCTTCAGTTACTGGAACATTCAAACTGTAGAACAACTGTCCTGGTATCCCATATGAACACAGTTTTAGGCCCTTATTTGCCTTATAAGGAGAATTGGGAGCCATATGCGCACTGGTCTGGCAATTATAGCACAGTGGGAGATTGGGACATTGAGATCTATGATGACCTGTCTGCCCACATCTCCAGCAAGATTCATCGAGGGTCAGCATTCCACTCTTTCTTCCCAGCTCTATTCTCATGCTCTTGATTGAGTCTATTCCTAAGATCGCCCTCATGATATTTGTAGCCATCATCTTCATCAGCTCTTCTTTTAACACCTCTATCCATGTATCTTGTATCTCTTCCCTCATAATTCCTACCTTTTTCCTTCATAGTAACCACCTCTTCCATCGGATCCGCCATCTCTTCCACCTCCATATCCTCTCGCCACCACCTCCTCCACCATAACCTCTTCCACCACCAAATCTGCCTCCCTCGTACCCCCTGTTCCCTCCATCCCTGTAATCACCCCCTCTGTTGTTGTTGTTGTTCCTCTCCCAGTCTTCTCCCCCAAGGGGTCTGCACTTCTTCCTCTCCAAAACTCTCTTCCTCCTCCTCCCTGTTTTTGGCTTCCCCTCTCTCGAAACCCTTCTTCTCCATAGCAAAGCAACTTGAGCAAAGGATCTAGTATCTACAAGTTTGACCTCGAGTAGGAGCAATGACCTTAGCTTTACTGCCAAACCTACGGATCTCCTCCCTTGTGGCCGGGAATCCCTCCACCGCCGCCTGCAGAACCCTATCTTTGGAGACCCAAACCCACTTGTTGCTTCGCACTGGTGCAGGTGGAGTGTAGGAGTGGTTGAATAGGTCATGTATCGACAGTCCCTGGGCCACTTTTGGCCCATCTGTTCCTACTGTCTCATTGGGCTTTGTTTTGGACACCTCCTCTCTGCTTTCCTTTCCCTCCCCTGCATCCTTAATGTCATCGTCCTCCTTTGTCACCTCTCTCCAATGTTCCTCCGCCACCTCTCTCCCATGCTTCCTGGAGGTTGGGATTCTAGCCATGGCTTGTTCTAAAGCTTCGAAGGAAGCTAGCAGTTCCACCTCTTCTCGCCGGACTTTCTCAAAGCTACAAACAATGAATGCTTAATATCGTCTTCCAACTTTTTCTTCGCCATGGATTTATCCCATTCGGACCTTCTCCTCCTAGGGGTGCTATCATCTCGTGATCTCCTGGGCACCCAATCATTCCCAATCACTGCTTGCCTTCGAATTCGCTCCACCGGGGGAACGCCATCGTGTATCTCTCCTTTTGTCCGCCATAGCCGAGCGACCACCACGGACACCAAGCGAACCAGGGAAACCAAAGTACGATGGAGAAAGGACGGCGATACCTAGGTGAGGATGACCGGACGCCGCCACGCCGGAGCGATTCTCCTCGCTTTTTAAGCTTCGTCTCCGCCCGCCGCCGGGCCGTGCCGGAGAGCTCCCGCCGCCCGCTTTTTCTGCGTCGCCTAACCGCCTAACACCCCTAACGTCGCGTGTGTATGTCCTCCGCTCATCACATTGAATATAAATAGGTCAATAATGTTCTTCGAAGAACAAACATAATAATTCCATAAGCTTTGATCAAACAATGCAAACGGTAAATTATTCGTTACAAGCTACCCATAGGAAAATGTAGGTATTACAAACCAAGTTCTGTCAAATCTTTGGAGACCTATCTGCGTTGAATGCAGCATGCGTAATACTAGCTATGGGCAAATAGTTCGTTTCCCTAGTGTTTTTTCTTCTCCATATTGCGACAGAGGGACTGAGCAGACTTTAATTTCCACCGAAGAGCAAATTACTCCTGCAGCTGGTTCACTTGTAATGAGATGTGGGCTCGATTATCTTGGTTGAGGTGAGTGCACATGTCCGCGGCTTCAAGCCTTTTTTGGATCTTCATTGACACACTCGAAAGCTAAACTAACGCATTTTTCCACATCCTCAATGCAGTCATCATCCTGCAAGGATGCGTCCTTCTTTAGCTGCTCGTGATCCTTAGCGCTCCATCTCTTGAGAGTCGTAGTTGCTTCCGAGTCAACAACAAACTTCTCCCGGACCTTGTTGATGAATGATACACCAGAGGGGTCACGACTAGTACTAGGAGGCCCAGCTCATAACTATCCCCAGGATGAGCATACCAAGACTGTATATGTCGCATTGGCGGCTCGCCCTCCCATTGTCAACAAACTCGGCGCCATGTATCCGCTGCAAGGCAATCCAATAGTTACCATAAACATAATAAGTGTACTCATGTAGTGACGAATAAATAGCTAATTTGTCTCTCATGTAGTGACGAATGAATAGCTAATTTGTTTAACGTGGTTCAAGAATATGAGGAAGGAGCGTATAGGTCCAATAGTACATAGAAAAATAAGAATGTATAGTCTTTGCTTTTGTCTCTCAGTAGCTAGCACCACTGCGGATGTCCTAACATCATTTGTTGTAGCAATAAAAGTTTGACTACTGTTAGGAAGTATTCTAAATAAATACAGATTTATTGTAATAACTTTTTAGCAAAAATAATTTGTTAGACTAATTTGTAGTCAGAAACACGTGTTTGTATGTTTTAGTGTGTTTGCGCCTTGTATTTGGGGATAGTGGGGAGTATAGAATGAACTGATAATTCATCGAAGCTAGAATTATTTACCGGAAGAAAAGGAGAAAATCTTAGCTTTTTGTCTACTAGGTGGACCTGAAGTTTAATTTTCTTCTCAAGCGGGATCGGGCGATAGCCTGGATGGTTAGCTTCCCGTGTGTGGAAGCAATCGCTTCCTGGGTTCGATCCCCATCGGGACGGACTTACGCCTCATTTTCTTCTTAATACAAAGCCTCCTAGTTCCTCCTAGGTTGGTCTAGTTTTTTATTTATTTATTTATTTTTTTCTTCTCAACTTGTATCTGAATGTCAATCGATGAACTCTAGCTAGATTAGTCACGTAAAAACGTTTTGTTTGAGATGTATCACTCCGTTCTAATAAATTATAATAATTTTGGTTTTCACGGCATGGGCAACATGAGTAGCTCACTTCTAGTTTGTTCTAAGTTTGCAACTCAAATTAATTTAGTTTCATTAAGTTCTAAATGGGAATTTGTCTTGATAGTGCATTTATTTGAACCTTTGGGTATTAATACATTATTCAAAAAAAACTAGATCAAACTAGATAAAAATGGCCTAGAACAAAGGTGAAGTGATCAATAACTTGAAACATATGAAATAGTTTTCATTTCTTTTTTTTCTTATCTCGCCGAGAGGACATTGAATTTGTCTCATTATTTACTTTCATCTTGGCAATGCAAACCTCTATACCTCACGGAACAACAACAACAACAACAATAATCTAATAAACGCATTCATATCAATACATCGCATGGATACTTTGGTGAACCTTTCACGATGTACGTGTAAGTATGAGTTTTGGCATTCGAGAAAAGCTCTTGATAGACCAAAATCTGCAATTTTTGGCTTCATTTCCTCATCGAGCAAGATATTGCCGGGCTTTAAGTCCATGTGCACAAACTTCTTTGTTTATGATCCCGATGTAGGTACCGCAATCCAGCGCAAATTCCACGTATAAATGGTAACGGATTGGCCATTCAATAACAGATTGCCCCAATGAACCTAACCAATACACATATACATAATTCAATAAGAAAACAAGCATATAAATAAATGCAACACATATATAAAGGTTTGATTGTATTGTGTAGTTTCCAAAGTATGTGTATATGAAGGGCATGACCAGCAGAGAGAGAAGCTGACGTACCAAATATTTTTTTGTCAAGAGGGCCATTACTGATAAGTTCACTGCAAACGTACAGTCCCCTGCCACGCCCGAAACCACCCGTCATTGTTACAAAACCCTACCAGTTGAACCACATTCTTATGCTCTAGTTTTGCGAGTGTCTTTAGTTCAGCCTTGAGCTCTTTTGCCGCTGAAGGATTTGTAACGCCCTTGACAGCAAGTTCCTTTGTATTGTGGTCAATATTGAATGTACCCTAGATTATAATAGTCATTTTGAGTTACAATTATTGTCTAAATAAAAATTGAAAAAAATATAATGCAGCATACTTAAATCAAATAAAGTATATGTTCAGAAGCATTTTAAGGCCCATTTGTTATGTTTATACTATTATAATGCCATTCAGATTATATATTATCTAGAACAAACCGCCTCCGAGCCCCTCCTTTCCTCTCCCATTGATGGGTATACAATGATGAGTACGCTTGGGGATATGGATAATAAGCCTATTTGTTTGGATCCAACTTGAACCGAACATCGTGAGCCAAGCCAACGTTGGAAGTCATCAATCAGTAACTATTTTTGGTTCTAAAAGGAAAAAGAGTTCAACTGGTGCAATTTTGAAATGAGCCACCAGTGTAACTTAATGATCTTTTGTCCAGCCCTGTACAGTGTGTATCCTAAACCTGATCGACTAGAAATAATAGGACCAACATTGTCTTTTAATTTGGGGACTGACAATGTTCTCTGTTACCACTGTACAGGCTGGTATTTCACTGTTCTGTTAAATTAAACAGATTTTGTCAATAGGATTTGATTTATATATTGTTAACTCTACATCAACTTGTGTACGAATTGTGTGTAGATATCGAAAATTAAAAAATTCTACTCCTACACATACCTTGTAGACCTTCCCGAATCCACCTTCTCCAAGTAATTTTTCTTTATCAAAGTTCTTGGTGGCACTCTTTATATCGCCAAAAGAAAAATCCTTTAGACCCGTTACATTTTTGAAATGTCCTATTACCCGTTTCTTTTCATAATGTCTCCAAACTATGAACGCCACTAGAAAAAATATTATTGAAAAGGAAACAGGGATAACTATGACCTGCACTTGCTGGACCAATCCACCTGTAAAAGGTTTCAATATTATTAGAAACTAGGAGAATTCTCCGGCGTTGCCGCTGGGTTTAAGGAGGAATATGTATAGATCATGTCATTAGGGAATTAAAATGCTTAAGGGCAAATTTAAACTGCTGTAAATATAATGCTAAAAAGAAAAGCATGATAACTGGGGAGGGGCTAGGGGAGCATGGTACTGAGCAAGGCGGTTAGTGCTTGGGTGTATTTGGTTTATTTAGGAATTTTCTAGGAATTTTTTGATAGAAGGAAAATGGAGTTTTCACATTGCCGTGTACACTCTTGGGGTGGCCATAGCAATTTTGTTTAGGCTGACGTGCGGGGTCTAGACTGCTGGCGCTGCCTGCTGAACCGTGTCATGATGGTCCATGCCTTTCCTTTTGCTGTGCACCGATCTAGAGTACAACTTCTTTTATCTCTTTATTTCATGTATAAGCCAGGTTCACAGAGTAAAGGAAAAGAAGAATGTGTCAATGGCAAGTTGGCCCGCGGCGGAAAGGATAAGGTTGGATGCGTCTCGTCAGTCGTCACGGGTTGCTGGTCACGCACGGGCGGCCCTTGCTCGTCGTCTTCCATCTTCGTTCGTTCCAAGAAACAAAAAGGGGCGGGGAGATGGAGAGGAAGAAATGAGGAGAGGAGGAGGGCAAGTGCGGCGCGGCGGCAAGCTGTGGCGGTGGTGAGGGTGCCGTTGGAGTGCTCGGTTATGGCATGGAGAGCGGCGGTGCTCGGCTCTGGCGGGGGCGCAAGAAGCGGCGGTGCTCGGCTTTGGCGGGGCGCAAACGCGGCGCCACGAACCACCCAGCCGCCACTGCCCTGGCTCCTGAAGCCGACGGCCGCTCCTCCCGTCGCGCGATGCGCGCGCGTCGTACGCCGCGAGGGGCGCTCCGGGTCTGCGCGTCGGGAGCGTGCCGCGTGGGGCCGCGCGCATGGTGGGCCCGCGTCGCGTGAGGAAGGAGCGCCGGTCCGTGCCTCGAGACCCCGCGGTCAAGACGCCTGGCGCTGGAGCGGAGGCAGCGACAACGGCGCGAGAGGCCGGCTGCTGCGCGTCCGCGGCATGAAGCCGCGGGAGGACCACCTGGACGTTGAACGTCTGCCGTTGGGCGGTCTCGGCTCCTCGGCGGGCGGGCAGCCCGACGCGTGAGGGGAGACGGCAACCACGACGACAACACGGACGATGGGAACGGGTGCACAACGGGAACCCGACGACCGGTTGCCGCACGGATGAGCAGAGAGGGCGGCGGTAGGAGCGAGCACCGCGCTGCTCCTTCACTGCGCGCGCCGGGACCTGGGTGCGCCTCTCCTCGCCGAGACGAAGCAGGAGGAGGCCTCCGTGTTTGCCGGCGACGTCGACGACTCCATCGCCTCCTCGCGGCTCCGGCGGCGAGAGGAAGAGTAAATTTACCACGGAAGAGGCTCAGATTTATACGTGAGCAGGGTAAGGGAAGAGACCGCCGAATTTAACTTTCGGCAAACAATCGTGGGGAGGCCGGGAGGCACCGGACGGACGACGACGATTGACGTTGCGGGACGGGACCTAGGCAGTGGAATAGGTTGCAAGCGGGCGGCCGCCGAGGCAGGGGAAAAGGCCGCAGTGGAAAGAGCGGTTACTGATGAGGTGGCTCACGGGAGCCCATCAGAAGATCGAGAATTCCTAAAATAACCCCTAAGTGGGGATATGCTTTATGGAGTTTTAGATATGATTATGCAAACTTTTTTTTTTTCAAGAAAACATGTATGTTATTTCTAAATGAAGGCGGATCAGGTATGTAAGGAAAAAACATACACAATTGAAACACAAAATATCAAGAACATCAATATTCTCTTGCATTAGCGCCCTAGCGCCATTGAGCCACTATTTTTAATCTAAAAAGTAGGACCTACTCACTTGTGGTTATCCTTTCATTTTAATCCAACTTCTTTGTCACATGCCAAGAAATAGGGCCCAAGATGGCGGGCCCAAGAGGCCAAGGCCGAAGTCGCAGGCGCCCAGGGGGGGCGCGCGCCTCCTCCCTCCCGCCAGGCACCTTCCCGTGTCTTCTTCAGGAATTAATAAAGTAAGAGTCCGATTAGGATTATCTTAGGACCTTTTTTGTGCAAGGGATATTCCAATTCTATAAGGAAACCCTTATTAGGAAAATAAATAGGATTGCTTGTAAAAGGTATTCCAACTCTATGGGAAACCTTTAGAGAGATTGCTTGGATTACAAGTCCCACTAGAAGGGCTATATAAGTAAGGGTTACGTAATCTCTTAGGGTAACAAGCAACAAAGATCAATTTCCCTTCCTCTCTCTCCCTCCCGCCACGCCATGAGCCGCCCGCGACCGCGCGCGCCCGATCGCCGCCAATCCGGGCGCGCCGCGCCACGTGTCACCAGAGTGATCCGATCAGGTGACGGTGGTATCCGGAGACCACTACGATCCACCCACCACCATGGACGCCGAGGCGAAGAAGATTTTGACCAGCTGAAAGCGGTTCTCCAACTTCACCGCCCGCCTCGACACGCTCGCCGATCAAGTTCTTTGTCCTTTCCGGTACCAATCCGGCGGAGTAACGCAAGATCAAGCTTCTCCGGGAGGTGGAGACGGAGATGAAATCAGCCATGGAGGACTCGAGGGCGCGCCTACATCAAGGCGAGAACGGAGAAAGGCAAGGCGTCCGCTGCGTAACCGGACTGGTAGACGACGGAGAAGATGATGGCCACCATCCCGAACCCGGCCGACGCCCGGGGGGCGCCTGCCCTAGCGGCTCATGCGCCGCCTCCCCGCCGAGTCGACCACTTCCTCGGCCTAGCACCTCGTCTACACAAGTTGTCCTTCCCGACGTATGATGGCAAGGGCGATCCCCTACCATGGCTCAATTGCTACGAGCAAGTCTTGGGGAGACAAGGTACGCTAGCAATAGAGCAAGTCAAGTACGCATCTTACCATCTCACAGGAGGAGCGCAGTATTGGTACATGCGCCTGTCCCAGGAGAAGACACTGATAGATTGAGCAAGCCGCCTAATACGTCAACGAAGCGCTTCGGCCCGACTACCCGACGCCAATCCACCGGATTAGGTGGCATCGCTTTGGAAGACCGACACCGCCGGCAGTACACGGAGCGGTTCTCGGCGCACGCCGCTCGCGCCAGCACCTCTCGGCGACAAGTAGCGTGTCAACATCTACACAAATGGGACTTGGGAAGCTCTGTTTCAAAAAAAAAAACTTCACTCTTAGCTCCGATGCTTCCATGTTCGCACTCCTACCCCTTGATGTTCGTGCCACTTCATACGTGGTTCTAGGGAATATCTACTATAAAAAAATATTTTACACGGCGTTTTCTTTTTGTTTTAACCATGGCGGTTTTCATAAAAAACAACACGGTTAATGCTTTGATTAACCGGAACCGAGGTGGTTAAAAAACCGCTACGGTAAAATCCATTAACCGTGGTAGATTTTATAAAAAACCATTACAAAAAATAGCTCTATTAACCGTGGGGTTCTTTAAAAGGCTCGCCACAATTAAAAGGCCGAGGCCCGTGAAGCTCAACCAGAGACCATAAGAGACCCCATCTGTCGGGCTCATATAAACCGGGTGACTTAGGGTTTCAAACACTTCACCCTCACCCCCTCTCTCCTAGCCTACTGGAGCCGGCACCATCGCGACCCTCTCTCGCAAACTCTCCCTCAACCGCACCCCTTCCCTTCCGTGGAACCACCGCCAAGGTGCCCTCTCCTCCCACTACACCCCCTCCCTCTCCTCCCCCCCCTCCATGGCCATGGCGCAGGGCGGCCCCTTCCCTTACGGGTGGCCTTGCGGCTCGGCGACCCTCCTCCCGGTGGCACGGGCGGTTCGGCAAGGCACGGCCGGTCTAGCGCCCGACAGCCTTGTGGCGTGGTCGTTCGGCCGGATCAACCCTTCCGATCCTCCCCTCCCCCACCCATCGGAGAGAAGATCTGCCCCTACCTTCGCTCCACCAAATTCACCACGGCGTGAAGGTCGCGTGTGGGCGGCAGATTGGGGGCGAGGATCCGCCTACCCGGTGGTAGATGGGGGGTCGGACAAACCCTAGTGGTAGTGTGGCGGACGAACCCTAGCGATGGGGCCCGGATCCAGGCCCATTTAGGTCTAGATCGATTAAGCGGGGGCCTTCATGTCGGTGTTTCAAGAACCGGTGGTTTTGGTTGGTGAGAAATCCACCATGTTTAATCAATTAACTATGGCCTTCATATCGGTGTTTCAAGAAAGGGGTCCTAAGTGACCGACTTGTGAAATAATGCTACGTGCTCCCCAAACCGGATGGTGTGCAAGGAAGACACAAGAGATTTATCGTGGTTCAGTGCACGAATGCCTTACGCCCGCGGTCGAGCAATCTTGTATTATCTCGCACCTAAAGTGCTCGTAATAGGGGTTACAAGCAAGTGAGAGAGGAGCTTAGGCTCCAAGTCTCGTAGTGGTGGTGGTGACGGAGTGTGGTGGAGAAGATGAATAGTGAGAGTGAATGCATGTGGCGTGTTCGCCCGGCCTTGCCAGCGCTAGTTACCCCTTTATAACCGAAGGGTGGGCCCCAACTTACATGTGGGTGTTTTTCTATCCTAGGCGCACATCCGAGCCCTGCACATCCTTGGCCCGCGTGTGCGTGTGGTCATTTTCTGAAGAGGACGGACATCCTTGCGCCTTTGTCTTGTTGCGGGTTGCCGATCCCGAGCATGCCACTCGAGGCTTGTACCGGGCTCAGCTGGTCCCCGGCCGTCCGGAGATATTCGCCCCAAGACTCGCCCGTACGTGTTGATGGGATGTATCAGGGCTTTTGTGCCGTGGCAGACGGGTCATCAGTCGTGGCAGGGTGGCAGGGCACTCCATGCCTGGCTTCGGGGTCAATAAAGCGTGATATGATGGTGGTCGCATCACCGCCTGGCCGGTCAGGATGACGACAGGATTCACGGGAGCGTTAGGGTGTAATAAATGCTGGTCCCGCCCATCCCGGGACGTAGGCCAAGACCTTGCATCCGCCCCCGTGCTTCCGTGCCGGGCTCGGGCGAGATGGAGGTCCAGCCGAGGCTGCCATTAGTGCGATCGGGTTGGCCGGGAGCCGGCCCTCGGGCGAGACGGACATCCCCCCGAGGGTCGTCCCTCTTCCGTGGGCATGGTTTCCCTCTGTGTCAAGGCTCTCATGGTGTGGACGCACAACGGGGCATCGCTGGACACGTGGTGCAGCCCCAAAGTGGTCACTAGGCTAAGTTAAGGGTCGATGTGGTGATCGTGACGTCTTATGGGGGCTCACTTTTGTGTACCCCCAACACTTCCATTGGTGGCGGTTGCAAAAAACCGCTATCGTTTATCTTTTGTTTAGTAGTGTTTAAGGCACGCTGATCTATAGCCTCGAGGGGCTATGGCTCAAGGATAGGTAATAGCAGGGCTCCTATAGGTAAGGTAAACAACATCTAATCTGTGACAGCGAAGCATCCAAAAGATAGGGAAATGACCTATTGAAATTCTGTGTCCGAGGGATCTCGACTTGGTCTGTTGTGTTTTCACGAGGCAGATAGCCTCTAGAGAGAGCCTTCATATAGCAAATGAGGGAGCAGGAGCACGAGGAGGGGGCGTGCACATGCAAGTATTAGCTTGGCAGCTCCCTCGTGGAGTGGTGGGATGGAAAACGGGAATGTGAGTGGGAGCGCGAGACGTGGTACGTTCTTTGAAAGGAAATTTTTCACTATTCGAACAAAATTGACCCATGTTCCCGAGACATATGGAACGTGGCACCGTACCACGTTCCCAGTGAGTGGAAGTGGGAGTGGATTGAGGGTGAGGGTGAGGAGCCTAAAGCCCTAAACAACAAAGTTGGGGTGGGATGCATCACTTGCGGGGATAGGGGATCTGAGAGCATTTCTCTTTTTGCATGTTAGGATGGACCTTTGCTAAATCTTTCTTTATTTTCTTGGACCTCAAAAGTGAACAAAAACCCTACTGAAGATGTCCTACTAGAAATATATTTGGTACATATATTGAAGCAATAAGCATTATGAAACTTGTGTAGTTTAAAAATACTATACTTATCTATGGCATCAAATTATATATGTAGTGAATCCAATATGTAAGAATAAACTAATCAAGTGCAAGCATACAGTTGATTTGCTATAAATATTGGTGCAGAATTGACTAATAATAACAAGGAAAGAAAAAAAAAGGAAAAAGCGAAGGTTACATTTGAGTTACCTTTTTCTGTTTCCGTTTGCGAAGGGCCGTCTTTTACTGTTTGCCGTTGCGAAGGGCCTGTAAGAGCGGAGGGCATGTAGACTCCAAAGGGCGTCAGGTCGTACCTGACGTAGAAGCTATACCCTGAGATGGACACCCCCTCCGACCACTGTAGATCGGTCCCGACAATCGGGATGTTCTCGATCGACAACGTGATATAGTCGGAGCACCGTTCCCTCGGCAAGTCCCTGATGCACTGTGCGAGACCGTACATCCTGTGCGTGCCGTTGAACGTCCGGTTGCCCGACGCAATCATCAGGGGCGAGATCTTAGCCGCGCTGGCTAGATCCGCGAACAAGTCCTTGCGCGTCTGCAGGAAGGTGGCGGTGTCAGGTACGACGCTGCCCGCGTGGTTCTGCGTGTAGTTCGGGTTGTTTCTCCAGTCCTCGTCAGCGACGGCGTGGATGGGAAGCTCCGAGTAGCAGAGCACGCAGCCCCGGTAGACGACGGCAGCGTTGCCCGTCCACTGGCAGGCATTGGGCGCCTCCGTGGAGGCCGCTTGGAGGCACCTGTCGCACTGGTCTGGCCATGGAATGTCGGCCTGGCACATGGCCATCCCGTACAATGTGCCCGTGTCCGCCGACGACGACCCCAGCATGCCGTTGAAGAATCCGCTGTTGTTGATGGCGCGCGATCGAAGCTTAGCGAGCAAGTGGTTCATCTCGAAGAGACCGTCGTAGAGGTTGCTTGATTCCCCGTTGATGGTGGGGAGGCAGTCCTTGCTCACTAGGTCGTAGGTCGTGTTGTTGTTGCCGTCGGCAGCGGCGCCACGCCTTATTATTTGGGAAAGTGTAAGCGACGCGGCGAGGAAGATGATGGAGGCAGCAATGGAGGGCGACATTGCAGCGGGTTGTATCTGTGTTGGGCTAGATATCGACTGCAGTGGAGTGGCAGGTGGAGAGGTTGGGTGAGCACGAAAGCGATCCGTTCCAGTGAGTAGAAGCTCGATCTATGTAAAGGCCGGCCACTGCATGCCGCGTCACGACTCACGAGCATACCAGTGAATACCGTGACGAATCTCAGCACCCTATAGCGCCGTATGACGTACTAGTATATGAAATACCGTACACTAGGTACATAGTAGTGGGGTAGTTTTTCATTCTCCAAGTTCATATACTACCACTACGTATGCCTCCTGTGAAACGAAATCTGGCTCGGATTACAGTACTAATTAATTATTATCCTCATCGCGTGGGAAAAGATTGACGCGTTCAAGTCGTGTTCCCACCTCCAGCACAGTACACCGTACATTCAGATTCCCTGGCATGTGAAGGCTTGTTGGCGTATCCTTCCTTTGTCACCGTAATTCAGATTCCCTCGCATGTGAATTCAGTTTGCACTCTCCCATGTTACTGTTTTAGCAACAGCTGTGGCGCGCGGCTGTAAACTAGTTCCAGCGAACGCGTTAACGTGCCCGCGCTCTAATGATCAAACAAAAAAAAAGTGCCCACGCTCCCGACCATTTCACGTGCCGGCGCCCTTCTTTGTCACCGCGCGGGGGACTTATACGACGGAGACTTTTAATTGGGGGGAGTAGCAACTGTACCCCGCCTGTTCTTTGTCAATTTATCTAGACTAAGATATCTACATCAAATGGATATATTTTGCAGAAAGCACACCCCACCGTGACGACTTGAATGAGGGGAGAGAGCACACCGGTCGTCTCGTGAGGCGACGGCCTCAGCTTGTGCTCCGAAGCCTTATCGCCGAGGGAGAGCAGCGCTTGTACCAGCGTGTCGTCTGCAAGCCTGGGCAACGGATCCAGATGTGCACTACTACGTATTCGTACATCACTGCCACCCCCATCACTGTTGGAATCCAGTCCACCGACAAAGTGATGAGCCGTTCAGTGCGAAAAATCAGAAAAATCCATGGACTCGACCAATACCGGCAATCAAAATTTACATCACTACCGGGTTGAATCCTTCCCCGGCAAAGTGATCTTGATTGACACGCATCACTACCGGTTAGAAGAAGAACCGATAGCGATTTCAAGAACAAAGAACAAGTAAAACTAACGACTCGTTTTTGACCAATTTTACATTGAACGGTGCTCAAGTTTATATTCGAATCAACTTTAAATGATATTTATTTTAACCATCATATAGATATTAAAATACCAATTGTTTTTGCATGTATTTAATTTTAATCGCTCTTGAACTAGAAACTAAAATGTAATCTGGGGACAGAGGGAGCAACACGCAACATTAATATATATATACATATATTGATATAATATATATGAAAACATAAAAAGAAAAAGAAGTAAAGAATATATTAATAACTGATAAAAAAGAAAAAGAAAAAGAAAAGAGAAGGCGGCGGCCTATTCCTCGTCCTCCCCAATCAACTTCTTTGGTCCTCCATGTCCTCCATTTGCAATCAAAACTCTCTTTGATCCATGTAAGCAATTCTCGCAAACGAAAACACACAAAGACCATGGTGCAACAACAATTGTTTAAATTTATCAAATCTAAAATTAAAATAGAGTTGATTCACCTTTACTTTTTGAAGTTGTTAACAAGGTCATATATGAGCCGATCATGTCCTCATCACCTGCTGCCGCCCTTCTTGGCGAGAAGGCCTTGAGGAGGATATCGGCCAACTCCGCCACTTTCGGGCGTAGTGATTGATCTTTTTCATCCGGAGGTGTTTCCACCTTTGGAAGAAGGCCATGGTAGATCCCCCGCCTCCTTCGGTGACTGATGGCATGCTTGAGACGCTTTCGAGGGTGAAATCCCTCTCGAGGATCTCTTGCATGCGACGGTCATTAGAATTGGCCGCCTCCTCCGGTCGTTGTCGGACGACGCCGACCTCGGGGTCCGCCCGCTTGGACCTGATCGGGGGTCCGCCGCCGCCGCCTCGAACTCCTCCCTGCTGCGCTTGTGCGATCCTGATGATGCAACCATGGTGTTGTCGATTGCTTCGAGAGTGTGCCTGGATTAGATTACCTGAAGGGATGATCAACGCCATGATCAGAGGGCTGCTTAAATGGTGAGTAAGCCGGCTCTCTCCACTTCCCCACGAACGGCGCCATCAACGCAACCGCTTGAATTCGCACGACCACCGGTTGCGTTTCTAATGGGTCCTTCGAATTCCTCGGCTGGCACCTGCGTTTCCCGGGGACGGTTGCTGTTGGCATTTCTAACCGCCGCCGCTAAAAGGGTAGGTAAATAAACCTAACTCCGAACGGGCGCCTAGAAACACTTGGCGACGGCCTCAGCTCGTGCTCAAGCCTTATCGCCGAGGGGAGAGCAGCACTGTACCAGCGTGTCGCCTCAAACTTGGGCACATGATCTAGATGTGGCTCGCGCCATTTTGCTTCAACGGCGGGAGTAGTGACAGGCGAACCCCATCGGCGTGGAGTCGACGGCGGCGGCGGCTGTGGCGCGTGGTGGCCGCACACATCTCCAGCAGCTCCCTCCATTGCTGGTTATGGCACGGCCGCAACTTTGGATTCCCACACGCTCGTTGTGGTGGTGTTGAACAGTTAGTCAATTTCAAGATTAAAAACAGAATATAAATCATGACAATATTATATACTAGATTAACCTTGATGCCAAACCAATGCTCTTCTATGTATTGAGAGCGCATCTGCTCTCCTTCGTTGTGCAAATGCTCATTATTGTGGCTACGTACTAGCTAATTCCACATCAAATTGCATCCATCCTTGCTTCCATCACGTGGAAATTTGATACAAGATGATTAATTCCAAACTAAGTAGGCTCTGCTATCATGTTATTAGAAAACCATAATTAGGAAAGCACCGTCGTCATAAATGTTTTACTCGAATCAAATAATAGTGACAAACAAACTGGCTGTTCAGCCAACCGTTCCGATGGAAAAGGATCATCAAAAGCTGCTGTGTTTGCATGGACCAGAGAAACTAACGGTCACAATTATGACATTATTAGTTGAATTGATGACACGCCAAGGCATCTTCTAGTGGTTGCATTCTGCAATCAAATCCAACGCTCACAAGTGGGATAGTTGCAACAAGTTGTGATTACTACAGACGGTCAGGACCTGTAGCGATCCATGCAAATGCCTAGCTATATGGTTGGGTATTTATCAGACAGCTCAAAGTCGACTTCTTCGAGACGGCCGGCAACTGAATGCTCTGAATGTCCACCAAGAAATCTTGGGCCGTGTGCTGCCCGTATCACCACTCTACTGCTGCTGCCGCTACTGGCATGTACTCGTAGGTGTCAGTCTTATCCAATAACACAAGGTTGGGACACTCGATTTTTTCTCTCCTCAACTGTTCGTCGATCTTCTTCCTTTCCCTTGCCACCGCTCACCGCCCCTTCAATAGTGCGCTAGAGTTCACCAGAAATCTAGCGTGCTAAGGGCGTGGCCCTTGGGCGCCGAAGCTTTGGCGAACTTGAGCGTGCCCACGGTGGCTGCCTTCTTCCCTGCCCCTCTCATCGGAGCTCCACCATGGCCATGCTCATTGGCGGACGCCGCTGCGACGCCCCTGTCCCTCCCCTGGTCGGCTGCTCCACAACCACAAGGACCCCAAACTGGCTGCCCCATCTCAACTGCCCCCCCGCCCTGCCGTACTCTCCCGGCCAATCCCTTCTATAACCTTCGGAGTTCGAGAAGAAAGAAGGGGAAGAGGCTCGCCGGAACTCTAGCCACCGCCTCCGTCATCTTCGTCTCTAGTGGGCACAATCTAGGAGGGGACGAAGAGTCCACCTACCTCGTCATCGTCGGTGACTCCGGAGGGGAGAAGGAGAAGCCATGTGGGGGCGCGGGCACGACGTGTTTAAGCGAAAATCGGGTGCTAACACGGATGAAACAAGCGATTTGGGTATACCATTTCTATGCTCGAAGAGAATCTTTTTCCATTTTTGAGACTTTTTTAAAACAAAATACAGAAATAACACGGGTTGACATTTTTTTTTCCAAAACTAGCACATTTAAACACGTTTTTGACAAAGACAAAAGCGCGTCAAATCAACACTGAAGCGCCATGCATGGTGGTGCGACAGGGCTGCCACCCTGGCACCTGCCGCACCCATTGGCAGCTGATGTGGCAGGGCTGCCATGCCTTGCATGGCGGCACGGCACCTACGCGCCCACCGGTCTGGCACGTCGGCAGCTTGTGTACTCCATGTAGGAGTAGTATGCAGTGCGGTGAGTACGCGAGTGACAGAGAGGTGAGAGACAGGAAGGTGCATGCTGCACAGTGAGAGAGAGTGAGGTGCATGCGGAGGCAGCGTGTGTATGCGAAGGCTGCCACCATCTACAGTATCCCATGCATGCCCGTCAGAGAATGCATGCGCATTCGTACTAAAAATGTCTGTCCAACAGCGATTGACACAACCACAATTTTCTTATAAACTTAAATAGATTTATAAAAAAATATTAGAAATGTTTATATCTTTAAATAAATTAATTATAAAAATGATAAAAAGAATTTAAAGTGCATACAGTCAAATTACAAGATTATCTCTATGAAAGCCGAATTAGAAATTTTAAAGAGGATGAAAGAAGCTCGAAAACGCCCACAAGGTACATGTTTTTCGTTGCTTTGTCGGCACGAGAGACTTTCGGCGGCAGTTTCGTCCCAGAATTCCCAGAATCAACTGCTGTAGCAAATAGCGGATCAACACCGTACCGCCGCCTTACGGATCGAGCCCCAACTCCGTGATCGACGACGCCGCGCACAGGCGCGCTCCCTGCCAGCTGCCGCCGTCATCAGTGGGATCCGGCAGCGACAACATCCATCACGATCCACCGGTTGGTAACGTACGCCGCCCTGCCTCTTCCGCCCTCGCGACTCTGCCTTCCCGATCGTCCCTAACCTAACCTTTCGTGTCATGCATGTAGGTCGATCGTGGCCTTGATCAGGTGCAGCATGTCGTCGTCGCCGGAGCCGCGGCGCCACGCACTGCAACGCCACAGGATGCTTCCGGCCCCTACCGCCGCCGCCGCCGGCGCTCTGCCCTTGGACGCGCTGAGCGAGATCCTGCTGCGCCTACGGGGAAAGCAGCTCTGCCGGCTGCGCACCGTGTGCCGGCGTGGCGGTCCCTCCTCTCCAGCGCCGTGGTTCGCGGCCGCCCACGCCGCACGCGCGTCCCGGGAGCCCTACGTCGTCGGCGTCCTACGCCGACGGCGTGGACCTAGACCACGCCACGACAGCCTCGTCGGCGTCCTGGACATGTCGGGCCAGATCGTCAGGCACGTCGTGCCGGGTGTTAGCTAAACTAGAAGCATGCATGTGTAATCTTTATTTCCTAAGTCATAGAGCAGTTTGTTAGGATTTGGACACAATCGGTGGCGTGCTGGATTGTGATCTGGGTCGTGTCGGTCATTGTAGCGCGTCACGGCGTCGTCGCGACGCGGTGCAGGTCGCGATGAAACGGCACGCACACGGTGCGCGGGCGTGGTGCGGGGATCGCGAGTCCGTTCCCAAGATCATGTATGCGTCTATATAAGCATGAATAAAGGACCGAAAAAGGCTGCGAGATTGGCGGCGACAAACATTCATCTTACTCGTGTTTCCATCTACTATAAACCCTAGTGTCTCGGCGGAACGTGGTGATCACCGGAACGCCGGCGACGTCGTGATCCCGACGGTGAGCGCGGGGTGCTGCTCCAACACGTGGTATCGAGTCGCGGTTGATCGAACGCAAGGGTGTTCGCTGCGGGGGAGAAGTAGAGGAGCACGTCGGGTGATTTGCTCACCGGAGTTGAAGGAGGAGTTTGACGGAACGCTATCGCCGCCATGACGGATCCGCTGGAACCTCGGGAGAGAAGGAATCCCAAGATCGGGCTTTCAATCAGGCGGCAGCAACTTTGGTCCGGCCGATGTTAACCCGGACGAACTATCAAGAGTGGTCATCGCACATCCAATGCAATCTTGAAGGGATGTATTTGTGGGATGCAATCTAGAGAGACCGATCCAACCAAGGTAGAGAGGCGTCGCGGATCGGTGGCTCTCGGTGCCATGCTACGCGGTGTATCGCAGGAGATGCACTCCTTGCTTCTTAACAAGAAAACAGCTTAAGGAAGCATGGGAGGCAATCAAGAAGATGCGACTTGGAGCTGATCGAGTCAAGGAGGTGAATGCCCGTAAGCTCCTAGCTGAATTCGAAGTCTATCGCGTTCAAGCCGGAGAGGCCATTGATGATTTTGCCATAAGGATAACGAAGCTTGTCACCGATCTAAAAGGGCTAGGGGAGGAGAGTGTCACCGACGGCGTGTGGTGAAGAAATTCCTCCGCGTGGTGCCACCACGTTATAGTCAAATAGCGGTGACAATTGAGATGTTTTCGGATATGAAGAAACTCACCATCGAGGAGTTGATCGATCACCTTCGTGCTGCGAGAAGATAGATTTGGGCGACGGTGGATCAAGGAGTTTAAGAAGGCGGGGAAGCCGTTCTTGTGAAGAAGAGTGGTCAGCCAAGTTCAAAGGCCGCGGGCAGTGGAGTCATCATCGACATCCGGCGGCAAGGGTGGCGGGCACTATGCCAAGAAGGAGCGATGCCGGGGCACGTGGCGGTGGCAATGCGCGTGACTCCGGTGGGAGGCAACTCACGTCGATGGGAACTCCACGACGTAAAGGCAGGTGCAACAAGTGCAACATATATGGGCATTATGCAAAAGAGTGCAAGACGAAGAAGAAAGAGGAGAGACAAGAGGAGGCTCATCATGCAGCCGGTGACGTCGAAAACAGAGCACTTCTAGTGGCTCAGGTCTGCACGGTGGCTGGCACATCGGGGAGCGGGCGACCAACATGTGTTCTTGAATCAAGAGCGCGTGTTTCCGGCGGGGTGCGTGGAAGGGGCGTGGATACTTGACACCGGTGCCCACGAACCATATGACGGGTTGTCGGGAGGCACCGACCACGCTAGATGAGTCGCGAGGAGGCTGCGGCGTTTCGGCGATGGATCCGAGTGGAGATCCACGGCATTGGCGCGGTGACTATTGCGGAAAAAACTAAGGATCATCGGGTCCTTACAAAGGTATATTATATACCCTCTCTCAAATGCAATATCATTAGTTTGGGGCAATTGGAAGAAGCAGGATGCCGGGTCGAGATGGATCACGGTGTAATGGAGGTGTTTGAGCACAGCTGGCCAGCATATAGAAAGCATGGTGTACTGCTAAGAGCGAAAGGAAGAATCGCTTTTGTATGTGCTGAAGTTGAACCTCACCGATCCAATTTGCTTATTGACTAAGATGGAGAATACGGCCCGGCTGTGGCATGCCGGGTTTGGGCATTTGAATTTTTCGGGCGCTACATGATCTCGGGGCAAGAGCGATGGTGGAAGGCTTGCCAGTGATCAGACAAGTGGAGCAGGTATGCGATGGGTGTGCCTTGGGAAAGCAACATAGGGCACCCTTTCCTCAAGTATCAACGTTGAGCGGCCGCACGGTTTTGAGCTGATACACGGTGACTGTGTGGTCCAATTTCGCCGCACACACCAGGCGGCAAGGCATACTTCTTACTTGTGGTTGACGATTTCAGTCGCTACATGTGGCTCGAGTTGTTAACGTCCAAAGATGAGGCGTTTGAGAGTCTGAAGAAAATAATTGTGGCATCCGAAGTTCGGTCGGGCGTCGGTTGAAGGGTTTCAGATCGATCGCGGTGGCGAGTTCAATTCAGCGATGGTGGTCACGTTTTTGGCGAAAAGAGGTGTTGCACATTACAAGACCACGCCGTATACTCCCCAAAAAAACGGTGTAGTTGAACGACGTAATCAAACGGTGGTCGAGATGGCTCGTTGTTTGTTGAAGTCGATGAAAGTACCAAATAAGTATTGGGGGAGGTAGTGAGGACGGCGTGTATATTACGAACGGATCGCCAACCAAGAGTCTGAATCTGAAGACACCCTATGAGGCTTGGTTCGGCAAGAAACCGAGCGTGAGCCATTTGAGGACGTTTGGCTGCGTTGCATATGCAAAACGCAACGGGCCAGGAGTAACTAAGCTAGCAGACACATCCATCCCAGGTGTGTTCTTCGGGTATGAACCGGGCATGAAGGGCTACAGGGTTTTCGATCCGGTAAAAGAGAAGTTGATGCTGTCACGGGATGTGGTGTTTGATGAGAAGAATCCATGGAATTGGGGGGAGAAAGCCAGCAGCGCTAGTGGTGGAGAAACCGCACCAAGTTCTTTCAAGATTCAGTATTCGACAATAATCGACATCGTTTCTTGTCCGACAACGCACGGCGGTTCAGTCGTCGCTTGATTCTTTCGATGGTGGTGCACTTACCCCACCTGCTGCAGCAATTCCAGAAGATGGCGATGGGGCTCCTTCGAGTCCTAATACACCAGTACACACTCCCATGATGAGCAGCATTGGATCGACCCAAGGAGCCATCCAGTGGGCGACACCACCAACTGATGCCTCTGAAGATTCAGATGAAGGTCCTAGGAGATACGGGACCATTCCAAATTTGCTTGAAACAACCGTGCCCATCCAAGACATGGAGTACAAGTGGGTTGTGTTTAGTAGCAGCAGAGGAGCCTAGTTCGGTGGAAGAAGCCTTGAAAGCAAAGTCTTTGGAGAGATGCCATGATGGTTGAGATGAAGGCCATTGAAGACAATAAAAACAGGAGCTATCGGATGCCCGCAAGACGTAAAGCAATAGGCTTGAAGTGGGTTTTCAAGGTAAAGAAAGACCCGAAGGGAAGATAATAAAGCACAAAGCAAGATTAGTGGCTAAAGGTTATGCACAGCAGCCAGGTGTCGACTTTGATGAAGTCTTTGCACCAAGAGCGAGAATAGAAACAAGTGAGGGTTTTACTTGCATTAGCAAAGACGGGGTGGTTGGCGGGTTCACCACATGGATGTTAAATCCTTTTACGAATGGAGACCGACCGAGACGGTGTTTGTGAAGCAACCTCGGCTTTATGATTGGCAAGGGTGACAAAGTGTTAAGATTGAGGAAGGCAATCGTATGGCCTAAGGCAAGCACCAAGAGCCGGAACTTCAAGCTAGATAAGGAGTTCTTGAATCTTGGCTTTGTGAGGAGTAAAATTGAGCATGCTGTGTATAGGAGGACCAGCAAGAAATCCTTCTTATTCGTGGGAGTTTATGTTGATGATTTGGTGATCTGTGGACCACATGTCGGTGACATAGTGCAGTTCAAAAAGGAGATGCGAAAAAATTCAGCATGAGTGACCTTGGGCTTCTAAGCTATTATTTGGGGATTGAAGTAAAGCAAGGAAGTGATGGTGTCACGTTGAGTCGAGTGCTTATAATCGAAGATCTTGGAAAATGCGGGTATGATGAAGCGCAATCCAAGTGCCACTCCAATGGAGGTGAGACTCAAACTCACGAGGGGTTTAGAAGAAGAAGTGGTGAATCCTACAAAGATCTGAAGGAGCATAATTGGGAGCTTGAGGTATTTAGTCAACACTCGGCCGGACTTAGCATATTCGGTTGGTGTGGCTAGTAGATACATGGAAGCTCCAACTAAGCAACATCCGGCGGTGGTGAAGCATATACTTAGGTATCTCGAAGGGTACCGTGGAGCTTGGTTGCAAGTATGATCATGGCAATCGCGTTGAAATCCTTCTTGCTTGGGTACAGCGACAATGACTTTGCGGGTGACACCGAGGGGCGGGGAAAAAGTACCACAGGGGTTGTCTATTTCCTCGGGAGCAATCTGGTCACTTGGGCATCACGTAGGGTAAGATAGTTGCTCTTTCTTCATGTGAAGCTGAATATGTGGCGATGGCAAAGAAGCAGCAGCAGCTTGCCAAGGTGTGTGGCTTAGTCGATTGTTGGGTGACTTGTTGGGAACAAAGGAGATGCCGGTGAAGTTGTTGATGGACAATATGTCGACTATTGCCCCGAGTAAAAATCCGGTGCTTCATGATAGAAGTAAACACATTGATACACGGTATCACTTCATTCGTGAATGTATCGAGCAAAGGCGAGGGGGTGGAGATCGAACACGCGGGGATCAAGAACAGCTCGCCGATATGTTTACCAAGGCCTTGGGAAGGGTGAGGTTTCGGGAACCGTCAAGCGCTGGGCGTCGTCAAGGTGCATCAAGTTTAGGGGAGTTTGTTAGCTAAACTAGAAGCATGCATGTGTAATCTTTATTTCCTAAGTCATAGAGCAGTTTGTTAGGATTTGGACACAATCGCGGTGGCGTCTTTGGATTGTGATCCGGGTCGTGTCGGTCATTGTAAGCGCCACGGCTGCATCGCGCACGCGGTGCAGGTCGCGATGAAACGGCACGCGACACGTAAAGCGCGGCGTGGGCTTGGGGATCGCGGGAGTCTGTTCCCAAGATCATGTATGCGTCTATATAAGCATGAATAAAGGACCGAAAAGGCTGCGAGATTGGCAGCGACAAACATTCATCTTACTCGTGTTTCCATCTACTATAAACCCTAGTGTCTCGGCGGAACGTGGTGATCACCGAACGCCGGGCGACGTCGTGATCCCGGCGGTGGCGCGGTGCTGCTCCAACACCGGGAACGCGGCGACATGGTCGTGGAGCGATGGCGAACTCGGCCTGTCTGCGTCAAGACGATCGGCGGCCCGGCAGCTTCCGGTTGCTCCACCCGGTCACGGGCCGTGCACCACTTGTCATCGGGCGAAGCTTGCACGGGAGCACGTGGCCCGTGGGTTCAGAGTGCACGATTATGGAGAGCGGAACAGACGAGCACAAGGTGCTGCGGATGCTTCCCTATCGGCAACCGTCGACGGCGGCGGCGGCGTGATGACATGTTTGAGGTCTGCACCCTCAGCAGAAGTGCAGTGTGGAGGGGAATGCATGGACCTCCGAGTTCTTTTCGTGTGGAATGAATGGACCAGGGTGGTCGTCGGCGGGGTGGTCTACTTCTTAAGTGTGGCGGCGTTTTTCACCATCCTGAATCGCCGGGCCGATGAGCAAGAAGGTTGGATAGTCCGGTTCGATCTTTGAAGCGGAGGAATGGAGGCCAAACATCAAGGGACCTAGCGGTCTTGTTGCCGGCCGGCACAATTCGTATGCGAATCAGGTTACATTGGCCAGCCTGGATGGTTCCTTGGTCATTGTTCATGGGTCAAGCCCGACCATGGACCTGTGGTTTCTGAAGGATTCTGAGGAAGGCGTTTGGGTCATACAGTATAGTGTGCAGATTGAACGTTCTGGACTCCTTTCACCTATGCATCCTTTGTTGGTGTTAGAGGACGGCAGGATTGTCACGGTTATTAGATCCATTGTACTGTTGCAGATTTATGACCCAAGAACAAGTACATTCGCGAGTCTCATGATGCTAAGGCATTCTTCTCGAGTTAGTGTGCATGCTGGAAGCTTCTTGAGCCTAGCTACACGGTGAGAACTAATGAGGTAAGTGTTGCCATGTATGCAGTATCCTGTTATTCCTTTGTTATTTTTTACTTAGATGGCATCAAGGGTTGCTGGGTTCTTTTTGTGTTGTGTTATACGGACATATGACATTAATTTTTTTGGCTGAAAAACATGTAATCCTCATTTACTGTTTAGTTATTCTATCTGAGTAGTGAGTAGTTTTTTGTCCCATGGTAAAATAGCATATGGGCTGAAGTATAGGATTTTAGGATTGTCACTACAGGAGAAGCTCGATTTGATGATATTCTGTGCATTGAGTGTGTTTTCTTTCTCTGTTTGTCGTTGTAATTGTGGGAGCACTATGTTAAATGTAGAGCCCAGAATCTATAGATATGTGAATTTTCTCTAGATCCTGATTGTAGCAACTCAGGTTGATTTCTGACGCTAACTTCAAAGCAAATTTCAGATTCTCACTAGCTGAGTCTTTTTTTTTTCACTTAATATATTTTGGACAGGGATACTTCGGTGATAGGATCTAGCTACACAAGCTGGGACGAAGAAGATAAATTTGTATCGAATCCGCTCATCACATTGAATATAAATAGGTCAATAATATTCATCTTCTGAAGAACAAACATACGGTAATAATTAATAATTCCATAAGCTTTGATCAAACAATGCAAACGGTAAATTATTCGTTACAAGTTACCCATAGGAAAATGTAGGTATTACAAACCAAGTTGTGTCAAATCTTTTGGAGACATATCTGCGTTGAATGCAGCATGCGTAATACTAGCTATGAGCAAATATAGTTCGTTTCCCTAGTGTTTATTCTTCTCCCTTACGACAGAGGGACTGAGCAGAGAGACTTTATTTTCCGCCGAAGAGCAAATTACTTCTGCAGCTAGTTCACTTGTAATGAGATGTGGGCTCGATTATCTTGGTTGAGGCGAGTGCATATGTCCGCGGCTTCAGGCCTTTTTTTGGATCTTCATTGACACACTCGAAAGCTAAACTGACGCATTTTTCCACATCCTCAATGCAGTCATCATCCTGCAAGGATGCATCCTTCTTCAGCTGCTCGTGATCCTTGGCGCTCCATCTCTTGAGAGTCGTAGTTGCTTCCGAGTCAACAACAAACTTCCCCCGGACCTTGTTGATGAACGATACACCAGAGGGGTCACGACTAGTACTAGGAGGCCCAGCTCTCATAACTATCCCCAGGATGAGCATACCAAGACTGTATATGTCGCATTGGCGGCTCACCCTCCCAACGTCAACAAACTCGGGCGCCATGTATCCGCTGCAAGGCAATCCAATAGTTGACATAAACATAATAAGTAATCCCCTTTTCTTAATTAAAACACATATAAGGGCACTCCCAACCCAGACTCTATGGTAGAGTCCATAGACATTAATTATACTGCCACGTAGGCAAACTGCTGATGTGGCGGGTCATTTATTGAGGAAAGAGAGAAGAAAAACCAGACTTCGAGTCTTATTTAGACGTCGAGTCTTCGTGAGCTTCGAGGTGCGTAGACTCCAGCGAGAGGCGCGTTGGGGGGAGGCCAGCTTCGTTTCCATGGATCCCGTGCTCCATCCCCCACTGCTATCCCTCCTCTCCATGCGCCATCGCCAGCCCGGCACTCCCCGCGGCGCATCTCTAGTTCTCTTGTGCTTGAGTTCGTCGCCGCCACAGTTTCATAGCGGCGCCAAGGCCGTCTCCACGCCGGCTTTCTCCCGCGCCCACGCCAAATACCGCGACGCCATCTCGGCAGCCCCTGACACCCATCGCAGAGACGGCGCATGCTTCCCGGCCACCTCCTGGCGACGGCACACGAGCGCCTGAGAAGGTGAGCAAAGGAAGCGCGCGTTGCTCCAATCTTGTCGGAGCGGGTAGTCCTCCCACGGTGGTCTGGATGATCACTTTCATCACGATTGATTTGGATTCGCTGGTGGCCATGGCGTCGTCTTTGGATTGGTGACGTGCGGTGCGGCTATCCCAGGTGTGCCATGAAGGTGTTTGTGCTTATGCTTCAATTGAACACCACTCAGGTGCTCGTGTCCGTTCAAACGTATTTGAATTGATTTGTTTCGTGGAGTATACTGTATGCGCATGGTGAAGGTGTAGGGTGGATCACATAGTTGTGCCGCAGCTTGATCATCTTTTTTTATGTTGAGCAATAAATGACTTTATCTATAGAAACTACTACTATAAACTATGTATTGGGGACTATAGTTTCTTGTGATAGAGTCTTCGATGTTAAGACTCTATGGGTAGAGTCCGGGTTCGAAGTGCCCTAAGATGTTGTTTTTGGACAAGAAAAAAGTAGGAGAGAGAGTAGTCAATAGGGATGAATAAATAGCTGATTAGTTTTACGTGGTTCAAAAAATATGAGAAAGGAGCATGTGGTTCCAATAGTACATCGAAAAACAAGAATGTATAAAGTAGGCTTGGCTTTTGTTTCTCACCAGCTGGCTATGTAACCAGCACCATTGTGGACGTCCTAACATCATTTGTTGTGGCAATAAAAGTTTGACTATATTTGAAAGTATTCTAATTAAATATAGATTTACTGTAATAACATTTTATCAAAAAAATTTGTTAGACTAATTTGTAGTCAAAACACGTTTTTGTATGTTTAAGTGTGTTTACGCCTTGTATTTGGGGATAATTGGGAGTATAGAGCACAACCGATAATTCCACGAGCTAGAAATATTTACTGTGGAAGAAAAGGAGAAAACCCAAGCTTTTGGGCCATTAGGTGGACCAGAGTTTTCTTTTCTCTACTTGTATCTGTACTGAATCAATGAACTTTAGCTTGATTAGTCATGTAAAAAGGTTTTGTTTGAGATGTACTCACTTGTAACGTCCCGCCTCCTCGAGGCCGGGTCCACTTACATCTAACGCCTCTCTAAGGATCAAGACTGCCCTCACAAACCAACACCAGTCTTTTCGCAAGACTTTGTCCTCACTCATGTGCACCCGGGAAGGACTTCCCGGTCGGTCATCCATCGCTCCAAGCCAAGCACGCTTAACTTTGGAGTTTTTATCGATTAGGCTTTCGGAAAAGAAGTTGCAACTTATTGGTATGAGTATTCTATCAACCTTATTAAGCCCTGGGCCGGGGTGTCACATACTCACCCCTTAGGAGACCGACGCCCTCGCCGGTCAACCCCAGTCGTCGAACGTCCCCCCTCTTGGCCACGTCCGTGTGTTCGGTGCGGCCAAGATGTGCCATGCGGTGTGACCACGCCGGTCCACACCGCCCATGCACACCATGCCTGCGGCAAGAATCGACACACACGCCCGTGAAACCGTAAGGATCGGCTCGATACCATTTGTAACGCCCCGCCTCCTTGAGGCAAAGCCCGCTTACATCCGATTTCCTCTAAGGATCAAGATTATCCTCATAAACCAACACCAGTCTTTTCTCGCGCACTTTGTCCTCACTCATGCGCACCCGGAAGGACTTTCCGTTCGGTCACCCATCGCCCAAGCCAAGCACGCTTTAACTTTGGAGTTTTTATCGATTAGGCTTTCGAAAAAAGAAGTTACAACTTATTGGTATGAGTATTCTATCAACCTTATTAAGCCTCGACCGGGCCGTTTCTAAATTATAATAGTTTTTGTTTCTACTGGCATGGGCTACGAGGTGTCTATATAGCCCACTTCTAATTTATTCTAAGTTCACAACTCAAATTAATTAGTTTTATTAAGTTCTAAAGGAGAATATATCTTGATAGTGCATTTATTTGAACCTTTTTTGGGCGTCAATACATTATTCTAAAAACTAGATCAAATTAGAAAAAATGGCCTAGAACAAAGGTGAAGTGAACTATAATTCGAAACATATGAAATAGTTTTCACTTCTTTTTCTCTTGTTTTCCTGGTCTGCTTTTCGATGACTGACTCTTGGTTGCAGGGACAGGGAGAAGACCTACTATCTAGTTAATCGCTAGGCAAAGAGGTAGGACGGACCAGGCGGCTGGCACCCCCGGATCCTATTGCTAGGTCGGGTCCTCTGGCGTAGCCTGTTACCTACTCTGGGTAACATCCGCTTTGAGGTAGAGTCAGGGCCGACTTCCCTTCCAGTAAAGGAATGACTAGTTCGGAAAACCATACTCCCTCGTCTAGTCACTTTCGTTGATCAAACCTTGGAAAAGCTTCCTGTCAATGCCTCAATGGACATGTCTATTGCTTGTGCCAATTATTTTGTATAATCAAGCGGTGACCTCATCTAACGCATCAACAGAAAAAAAAAAAACACAGCTAGTCCGGAGTAGGAGCAGTAAGGATAGGGTAAATCCCCATATTTCTATGGTTTAAAAACCCCAACCGGTAATCAAAACAAGCCAGCTTCGGTAGTATTAGTAGATTCTGTTCCCGAGATGGCACTGGATTTGTTTGTTTTACTTTCATCTCGTCAATGCAAACCTCTGTACCTCATCGATCAAATAATAATAATAATAATAATAATAATAATAATAATAATAATAATAAAAAATAAACGCAGGCACAACGATACATAGATACTTACAGTGAACCTTTCACGATGTCTGTGTAAGTATGAGTTTTGGCTTTCAGAAAAGCTCTTGATAGACCAAAATCTGCAATTTTTGGCTTCATGTTCTCATCGAGCAAGATATTGCCGGGCTTTAAGTCCATGTGCGAAATCTTATCGTCATTCTCCTGATGTAGGTACCGCAATCCATCGCAAATTCCACGTATAATCTGGTAACGGATTGGCCATTCAATAACAGGTTGCCCCAATGAACCTATTCAATAAGAAAACAAGCATATAAATAAATGCAACACATATATAAAGGTTTCATTGTGTTGTGTTGTTGCCAAAGTGTGCGTGCAATATATATGAAGAGCATGATTAGCAGAGAGGGTAGCCGACGTACCAAATATTTTTTATCTAGAGAGCCATTACTGATAAATTCACTGCAAATGTAGAGTCCCCTGCCACGCTGAAAACCCGTCATTGTTACAAAACCCTACCAGTTTAACCACATTCTTATGCCTTAGCTCTGCAAGCATCTTTAGTTCATGCTTGAGTTCTTTTGCCGCTGAAGGATCTGTAACGCACTTGACAGCAAGTTCCTTCGATTTGCGGTCAATATTGAATGTACCCTAGATTATAATAGTCATTTTGAGTCACAATTATTGTCCATATGAAAAAATGAAAAAAAAAAAACATAATGCATCATACTCAAATCTAATATAAGTTCAGAAGCATTTTAAGGCCCATTTGTTTTGGTTAATATACGATTATTGCCAATCAGATTATATATTGTCTAGAACAAACCACCTCTCAGCCCCTTTCTTCCCCTCCCAATGATGGAGTACGAGTTAAAAAAAACAATGATGGGGTAGTGTAGGGATGAATATAATAAGCAACCTATTTTTCTTAGTTTTCTCCAAAATATAGATATGTTCTTATTTATCATAGCGTCCTGATTTGTTTGGATCCAACTTCAAACCAAACATGACGAGCTAGCCAAGCCAAAATTGGTAGTCATCAATCTATATATTTTTTTTTTTTTTTAAAAAGAATTCAAACGGACCAATTTTGAAATGCACCACCGGTGGAACTCAATGAGCCTTTTCTCCAGCCCTGTACAGTGTGTATCCTAAACCTGACTAGAAATAATAGGACCAACAGTGTCTATTAATTTGGGGACCGACTATGTCATCTTTCTAGTTTTATATATTTTTCCTCCAATGTTGTGTTACCACTGTGTGTTTGATAGCTCCCTCCATGGTTGGTGTTTAACTGTTCTAGAAACAGATTTTAGCAATACGATTTGATTTAGGTATTGTTAATATATAGAATGCTTTCTCTACATCAGCATGTACGCTAATTGTGTGGAGGCATCTAAAATTCAAAACTACTACTCATAGTTTCATACACATACCTTGTAGACCTTCCCGAATCCACCTTCTCCAAGTAATTTGTCTTTATCAAAGTTCTTGGTGGCACTCTTTATATTGACATAAGGAAAATCTTTTAGACTGGTTACAGTTTGGAAATTTTCCATTTTCCGTTTCTTTTGATAATGTCTCAGAACTATGAACGCCACAAGAAAAATTATTATTAAAAAGGAAACAGGGATAACTATAGCCTCCACTTGCTGGACCAATCCACCTGTAAAAGGTTTCAATATTATTAGAAATATGATTATGGAAACTTTTTAATGAAAATATATATGTTAATTCTAAATGAAGGAGGATCAGGTATGTAATGAAAAACATACACAATTGAAACACAAAATATCAAGAACATCAATATTCTCTTGCATTAGCGACGTAGCGCCACTGAGCCACTATTTTTAATCTAAAAAGTGGGACCAACTCACTAGTGGTTATCCTTCCATTTTAATCCAACTTCACTCTTAGCTCCGATGCTTCCATGTTCGCACTCCTACCCCTTGATATCCGTGCCACTTCACGCTCTGTGGTTCTAGGGAATTTCAATACTACAAAAAATCTTTTACACGTCATTTCTTTTTTGTTGACCGTGGCGGTTTCCATAAAAAACATCACGGTTAATGCTTTAATTAACCGTGTAATTTTTATAATTAACTGAGGCGGTTAAGAAATCCGCCATGATAAATCCATTAACCGTGGTCGATTTTATATAAAAAAAACTGCCACGGAGAATAGCTCTATTAACCGTGGCGGTTTTATAAAAGGCCTGCCACGGTTAAAAAGGCCAAGGCCCGAGGAAGCCCAACCCGAGCCCATAAGAGACCCATCTTTTGTCGGGCTCATATAAATTGCTGACTTAGGGTTTCAAACACTTCAGCTTTGTCACCCCCTCTCTCTCCTAGCCTGCTAGCCAACACCACCGCATGACCTCTCGCAAACTCTCCCCCCAACCGCGCCTCTTCCCTTCCAGCGAAACCACCACGTCGGGCCCTCTCTCCTCCCCCACGCCCCACTCCCCTCTCCCCTCCCTCCATGGCCATGGCGCAGGACGGCCCCTTCCCCTTCCGGTGGCCACGCGGCTCGGCAGCCTCGCATCCCAGCGGCGGTTCGGCGGTTCGGCGATGCAAGCGCTGGCGGCGACGGCTGGCTTGCGTGGTTGTTCGGCGAGATCATCCCTCCCATCCCCTCCTTCCCGTTGAGAGAAGATCCGCCCCTACCTTCCCTCCACCAAATCCACCACAGCGTGGAGGTCGCGCGTGGGCGGCAGATTGGGGGCGTGGATCTAGCCTACTCGGTGGCGGATCGGGGTGGACGGACCCTAGTGGCAGCGAGGCGCAGGCGAATCCTAGCGGCGGGGCCCGGATCCGCACCCGTTTAGGTCCGGATCTAGGCTTTCTCTTTTTTTCCAGGATCAACTATGGTGGTTTTTGGTGGGTCGAGAAATCCGCCACGTTTAATCAATCAATCGATTAACCGTGGTCTTCCATTGGTGGCGGTTGCAAAAACCGCTATGGTTTATCTTTTGTGTAGTAGTGTTTAAGGCGCTATGATCTATAGTCTCAGTGGCTATGGCTCAGGGATAGGTAATAGCAGGCCTCCTATAGGCAAGGTAAACAACATCTAATCCATGACAGAGAAGAAGCATCCAAAAGGTAGGGAATGACCTATAGAGATTCTGTGGCCGAGGATCTCGACTTGGTCTGTTGTGTTTTCACGAGGCGGATAGCCTGTAGAGAGAGCCTTCATATAGCGGATGAGGGAGCAGGAGCACGAGAAGGGGGCGTGCACATGCAAGTATCGGCTTGGCAACTCCCTCGTGGAGTGGTGGGAGGGAAAACGGGAATGTGAGTGGGAGCACAGTCACAAAAGTTCCCGATACATAGGTACGAGGAACGCGGTACGTGAGACGTGGTACGTTCTTTGAGAGCGATTTTTTCGTAGGCGTGGGAGTGGGTTGAGGGTGAGGGTGAAGAGCCTATCACTTGCGGGTATAGGAGATCTGAGAGCATTTCTCTTTTGCATGCTAGGATAGACCCGTGCTAAATCTTTCTTTATTTTCTTGGACCTCAAAAAGTGAACAAAAACCCTACTGCAGATGTCCTACTAGAAATATATATATCGGAGCAATAAGCATTATGAAACTTGTGTAGTTGAAAAATACTATATTTATCTATGGCATCAAATTATATATATAGTGAATCCAATATGTAAGAATAAACTAATCAAGTGCAAGCATACAGTTGATTTGCTATAAATATTGGTGCAGAATTGACTAATAATAACAAAGAAAGAAAAAAAAGGGAAAAGCGAAGGTTACATTTGAGTTACCTTTTTCTGTTTCCGTTTGCGAAGGGCCGTCTTTTACTGTTTGCCGTTGCGAAGGGCCTGTAAGAGCGGAGGGCATGTAGACTCCAAAGGGCGTCAGGTCGTACCTGACGTAGAAGCTATACCCTGAGATGGACACCCCCTCCGACCACTGTAGATCGGTCCCGACAATCGGGATGTTCTCGATCGACAACGTGATATAGTCGGAGCACCGTTCCCTCGGCAAGTCCCTGATGCACTGTGCGAGACCGTACATCCTGTGCGTGCCGTTGAACGTCCGGTTGCCCGACGCAATCATCAGGGGCGAGATCTTAGCCGCGCTGGCTAGATCCGCGAACAAGTCCTTGCGCGTCTGCACGAAGGTGGCGGTGTCAGGTACGACGCTGCCCGCGTGGTTCTGCGTGTAGTTCCCCATGCTCGGGTAGTTTCCCCAAACGTCCTCGTTATCGACGGCGTGGATGGGAAACTCCGAGTAGCAGAGCACGCAGCCCCGGTAGACGACGGCAGCGTTGCCCGTCCACTGGCAGGCATTGGGCGCCTCCGTGGAGGCCGCTTGGAGGCACCTGTCGCACTGGTCTGGCCATGGAATGTCGGCCTGGCACATGGCCATCCCGTACAATGTGCCCGTGTCCGCCGACGACGACCCCAGCATGCCGTTGAAGAATCCGCTGTTGTTGATGGCGCGCGATCGAAGCTTAGCGAGCAAGTGGTTCATCTCGAAGAGACCGTCGTAGAGGTTGCTTGATTCCCCGTTGATGGTGGGGAGGCAGTCCTTGCTCACTAGGTCGTAGGTCGTGTTGTTGTTGCCGTCGGGCGGCGCCACGCCTTATTATTTGGGAAAGTGTAAGCGACGCGGCGAGGAAGATGATGGAGGCAGCAATGGAGGGCGACATTGCAGCGGGTTGTATCTGTGTTGGGCTAGATATCGACTGCAGTGGAGTGGCAGGTGGAGAGGTTGGGTGAGCACGAAAGCGATCCGTTCCAGTGAGTAGAAGCTCGATCTATGTAAAGGCCGGCCACTGCATGCCGCGTCACGACTCACGAGCATACCAGTGAATACCGTGACGAATCTCAGCACCCTATAGCGCCGTATGACGTACTAGTATATGAAATACCGTACACTAGGTACATAGTAGTGGGGTAGTTTTTCATTCTCCAAGTTCATATACTACCACTACGTATGCCTCCTGTGAAACGAAATCTGGCTCGGATTACAGTACTAATTAATTATTATCCTCATCGCGTGGGAAAAGATTGACGCGTTCAAGTCGTGTTCCCACCTCCAGCACAGTACACCGTACATTCAGATTCCCTGGCATGTGAAGGCTTGGCGTATCCTTTGTCACCGTAATTCAGATTCCCTCGCATGTGAATTCAGTTTGGACTCTCCCAGGTTACTGTTTTAGCAATAGCTGTGGCGGCTGTAAACTAATTCCAGCGAACGCGTTAACGTGCCCGCGCTCTAATGATCAAACAAAAAAAAAAAGTGCCCACGCTCCCGACCATTTGACGTGCCGGCACCCGTCTTTGTCACCACGCGGGAGACTTATACGACAGAGACTTTTAATTGGAGGGAATAGCAACTATAGAACCCCGCCTGTTCTTTTGTCATTGTATCTAGACTAGATATCTACATCAAATGGATATATTTTGCAGAAAGCCACACCCCACCGTCACGACTTAAATGAGGGAGAGAGAGCATACACCTGTTGCCTCGTGAGGCGACGGCGGGCATGGCTCGTGCTCCCAAGTCTTATCGCCGAGGGAGAGCAGCGCTGTACCAACGTGTCAGCTGCAAGCTTGGGCACAGGATCCAGATGTAGCTCGCGCCATTTTGCTTCAACGGACGGGAGTAGTGACAGGCAAACCCCATTGGCGTGGAGTCGACGGCAGCGGCGGCAAGGGTTGGAGCAGTGGCTGCGGTGGTGGCCGCACACATCTCTGGCAGATACCTCCATTGGAGATTATGGCGTGGCCGCAACGTTGGATTCCCACAGGCTCGTCGCGGCGGCGGATTCCTCCATTGATGGATTTGGCGCAGCCAATTCATTCCCAGGCTGCCACGAGCGAGCGCAACCAGCCCTGTGTTGAAAAATTAGATAAATTTCCAGAGTAAAACCAGAATATAAATCATGACAATCTCATATACAAGATTAGCATGTCTTGTATACTAGCATTGGCGGAGCTGGCGAGGAAATAAACGCAGGGGGTGCGAATTTTTTTTCATTGACCGCATACATTACCTAGCCATGATTAAGCAATAGAAATATAAGGAAAAAAAAAAGCTAGCTTGCAAAAGTGGTCAAGATACTTTGAATATTTAAATTTTATCGTGCTTGATGTATATTCGAGAGCTTGATCTTGTTCATCAATAAAATATTCCCAAATCTGACGGCGTAAACCAGGATCACGTTCTACAATCAGCACACTAGCATCTGAATTTAATCTCTGATTTTTGGTGGAGCTGGACCTTCTTCTACTTCATTTGCATCGAACTGAGGATTTGGATCAACCATATCATTATCATCTAACTGAGGATTTGGACCAACCATATCGTTATCATAACCAGGGAAGAAAACCAAACGTCGTGGAGTTCTGTTCGATCTGCTGCGGTCCTGGCCGTTCTATGTACACGTACGTCTACACGATCGATGAGTTGCGTTACTAGCCATGGCCCAAGGCAGGAAGTCTATAGACGATCGTGACTGTACGTACGTCCATGGGCAAGGATCGTTACTAGCCATGGGCCAAGGCAGGAGAACTGATCGATGATGACTGTGCATGGGCCAAGAAATTACTACTTAATCGTATTTTTGTTTCTAAAAAAATAGAAAAAGTTAATCATTTTTTTTCATGTTTTAAATAGCGGGCTATAAAAAATAGCGTCAACCTTTTCTGGACGCTATAGCGCCGCTATAGCGGCAGCTACACGCAGTAGCGCTAGGCTGCTGCTGCCGCTATAGCGTGAATAGCGGCGCTATAGCACGAAATAGCGGCGCTATAGCGTGAATAGCGGCGCCAATAGCGTGCAATAGCAAGCACAATAGCGGCGCAATAGCACCAATAGCGTCAATAGCGTGAAAAAGTGCAATAGCATCGCAACAGTTGTTTCTAGCCGCTAGCGCTGCTATAGCGCGCTATTTGAAACGTGGTTTTTTTAATGGGGAGGCCCCCCCCCCCCACAGTTCCGCCACTGTATACTACCATGATCAAATAATAGATTGCATAGCTTGAACATAATTTCTAGTGTAAGCATAGACAGATTAGACAGTATGAACGACGAGATTAGATCTGAGGATTATACCTGTCGATATATTGTAGATATGGTCGTCGGTTTGTGGAGTTGCAGATGGTGACGAAGATCGAATGATGTCGAGGTCGTCGATGAGCGGCGGTGGAACGTTTCGTTGAAGACCCCTCGAGCTTGGCGAAGAGCGGTCGCACGAAGAGCGCTTCCGAAAAACCTTATTTGCCTTCTCCCGGTGCAATATTATAAAGGCGAGGGTTAGGAGACTGCTTTGCGCGGTCGGCCGACGCACATAAGTGATCGGGCTAGAGAAGCTACGGCTCGGGCACAACAACGAGAAGAGGCAAAAACCTAGCTCAATTGGTTGCGTTTTTGGCGTGGCCAATGGTCAGTTATATAGTCCCGCCCAACCGACCTGCGTGTCATGATCACGACCTAAATCGCTTAGGACTCTTCAAATTCGATCCACTTAGGTCTATGCAAACTTGATGGCCAAGAAACCAAAAACTAAAACTACAAAATAAGACCATGCTCTACAAGGCGAAGAGCCGGATTTTGACGGACCATTGATGCAGGTGTCATGCGCACCGGTGCCCTTCGCCCCGCCCCGCTTGGTGAGCGCACACGTGTGGACTCCCCTTTCTTCTCCTCTAACTAGACTTGTAGAAGTGGAGAGGACTCTCATATTTAAGTATGTCGACCTCCACTTCAACTAGCAAGGTGGGGCTAAAGAGTTCCCCACAACTCCTCTTGCACATATAAATGGGCCTTTGGGATCTCTTTTGGAATTTCAGGGAATTTGCTAATGGGCCAAGCCCATATATTCCAACAATCCCCACCGGATCTCAAATGCCAAATTAGAGATTTGCCCGCTCCCTCTCTTGTTTGATATACCCGGTGTTTGGCAGAGACTGTGAAGTTGAACTACATCCAAGAACCTCAAGCTACACCCATTTGGTTTGCCTTGCACTTGTTCATGTTGCTTATCTATACTTTTTTTTTACGCTTGTGCTACTTGGTTGTGGTGGTTTGTGCTTTGCGGGGAGTGTGTGAAAGAGTTCATACACTTGTAACAATACCATATTGCAAGCTGCGAGTTTTTTGAAGAATAAAGGAGAGGGAGCAAAGGACTTGTGCTCCTTTGCCCAAAGCCGGCTAGCTAGGCTAGCCTCGCATCCCGGCCAGGGCAGGTTCAACCAAAAGCGGCTAGGCCGGGATCACAACCTAGCTAGGCGGGGTTTCGGCCGGTGGCTCTTGATTTTTTATGTGGTAATCTTACGTGAGATTTTTGTAGAGGCTATTCTCACACCCCTCTACGAACACTCTCAAACTCTAAAAGCGAGGGGGTAACCCAAGAGATAGAATAATAATATCAATGATAAATGGAACACTTTCGAGTACTCCATAAGATAGCAATATCAAGACTAAGTAGAAAAATAGAGGTTGACTCCTAAGTTATTCTATAGCTACAAGTCAAAGCATACATTTTTGCTATCTATGCATAAGGGACATTACTAATGAAGAGCAAGACTAGAGCTTAACTACTTCCCTCACAATTGGGTCCTACTAGTCCTACAAACACGATGGGGATTACTGAGAGGATTCAAGCGGGGTTGTCACCCCCTTGATCTACCACACCATCACGGTATAAGAACCACTCTTACACAATGTCGATCACTCACCACAATGCGAACTTAAGGATGAGCACAATATCACAATAATGTTGACTACACTAATAAGCATATAATCGAATCGGATGATGAACATAATCACTAAGGACATGAATATATAGAACAATGTCATGGTAAATGTATGAATGATAAAGGATTCAAGACTTATACCAAAGCCAAACTCTTGATAGGGACCGGGAATCAAGCGATGATTATTGACTCTCTCTAATTTAAGTTAGCTAGCTATGCCTATAGAATTATGTGTAGGGAGCTTTAATTAAGGTTGTAGACTCTTCTTCTTGATTGACGCTTTGAATGATCGGATGTGTCCTCTTGGAGGGGGTAGAGGGCTCCTTATATAGGGGGTGATGGAGTAGGGGGCAAGGCATTGCCACATCATCAATCAAGCGTCAACTCCCTTAATTAGAATTGTATGAATCATTTGAAACCAACCTTCATAGGCTGTGTAGATTGATCCTCAAAGATGGTGGAGGTTGGAGGACAAAGCGGAGGTCGACTAGGTGGCCCCCCGACGGGTCGGCCTACGGGTGGGGCTGATCGGTGGTTGTGAAGGGAAATACAATATTTAATCAATGCTATGGGCATTAGGCCGGCCAACCCTCGTGCTATATCTGAGTTTTGTGTGCTTGTTAAGAATTGTGGCTTCACTGATCTCGGTTATAATGGTCCTGCCTACACATGGTCAAATAAAAGATTCGAAGACGTTTCCTATCTATGAAAGACTTGACAGGTTCTTTGCTAATGTTGAATGGTGTGCCACTTTTCCTAACACCTCTGTCTATCATCTCCCAATGATGCATAGTGACCATACTCCTATCCTTGCTATAATTAACTCAAACAGAAGAAAGAAAGCTAAACTTTTAGGGTTTGAAAAGCGGTGGCTTCACAGAGGAGTTCCATAAAATTGCTCAATCTAGTTGGGCTAAATCCAATCGAGAGGGACTTCACGGGTAAAATCAGGTATCTTGCAAAAGATCTTCTTGTTTGGTCTCGCTCAAAGCCCAATAATTCCAAGGTTACGAAAGACCTAGAATCTAAAATTCTCTCTATGCAAACAAAACCCTCCACATCTGCAAAACCATAGCCTTCAAAATCTTCTTATCCAAAGAAGCATGAGGATATTCTTAAAAGAGAAGAAATTTACCATAGGCAAAGATACAAGAAAAAATGGTGTCATGAGGGAGATAGAAACACTAAATTCTTCCATCAAGCTATTATTAAAAGATCTAGGAAAAATACTATTACCCATTTTACTAATGCTGATGGTTCTATTTCAAGTACTCTGGCGGTTGGCAGCTACAGTGAATGACTACTTCAAAGAAATCTTCAGATGTCAGCCCAGAAGATCCACCCAGGATTTTGACTGGCCTTCTCCCCAAACTAATAGCAACAATGTTGATTGTGACCGGTTCATCGATTCTATACGACGGGCAAGAGATTTGGGCTATTATAAAAAATATGAAAACTAATACTTCCCCAGGTCCGGATGGAATGAATGTGGAGTTCTACAAATCTGCATGGTCATGGATGGGAGATGAAATCGTCGCCTGTACGTTCCTTTTATACCCATGCGTGTATGCCAAGTGACTTGAACAAAACTTTTATTTCTCTTATTCCGAAGGTTAATGCTCCTAAAACTCCTAAAGATTATAGACCTATTAGTCTCGTAATGTTGCATATAAGATTATTTCAAAATCCCTTGCTGAAAGGTTAAAGTTTCATCTTCCTCATATTATCCACCCCTCTCAAGCTGCTTTTATCAAAGGAAGACATATTGCTAGCAACATTATTATTGCTCAAGAAATTATTCATAGTTTTAATTTAAAAAGCTGGAAGCAAAAAGCTTTTTCTTGAAAATTAATCTAGCTAAAGCCTTTGATCGTTTAGAATGGAACTTTATAGTCAAAGCTCTAAGGAACCGGGGGTTTCAAATATCCATTTCATTAGGCTTGTTTACACATGTATCTCAACCACTACTATTTCAGTTCTCATCAATGGTGAACAAGCCCCTTGCTTCTATCCATCTAGAGGTATAAGACAAGGTTGTCCCCTTTCTCCCTATCTTTTCATCATTGCTATGAATGAGTTATCTATTAGTCTCCAAAGTCATGCCGCTAACAATGATATTAAGGGAATTTCTCTAGGGCCAAACTGTCCTCCTATTCATTCCTTATTGTTTGCAGATGACCTTATTATTTGTGGTCAAGCAAATTGTGATGAAGCCAGCAAAATAGATCAACTGCTGCAGTCCTTCTATCTTTGTTTCAGGACAAACTCCAAATATGGCCAAGTCAGCAATCCTCTTCAGCAGAAATGTGGATCAGCAATCAAAGCATCAGGTTAAAAGCATCTTCCCAGTCAGCGATCTTACTGCCAACACCATTTATCTAGGTCATCCTTTTTATTTTCAATCACTCTGATAGAAACAAGGCTTATAACTTTGTTATTAACAAATTCAAAGTAAAGCTCACTACCCTAAAAAGCAAAAAAGCTAAATCATGCTGGTAGACTAGTTTACATCAACTCGGTCTTGTCTTCTATTCCCATTTATTATATGACAACTATTCTTTTCTCTGAAAAATTTTATAAAAGAAAATAACGTCTATTATTAGCAAGTTTTGGTGGTCAGGAGTCAATGAAGAAGAGGCTACAACTTCCTTTCATTATAGGAGTTGGAAAGATATTTGCAGGCCAAAAAGGAAGGTGGACTAGGTGTAAGAGACATGCACCTGATAAACAAAAGCCTTCTCCTCAATGCTGCTTGAAAAATTGCTACAGGTTCTAACCCTTTCCTTTCTGCCATTATAAAATCCAAATATTACCCAGACTCTAGCTTCTGGAGAGCAGCTAATATTAGGACTCGATCTGCTTTTTGGGCCTCTATTCTCAAAGTTAAGAATCTTCTTGTTAGCCACTGCAAAATTCAGATTCAAAAAGGCAATTCTAGCATTTGGTCGTCCCCTTGGTGTACTATTTGGGAAAATATTCATGATAGTATAAAATTGCCGGTCACTGTTCCAAAACTACCAGCCACCATCTCAGATCTTAGAATCCCTGAAACCTATTCCTGGAATTCTGCTCTTATTGATGAGATCTTTGAACAAGATGCTGCTGTAGCCATCAAGAACACTCCTATCATCCCCTCACCAAAAAATGACAAAATTATCTGGACACACTCCAGAAAGGGCACCTGTACTACTAAAGATGCTTTCCATTTTTTCAACGCCCAAAACCATATTAACCTTCCTAACCAGGGGCCTAGGGCTATTTCTTCAATTTCTTTAACCATTCTGAATAGGGTCTGGAAGTCGAAGATAATCCGTCCAAATATCAAAGCTTTCTTTTGGCGTCTCATAAGAAATGCCATCCCTATAGGTCTGAGAGCGGGCTCGTTGTCCAATCACATTGATAAAAAAATGCTCCCTTTGTGACAAGGAGGAAAACGATGCTCATGTTTTCTTTCACTGTGATTTTGCAAGGCTTGTGTGGTTTTCTTCCCCAATTGCTCTCAGGACCTCTTACCTTCCAGACGAACAGGAGGGAGTTCAACAAATTATTCAACACATTATTACACAAACCTCCACTGACAGCGATATCATGAGAGTTCTGACCACCCTGTGGTATATATGGAAGGCAAGGAATGATTTAAGATTTAACAGGAGCACCTGGTCTCCTCTTCAGGCACATCAATTTGTGAATGCAGATATAAAGGTGGCGTCTGGAGGTTCCTGCAAACCCCCAGTCAATGATGAAATTCGGAAATCGCAGCAATGCAATGCTGCAACTTTTTACTTACCTGCAGGTTCTGGTATTTCAGCAAGTGAGCATCTCCATGTTATGGGAGTTATCTCAAACTCACGAGGCCGCTGTGCTCCTATCATGGACAATGTTCATGAAATTAGGCCGACATTGGCCTCTACAAGTGGGTGTTCTATTATTGTAGGTTCAAACCCAGGCGAAACTGCAGTAAATGTTCCTACGCCAAGACAAAATGAGTCGCTGAATCGTTGTGATCAGTCAACAATTTATCATTGTTATAAAGATGCTTCAACACAGCCAGATGACGATAATCAAGTGCCTAGTACAGCTGGGCTTGGGATCCATATTGTCAATATATCAGACAATACGAGGATCAATATCCAAGCACACTTGCCTCAGTGTACTTCGGTCCTGATGGCAGAAGCTGCTGCACTCGATTTGGCGGCTACTATTCTGAGAAGAATGAATCCCTCTACAGTCATCTTTTTCACTGATAATCAGATTTTAGCAAATTATTTGCCACGTGCAACAAGCGAGGAGCCCCCAGATTGGAGAATCAAATTCTTCACTCACTCCTTTGTCTCCAAGTTAGGGCCTTTTAAATGGGGTATCACTAAAATAGATAGAATTAAGCTGCAATTCAACAGCCCATCGTTTGGCTAGGAATGCTTTCAATGTCCATCTTAGTACTCCTACATCTTTCTCAGTTCAGTGCTCAAATGATAACCATGTAAGCAGCTGCTATGTCTCCCTAGCACTGCAAAATTACTTATGTAATATGTACCATCCTATAGTAGCCTTGTGCTACTAGTATCAATGAAATTTGTTTCTTGTAAAAAAAAAAAAAAAAAATCAATGCTATGTACGAGTACGCATCAACTGCCCATCATCATGGATTTTGTGCATTTTCTATAAGGAATTTGAGTTGACAATACATCAAGTGACCTCCATCATGGGTTACATAAATTACTTAGTTTCATTTGGCTAAATGCATAGAAAGAATGTCATCGGAACAATTCTTTTGAAAATGCATGCAAAATTTCTTCTGGATATACTGTCAGAGCATAAAGGGAAATACAATCGAAGAGTTTGTCTAGTCTTACCATACCATGCTGCATAAGATTATGTAGTGCAAAAATATAAAAAGGACATGGGGCAGAAATCTTGTCTAGGAAAAATCAAACTTCTAAAACCCCATACATTAGAGGAGAATGTTATGGTCCACTGTCAAATAGTAGAAAAGAAACTTGAATTTTTTGGGTTTTTACAATGTGGTCATTTTCCTATTTGATTTAATATTATTGAGCAACCAATCTTATGACAAGTGGAAAAAGTTCTGCAAAACTGTTCTGAGAACAATGCCTTCTAAAATGTACCCATTTTGTTAGTTGGTTTTCTCAGAATGAGTCAACAATCTGATAAAAACTAGAGAAGAGTCCGCAGATCGACCATCAACAGGTGGAAGCACGTTTATCATCTCTTTAGTACTCTTTATTCGATTTAGAAACTTGTCTTGTGCTTTTGTTTTTCGTCCTCTTGTAATAATTTGTCTGTGTATATTTAAGGATGTAGAGCCAGATATTGTTGACTCATCCATTATCTAAAAAAGATCGAACATCAATGGAATCATTGTCATTCACTTTTTACAACTAAATATTGATAGGCAGTTTCTCCATGAAAATTGAATGTATGAATTAACTGCAGCATCAGTATAACATAAGAGCACTCACAATGCTGAGACTCTACCATAGAGTCTAAAACTATTTATTACCTTGGGTAATGTGGACTTGGAGTCCAAATAAGACCTGGAGTCTTGTTTTTTCTCCCTCTCTCTTCCATAAATATCTTTGCCACATCAACACCACATCAGCAAAGTGTAATAAATATGATGGTAATAAATAAGTTTAGACTCTATTGTAGAGTCTGCATTGTGAGTGCCCTTACAACATATACACACATGATTTTCAACAATTATTGTGCTTAGTTGATGGGAGATACCGTATGGGGAATAGCAGAACCACCCAAATATGTCTGTAATTCTTTTTTTGAGCTAACGTGGTGCCTGAGCACATTGATGCCATTGGATCACTTTTTTTTTTTTTTTAATCTTTTTTTCTAGCAACACTATTTTGCTCCTGTTTTTCTATTTTGTATGTCCATATGTTAGGAGGGGCCAACCTTTACACAAATTCCTGGTAAATATATGTATTTAGTCAGGATAACTACTGAAATTGCATATTTTGAAGCATTTTGATGCCATATTTTCCCTTGGAATATCCGTTGCTACTTTATTAACCTAAGATTCACGCTCTACTTTTTCATCCACCTCTTTTTTTTTTTTGACTTGAAAAGACCATGGGGGAGTTCCCCACAGTGCACCTCTTTTTTGTTATAACACTCCTTCCCCTGGTTATACTCTTATATGGCTTGGAATCGTTATGCTCATATTGCTAGATATCCTTCCAACATCAGAAATAGTACGTAGTTTTTGATGACTTTCTTTTAAGGAAAACAACGCTGACTATATATAGTTTATGCCTTTTTCTTTTTCTTTTTTTTTTTTTTTTTTTTTCCCAAAGCTTGTTTTTCTCTTTTTGTTTGGACCAACGCCGGCCCAGCATGACCCATACCGTGGCGGGCAAAGTCAACAAGCCAAAAATGTCCACTGCAGCCTGCCAGCGCACATATATAACAGCATTTCGTCGTGTTTGTGCCCTTGATCGTTTCTCCTGAATCCCTGCTGATTGATGATAATGCATGACCGTCCGCCCTAGCTAGGATGCTTTACAAGGTCTTGGATGGCAGGCAGCCATGGTAGATTGTCATCCACATATTTGTCAACACTTTGATTGATGGCCACAAGGTGCTACATGCATGTCCAGTTGCATGTGTTGGGCCGTCTGTTGAGAGAAGCCTGAAACACCCAGATCCATTTTATTTCCGTTGCTTCGTCGGCACAAGATGCTGCAACATGAGATACTTTCGGCTGCAGTTTGGTCCCAGTCTCCCACGACGCTAGACAAGTAGACATACAGAGTCGCAACTCCCCTGACGCCGCCGCCGTGCGCACCCTGCTGGCTCCCGCCGTCGGTGGAATCCGGCTGGCAGCGACATCCATCACGGTCCACAGGTTGGTATGCCGCGGCCTCTTCGGCCCTCCGCCTTCCCGATCTGCCTAACGGCAGGGAGCGCCTGCGCGATACGATCTAATCTAACCTCTCGTGTCACTGTATGCTGCAGCTAGGTCGAGGCCTTCGATCAGGTCCAGCATGTCGTTGCCTGACCCGCCGCGCCACGCACAGCAACGTCACAGGCTGCTTCCCGCGCCAGCCGCCTGCGGCGGCGACGCCGGCGCTCTGTCCTTGGACGCGCTGGGCGAGATCCTGCAGCGCCTCCCAGGCAAGCAGCTCTGCCGGCTGCGCACCGTGTGCCGAGCGTGGCGGTCCCTCTTCTCCGCGCCGTGGTTCGTGGCCGCCCACGCCGCGAGCCGCCCTGAGCCCTACGTCGACGTCCTAGACATGTCGGGCCAGATCGCCAGGCATGTCGTTATCTGAGTAGTTTTTGTCCCATGATAAAATAGCATATGGGCTGAAGTATAGGATTTTAGGATTGTCACTACAGGAGAAGCTAGGTTTGATGATACTCTGTTGCTTGGTGTGCATTGAGTGTTTTTCCTTCTCTGTTTGTCGTTGTAATGTGGGAGCACTATGTTAAATTTAGAGCCCAGAATCTTGAAATAGAGCTTCCTTCATCTATAGATATATGAATTTTCTCTATATCCTGATTGTAGCAACTTAGGTTGATTTCTGACGCTTACTTCAAAGCAAATTTCAGATTCTCACTAGCTGAGTCTATTTTTTTCACTTAATATATTGTGGACAGGGATACTTGGGTTTCTAGCAGTGATAGGATCTAGCTACACAAGCTGGGACGAAGAAGATAGATTTGTATCTAATCTGCTCATCACATTGAATATAAACTGGTCAATAATATTGATCTTCTGAAGAACAAACATATCGTAATAAGTAATAATTCCATAAGCTTTGATCAAACAATGCAAACAGTAACAATATTCGTTACAAACTAACAATAGGAAAATGTAGGTATTACAAACCAAGTTCTGTCAAATCTTTTAGAGGCCCATCTGCGTTGAATGCAGCATGCATAATTCTAGCTATGAGCAAACAGTTGGTTTCCCTAGTACTTATTCTTCTCCCTGACGGCAGAGGGAATGAGCAGACTTTAATTTCCACTGAAGTGCAAATTACGTTTGCAGCTGGTTCACTTATAATGAGGTGTGGGCTCGATTATCTTGGTTGAGGAGAGTGCATATGTCCGCAGCATCAGGCCTTTTTTTGGATCTTCATTGACACACTGGAAAGCTAAACCAACGCATTTTTTCCACATCCGCAATGCAGTCATCATCCTGCAAGGATGCATCCTTCTTCAGCTGCTCGTGATCCTTAGCGCTGCATCTCTTGAGAGTCGTAGTTGCTTCCGAGTCGACAATAATAAACTTCTCCCTGATCTTGTCTCTGAACGCTGTACCAGAGGGGTCACGACTAGTACTAGGAGGCCCAGCTCTCATAACTATCCCCAGGATGAGCATACCAAGACTGTATATGTCGCATTGGCTGCTCGCCCTCCCATTGTCAACAAACTCGGGCGCCATGTATCCGCTGCAAAGCAATCCAATAGTTGCCATAAACATAATAAGTACTCACCCTTTCTTAATTAAGACACATATAAGACATGGTTTGATTTGGCTAGCTACTCTCACTTGGACAAGGAAAAAATAGTAGAGAGCAGTCAATAGCGACAAATAAATGGCTGATTTATTTTACTTCGTTCAAGATTTTGATGAAGGAGCATGTGGGTGTAATAGTACATAAAAATATGAATGTATAAAATGGTCTTTGGTTTGGTCTCACACCAGCTAGCTACGTAGCCAGTACCATTGTGAACGTCCTAACATCATTTGTTGTGGCAATACAAGTTTGACTTTTAGAAGGTGTTATAAATAAATACAGATTTATTGTAACAACTTTTTAGTAATTTTTTTGTAGTCAGAACACGTGTTGTATGTTTCAGTGTGTTTGCGCCTTGTATTTCGAAATAGTGGGTATTATAGAACACAACTGATAATTCTATGAGCTAGAAATATTTTTGGGGAAGAAAAGGAGAAATCCTAGCTTTATGTCCATTAGGTGGCCGACCTGAGTTTAATTTTCTTCTCTACTTGTATCTGTACTGAATCGACGAACTCTAGCTAGATTAGTCATGTAAAAGGTTTTTGTTTGAGACACTCAATCCGTTCTAAATTATAATAATTTTGGTTTCTGCTGGCATGGCCTATGAGGTGTCTATACAGCTCACTTCTAGTTTGTTCTAAGTTCGCAACACAAATTAATTAGTTCCTTTCTAGACCTCAGGTTTCTGATTTTGCTCCTCTCATTCAAAAGATTGAAGCAAGAACCCTAGCTTTCAGTAAACTCCTGTCTTATCAAGGTAGATTGATTCTTGTCAACTCCATTCTTTCTGCTATGCCCACCTTTTACATGTGCACTCTTGTCTTTCCCTTAACTGTCATTGGGCAAGTAGACAGATACAGAAAACATTATTTGTGGAGTGGTGGAGAAATACACAGGAGAGGAAAATGCCTTGCTGCTTGGACTTTTGCCTGCATTTCTAAAGAAGAGGGGGGTTTGGGTGTTATTGATATTGAGAAACAAAACAAAGCTCTTCTTCTGAAATTCCTGGACAAGTTCTACAATCATGCAGACATCCCTTGGGTAGAGCTCACTTGGAGTAAATTGTATGCCAGCTCTAATATACCTCCTCATGCTAGGTGTCCCACTGGCTCTTTCTGGTGGAGAGATATTATCCAGCTAAATATGGATTTCAGAGCTATTGCCTTTTGCAAAACGGGTTTGGAGGTAATTCAGTGCTCTTTTGGAGTGATATTTGGTTGGACTCCTGCATCAAAGATAAATTCCCGGGCTATACTCTTTTGCAAAAAAAAAAAAATGCTCTCTAAGGTTTTTCCCGGAAAGTGAGTTGGGACGGGATCTTTTTTCTTCCTCTTTCAAATGAGGCCATGATTGAACTGAATGAGTTACAAATCTTGATTGACTCTTTCAATTGGGATCTTGAAGGTGTTGACAGTTGGGGAATATGCGGAACTCTATGGTGTTCTCCTCCAAAAAGGCTTATAAACTATTGAAAGGTCACAGGATGCTTCACCTCTTTTCAGATGGATGTGGACTGGCTCAAATTTGGGTAAGCATAAATTCTTCTTTTGGCTTTTTCTTAAGGATCGGCTAAACACAAGAAGTATGCTTAAGAGAAAGAATATGTTTCTTCCTGACTACACTTGCCCTATCTGTCATGCTAATGGAGAGGAGACGATTTTACACTTATTCTTCGGTTGTCCCTTGAGTCAAGCCTCTTTGGATTGTTGCGGGTATTAGTTGGGATCTTTCTCTCCCTCCTCTTGACATGGTAATTCAAGCAAGAATTGATTTTGGTGCCAAGATATTCAGAGAAGTGGTAATCATTGCTTGCTGGTCGATTTGGAATGCTAGGAATGATCTGATTTTTGACAACAAGCAATGCACCTATGCAAATTGGAGAAATCATTTCAAGGAGCAAATTGGCTTGATTTGCATCAAGGCCAAACCCAACCTTGCTGGTTCTTTAAAAGTGTTTTTTAGAGATAGTTCCTTAATTTTTTTTTCTCTTTTTTATTTTTGAGCATGTGTGCTCCAAAAATTTTATTGTAAGCACCTCTCGTGCACTTGTTCTGTTACCTTTTACCTTTATATTTAAAAAGATCAGGTGGGGGTTTCCCCACTGATTCCCTCAAAAATTAATTAGTTCCATAAAGTTCTAAAGGAGAATATGTCTTGGTAGTACATTTATTTGAACCTTTGGGTGTTAATGTATTTTTTCTAAAAAACGAGACCAAGTTAGAAAAAATTGGCCTAGAACAAAGGTGAAGTGAACTATATATAATTCAAAACATACGGAATAGTTTTCACTTCTTTTTTCTCTTCTCTTCCCGAGATGGCACTGGATTTGTTTGTTTTTACTTTCATCTCGTCAATGCAAACCTCTATACCTCATCGAACAAATAATAATAATAGTAATAACAACAACAACAACAATAATAATAACAACAACAATAATAATAAAACGGAGGCACAACGATACACTGTATAAATACTTACAGTGAACCTTTCACGATGTCTGTGTAAGTATGAGTTTTGGCATTCAGAAAAGCTCTTGATAGACCAAAATCTGCAATTTTTGGATTCATGTACTCATCGAGCAAGATATTGCCGGGCTTTAAGTCCATGTGCAAAATCCTAGTGTCATGCTCCTGATGTAGGTACCTCAATCCAGCGCAAATTCAAGTATAATCTGGTAACGGATTGGCCATTCACGTTGCCCCAATGAACCTAATCAATAAATATATAGACAATTCAATAAGAAAAAACAAGCATGCATATAAATAAATGCAACACATATATAAAGGTTTCATTGTGTTGCGTTGTTGCCAAAGTGTGCGTGCAATATATATGAAGAGCATGATTAGCAGAGAGGGTAGCCGACGTACCAAATATTTTTTGTCTAGAGAGCCATTAATGATAAATTCACTGCAAATGTAGAGTCCCCTGCCACGCTGAAACCACCCGTCATTGTTACAAAACCCTACCAGTTTAACCACATTCCTATGCCTTAGTTCTGCAAGCATCTTTAGTTCATTCTTGAGTTCTTTTTGCCGCTGTAGGATCTGTAACGCACTTGACAGCAAGTTCCTTCGATATGCGGTCAATAGTGAATGTACCCTAGATTATAATAATCATTTTGAGTCACAATTTTTGTCTAAATGAAAAAATGAAAAAAAGAATATAATGCAGCATACTTAATTGAAATAAAATATAAGTTCAGAATCCTTTTAGTTAAGGTCCTTTTTTGTTTTGTTTATACTATTATTGCCAATGGTGGAGTACGAGTTCAAAAAAAAAAAAAAAAAAAACTATGGAGTACGCATAGGGATGGATAATAAGACAACTACTATTTTTCTTAGTTTTTCTTCAAAATATAGATATGTTCATGTTTAGAGTTTTTTTTTTTCAATGAGTGTCAAAAAAAAATTCATGACTCAGGACGGCCGATCTAATGGCTAAAAAAAACAGAGGAACCAAAAGAAACCAATTTTAGAGGTACCATAAAGTCACTAATGTGTGTTAAATGGTGGACCCATATATGCACTAAAGTTGACCTAATAAAAATTAAAATAATTCTAAGTTTGAAATTTATTTATGTAATTAAGGGTAGTATGATAAATATATAATAGGAGTATAATTGCAGCTCCTCTCCTATGCCACTGACGCATGGGTCCCATGTGTCACCTTCTTCTTCCTCCTCTACCTCTTGCCATCTTCCACTGCATCAGCACGCCAGGCGCGAGCTCTCCGGCAGCACCAGTAGCATGCCGCCCGCGAGCTCTCCAGCAGCACCTGCAGTACGCCGCCCGCAAAGCGCCTGGACATGAGCTCCACGTCTGCCCAGGCCGCGAGCTTCCGCGCTGCGTGCTCTGCGCGTCACCAGGCTGCGAGTTCCGCCGGCCACGTGCAACCCACCGCAGGCCGCGAGCTCCCCGGCAGCAGCAGCAGCACGCCGCCTGTGAGCTCCGTGCCGGCCAAGGTTGCGTGCTCCGCCGCTGCCCAGCCGTGAGCTCCTCGCAGCTATGACTGCCGCTATAGCCTTTTAATGCAAAGTGCCGCTATTTGTGTTCATGTACAGCCTAGCCGCTATAGCCCGATATAGCTCCGCTATTAGTGGTTTCGGAGACAAACCGCTAAACATCTTAGCCCGCTATTTAAAACAGGGCTGCGTGCTCCGCCGGCCACGTGCGCTCCACCGCCGGCCGCGCACCAGTGTGCTGCTGCGGCTGCTCGCCTTCGACGGTGGCACACGCCCGCGTGCTTTTGCTGCTGCTGCTGCGCAACATCGACGACGGCAAACATGTTTCAATTGGCTGCGTGCTCCTGTGCGATGCGAGTGCGACCATGACGGGTAAGGGGAGGTGGAGACCCAAGTGCCGTGATGGAAGACATAATTACCGTACTAACCTTCTACTTTAAAAAAATTAATTAGTACTAATTATTTATTTAAAAATCGAGAGTAACCAGGAAGTACCCCAACCACCGTAAAAACAGATTATAGTGTCCTGTTTTGTATGGATCTAACCTCAAACCGAACAACAGGAGCCAAGACTGGAAGTTGGAGGTCATCAATCCATAACTTTTTTTTTGTTTTTAAAAGGAAAAAGAGTTTAATCGGGGTAAATTTTTTTTTGACAACTAATCGGGGTAATTTTGAAATGAGCCACCGGTCTAACTCAATGTGCTTTTTGTCCATCCCCGTACAGTGTATCCTAGGCCTTACTAGAAATAATAGGACCAATATTGTTTATTAATTTGGGATTGACAAATTTCATCTTTCCAGTTTTATATTTTCCTCCGCCGCTGTTGTGTTACCACTGTGTTTGATAGTTGCCTCCATGGTTGGTATTCACTGTTCTAGAAAAAGGTATTATCATTAGGATTTGACTTAGATGTTGTTAGGAGAATGCTTTGCCCATATCAACATGTACATTTATTGTGTGCAGGCATCTAAAATTCAAAGCTACTACTCATACAACATACCTGGTATACCTTCCCGAATCCACCTTGTCCAAGTAATCTGTCTTTACCGAAGTTCTTGGTGGCACTCTTTATATTGCCATAAGGAAAATGTGTTAGACCGGTTACATCTACAAGATTTTTATTTCCCATTTCTTCATAACTATGCACGCCACAAGAAAAATTATTATTAAAAAGAAAACAGGGATAACTATAGCCTCCACTAGCTGGACCAATCCACCTGTAAAAGGTATCACCATTAGTAGAAATATAATAAGAACCCTGTTTTTAGTTACGGACCCACATATTCTTCAAATTTACCTTTTAATAATATGATTATGCAAACTTTTTCAAGCACATGTGTTAATGCTAAAAGAAGGCGGATGGCGGATTAGTTATGTAATGTTTAATAAGCATACACAAATAACACAAAAGATTGAGAACATCAATATATATATCCTCTAGCACATCGCAACTCGGCCATTTAGATTAAAATGAGAGGTACACCTAATTGATTAACTGTGGCGGGCACTTTACAATGCCCATCGCGGTAAATAATTAAAAAAATCCAGAACCCACCGGGCGAGCCGGCTTGTGAGCCCGCCGAGCCTAATACGGACCGGATCCGGGCCGCATGGATCCCACAGCGTGTCGAGCCGGTGGCCGCCACGTGCTCCCCATCGACGGATACGCCCGCATGCATCCACGGCTTGGAGGGGAAGGCGCCACGCCCGTCGTAGGGGAAGGGGTGCCACCACCGCCGTCGGGGCCGGCAGCGGCGTGGATGCGTGTCTTTGCCCGCGACGTCTTCTTATTTGTCGACCTCAATCCACCGTGGTAGGACGCGCCCGAGGCTGGATCCTTTGCCGCCTAAAGACGGATCCGTCATTTGGATGTCCCTCTCCGCCCCGGGGTGGCCGGATCCGGATCCGCTTCGAGGAGGCTTCGATCTGCCGGATCCGCCCTCCCCACCACGTCCCCGCACGCCCTCCCCGCCGAGGAAGGAACACCGGCCGCCATCTCGTAGGAGAGGGAGGAGGAGGGCGCGCCGTGGTTAATGAGCCCGCATGCGGCGATCCGGTCGTCGGGGAGGAGGCGGCGCATGAGGGTTTCGGCGGATCTCGGGCGGGGTGTCGGGAAGAATGAGGGAGGGCGGGGCATCGGGAAGAACAAGGAAGGAGCGAGAGGGATTCGGCGGTCATTTGGAGAGAAGTGAGAGGGAGAGAAGTGAGAGGGTGTAAACCCTAAGTCTCGAATATATAAGGCCCGATAGGAGATGCATTTGGGCTGGAGTAGGCGGGCCACGATTTTTACGTGGCAGGCCTTTTAACGTTGCCCGCCATGGTTAATTCGTTTTCCATGGCGGACATTCTAATATGCCCGTCACGGTTAATGGTTATTAACCGTGGGGCGGACGTCTTTGTCTTGCCGCCACGGAAAAATCGATTTTCGTGGCGGGCTCATTTGCCTATCACGTTAAATAAACGCCCGCCCGCAGTTAATCGGACCATTAACCATAGCGGGCAAACTTAACGCCCATCACGGAAAAATTTTTTACGTGTCTCGCCAAATCATTTGGTTACTAGTGATGGCTCAAAGCATAGGTGACACAGCAGATCTCCTACAGGCAAGGTAAAGGGCATCTAATCCATGACAGATCGACAAGCATCGATCGATAGGAATGACCTATAGAGATTCTAATTAAGCGAGAGGATCTCGGCGTGAATAGCCTCTAGAGAGCCACGGGTTGGGCTTAGGCATATGAGATAGTAGCGTACTAGCGTGTCTCCTCTTAGCAGAGGGTGCAGGAGCACAAGGAGGTATAGTTGGTCATGCAGCACGGGGCCCGCCCGGCACGGCAATTTGGCCCGGCCCGAGGCCTGGCCCGGCCCGAGGCCCGGCCCGGCCCGGTGACACCGTGCCCGTGCCGCACGCGGCATGGGCGCGGCCCGGTCATAGTGATGGCCCGGTGGTGGCCCATTCAATTCAACAACATCCTTTTAGAATTTGGTCCAGGTTCCCAGGCCCAGCCCATATGTTTCATTTTCCTAACCCTAAGCCTAGAGGGGCTTGTGACTCCTCCGTCCAGCGCTTTTCGCATCCCTGTGACTCCCTTATCCGTCCCGCACCAAGCCGCGCTCGTTCACCGCGCCGCCGCGATCTCCATCTCGCGCCGCGTGCGCTGCTCCTCATCTCGCCCAACCCCGGCCTCATCTCACCCAACGCGCCGTTGTGCACAGATCCGCACAGCGTCGGCGCCGCCGCTTCGTCGATCGCGAGGACACAAAGGTGGCGGTCGCCACCGGCCGCCCGGCATCGCGCGGCGCGGCGCGCGGCGGCGGCGCCCGGCAAGCTGCGAGGAAACGCGGAAAGCGCTTGTCGTCATCGTGTCGGCCAAATGCCCGTCGTCCTCCCTTGCAACCTTTCGACCCGGCGACTCCAACGGGGCGGCCGGGAAAACAGCCAGTGGGCCGATGCCCTAGGCTGGAGGCCGGGCACGAGCACGGTCGCGCACTGCGGCTGGCCCGGCACGCACGGTGGCCATCTATATACAAGGAGGACGCGCACCGGTGCCTATGCCAACGGTGGCTTTGGCAGCTCCTTTATTTCACATGTTTGGTGAGGGAAAGGGAGTGCATGGGGGTGGAGTGAGGGTGAGGAGGGGACAAGATGGACTAAACTACAAAGTTGGGGTTGGCGTGGGATGCGTCACTTGTGGGGATATGGGATCCGAGGGCATTTCTATTTCGCATGTTTGGTTGGACCCGTGCTAAACCTTTTTTATTTTCTTGGACCTCAAAAAGTGAAAAGAAATACTACTAAAGATGTTCTACTATAAATACATTGGGTACATATATTGAAGCAATAAGCATTATTATGAAACTTGTGTAGTTTTAAAATACTGTATTTATCTATGGCATCAATTATAAGGCATCTAATATGTAAGAATAAATTAGTCAAGTGCATGCATATAGTTCATTTACTAGAAAATTTGCGCAGAATTGACAAATAACATGGAAAGGACCAAAAAGGGGAAAAAAAAAGCGAAGGTTACATTTGAGTACCTTTTCCTGTTTCCCGCTGCGAAGTGCCGGTACCGTTGGTGAGTGCGTAGACTGCAAAGGAGTATGTGTCAATGAAGTAATATAAGGGGAAAGTGAGTGATATTATTAGTAGAGCAATGAACACTGATTGTTTACCTTTTTCTGTTGGGCCACTGCTGTTGTCTGGCATGTAAAATTGGAATGGCGTCAAGCTGTACCTCAAGTAGAAGGCGTACGATGCGATGGATTGCCCCTCCCACGTTTGTGAGCAATAATAACTGCCCACAACCCGAATGTAGTAGGTACATAAATCCTTTGGCCAGTCCCTGTAGCACTGCGCCAGACCATAGAGGTTGTGCGTGCTGTTGAACGTGCGGTTGCCCGATGCAATCCTCAAGGACGAGGCATTAACTTCGCTGCTCAGCTCCTCGAACAGATCCTTCCGCATCTGATTAAGGAGAGTGGCATCACGAACCTGGTTGGCATGCTCTTCCTTATAGCATCCAAAGTAGTAGAAGAGGGGGTCAGCAGTATCGGCGCGAACGGGCGTGTCCCAGTACCGGAGCACGCAGCCCCGGTACGCGACACTTGCGTCGAAGCTCCTCGGGCAGGCCTTGAGCGCCTCGGCGGTGGCCGCTTGGAGACAGCTCACGCAGTGGTCTGGCCACGGCAACGGCAGGTCGGCTTGGCACATGGCCATCCCGAACACCGTGTCCGTGGATCCCACCGAGCCGTTGAAGGATCCTGATCTGTTGTTGATGACATTTGACGGGAGCTTGGCGAGGAACTGGCGGAGGTTCATCTCGTAGATGCCTCCGCTGCTGAAGTTTCCGGAGCCGGAGCAATTCGTGCCTCGTAGCTCATAGGCCGTGTTGCTGTCGGCAGCGCCACACCTCTGGAGAAGTGTTAGCGGGATGACAAGGAAGATGAGAGAGGCTACAATGGAGCCCGGCATGGCTACAGTTTTAGTTTACCAAACCGGAGGGGAAGGCTGCGTTGAGTAGAGACTATGGCATTCGGTGGTAGCTTGCTGTGTTGAGTAGTAGCTTGCATGAAGCATTCGGTGGTAATTTGGGGCGAGAAGGAAAGCATAAGTGAGCCCCTATTTAAAGAGTAGAGACTATGCATCTGCTGTGTGATGACTGATGCATGACTAGCTAACGAGTTCACCTGGGAATGGGATTGGCTTTCGACAATTCGAGTATATTGCGGCTCAGTTTGGTTTGTACTTTTGGACGCTTGACATGCATCTCGAGGTCTTTGTCGTCTTTTTCATTGCATATGCACGGGATCAGTACGATGCCTGCGCTAATGGCGCGTGATTGGAATCACGTCCCGTTGGTCCGGTCACCTACCGCGCTGATGTGCTCCTGAGCTGCTGGACTCCACGAGCTTTGGCTGTACCATTTGTTGAATATTTAGTCATTTTACGAGGTGCATTAACCCATAAAAATGATGACATATATGCTAAGGGCACTTACAATGCAGACTCCACCATAGAGTCTAAGACTATTTATTACCTTGAATATCGTAGACTTGGAGTCTAAATAAGACTTGGAGTCTTGGTTTTTCTCCATCTCTCTTCTATAAACATGCTGCCGGATCAGCGCCACATCAGCAAATTACAATAAATATGAATGTAATAAATGCGCTTAGACTTTATGGTAGAGTGCATTGTGAGTGCCCTAACTGAAGCATCAAAGGAAACTGTACTTCAAACTAGCTTGCTACCGAGACAAGCAACATATGCTATGAACTTGTTCCTGCAACTAGCAACATACTCCCTCCATACCCAAAAAAACTTGACGTTTAGGACAAGGTTTGGGCCAAACATTGGGAATATAAATCATCAATAACTTTTACGTTGTTGAGTTTGCAAATATGAAACCTACATGAATAGATTTGTCTTGAAAAATACTTTCATAAAAGTATACATATATCACTCTTTGATAAATACTTTTATAATGCAGGTAACTATAGCATGGAGTTATCTATTTCAGAAAGGCTCTTAGAGTTATTTATTTTTGGAAAAAGTTTTTTTTATTTTGTAGAATAATAGCCAAGGGAACATATCTAGTGTAAACCAACATCTCCGTGCAAACAATGTAAACCAACAAAAGGGGATGCGACTGGAAAGGTGGAAGGGAGGATTTGTAAAAGTGTGATTAAGAGCGTGCGGTTAAGTGTAAAATTACATAATCCCTCTCTGTGCCCTTGGATCAACATCTCATGGCCCAAATTAGATGTTCGCATGGTTTGCATGGAGATGTTAGTGCACTAGATATGTTTCCAATAGCTAAATCATTGATCTAGCCATCTAATTTTACAAACTCTCTTGGGGTTACTCTAATAATTCAAGTAAGGAAAGTTGCATATGCTCATCCTCGTTCTGTGACAACTCATCGAGAGTGACTACGGGCACTGATAACCCTAGCTATCCTTGCTTTCATGTATGCGTGTCACTAGACTAATATGCATAGATAATGACAGCTTTATTTTCGTTAAATAGGGTGGAATTGCCAACATTATTATGATGTGGGAATGCATGAATCAACATTTTTAATGAAGTATTGCATATGAAACACGAAAAAAAAATGAGACAGTGCAATTGTATTAGAGACATCAAAAACGAAACCCTCAGCTGAGAATAGCCTAACAAAAAGGAATAGCCAATGTCGCATGCAACCGTCTAATATTATAACCAAAGCACAAGAGACCACGAGAGACTCAATAGAATGACTGTTGATTTTTGCAAGGCACTCAACTCAATTTTTCACTCAAGGATAAAGATATGAGAATTAAATAGTTTTTTTTTTTTTATGACAGAAACCAAGCATTGGAGTTGGAGAGTGTTATCTATGAGAGTGTCATGAGTATAGTATTTAGTGTCTTCCATTAGCAATTGTGCTTTGCCTAACTATAGGCAAGCTGGGCATTCATGCGCATATGCACCTCGGGAATCATGAGTTTTTTTTATTTAATAAAACGGCCACAGCCCCCGTCCATTACCATTGCAATAGACAAGATTCAGTTTACAGCACAGTATGATCTGGCCTCTGCCAGATGCAACCACATCTGAGGACAAACAAAGCACGCAGAATAAAGTCCTGACTAGTATGATGAAGGCGCGCATTCATTCGCGCCCGTGCAAAAAAAAAAATGTGGGTGCAAAGAAAAAGGCGAAGCATCATGTTTAGGAGCTTTGATGCAAAAGGGTGAAGCATTATGTTTAGGAGACTTGATCGTTTACATGTACTTTGACCAATCTAGATAAATTTGAACCACTATTTTGCTCGTCATTACTTAAGCAACGATCAATATCAGAATTATATGTGCACCGTGTTTGAAAGCATATCAGAACATAGAGGAATATCTGACAACACATAAAAATGACCATAAGTTGAGAAGTGTAATTATGTGGCACACTAAAAAAAAAATGTTTTATTTATGCCTGAATGAAGTATACAACTGAAACAAAACCATACATGAAGCTCCATTATTTGAGTATATCATTTGAGAGAGGACGTCCTTTTGTTGAAGAAAGCACGTCCTTTTGATAAATTGAGCATGTCTTTTTGAGAGAGGACGTCCTTTTGAGAAATTGAGCATGTCTTTTTTTCAGAGAGCACATCCTTTCCTTGCAGAAAACATGAAATATTTCGATGGGGAAAACACGTCCTTTTGTTGTAGTTAATGACTGATCATCTCACCCGAAGTAGCATACATAAAAACTATATTGGAGGATCACAGATCAGCCTGCAAAGGCATGAAACAAGCAGCAGTCCAGTCATCCATATTGAAACTTAAACATGTCAGGTCATATATATGAAAATGTTTACAGTGGATGACCATGAGTTCTGTAGTGTAATTGTGTAGAACGACTACATTTTTCCTATTGCAAAACATTTTTTTTACCTTTAGAGCTCTTCAAACCTTATGGTTTTGTCTTTTTGTGATCCAGGTGACAATGCTTCACTTGATAAACCTACAAAGGTAGACGTACTTTCTGATAGAACTACAAAGGAGTGGTGTTGCTTACTAATGTTAGTGCACAAAGATATATCTTCTTTTTCCGAGTTTGAACACTCTTGTGTATGGTTGCACAAAGACAATTTGAATTGTCACCTTCTCTTGATCCTTGGTAGCACCAAAGAACTGCACCAGGTCTGAATTGTGAGAAAAATTACAAAGAAAATACAATTGATTCAGATAAACATCTTCAATTGTCTATGAAATTAAACCTCGAAACATGACATGCTATGCAATTATAGAATCGGTAGAAGGTGGAAGTTCCAGTGCACCTCAATTTGTTTTGTCAATTTTAGCTGGGGAGTTGTTTGTCTGTGGTTTCTGAAGCTTTTGAGAACTGCTGTTGCTGCCATGTTTGTGTACAGGAGCCTTTCCAAATTCTGTTTTTTGGATCAAAGTAAATAAACCATCTTCAGTCAAGAGTAAGACACTACAAATAAGTGTAAGCATGTATAAACGTGGGAAACTAAAAGGAAATATACACCACATAATGTTTATAGGAAAAATAGTATGCCATACACCAACTGAAGCATCTGCCAATGCGTTACATCAATTTTATCGGTTTAAAAAACTGTCTGAAATCACAACAGAATAAGCAATACATTACATCAATTTTCTCCTTTTTAAAAAGATGTGTTGAAACAACCGAAAAAACATATATTTTTTTTTGTGATGTAGAAATCTAGAATAGGCAGGGTGATTACCTGAACACCTGTGGAGAAAAAGTCAAAGTACGATACGGCTGCCATCAGCGCACCAGTCAAAGTACGATAGGGCTGCCACCAGCGCGCCCGTGAAAGTAGAAATTTTGGTGAAACAGTTCTTAGTCTGACCATGTTGGCCTTCATCTTGATGTCTGTACTATTAGGTTTGAGGATTGTAAATAAAAGCAATGAAAGTAGAGCATTTAGTTGTCAGTTGGACTATGAGAAACACCGTACCAATGACAATAGTATGAATTAAGATAAAGGCGGAATAGAGATACAATGTATATAAAAGTCAATCTGCAATCTAAATCATCGCTAAGTCGCATAGATAATAGAAAAAAATACATGTAGATTGGTATAACATCGATGCTGTCTTAAGAGATTGGACGGGGGCATATATGTGCCAAGTACAGTTAATGGAGATGAACATTATAAGGCCACATTCATAAATCACATTTGTATAGCATATCGTGGACGAATTCATGCCTGACATAAAGAAAGGTGAGAGATGCAGTTTACACGAATCTGAATGTAGAAGCAAATGATGTTAGATGACCAGTATCTCATTTAGTTTGCAGGAAACCAGTGTCTCACACTCATGATTATCAAGGAGAAATGTGTTGAGAATCTTGGTAGCATTATAATAATCAGTACAAAAGGGATTAAATAGTGGAAAGGTGCAGAAAGCATTTCAAGAGCAATAGCTAGAATAAGGTTCTGTCACAGGGACAGGCCAATTTATGTCAAACGAATGAGAAAAACTTCTGTCGATGTAATTTATTTTCTTTAAAATATATGCACACTTTTAGTTTTTAGATAAAAAAAGGTTTTCCATACATTCTTTTTGGTAAACAATCTAATCTGGCATCATCCAAACTTAATCAGCACACCACTAATATGGCCCTTGACACTGCGAGTCAGAATAGTAGCAAGTTCTTACACAACGCTACATCATGTGAGAAGCATGTTCAAATTTAAAATTTTATTTGCCTCTTTTTTTTTTTTTTTTTTTGGAACCAATATCATGTGAGAAGCATGTTCAAATTTGAAATTTTATTTGCTTCTTGTTATTTCTGAACCCATCAGTACAGATTGGAAGCTCTGCTAATAGCACAAATTAAGGTTCTCATATCATTCTTCCACTCATTTCTATGAGAGAACCAGGGAGGACCCCTAAAATATATAACATTCGTCAAGATAAAAGAGGACATATGTCTCAAATAAAATACAGCAGAGAATTTCTAAGGAACCATAGAACTATTTTCTAATGGCATTCTCAATCTCATGGTTAAGGCGAGGAGGGCAGATAGGTCACTTGTTGATCGACATATTCAATGTTGTTAACTACGTTTTTGAAAAGGATACATAATTGCATCAGCATACTGGAATGTAATGACGAGGAAGCTCATGTTGTTTACATAGTTCTTCACAAAACTTTCGATGGCAGGTAGGGGTGTCTAAGGAAATGAATAATTAATTTGCTAGATAAGAAACATACCTCTACCCTCTCTTTATAGAGCACACAATCACAACAGGATAAACCTTTCCTCATCGAATCTGCCAATCCAAGACACAGCCCTGTGAGTGCAAAGAATGTTGTCATTAACTTGCCATTGGAATCCATCAAGAGTATATGAAAAAAAACGCAATAGTCAATATCTGTACACTATGACATGAACATTTATTTGAGCAGAGAAGTGTAATATTCATATATGTGCACAAATAATGATTAATCTCTGTCTTTGTAACCTTAGTTTATAAGTAATCGCACAGATACATTTACACAAACATGGGAATCAATCCGTTAGTGAAATTAAATTGAAATTTCAAAGACCGGGAGGGAATCAGCCTCACATTCGGGCGGTTGCTCGTTTCTGGTGGAGGTCGCGACGAAGAAGTGAGCGCCATGGCGGTGGTGTGACGCCGCGCACAAAGATTGTCCCGTTCGTGCCGATGGGCCACGAAACCCCTAACCCTAGGGCAGCCCGGCCACAACAGGGGCTGTCCGTCCAAATCGACGTGCCGAGAAGCCGTGGCGCTGAGCCACCAAGGCCGCCCGCAACGGCGGCGCCGGGAAGGCGGCCGTTGGCCCCTACAAATAAGGGACGCCCGGCGGCCGAACTTGCACAGCACAAAGCGGAGGCGGCCGCCGCCATGGCGGTGCGAGAGGTAAGGGCTGTAGAGGAGGAGGGAGGAGGGGGGGGAGGAGGAGGAGGGTGGCCGCCGCTGCGTGGAGACCTGGAGGGGCCGCCGCCGCCGAGGCCGCCTCGCGCCGTCCGTGTCGGGAAGGAGAGAGGGAGAGAAGACGAGAGAGACGGGATGGAAGTAGAAGTTTCTGAAGAGAGAAGCTGAAGTTGAGTATATATTTGGTCTACCATATTCTAACCAGAAGAAGCCGAAAAACTGGAAAGGTAAAGAGAATCATAAGAAGCTGCTTCCGGTAAAAGCTGATTTAGTAAATTATGACCGTTTAACTCGAGATCTGATGGCAGTAAAAATTTAGGTGACGTGGATGTGTGTTCAACGCAGGAAGCTATTGCAGTTTCTAGGGTTTTATGACAAGAATCATGAGTTCACATGAGGTTCGTAATAATGGCAGATCGTACTACAATTAATTAATTACTAAGCCCATCGTTGGGACAAGATTGACGCGTTCAAGTCGTGTTTCCACCTCCAGCAGTACACTAGCTGATTCCCCTATATTATATTATATGAAACGAAAGCTGGCGAGGATTATAGTACAGTACTACCTCCTGGCAACTTTGTAGACCACTGAGCTGCTACTGAAAGGAGAGGAACAGCGCTTCGTGCCGTGCAACGTGCGCCACTGAGCAGTAGGCCAAAGTTAAAAGCTGTAGAGGCATGCATGAACATTGAAAACTTTAGAGTTCAACTTGCTCCGGCCATGCACACACTCTCCTTCCTTGGTATTGAGATTTTCTTGTCGCGCCTAGCAAACCTGCTCGGACGGAGTATATTAGGTTGTACGTACTGTAATAATTAATTAAGCCCACCGCGTAGGAAAAGATTGACGCGCTTAGGTCGTGTTCCCACCTCCACCCCCGGGTATATTCAGATTGGCGTATTCTTATTCAGATTGGCATATTCTTTGTCTCAGTACTACATTCTGATTCCCTCGCATCGCATGTGAAGGCACGTGAACGCGAAAATAATTAATTAAGTTTATGGTACACCCTCCATTCCATAAATAAAGTCTATTTTTAACTTTTACAATCCCCTGTTTCACCATTCGTCTTATTTAAATTTTATATACAAATAATAAAATAAATAAATCATTATAAATGTATTTCTAATGATAAAATAAATCATAACAAAATAACTATAATTTTTTAAAACTTTTTGAATAAAATGAATGGTGATATAAGAATTGTATAAGTTAAACACGGACTTTTATGTGTAGGACGGAGGGTGTATGTTACAGTAGTACGGAGTACTGTTTTAACAGCATTTGTGGCTGTAAAGTATAGTTCCGGCGAACGCGTTAACGTGCCCAGCGTGGCTGATTCCTGGAACCAAAGTGTTGTTTCCTCTGACGCGGACATGTAGCGCCTGGGTTTTCATTCCCGCGCGAGGACACTGACCACCTCCACCACGGACTAAAGACGCGTCCACCTGCTTTTTGGAGGAAAACCGGTGCGGTGCCGCGCCCTCTTTTCTATGTAACGTCGCTGCGGCACCTGCACCTGTCCCCCACCCCACGTGCCGCTTGACCTTGTGACCCCTGAATTTAACCTCTTTATTGTGCTGGCCCTCCTCCGATAGGTAAACCGGCCACATCGCTCTAAATTCTACCTCCGATGGCCAGCCAGGCCACGTCGCCCTAAATTATGCTATTGATCCACGTCAGTCAGCCAACTCTAAATATAAGTGGGCGCCAGCTTGCGTTGGCAAAAAAAAAAAAAAAAAACACCGCAAACTCTCGAACTCTCTCGATGCGCACCGTGGCGCCTCCGCATCTCCGACGCCGTGCCTTCGCGGGGAGGCGACTTGCCGCGTCGGCGCGTCCGCGCCCCGCCTCCGCCTCCCTCTCCGCTCCTCTCTCTCCCCTCTCCCTCTCTCCGTCTTGGCTCCTCGCGTCGTTACACATCCGCTCCAGAAACCCTAGGGTGTGTGTGGTCGAGGACCCTTGCTACGGCGTGGCCTCTTCCTATCCGGCAGCAGCGCCGGGGCTTATCTCGGCGGCCGGGTGTGGTTCCAAGGCTGCGGGCGCTGCGCCATCCCTCCTCCCCTCGATTGTCTTCGGTGCACCGAGGCTCAAACTGGCGAGGTAAGACCGATTTCTTCGCCTGTTGTAGACTTGCTTGGTGGTTGTGACATTGTCGATTAGTGGCTTCTATGTTCCAAAAATGTGAATGATGAAACCCTAGCTGCCATTTTTTTTTCGTGTAGGAGGCCGCCGGCATCCTGGATATGCTGTCAACGGCGGTGAATGATGAAACTCTATCTACCATTTTCGTCCAGGTCAGTTATCATAGCATCACCCTCAAGTTTTCTGGATCCTCTTCCTGCAGAGTAGTTTTGTGCTTTCCTGACTTTCTGTTCTTTTGGAGCAGGACCGTTCATACTTAAATTGCTACCCCAAATTTTAGGTTCTAGGCCTTCATTGCCAGATTCATTTCCATTGCAGGTTCCATGCCCTTATACAGGTCTGATCTCTTCGACTCATTATGCTAATTACTCTATTTAACTTGAGGTGACAGCAGTTAGCCAGCCTTTTCCTATTAGCTTTTCTGGTTCGTAATGGGTAGTATGGTACATCCATGATCATTTAGGACATTTACAAATGTACGTCAGTAATGCTGCAAATATCATTTCAGAACTTTGACGGTTCTGCTCTCGTTTTTCCAGCTTCGATGAAAAAACGTATTGGCATGCCTTATTATTTGCTTTCTGGCACGCCGTGACACTACTAGCAGTTTCGATAAATTGATTTTTTTTTTTTGTCTTTTTTGAGCGTTTTCGACCACTTATTTCATCATCCAAGCTTACCGCTTGTTTGATTTGATTTTTTTAGGTTTTTTTTGAGGGGTGCTTTGCTCTCCGGAAGGCCTGAAGGACTCGACGGCTGTATGGGCTGAGAACGACACTCGGAAGTGCATGCCGCGGCCCGCGGCATTGCCGCCCCAGGCCAGCTCGCGAAGAGCCAGAAGTTGTTGGCCCTGTGCTGAAAACAAAAGAAGTTGTGGAGTCTAGTGATGAAGCTGAATTTTGTGACACACTATCGGTTGAAGCCAGTAGCTATCTGCACTTCCTTATTAGCCCAATGCTCATCCCCTTGTAGGCTTCTATAAGCCCATGTCGCCACTTATCCTCTTCCTGCTGCTTCCATTCCATCCAAGTTGATGCTGTATGGCTGGCTCTCTAAATGCAATTATATGATAGTTTTCTCAAAGTTTTTTTTCATATAAGAAAAATTATAATAAACTATTAGAGCATATATCTATACCTACTATTAAAGCACGAAAATTTCTGCCACTTTTTTTTCACCATCGTTTTCTTTCACCTCTCTTCCGTATCTATACCGGACTCTAGGAAAGCACATGAAAATACGGAAATAAGTGGGTCTAAGTATTGGATCCCCGTAAGCAAAGACGTGATCAAATAGGATTATGTTCGCAAGCAACTCTGGGACGGTGGTGATTTGACAATACGTCATGACATACAAGAATACGTGACATCCTTAATAGGAATTTTATCAGGTCAGCACAGCACACAATTTTTAATTTGTTATCTATAGGTCTGATTATTATGGAAAACAAATGGGTTCAAATCAGCATACAATTTTTAATTTGTTATCTATAGGTCCGATTATGTATGGAAAACAAATGCGGTCAAATCAGCACAGCACACAATTTTTAATTTGTTATCTATAGGTCCGATTATTATGGAAAACAAATGCGGTCAAATCAGCACATAATTTTTATTTTGTTATCTATACCGGAAATACCAACTATCTATATCTATATATCTATAGCAACCAAATATTTTGTTATTGACATGATGGAAAGTAATTTCTTGCACACACTAATAATATCATTTTTTTTTTTGGCACCAAAAACTCATGCAATTAGATATTTAATTGACACATGTATAGAACTAAAATGAAAGTTATGACATATTGAAATCAAAATATTTTTTTTCCTTTGCAACAAGAGAAAATCTATAGAGATACTATACTAAAATTTGAAAAAAATACAAGATTAATAGGATATTGTTGTATTGTTGTCAACATTAATACGAGATTATGGATGTCATGGCTATCATAAAATAAATAAACTATTTACTAAGTTGTAGATCGTTCTGGCTTCATCGAAAATGCATGGATTTAAATACATATGTATATACGCAGATATTTATCTTTAAAATTTATTCAAAATAGATTTGCTATCGACGTTGCACCCGTTGCAACGCACGGGCATATTTGCTAGTAGAGAATAAAGATTGGAGAACCCTTTCAAAATATAAGTAAAAAGAAAAGAAGAGAATATTTTTCACTGAATGACTCTAACTAGAGCTATTGGAGAGGAGGAGTTGCTCTCAAAGGATGTACACGTGGCAAAAGAAATGAAAATTGTACTTCATGTACACACTCTTTTCATTCATTCATTCAAAAGTTGTTCTCAATGGAAGTACGTATACGCAACAAAAGAAAATTGTATTCATTCATTCAAAGTTGTCTTGTTTCCACATTGTACGAAGGTTACAGCACCAAGCACGCACGCACGCACACTACCACAAATCGGGAACGACACCAACTAAACCGCCGGGATTGGGATTCCGGCCGCTCAATCTTATCCGAGCAGAATGAGGAAAGGCACGGCGAAGATTGCGAGCGCTTCCGCGCGTGCGCCGCCATCACGGACCGGACCCTGCTGCTTCCCACTCCCAACCACCACGGCTTGGTGGCTGTCGCCGGCCTATGGGCCACGCAGCCACGCCCCACGCGGGCTCCGGCGGCATGAACACACGGGTGCACACATATAAATATTTTTTCTTCTATCATTGCCCTGAATAAAAGAAAAGAAAAACAACATGGCCCTATTCGCTTCAACCTATTATCTCAGACTTATCAATCGTTGCCTTTAAGGGCACATACTCTTACACATGCAACCGTTAGATGCTGTTTCGAGATACGTGTCAACTTTTACAATAGAGTTGGCATACGCCTTGTATTTATCATGGAATGATTTTTGCACGACGTATATGCAGTCTAAGTCTAACACTACTTGACAACTTTTGCCTTTGCTCGTGACCTCTCCCCCACCCAACTCCACTCATCTTCCACCTCCGGTGGCCTGCCAACAGTCTTGCTTGTCCCCACCCCTGCTACTAGCCACTGCCCGCCGCGGGCGCTAGGGGTTGCCAGCGAACCCTAACACCCGGGGAGCACTACTGATGGACACCTACTCCCTACACTTAAACCCTAAACCCGTCAAAGTTAGAGAAGGCAAGAGGGAACCTCGCCGGAGGAGGAGGACAACTAGAGGTGGTGCTAGAGGAGGCATGAGGACGACCAGAGGAGGAGGAGGAGGTGGTGGCGATTTGGTTCAAAAAAGGAAGAAGGGGAATAAGCCGTATTGGGGATGAACTCGAGGTGGTCGCCCAACCGGTGCCTGCTATGGCGTGGTGGAGTGGTGTTGTAGCCGGCGATGGTGACAGGAACACTGGGGATGGAGACCTGTTTCCTCGTTGGTAAACAGGTGAGAGATAAAAATTAGAAGTGCCCCAGGTCGCATGCACACCATTCAGCGCCAATAAAAGCATGTGGGTCCTACTTACGTGTATAGAGGCACGTATATGGTAGAGTATTTACAGTTTATTTGTGCGTATTGACCAGAATGAAAAGCGGCGCAAATCACGAGGTGATGGATTCAACCGCTTCATGCTTCAGAGCATGTGCTCTTGGGAGCAGATTTAACTCTATTTTCTCTCACAACAAAAACTACATATTAGCCAGCGGCAAAAAGCCAAAGCCATGAGCCACACAACCTGTCCCATCAGTTGTTTAAAGTGAATAAAATGGTGATTTTCGTGGCCATGAATGCATGTTATTCAAAACGGACAGGATATCCCGAGAAGGATGCAGCAACAGTGCGAGGTTTATGGCTGTGTACATCCCCGGATGTAGAGGCCGGATATTATTATCCATTATGAAAAAAAAACAGTGCGAGGTTTGGGCGTTTCACGTTTGGGAGGTGCCGTGCCGGACCTCTCTTGACCACACTACAGTCTTCAATTTGTCGGCCACTGGTTTCAGGGGCCGTCGCTCGTGAAGCCAGCCTTGAAGGCCGTCGTCACTCGAGTTGTGGCCGTTTGGTAACCGACTAGTATAGACAGCGCGCCCTTGCGCGCGCCCGTCGCCGAGTTCAGCTCATCTTTCATTGGACCCATAGTATTGTAGCACGCATGGACTGTGATAAGAATGGATATCTCCGACCTTTTTTTTTTATGTTTGTACTTTCAGAGTCTTTTTTGTTGAGTAATTGGCGCGACCCATTTAGTATACGGTCCTCCGTCTGGATTGGGCTGTCATATGGAAATGTATAATTTTTTCCCTGCGCGTAGTTTTTTTCTTAAAAAAGGCATAAAAGTACTATAGTGGGCCAGAAAGCAGCCTATCATAGGTTAGCCGGTCCATTCTGTGGGTCTTTTTGTTTATTTTTTTTTGGGGGGGTTGCGATGCCGTTTGTAGTCGATTTAATCTAGGTGTGGGCGTTTTGAGTGGCGTGGTTCATGAACTGGCTTTTTTTTTTTTTTGTGTTACAAGAGTATTATACATCGTATTGTCTGACAATGTTGGTTACCTGAGTTTGACCAACCCATTCTTTGGGCCCTTTTTAAAATCTAAATGATTTGTTTGCTTTTCTTTTTTCCTAATCTATAACCCCTATATAGAGAAGGAGGCCACTCGAGGACTTCTCTGCACATGCAGAGGTGACACCTCAGCAATCCTTCAGTTACCAGTTTCTGTTCCGTTCGATGGTATTCAGACTCGCGGCCTCTTCGTCTTCGCATCGCCTTTGCGCAGGTACGACACCTGCATCCTCTTCCCCTCCCCGCGCGGCGGCCTCTTCCCCTCCCTGTTGCCGGCTATAAAAGCAGCTGGCAGCACAACACGAGGAGATCCACCAGGAGGAGGAAGACGAGGAGGTCGCAGCAGTGGTGTCCTCTCGCCAAGCGCAGCCGCAAGGCAGCAGCCGCCGGGCGCCGAGTTGCTGGGGGCGCGGGCGGAGGGGGAAGGAGGCGCGATGAGGTCGATGGAGGTGCGACGGCCGGTGGCGTGCCCGCCGCTGCTGCGAGAATCGCCGCCGGGCGGTGTGCCCTCGCGCCGTGGCAGCCAGTGGCGCGTCAACCGGGGCGCGGACGGAGGGGGAAGGAGAAGCGCCACGAGGTCGATGGAGCTGCGGCGGCGGTGGCATGGCCGCCCGCTGCCCAGGAATCGCCGCCCGGCGTGGTATGCCCGAGAGCCGCCGCCGTCCAGCTGTGAGGAAGCCGCGGAGAATTTGGATCGGGGAGTTCGCGGACGCACAGACGGAAGCAAGGGACTAAACGTTTCAGTCACGGCAACGTTATTTCCCTTCTGGACTGAGGGCTGGACTTGGGTCCACAGCTAGACGGGCCAGGCCCAGGCAGGATCCAGACTGGTCCTTTAAGATTCGTGTAATTTTTTTTTACCCGCAGCCACGACGTTTGCTTCAAAACGTAACGGAATTGTCCCTTGGGCAAGCCAGGCAGCCAGCCTATCGTGTCGCACAAAGACAAGGCAATTCATTTTCCTCATTTTTTCATTCGTTCTTCTAACACATGTGTTTGAAGCCATACTTTTAAACATAGTATTTCTAGGAAGAGTATGACTGTATAATCTACCATTTTAGTATTTGCTCTCGATCGCTCAAGCACGCCGCAACATCTCCTCGCCACGAGCAATCTCTGGTGTGTGTAGCAATCGATTAATGTGTGTAGCAATCGATTAACAATTGCCAGGGGCACTGTCCTTTATGTTCTCGATTGCTTGCTAGCTTACTATCACAAATTAGATATAGTTGAAAAACTAAATAAAGTGATTGATTATGGAGACAGTTCATCCTTCTGTATATACCAATAATAATATGTATTGATTGAGAAGCAATTCCCGCAGCAACGCGCGGGGAATTCCCCTAGTAAGAATGACAGAAAGAACACAGAAGTTATGTTGATATTCATATCACAACTGACAGTTACAATAGATGTAGAATACGAGTAGTAGAGTTCACTGTTCAACCAGTTGTAGTGTATCTCTAGGGTTTGGAAGATGATCCTTGGTCGCCGTTGTTGCCCTGCCTTAAACTGGGATCGTTGGAGCGCCATGATGCCGCGCGCTGCGAGAGGAAAACGAAAAAGTACGGTCAGACACATAGAACATCAGAGCGGCGGGCGTGGTTACTGTATACCAACATTAGGGTAGGACACTATCATTACCTTGTTTTTCTTGCGCTCGGATCGTGCTTTGTTGGTAGCGCTCGTTCGATCCCTCTATGCTCTGATGGCCTGGTTCCCGCCGCAATCGCCAACGTGACCAATCTCGCGTTCGAGTGCCATGGCATCGCTATTGAGGACATAGCTGGCGAGGGCCTTGTGCCGGGGCCCTTTCACACTGGTGCGGTCATGAGCGTTGCCCTGAGCGTGGTTCAGGAGGTTGAGGAGACTCCAGTTGCGCTGCATGCGGCCGGGGCAGAAGCCGCAGTTGTAGTAGCGGCCGATGCGGTGGATCCGATAGGCGCCGTCGTTGAAGCCGCGGAGGATTCGATCTACCCGGTCGTTGTAATCTTCGTCCTCGCTGAAGGTCTCGTAGAGATCTTCTTCGTTGTTGGCCGCCATTCTGTAGCCTATAGAGTATGATGTGGGATTTTTTTTTATCGAATAAAGGGAGGAGGATTGGTGGTTACCGATGGGAAAGGAATAAGGGTAGGCCGCTTTTATATAGTAAGCGGCGGCGACGACGCCCAAAGATCTCGCGGATTGAAATGAATCGCATCGGCCGGTTCCTCGTGATACGCCATTTGACCTACGTCCTTTGGAATTTGTGCGAAGTCATTAATCGGCGTTAATGTGTCACCGGGGTGCCCTCGAATTCACATCGATGGCGTTGATTGTTCAAGGCTACGCTGAACATTATCTAGAGATCTGGATCGGACAACCGACCCATTATGCAATGGGCCTATCTACCAAGCTGGGAGCATCATGGGCTGCATATTTTTATTTGAGTTTGGGCAAGGGTAGCTCTCATTAAGCGGGCGTGATCGTGTGACCATACTATTGTTGTAAGTATTAACCGTGGCTTCAATTCACGCCTAATGGCGCCGACACGTATCATCATCTTTTTTTTTGAGAATTACACAAGATACAACACAGACGCTCACACACGCACGCACACTCACCCCTATGAACACACGCACGCCAAACCCTACCCCTATGAGCACCTCCGAAGGACCGGGGCGCCCGACGGATCTGGAGATTCTCGAAGTCACCATAGGCGCCTCGTCATCGACGGAACGCCGCTACCACTTAATGCATAACGCCGGTAAATCCCGGAAAAATCCCAAGAAAAGGTGCGAGCACCGAGATTTGAACCCCGGTGGGTAGCGCCCCCATGGACCGCCCTACCATTGGACTACAAGCCAATTCACACACGTATCATCATCTAGGGGTTGGAGCGTGTAAATCGCTATCATGCAATGGGCCTATCTACCGTGGGGAGCATCATGGGCTGGGCATTTTTTATTTGCGGTTGGTGTAGGATGGCTGGGTCAAGGGCGTTGGTCGGGTCTATAAGAATTTGTTTGTTAATGTTTTTTGTGCCCATCTGTTTATGTAGGTCGTAATGAGAACCATCCAAATTACAGGGGCCCACATGTACTAATTATCGGTTCAACAACCATTAATAGTTACACATGTGCACCTATAACCGGAAAAGTACTATTAACTTTCCAACCAGGATCCGTTACAAGGTCATTGCAGTATTACAACACTTTTCATACATAATCAGAGTTAAACAGCGGAAGATTTATATTACAACACTTTTACAAACATTTATTTGAAACAAGTCTTACAATACTTATAAGTATGAGTAGCGAAGTTTATTACACACTGACACTACTAGACCACCACGGGTCTCATTTCTCACTCATCATCACTTTCTTCCGAAGAACCGTCATGCAAAGACGTTCCGGTGCAAACATGACTCCCGTGATCCCGCAACATGGGTCAACAAACCCCGAGCGGGGAGTACTCAACAAGTCTTACCCGACTAAAGAAAAATAGGAGGAGACTCGAGGAATGCCGGGTCTAATAGGAATCAAGGTAAGGCTTTTAGCAAGAAGCAAGGACTCATTTTGCAGAAAAACTTACTAATGGTAAATCCTTACTTTCAACATTTTATTTTCAAGTAAGTTTCTCACCTATTCTAGGTGATCTTATACTATAGCAAACACTTGTAGAAGATTCATCACTTATTCCATCTCTTCTTTGTTCCATAATTAAACTACAATGTAAGTGGGGAAAAACCGAAGTCTCCATATCCGAGAAGCACGGCGATTTCGAAATCGATTAACCCAAATTGGGGAGTTCTTTCCACACGACATATGTAGCACTTAAGCTTGCATATATCAACCCTTTCTTGGATACTCAAAACGGAACGCGGCCCCACGCCACCCGAGAGTACCGTGACGCCTCCAATCCGGGACTTTAACCCACGAGGGTAACACGTACTCCCGCCATCTCTCCACTCCCGGGCTTGGCGGTTTATGCGTTTCCGATTTGACACCCCCAAGATCAGGCTTACCGGAGTATGTCTCCAGGAACTAGGGTCGACCGTGATGGGGCAACACCCATGACAGGGCGTGCCATTGGTCCAACGACCTCGGGCAAAAATTGCATTCCATAGTCTCGATTTACGCCGGCCTACATGCTTCGGTCCTTAATCGACAAGCCGAAATACGACATCGAGATTCCCTTCTCAATGCAAATTACCCGACCGGTCTCAACTTTATCACCATATCCCAAGTATGGTTTCATAATATAGCATCCTTTCTCATCAAATGCCACTTCGGGCTGTCATAAAGGACTTATCACATTTTGACTCAAAAGTCTAACTAGTATAGCCGGGCTAAAGCGTTCTAGCATTTTAGCAAAACAGATTATCAAGGTAGATATTGAAATAAACAAGGAATGGTAATGCATCAATTATGTTGTCACTCAACTCCTATCACCTAATGCAAAGCATAAAACAAAGGTGATATAAAGCTTTGTAAAACACAAGGAAATGTTTAAATGAACCGGGGGCTTGCCTTGATCGGTGAAGAAACTTGATTCGGACGACGGATCTCGATACTGAATTGAATCAACGAAAAGCCCTCTTCAACGACTTGATCAACAATTTCACGATCCTCTTCGTTCACTATACGAAAAGAATAATGTATGCTTACTATGATGCCATGCATATAATCATGAGGTGCAAGGGTGCATGGAATGATAAACAACTTGAGTACAACTTTCCTTCACGATAAAGTTGCAACCCAACAAAACCAACTTGTTGAACTACTCTACGAGATATCATCACCATTGCCTACGGAGTTCTCAAGGACCATCGACAGTGGTGTGGTTTAGGGTTCACAAAACAACCCAAAATCTACCCAAAACCCTAAGTTGAAAAGCATTAAACAAATTGTTTTACACATAAAATAATAGGGCATGAACTAAATAAATTTTTAACTTTCTCAAAACAGGCTCAAAAATTTTGTACAGGTAGGTCATGTCCTAAAACAGTACAAAATAATTTTCATGATTTTTGGATAAATAAAATAATTATTAAAAATCAAGGAAGATGCATTTTTCAATTAAAATTTGTATTTTTAAATCATGCCAAAAGTATTCAAATTTCAAGTTTCAAATTTTTCATGGATAGAGATACTCATGGGAAGGCTACACAAAAAATTTTTAGAATTTTTAAAGCTATTTTCAATTTTCTATGAATTTTGCAAAGTTTGACACTATTCAAAATAAAAGAAATTGAACAAAACATTTATAATTGAAAACAGGTTCGGGCTGAAATTCGGCCTGTTATCGTGCAGGCCCAGTTACTGTTCACGGCCCATAAAGGAACAGTAATGGACCGCCCCGAAGGAATAGTGTTGGGCCGCCCAACATGAATGATGTTTGGCCCGACGCCGTTTCACGTGCCAGCGCGGGCGCCACCCGGCGGCGGCGGCGTAGCGCCCGCCCGCGCGGGCGGCGCGGCCGTGTTCCGACGCCGGCGTTTGGTCTAACTGGAAAACTAACATCCAAACGCGGGCCGGGCTCACCGTGGTTCTAGGACGGGTCTTGGTCTGGGCGAGGCGAAGCCTGAGAGGGGTCGCCGGGCAAGCCGCAACGGGCGGCGACGGGCGGCGACGCTCCGGCATGTCGGGCTTCAACCGTGAAAACCATCGAGCCGCTCATGTCCACGATGTCCGTGCGATGCAATATGACTAGTTGGTTGGGCTAAAAACTCACCGAAAAGATCGGCGACGAGAGGTCGAGGGGCGGCGGCCCGGCCGGACTCGGGAAGACGGGTCGCGACGGGCGTTTTCGGGCCGCGAGGGAGGCTGCGACCGGGTTCCAGAGGTAGGTTAGGAAGTTGCGAAGAGGCTGAGGTAGATGGTTGGGTGAATGGTGGCTCGACGGGCGACGAACGACGGCGGCGGATCTAAGGAGCTCCTAACGCGGGGTTTGGGGAAAAGAGAAAACGACGCGGCAACCATGGCCTATTTATAGGCATGGAGGGCATGGGGAGGTAGCTGGAGGAGTCACGAAGGCTTCTAGGTGGCGGCGGCCGAGCGAGATCGACGTGGTGGACGGCGGCGCGATTCTTGGCGCCCGGCGGTGGCGGGTAGGATAGGTCGGGTTCTTGTTCACCATCAACCCTAACTCTGAAAATTTCAAATTACTCCCAAATTTTGAACTGAACTCAAAAATTTCCAAAAAGTAACCCCCTTAATTTTTCAAGATCTACAACTTTCTCAATTAGACCATTTTCAAATTCAGCCTCTAAGTTTGACTTTTTTGAAAGGCAGTTCCAAAATTTGAAATTTGAATTCAAAATTACTTTTAAAATCATGTAACAACTTGAAAAACTTTATACATGACTTTTGTTCCTCTCAACAAGATCTACAAACTAGCTGTTGAAAGTTTTCTCAAATTTTGCATAAATTTTTGAAATATAGAAAAGGGGGTAATTGGGGTTTGAATGAAATTCAAAATTACTTTAAAATTTTGAACTAAACTTTAAAACTCAAAATACCAACTTTGTTCAGTTTTGAAAACTCTAGAAAAATGCTTTAATGACCATACCCAAAATCTTGATAAATTTTGAATAAAATAAAAGGGGACAAACTAGGGTTTAGAATTAGGGTTTCCAAGCAAGGGGGACGGTTTTCGAATCTAATTCCTCTCGTCTTTTTCGACCGACATTGCAACCAAGCATAAAATAAACTTATTTTAGTTCAATGCAACACATGGTGGGCTAATCATGGATGCTTTGCAATGATCATGATGACATGACAGGTTTTAGTGTAAATAACACTAGGGGTGTTACATAAAAAATCTTTTTGAATGTGTGCACGAAAGTTGGAAAAGGATTGTGGGACTGAAGGAGCTGTGTAATGGTTCATTTGTGTTCGGTCTATTTCAATTTGAATCCATCCGTGTGTATTGTATGGCAAACGAACCTATAGTACGTAGTATTGTAGTATACAACACATTACACGGACAAAAGGTGTCTTCGTAAATGAGATTACATATGAGGTACAAAGTACACACCATTATTATTAAACATGAGTAACAAATTGGTAACTAAACTATAGTTCTATTTGATTTTGCGATCTCAAACGATAGAAAGGCGTCTATGCCGGGCGTAGCTAATCTGTTTTTCCGATAAACAAAAGTCTCCCCATTGGTGATGGCAGACGGTTCCTTTCTGTTTTTGACGAGGAATCTGTAGGACCGCTGATGCTAGAGTATCCAGTGAAGGGAAACACCCAGGTTCTACTAAATTCTGGCACTGACTAACGCCGAGAGCAGGAACAATCTACTATAGGTCGCGTGGATTGGAGATGTTTATGCCGCAGTCTTTTTGAAGCCGCTCAACATCGTTGGCTATGGCTGCTCCTCCGGTGAAGACATGGCCCTCGATCTTGGATAAATTCTTCTAAGATCATGGGTAACCGGCCACGGCTTGGTGCACTTGATATATAAGGGATCGATGGCCAACACATAGCTGCAAAAGTGTGATCCTGTACTCTATTTTGCGAGCCTTTTTTTGGGCAGAATTCTCCATTCTGAGTCGATGCCAACAAGCATACCTCTAGCGCTTGGGGGTTACCTCAGATTTCCCCGATGAAGTCCTCGACGATCGTTGCATCGGTTGTAACCGTTGTGTCGATGGGGGGATATCGGCAGGCACTGAGTACGACATCTTGGTGATAGGATTCTGGTTCCGATTGGTTTTGTTCGAATGCTGGTTGGGCATGGCACTGACGGTTGTTGTTAGATGAGCGCATTTTCCTCTTTGCTGTTGTATGGAGGAAAGAAGAAACGGGCTCTGTAAATGGAGGTGGGGAGGCCGGTGGTCCATGCCACGTTATGGCTAGCGATTGGGATTTGAAGGATAGAAGTCATCTGGGGAACGTTTTTGACGCTTGAGTTCCGTTGTTTTGGGATTCGCGCAGAGCCAAAGATCGTGGACCCGCGACCCAATTGCAATTTAGCCGGCCCGTAAGGGTGTGTGTGTGTCCTACGAGGCGTTCCTACCGGGAAGGTGTGTTACGTGGGCAAGCCACCCCATTATTGAGTTGACCGGCCTGTGTCTATAGATTTGTATCGTGTACACTGGGCCGTTCTTTTTTCGGACCAAACATCTAGGCTGGCCCAATTTAGGAAACATGGCCCGTTATGTACGCAGCCCATTATTCTACTGAGCCGATGATGGAAGATGTTCGTCATGTGATAAAACTGGCAGAGCAGTGAAAAAGTCCGGTCACTTCAACGCCCCTCCAGATTCTCGGTTCATCTACTAGCCGACACTCATTTAGACTCCCCTACATTTACTATCCTCGCAAACCATCCGTGAGGAGGCGACGCCGTTGAGGTAGGCGGTCGTCAGAGGCTCGATGGCTTAAGCGGATTGGTGCCCGATTCAGCCATGAGCGAGGGAGGGAGGCGATGAGGGCGAAAGCGATTGAGCCGGGATGGAGGGTACCAAGAGAAGAGGTGGTTAGTGTGACGAGGTGGTGCAAGGGTCAGGACATCCTGCTCAACCAGTTCAAGACCTGGATGAACAACAACAAGCAGAAGTATCGCACCGTACAAACCGGTGCCGCTAGCTTCCCTAGTAGTGTGGGTGCGCCTCCATATCTCCTTGGGACATCCGGTAGATTCATCTCATGCCGTGAGGCCGAGGCGCACGCGTGATCCACGAGGATAGGGGACGTTTGAGTTCTTCAAGGTGTTTGTGGCAGGAGAGTACGAGGAACAATTCGTATGTGTACATTTTCTTGGGCATTGAGAGAGGGTTTTTTCTACTGTAGTTGGGTTCCATCTAGGGAGGGTTTTTCTACTCTGCTTGGATTTCATCGAGAGAGGTTTTTTTACTCTGTTTCCTTTCCATCGAAAGGAAGTACTCCTATCCTGATTCCAACCTATTCAGATATTTTCTATTTTGTTCGGATTTCCTGCACGGGATTTTTTTTCTTGGTGTTCCTTCTTTATTGAAAGGAGATCTTTCTTTTTCTTTTTCGCTCTGTATCAATTTAGGGTTTTTGTACTCTGGTTGGATCTTGTTTTGGGGTATCAAGATAGCTTTTTTCCTGATCCGGGCCGGATTCCATCGAGGTGGGTTTTCTTTGTTTCCTTTCTATTGGAATTTGTTTTTTACCCTATGCATATTCTATCCAAATAGCCTTCTTTTGTCCTTGTTGGGTGCTGTTGTGGTGCATACCAAGAGGGTTTTTTCTATTCTGGTTGCTCCATCGAGACACATTTTTTTTTATTCTTTTTGAAAGAATGTTTTTCCTTTTCGGGCTCTATTCTATCCCAATAGGCTGTCTGTATTTTTGCTGCATGTTGTTCTGATTTTAGCTTGGACCGTGTGTAAGAGCTGCCTAGGCATTTTGGTGAATACCTTGGAGGCGAGCAGCGTCTGAAGCTACAGATGGATGGGGAAACTGGGGACATATGGCGGGTGAAAGCCCAGAAGTGTGGAAAGAATGGTACGCTGCATCTGAAGCGTGGGTGGTAAGAGTTCGTGCAGGCCAAGAAGGTTCAGCCGATAGATTTCCTCACATTCACCTACCATGAAGCCTCTCTTGTTGCTGTCAAGATCTATACACTATGTGGCTGTCATAGGGCGAACACCATTGAGGACGATGCCGGTGCTGGTCCCAGCAATGCCCACAACTGAAGACACAATCTTATGGTCAGTGTTCTTTCTTAGATACTTTTGTGTGGGCTATGTTAAGATATAAGCTATTTGGAACGGTCTGTCGTTTCTGTTCAGCCTGATCAAACCTTTGGTTGAAGGCTGTCGGCATTGCTAATATAATATGTGGACCATAACTCTTTTTTCGCATCGTAACATGACTATTACTTCGTACTATTGGGTGCTGTTTCTGTGTTAAGAAGGCAGTGGTTTAGACACGGATTATATAGGAAAAACGTTCATATAAGAGTAAACCCCTGTGTGCAGCCACATAGAACTCAGGTACCACTCGTAAATATACAGAACAGGTAGAGTGAAATTTCTTTGAACCGAAACATTGTTCTAATATCACTTAAGGAACCAGTACGGAGTAGGCAGCTAAAAATAGTGGAGGTTTGTTTAGAGTAGCAAATCTCAGGGTTTTCGCAAATCTAACCACAGTTATAAACCATTTGCTGACACGTACGGTCCTCTCCTCATCGAGTAAGAAGCCAAGTTTTTGAGCCGCTAGAGTAAACAGTTGCTTTTTATCGAGGCTAAGAACCAAGGGGATCTGATACCGTAGAACAAACTCACATAAGAGACCGGATGTAACAATAAAAGGTCGAGCGTAGCGAAGTTGTATGAATCCGTGCGTTACCTTTGTTGTTAAGGGTTCCTGGCGGCTGGCGGTGAGCTCGGTAGGGTTCTGGTTGGAATCCATGGCCGGAGAATCAACAACAGATCTAAGGAAGTCTCCGGAGGTGGAGGAATGGTGTTTCGGTGCTCTAGATCTAGAAGTGTCGTTTCTTTGAGCAGACGGTGGCGGTCAGGTTGGGTCATAGCTGGCTGGTCGCTAAGGGACCGGCTGGACGAAGCACAGGGTACATTTTGTTATTGTTTATTTTTGCCATTGAATGTGGCGTATGGTTACACACGGTCGCGGTCGACGCCGCCAGATGGGTCATGTTGCTCACAGTGGGGATGGGACCGTGTAGTCAGTGAGCGTGGTACAATTCACCGGGGACACCAGACAATGTCCATTTTGGACAGAGTAGGGCCTACATGAGAGGGGGATACTCGTGTATCTCTGCAACGTTACCCCACACTCGGTGCCCAATGAGATGTCGACAACACTATCAAGCGCCTCTCCTTTGGCTTTAGCCGTGGCGTAGAGGCCAGACCAACCGGTGACCGAGTTGAGTATACGCTGTGTCAGCGTTTCCCGGCAGTGCTTAGTGATGCGCCAGGGACGGAGCCTTTTTTTTAGGTGGGCAAAGTGAGCCAAATAAATGGGCTGTCAAATGAACCGGCGCACGTTAGCAGGTAGAATGTGTCTACCAGTGCACGTGTCTTGCTACCCTGGTCCATATTGTGTTTCGTTGTCGCTACACGCCGCTGCTAGTTACTCCTCTGGCTCAAAAACATGCTGCTATGAGAACCGTGCCAGCCAATTTGGCTAAAGTTTTTTACAAAGTTTGTAGGGACTAATTATATTGTTTATGTCGCAAAGGAAATTTGCCACTAAAATATACTCCGGCACGAATTTATGCATACTAATTTTATATTATAAGTGTTAGTAATCTTTTATCTAAATGTAGTCCGGGCTACAATTTGTTGACTTCGCGAGAAGCTTAGAGCTGCATGTTTTTCGGGGACAGAGGTGGTAGTTGTTGAAGGTAGATAATGTCTAAAATTAAGTACTTATTTTCCTACTAAATCGTGGATAAATAATATAAGAGGTTATTATTACTAATGGATTCCACGAGTTTTGGTGTTCTCACTTGTCTTGCAGGTTAGGTGATTTTCACTGAATAAAAGTATCTCAAATAACTAATTAGAGTGAATCATTGCGAAGAGCTTGTCAAGACGATCGAAACAGATATATTGTTTGCTATATTTGGAGCTCAGAATGAAATGATATTAATTTTACAAATAATGAAAGACAGAGCTGCGGGGGTTAAATGGGCCCAAATCGAATTTGGCCCATAAAGGCCTATGAGTATTATAATAAGATATGATTAAAGGTTTAGTACCACCTTGCTTCTTGAAGCCGAAGGGAGGCTAGGAGACCCTTATATATAGAACCCTAGACCTTTAGAATTAAAAAATTATTATATTATAATTCATATCTCATTGATTAGAGAGGGGTCCCAAGTGTGAGGAACTCTCTCTTCAATGTAGATCTCACTATGTAAAAAAGGCCTCTACAGTCGCGCGTTGAGGGCATCTACAATCACAAAGACGGGCGTGTTCGCCCATTAGGTCTCTAAATGTCGACTTTACAGACCAAAACCTTACCAAGGGTCTCAGAACACACTTTATCACAGATGGTTTTCTCGCAGTCCGTGACCTTGTTTTTTGCTCGACCAGAAGTGAACAGTACCTACAGACAAGTTTTCCTACGAAGCGACTGTACTTTCCGGTAACGTTACAGACACGCAACATGAATAAGCGACTGTATCCCTTCCAAAGTTACCGATGCACGGACCCAGTGTGTGACTGTAATAGTTTCGCATGTACAGACCCTTGTGTAAAAGAGCGTCTATAAACGGGCCACACGTCAGACGGGTGTCTGCACCGCGCGCCTGTAACTGTTAGAAGCTTACAGACACGCGGGCAGTAAAAGTGTCTGTGACGCTTTCCTTAATACAGACCCGTTCGAAAAGTAACCGACTGTACTGTTTGTCGCCCATACAGACGTCGACACACGCGCGTCTGTGGTTTGTGCTACTTACAGACACGAGTTTGGTTTTTCCGTCTGTAGTTCCTGCCCTCTTCGCCGACTCTTGTTTTATTCACGTGTCTGTGAAACTAGATTAGTTTACAGACACCTGCTCTGGTACACGACTGTGTTTGTTTTGTGTTTACAGACGCTTGGCACCCAGAATCGACTGTAATTGTGCGGAGACTACAGACGCTTACGACGACCCATCGATCGTAACTCTTGAAAATTAAAGACGCAACTAATACAGGTGTCGCAGAAAGGTTGACGTTCGCACACTTTTCAAGATGCGTAGAAATTCAAGTTTAATATGATTTTTTTTAAAAGGAAAACAACGCTTACTAAAGTGTAGGCCTTTTTTTCTATTTGCCAAAGCTTGTTTTTTTTTTTGTTTGGGTCAAAGCCCGCCCATCATGTAGGCACACTCAACAAACCGAAAATGCCCACGGCAGCTTGCCAGTGTGCATATCATGCATGTCCAGTTGCTTTGGGCCGTCTGTTGAAAGAAGCCCAAAAACGCCCACAGGGTCCATTTTGCTTTCGTTGCTTTGTCGGCACAAGATGAGAGACTTTCGGCGGCAGTTTCAACCCAGAATTCCTAGAAACCAACTGCTAAATAGCGGATCAACACCGTGCCGCCTCCTTACGGAGCCCCAACTCCCCTGACAACGCCACCCGTGACCTGCCGGCTGCCGCCGTCGGTGGGATCCGACCGGCAGCGACGACATCCATCACGATCCACCGGTGGCGGTTGGTATGCTGCCCAACTCTGCCTTCCCGATCGTCCTAACTGCAGCGAGCATACGCGAGATATAACCTAACCTTTCGTGTCCACTGTATGCTGCATGTAGGTCGTGGCCTTCGATCAGGTGCAGCATGCCGTCGTTGTCATCGCCGGAACCCATTGCAACGCCACAGGATGCTTCCGGCCCCTGCCACCGCCGCCGCCGGCGCTCTGCCCTTGGACGCGCTGAGCGAGATCGTGCTGCGCCCTAACATAATTTGTTGTAGCAATAAAAGTTTGACTATTAGAAAGTATTCTAAATAAATATAGATTTATTGTAATAACTTTTAGCAATTCTTTTGCTAGACTAATTTGTAGTAAGAACACATGTTTGTATGTTTAAGTGTGTTTGGGCCTTGTATTTGGGGATAGTGGGGAGTATAGAACACAACTGATAATTCCACGAGCTAGAAATATTCACTGGGGAAGAAAAGAAGAAATCCTAAGCTTTTTGTCCATTAGGTGGACCTGAGTTTAATTTTCTTCTCTACTTGTATCTGTACTGAATCGACGAACTCTAGCTAGATTAGTCATGTAAAAGGGTTTTGTTTGAGAGCTACTCACTCCATTCTAAATTATAATAATTTTGGTTTCTGCTGGCATGGGCTATGAGGTGTCTATATAGCTCACTTCTAGTTTGTTCTAAGTAGAGTTAGCAAGACAGTGCTTAGAGATGTGCGGCCCTAATAGACCATCAATGAAGGAAGTAACTTGATAGACTTCCTGCGGAGCAACATAGCTGGTGTCGAGAACTAGCCGTTTGGGCGGAGCTGTGAGCGGAGCCGCCTCTAGCTCCCTCCCCGCCGCCGCCGCCGCCGGTGTCGACGGCCTCTCCAGCGCCAACGCCCCGCCCCACTCCACCATCCCCTCCCCGCCCTACTTCCACTCCCCTCCATCATCCTAGCCTGTGCTCATGGGCTTGCGCGGACACGACGCCGCAACCCGCGGCTGCTTCCCTTGTCGATCTCGCCCGATGGGGTCGGGGCGCCCGGCATGGGCGCCTGACCGACGTGGGACGCCGGATCTGCCGCCCCTGCGGACCCCGGCTGTTGGCGCAGGCCCCCACGCCCAGCTGCCCATGGTGTGCCGCCATGCGCGCGCCGTCCAGGGGGCTATTGTTGGGGCCACCTCGGCGCCCGTCGGCATTGATGTGGTGCCGCATCCGACCTCCAAGCTGGCAACGCCGCCAACGTGGCCTCCAAAGGGCGAAGCTAGAGCAAAATGATGAGGGGTGCACCACTTAATTCACAATTACGCTGAACGATCCAATGTTCAATCGAAAATAGCATAACTAACATACAACTACCATATATAATATCAAATTTGACTTCTAGCTAAAGAGATGAGATTTTCGTCAAAACATAACACTCACCGGTGAACAAAAAAGAAGTGTATTCACTGATAGAATGCCAAAATAATGAAGAAAAAACATGCCCCATATAGCAAAAATCTTTTGGTCCAGGAGAAATGCCCGTATAGCCTAAATAAAAGGAAAGATAATAAATAGGTCAATTATTTAGCAAATGAATTGTAGAATTGCCGATTAAAAATAGATGCATTGCATTACCTATCATAGATCATATTTACGCCGTTTTCCTTCCAAAATATGTCACGGGAAAAATTACATGTGAGAGGCTGACGAGGTCTATTTTCCAAATATTTTCTTTAACCTTTTCTCTATGGTTAGGATGGTAAGCATCAATTTGTTTTCTCAAGCCTGATCATATTTAATCTCCTCTTCCCAATTGAGATCAACTAGACATGAATTTTTGTTGTTGTTGGGTGTGTCTATGTCTTGAGCTTTCCATTTAGAAAACCTCTCCATGATTACCTACGTACCATTTGCAAGCATAATCAAATTGCAAACTAACTTGATCGAAATACAAGACAAATAAATTGAGGCTTTAGTCCCTACGTACCATGATTTGGAATCCTGGATAGAAGAGAGATGAGCCCTTTTTGTTGTTGCCTCTTGCCGTTGCCTTGCCGCAGTGTTTGGGCGATGAAGGTCCTGATGACGGGATCGGGCACTCGCCTCGCTGACTTGCTGTTGCCTTGCCGTGGCGTCCGGCCAGATGACGGATCGGGAATAGGGACGCTGGACGTGATCGCAGCAGGGCAAGCCAAGTGAAACGACTTGACGGGATCGGGGAGGACGGGATGTGAAACGACGCAGACTCGTGCGTGCGCGGCCGGCCAGCAAATTACAACGATTGCTTCTAATCCCCCTGATCCAACATGCTAAGTGGGCTATTGGGCTGGTGGGGGTGCACAAGGTGTGGAAAGCTGTGACTTACAAGGTAATTAGATTTTTGCCGTGGGTGCCTGTGCATCCGGCACCGTGTACGTGGCTTCGCCCGTGGTGGCCTCTACCCAACGTCCGTCCGAACGCTGGGTAGAGGCTCAGCCTGGGCATTCGGTTTAAACCAAAAGTTCGGTTTCAACAAGGAAAGACATATCGGTTCCCCAAACTGAAAACTGATGGGTTCGGGTTTCTGTTTATTCTTTCGGTTTCTCAGTTTAAACTGAACGGATCGGTGCATGCAAGAAAGGGGGGGGGGGGCGGGGGGGTGGGGGCCGTCCTCACCTAACCCTGCCCAAGGGCGGCACAATAGCGGCTCCGTGCCATTTTATATTCTCCTCCGTGCCATTTTATATTCCTCCATTTAGTGGTCAACATTCTAACCCATTTATATTCCTCCAGATACCCGCGGGCAACACACTGAGAATCCTTCTAGTAAAATAAATGGTGTAGCCCCAATTAATATTTTGTTTAGAAGGGCGGCAAGATCAGCCTTGCCATTTTAGTAAAAAGACGAGGGAAAAACAAAGCATTGACATACAATTGATTAGCACCACTCTACTGAAGGTAAAGAAAAGAAAAAAAAGCCCAAAACTGAAAAACTACTGATCTTTAGGTTGTGCCCCGGCTAATAATTAGCAGGTCTGTTTAAATTCACTAGTGCTCACAACTTTAGCTACTAATTTTTAGTGCCAACCGATCGAAAAAACAAGGCCGAGAAATAAAATGAAAAAACTTCCACTTTAGGTCTCTCAACTTTTGCGAAAAGTCGGATTGTCACCCTTAAACTCCAAAACCGAACAAAAACACATCTCCAACTTTTTTGAAACCGTACAATTACGTCCGTGACCTGGTTATGAGTGGTTTTGAAGGTGTATTATCTTTTTAATTTTTTTATTTAGTTCTATTTTCTTATGAATAACATATTTTGCACATTTAATTACTAAAACGATAATTAGTTCTTGGAAAATTTGAAAATTTATAAAATCAATTGTTTTATTTAGTGAATATATTCACAACCCAAAATAGAAATTTTAGGGGTGCGAAAAAGGAGCTCAAGATGAAATATATATGCATTTTATTTGTTATATAAATTTATTAATTATGTCCAATTAATTATATTTTTCTAAAACTAAAATTTATGTCCGAACTTCTTCGACGGCGTGGGAAGAAGGCCGCAACCTGGGGCCCTGCGCCGAAGAGGCCCAGGCCGCCCAAGAGGTTTATGTTTTCCTCCTCCTCGCCGATCCCCCCCAATCGACCTCTCGGTGATCCCAAGTAGCGACGCCTCTCGCCGATCCCGGCCCCTACTCAATGCCCGATCCCCAAACTCGCCGCCTCTTGCCGATCCCCCACTCGACGCCTATCGCCGATGCCATGCACACGATATCCACCCATCCCCTCCTCGTCGCCATTTCCTTGGCGCTGATCTGCGCCGCCCCTGCGTGGCTCCGCCTCCGCTTTCGACCGCCTCTGCCTCCACTTGCCCTACCACCTCCGTCTCTACCTGCCCTACCGCCTCCCCTCCGCCATTGCCTCCTCCACCTGCCCTGCGCCCACCTCCGCCTCCTCCATACTCGTCGCTGATGCTCCGGTGCCATCTTGATGTCGGTGACATTTGCTAATTTGCTGCTTCTGGTTTGTGCGGGGAGCTCTGGCGAAGAACTACCTAGAGAGTGTTGCGACACTCGCTCGAGATTGATCCGATAGGGGGGCTGCCATGTCTCAGGCGGCGGCCTCGGGTCCAGAAGATGTCCGTATCTGGATTCACCGTCGCAGATGTGCTTTAGTGGTATAGCGCCGCGGCGGCGGTGGTTTCCAAGTGGATACATCTGATATGGCTCCTCCTGTTCCACAACAGGTTTACAACTCTACATAGAGTTTAAGAGAACTTGACCATACTCTATTATACTAACAATTCCATTTTCAGAGCGACTTCGTGGTGGAGGATTGGAGGGTGGTTGATAGTCAACTCTCTGAAAATATGTACTGAAGTCTGATCTATCACTTCTGGCACAACAAAAATGATGGTCTTCATTTTAATCTCATCACACTTAACTACAAATTGAGATCATGGACTAACTATCAGTTTTACCAATCATCATTAACAACTCCTAGATGCGATAGGCGTTGTGAGTGTTAAGTTTAGCTGCTCAACCGTTCTCATGTAATGTGCATCATCTATCATTGAACCACTAATTAGAGACATCGGAAACTCAAACCTATTCAAACGTGACTTAAATATAAATATCTACCAAGTTATTAAGAAGCACAGGGATGACAGACATTGGAAATAATGTTTTATTTTCTCAGATAGCAAGTCCTATTTATAGCCAAGGTATGTCAGGTAAAGAAAACACCCATGGTGAACAATCGAGGAGTATTCGAGGGTGTTTTGGTCTTTACACATCCTCAAGGGTAGCACTCTATATATATGTAGCGTGGCAAGCAAGGGAATTCAGTGGAGACGACACAGCCATGAAAGGATTATAATACATATGGGATTGGGATACATGAGGGGTTTTAGATCTTGCATAGACATGGAAAGTAATGTAGAAAATATCACCAGAGTGACATGGATAATAGATCCAGCAGGAAAGGGATTCTAATATGTATGCTTATGTGGCAGGTGCAATGTGCTTCTTGGTTTGCTAGTCTTTTGTGCAATTAGAAAATTCGAGTTCTTTCGTTAACTGATGAAGGCCTATCGTGGAACAGTCAAGGGTACACACAAGACTTGAGCAGCGTCATCACTTCACTTTTACTGGACTCCATACTGTGGGATGTAGACAACAAAAGATATTTTGGAAGCCCTATGTGGCATAAGGACACAAGACTTGAGCAGCGTCATCACTTGACTTCTGGGATGTAGACATAAGGACATCACACTTACTTCACTTAACCACCTTCCCTCCCCCATGTTATAGAAGACATTGGAAAGATGCATGATATAGGATGTGAGATGAACTCTAATGTGGAATGTTTGACAACCAAATTCTATCTCTGTTTTTGTGTTTCAACTTCTAACAATTTCCACCACTTTCCTCATCGTTTCTGAGATTAGCAAGGGTCGAAAGATAGAATAAACAAATTGCAACTGTGGTGGAGACTACAAATATGACTAGTCCAAGGGCCAATTGTAGGAACCAGGATAGCTCTAGCACAACTGTTCTCTGTCAGAGACCACTGAACACACAATATCTTTCATGTGCATAGTTTGCATTGCAACTGCCACCTGTCCTACCTATCTTTCCCTGGACGATCCCTTTTATAGCCGTCAGAGTTAGAGAAGAAAGAAGGAGAAGAGGCTCGCCGAACTCTAGCCACTACATCCATCATCTTCATCTCTATCGGGCGCAATCTAAGAGGGGACGAGTAGTCCACCTACCTTGTCGTCGCCAGCGCCTCCGGAGGGGAGAGGAGGAGCCATGTGGGGTGCGGGCACAACATGTTTAGGCGAAAATCGGGTGCTCAACACAGATGAAACAAGTGATATAGCATTTCTATACTCGAAGATGCGTAGAAATACAATTTTAATATGATTTTTTTAAAAAAGGGCAACCACGCTTACTACAGTGTAGGCCTTTTTTCTTTTTGCCAAAGCTTGTTTTATTTTTTTGTTTGGGTCAAAGCCGACCCATCATGTAGGCACACTCAACAAAGCTGAAAATGCCCACCGCGGTCTGCCAGCGTGCATGTCATGCATGTCCAGTTGCTCGGGGCCGTCTGTTGAAAGAAGCCCGAAAACGCCCACAAGCTCCATTTTGTTTTCGTCGTTTCGTCTGCACAAGATGAGAGACTTTCGGCGGCAGTTTCAACCCAGAATTCCTAGAAATCAAAAGCTAAATAGCGGATCAACACCGTGCCGCCTCCTTACGAAGCCCCAACTCCCCCGACAACGCCGCCCGCAACCTGCCGGCTGCCGCCGTCAGTGGGATCCGGTCGGCAGCGACGACCACTACTACTGATTTGATTTTACGTGGCGTTTTGTTTTTGATTTTACATGGCGGGCAATCAATCCGCCATGCAGCTAGGGTCACGGTTAATGAGAGGGAGAGAGGGGGAAAAGCACACTCAAATGAGAGGGAGAGAGAGGGAGAGAGAGAGAGGGTAGGAGAGAGGGGGGAGAGGGGGGAGAGAGAGGGGAGGAGAGAGGGAGAGTGAGAAGGGGAGAGAGGGGGGAGAGGAGAGAGGGAGAGAGAGAGAGGACCAATTAGATCTCAAAAAGAGTGAGGGGAGGGGGGAGAGAGAGAGGGAGAGAGATAGTGAGAGGGGGGGGGGAGAGAGGGGGAGAGAGAGAGGGAGGAGAGAGAGGGAGAGAGAGGGGAGAGAGGGGAGAGAGAGAGGGAGAGTGAGAAGGGGAGAGGGGGGAGAGGAGAGAGGGAGAGAGAGAGAGGACCAACTAGATCTCAAAAGAGTGAAGGAGAGGGAAGAGAGAGAGGGAGAGAGAGAGGGAGAGGGAGAGAGAGCTATCTATATCTCAAAAGAGAGGGGGAGAGAGGGGGGGAAGAGAGAGAGGGGGGGAGAGAGAGAGCACACCACCTCAAAGAGAGGGAGAGGACCATGCATATGCAAAGAGAGGGAGAGAGAGGGGGAGAGAGAGAGAGGGAGAGAAAGAGGAGAGAAAATACCCCCTTGCGGTGCCAAACTTCAAGAAATCCAAGGGCAAAACCTCTCCCCCCCCGAAATGGTGATTTTTAGGGTTTTGAAGCTCAAAACCCTAACAAATGGAGAAATCCCATGGGGAAGAAGAACGTTGGGGCTGTTTTTATAGCCCAGACTTTTACGTGGCGGGCATTGTTATAAAACTGCCACCATGGTGGTTACTCCCTCCATCCAAAAATCTCCGTCGTTTTAGCAAATTTTTTTTCCAATAATCTCCGTCGTCTTAGGATATTACGGCTGTCTTTGCATGCGCATCACTCCTTGGATACTACGCCATTGCCTTCCCATTTGCTACTCGCGTCTTGCATGCCTGCATGCACGGTGCGGGAGGGGTCAGTTGGATGCCTATTAATAGGCAATTAAGGCTGGAGCAACGATTAAATGAAGAACTTGTCCGGTGTCCGCTGAACTCGACCTTCCTTGGTCACTGCGCGAACAAGAATACGCTGGAGATTTTTGGATGGAGGAGTATTTTATAAAGCCCGCCATGGTTAATCCATTAACCGTGGCGTTTTCCGGGCCGGGGGGGGGGCTGCCAGGCCAGCTATTTTACGAGGCGTTTTTTGAAATGCCCGCCATTGAAAATAAAAACCGAACACCTCGCAAAATCAATCCTGTAGTAGTGGACATCCATCACGATCCACCGGTGGCGGTTGGTATGCTGCCTGACTCCACCTTCCCAATCGCCCCCTCGATCCGTACGCTCACGTGATTGATGGAAATTTTCACCTTGTTTGGTAGTTTATAGATTCTTCTTGATACCAAGATTTTAGGGTATTTTTATTGGAGGTTCTTCAATGGTGTGAAATTTCCTTCGGCGACCTTTTTCTAGTTGCCCCGTCTCCGGCTGAAAACCTTGCCTTGAACTGTAGTAGAAGTTTACTTCATACCTCAAGGATACAAAACACCCAAGTTGCTGAGCAACCAAAGGTTTCGTAACTTGGACAACAACATAAGATTCATGGATGCATTACTTGATGTCTCAGACGATGTGCACTCATTGCAAATCAAGCATTATATATCATAGGGCCAAACTCTAGTCCTCCAATTTTACGTCATCTTTGCATCAAATCCTGCCTGAAATAGGAAAAATAACCATAAGATAGTAATAGAACACGTTATCTATAAAAATAGTAATTTACATATAGAGGAAGGGCACAATAAAAGTTGTCATGGTTTGTCTTGATGGGTTTTCTCAATCAAACCAAGCTCTTGATCGATTTGTGCCATTACCCATTGGTGTGTCTTGCCCATCCTAGAGGTCTGTGCGATGCATAGTGATGAACCTTCATATCACGCATCTGATTTGCCAGTAGGAGATCACTAATGCATTCGCAAGTGTTTCATGCGCACACCTAGCCACGTACCGACAATTTTGCTTGCACCCACAACATCCATCTTGCCAGCAGTCATGGGTTGAAGAACAACTTTTCTGCAACAAAAATTAAAGAGGAAGTCAGTACGGTAGGTTAGTATCAAATACCCATACAGTGATCGTACTAATATATATATGTCTGTTGAGTCAAATACCCATACGGTGATCGTACTAATTATATATGTCCGTTGGATGTTTAGTACTTTTCTGCAACAAAATTAAAGCTGGAGGTCAGATATGCAGCATCGTAGAATGGTTTAGTACGTATAGACGGAATCTAAGCCTATTTGGATTGCAAGCCGAAAGGAAACTGCTTCGGTACAAACTCCCTGTGTTTCTCTTCGAATTGTGTTCAACCATTGCCTGTGTTTCTCTTCGAATTGTGTTCAACCATTGGATGGGGAATTCGAAGAAGTAAAATTAAAGTAGCATGAAAAGCAATAAGAACAGGTATGTAGTGTTCTCTGCATCGGATGCAATATGTCTATATGGAAGGTCACCTGCTACGTATGTGTGGTGCCGACGACGACAACTCCATCATCTCCACGTCACCGCCCGATCGACAGCATCATGCATCTCGTCAACCCCAGGCCCTTCGTAACCATTGGTGTGGGACACACTTGACAAAACTGAGGCGCGGCGTCGGGGCTGGGACTTCAACGGTGAGGAAGACCATGCGCCACGCGCGGTGGTAGCTAGCAGCGATCGGACTGGGGCTTCAGCACCGAGGAAGAGCATGCGCGCCGCGCGGCCATGTTGCCGCTTGGAGGTTTTTCTTTTTTTTTTTTTTTGGAACGCCGATGTCGTAGTTTTTAGATTAGATGGATTCCGCCTTATGAGAAAAAATACGTAACACTTCAGAATTGAATGATTGCCGTACAAAGATATTTCTCTTTTAAAAAAACATTTTATTTTTATTATAATGGCAGAGGTGAGTAATTTTGTACAAAGTTAAATAGATCCAATGATTGTTGATGTCTAAGTCTTTTGTTGATGGCCGGATGTTTATGATTAATGTGAGATTTTCTAGCATTTATTTTTTTAAGAGCGTTTGGTGAGGATTAACGTGGAGCAGTAAGATAATATTCATCTTCTGAAGAAAAAAAACATATCGTAATATCGTAATAAGTAATAATTCCATAATTAAGCTTTGATCAAACAATGCAAACAGTTGCTGAACCTAGTCAAAGGAGAGAGATTTGCGTTGCCTGCATAATTCTCCCAGGAACACAAGCCGTGGAAGTTCGACTTCTCGAAGTGTTATAGGGGTTTCCATTGCATTTGGGCAGGTTGCCTCGACGTGTGAATTCAAGTTGGTTCATGTGATTGATGATAACTCCAATTACCATTCTAGAATCCCCAATGAACAGCTTTGCGGGTGTCTTCACCCTCGGTGGGAGCAGGGATGCTCGGTGGAAGGGAAAGAAGGCAGCTGAGGATCGTGTTGATATGAGCCCGCTGAGCAGAGTGGCCATTGATGGAGTTGTGTATTTTTCTCTTGGACGAGTTTGTGAGCAAACAAGATGTTCGACCAAATGGCATTGCGTCCTTTGACCTTCTGACTGAAGAGTGGAGGCCAGTTCTCCGTGGACCTGCATCCATCCTAGCTAACAATATATGTAACCATCTTTATCTGGCTGCCCTTAATGGATCATTAGTTCTGGTCCACCGTCTCTCGGCAGCCAGTTGATATCCCAAATAATTGTACTTTATCTTGTTGCAGACTTCCTTTCCATCAATAATGGCTCGCCATACAAGCGATGGCGCAGCCCCTACTTCTGCATGTAGGAACTCCATGAGGGAAAATAGACGGCCTTCAGGAGTGCCCGGATCCAGCAAAATTCGCCACGCCTGTCGAGCTAGGAGTGCAAGATTAAACATCTCAAAATCTCTAAAGCCCAACCCTCACCCTCCTGCATACTTTGGCTTTGTCACATCTTCCCATGCTACCCAGCATGTTTTGCGCTTCCCTACGGCTAAGCAATCGGTCACTTGTGTGACGGTACGGCTCTCATGGGCCGTTAGTGCCTATTGGGCTAAATAAAAGTTAGGTCCAACCTGGTGTCATCCTATCGAGCAATAATGTGGTACCACTACCGGAATCTAGATCTTTTCTAAGTGTTTTTGTCCGAGTGCCCGAAAAAAGACACTGCAAAGAGCCCTTTGTCGTGATAGAATTTGTCGAATCCATTTGCCGAGTGCCCCAGCCTCCGGTAGTGACGTAGTGTACTATCTTTTGTATTGTTTGGTGCTATAGTTTTTCTTGTATATTATACTAAAACTAGCATGGGCCCATTGCAAAACTTGACCCGGCCCAATTTCATTGTGAACACAAGCACTAAAATAAGAACTGGGCCATTGAAGGTTTGATCGCCCAATGGGCATTGAAGGTTTGATCGCCATTGATGCATGTGATCAACTGGGCCTTGATGCATGTGTACGTCAATGGATTTGGATAACCGAGGAGCTGTAATGATCAGTCAAAAAAAGATGGTAACAACATGCTAGCTGGAGATGATCAGAGCTTAATTACATTCTACACCTAAGGTATAGTGATCAAATTGCAGATGCTTTCATGACAGCTAGCTCACTCTTTCTTTATCTGTCAAGATCACATAAAAGTAAAACAGCAGATACATGTAGATCAGATCTTTGACCTTGAGAGTTTAATTTTCTCAATCAAATATATAACAGAAAGTCTGGACTGGTGGGTTCCCGTGAAAAAAAAACAAATCCGGGTCAGAGCGTTGGAATCCATGTTGTTACTACATCATTGTACAGTGATCGATGAGGCTAGACTGATGAACCAATAGTAAAATATGATGAGTTCAAACTTGCAACGTGAAGAATCTCCAGGGGCCTGTGAATAATAATAAGATTATGGAGTAATGACAGTGAGTTGCAACTTGAGAATCTCCAGCGTGCGCAGCAGGCTAGGTCAAAAGAGATGATCCTTGCTATGGCATCTAAAGCACTTCATGTTCTCATCATACTTCTTAAAAGATGATTTCTTCCTTCTTGCACTATAGTCCTTCTTCTTCATGAGTTGCCCAAAAGTTTTTGACAAAGAGGGTCATTTGCACATCATCAATGTCTTCAACCACTTCTTTGCCCTTGGATGAGGAGGTGGATGTCATGAATGCCACACTCTTCTTCTTCTCATCCTTGTCTTCTTCCTTGTTCTTGTTCTTGCTGACCAACTCTTCCTTCTCTTGATCTTCTCTATAGGTGATGCACTATTTAATCATAGGACAATATGTAATTTCTAATGCAAAACATAGACTGTTACAAATATTCTTAACTATGATTATGGTTGGACTTCTAATTTCCATACTAATTTCGCACATATAGATCTCCTTTAAACAACAGGCACCATCCTATTTTCAATATTTAATAATAACAAATGCTATTATCAAGGAGTATGAGATTTTGTAGTATACATTGTTGCCTGTAGACAGATACACGCCGGAGCATGCAAGTATCTCGAAAGAGCCGTGCGGGAGCACGTGTTCATGGACTCGTTAGTCAAATGAAGAGGAAAATAATGTAGCTGCTTTTAATTTAATTTCCTTGCCTCTCTGTAATAAGAAGAGGCAAATCGGGACCGTTGGGCATTTAAGGTTTGATCGCCACTGATGCATGTGATCAACTGGGCCTTGATGCTTGTGTACGTCAATGGACTTGGATAACCAAGGAGCTGTAATGATCAGTCAAAAAATGTTAACAAAATGCTAGTTGGAGAGATGGTCAGAGTTTAATTACATTCTACCTAAGGGCACTCACAATGCAGACTCTATCATAGAGTCTAAGACCATTTATTACATTGGGTATTGTGGACTTTGAATCTAAATAAGACTTGAAGTCTTGGTTTTTCTAATAAATATACCGTAACATCAGCGCCACATCATTAAAATGCAATAAATATGAACGTAATAACTCAAGCTTAGACTCTATGATAGAGTCTGTAGTGATCAAATTGCTGATGCTTTCATATGACAGCTAGCTCACTCTTTCTTTATCTGTTATGATCATATAAAAAAGTAAAACGGCAGATACATGTAGATCGGATCTCTAACCTTGAGAGTTTAATTTCTCTCGATCAAATATATAATAGAAAGTCTGGACTGGAGGGTTCCCATCAAATAAACAAAGTCCATGTTGTTACTAGGATCGATGAGGCTAGACCGATGAAACCAATAGTAAAATATGATGAGGTCAATGAATGATTCAGGGATCAAGCAAGTTGCATGCAGATATGGTTTTCCAAGATCATATAGTATCTGTTTTGTCGGTTATTAGCAGAAAATGCATGTCAATTAAGGAATAAAATATAATAGGTGCGTAATAATAGATCTTGACCTTGAGAGTCTCGATCAATCAAATAAGAAAAGTGTGGACAAATTTAGCTCGCTACCATTGAGTAATGACAATGAGTTGCAACTCGAAGAATCTCCAGCGTTTGCAGCAGGCTAGGTCAACGCACTTACAGTACAGGGATTAATCTTGAGCCACATGCTCCCACCATTCGAGCTTCAAAGTTCAGTTCCAATTCATTGAGGCCAGTCTCGATGGGAAGTTTCACCACCCGGTTTTCAAGATATGAAATTTTATATGAAATAGTCCCTCTTACAAAATGTAAAGTTTCATCACAGATTTTATAGATTATGTTACAATTTTATGGGTCTCACCTGCCCTATCATCTCTTCCTGTTATTATTTAATGATGGATGAAACCCCGATCTCTTTCTCAATGGGGATTTCACACGGTTTTCAAGTCATTGAAACAACACGAAAAGGTTTCACCATGGTGAAACTTTTTCCCCTCTCTCTTCATAGTTTCATGCAAAAAGTGAGTTTGTGCTGATATGTCATCCTATTTAATGTGCATGAAATCCCCCATGAAACCCCATTAAGGATGCAATAGTGGATGATTCATAAAAACAAATGACTTGGTGATGACAAATCCAACTAGCAACTGAATTAACTGATTACAATATTTATCAAATAACAAGATCGTGAAATTTTGGGTATAGGCAAATGAAACTCGTTGCATTAATCCAGCATCATTGTTGAGACAGACCGGTAAGCTAGGCTCTCGCTAGTGCATGCATTTTCCCCCCACCCCAAATCTCTAAGCAACGAGAAACTCTGCAAAGATTAAAGATACAACTAAGCTAGTGAGTAGGGATGAAAATGGTACGGATATTTATTCGACCGTCCGTTCGACCGAACAAATGTGAACTAAATTTGGATACTTATACGGATATCCGCATATTTTATTCAAATATGGATACGAATACAGATATCTTAGACGGATACCAAATACAAATATGATATCATGATTATCCGCCGGATATGGGATAATCCGTAATTTATCGATATATCCGACCTGCCAAAAACGGATGTATCCGAACAGAGCTGGCCAACAAAGCAATTCGCTGCCTGGTGTCCCTGCCCTCATTTTGAAGCTCCCTTCCTCCATGCTCCGGTCTCAGAAGCCGATGTGGGACTTATATGCTGGTCCATCCTTAATAATCCATTTACGTTTTGCATCTACGGATCCATTATTTATGGTTTGTATCTATGAATATGATCGAGTTATTAGTGACTTTTAATCATCTATCTTTTTTTCACCTTTGTGGTTTGAATAGCTTTTTAAATGTCAAAGCTTTGGGACCACTATTCTATTTACATGGAGAGACTTGAAAAAGACGGTGTCATAGAGGAACAACGTTGGGTGAAATGCAATAGGTGCGATCATAGGGCTCGTGCTGAACCTTGGCATATGGGAATGGGCATTTTTGGCACCACTTGAAGACACCACTACAACCGTGAGCTAGGTCAATTCCGGGATCCTCGGGACCGGCAATGTAAATGCCGATAGTGATATGGGTGAAGTTCTCAATGCAAATGACCCATGAGTCCATGACCCACGACCACGAAGCTTGTTGCTTTTACTCAATATCCGAATAGATATTTGTATTCGGCATGCTCCGAATCCGTTTCATATCGTATTCGATGCTTATTATTCGTATCCAGAATCGAGACAATCCGTATTTGATAGAAATATGAAAACAAATACAATATGAGTGATATTCGTTCGTATCCGATCCGTTTTCATGGCTACTAGTGAGCCACAATGATAGATCAAACCCGTCGTCGAAGCTAGAGAGTATATATATCCACAAATAATCCATTGGTTACTCTCTATATATATCGCATTCGATATGACACTAAGAATTATCAGTAAGCAGCCTAAAATTATCACTATTACGGAATCATTTTTTAGGGCTGGATGAAACTATACATTTGTAGGGGCGGTTCTGCAAAATATTGCATTCCTACATAAGGGTTCCAAGCCATGAAAATTCATTTATAGGGCGGATCAAGGCATTGTATGCATGTCTCTACATATGATTTTGCAGGCGCGCCTATGACGGTAACCGCCTCTGGATGTTGGAACTGAACTCCGGCGAGGAGCCCGGCGACATCACGGACCCAGATGATCGATCCACCATGAAGCAATGTGAGGGTTTTTAGGAATGTGTCTTCGACCGTTTTGCAGCTGGCATGGGGCGTCGTCCAAGAGGCTGAACTTTTGGGTCCAGGCCGGCTTCAAATCTTTGGTGCCCGGTGATTCCTCTATGGTCGCAGCATTTGGCCAATATGTAATCTGTAAACGAACGATGTCTAGCTCTAGCTCTTTTTCGGTTCTTTGCTTTGTTTCTAGTTTATCTTGCCTCCGATGTCTTCTCGACATCTTTTATAGTTTGTAGTTGGATTTAGTTTTCCTCCTCTTAATGAAACACGGGTGAATGACCCGATCGCGAAAAAAGACATCATGGACCCAGCTGGTGGTGACCGTGGCGACTGGAACCCTACGGCGAGCGGTGTGCAAGAAAGAAAGAGCGAGCGAGAGATAACGGTTTCACTGCGAATGGCACAACTTTATTCTGATGTATTTCGTGTTCATGAACATGGGTCGTGATCCGCATTCCCCGCCACGATCAGCCGCTACACGGTGAGCCTTATTTTATGGCACCCGTGCAACATGCAAGGCGCACACACCATATGGCGGGAGAATGAACCCAGGACGCGGTCACGACGCACAGCGTGCAGCCTCCGCTAGCTATGCCCGTGATTCTGCACGCTAACCAAACATGCTTAGCAACAAACTAAACACACACCTAATGCACCTACATGTGGATACATATGTTTGACACGATTACTTGTTTCTGGTGCAGCACTGGAATTCAGTTTATGCGAACTTTCTCAAATAGGGTTTGACCCACCCCTAACAATGTTTTTCTAGTAGTGGCAGGGATGATTTGCTGCAACCGTCCTTGGAAATCGATTTCTAGGTCTGGACTGGCAGCTGCAGTTCAGCTTGAGTTTAGCAGGTGTAGAGAAAGTTATATATGGGCCGCCCCTAGGAAAATGTGACATGCTGATATAAATTATTTCGGTAGTAGTGTGTATAGTTGAAAGCAATACCGAAATAATTTATATCAGCCCAAAACTCTCCATTGCTAGTTGATCCCCAAACCCAAAGACAATACAGTTCAAAAAAGCCTCTTGGGAACATTGTAACGTTGAAATACAGCACGGATTCATTTCTCCTCCGTGTAGATGCATATATATGATGCCCAGTTTACACGCCTAGAGACTGCTTGACTGGCCAGCACCGGGTGCCGGCATCAAAGACTGCGGGCATGCCGTCGCGCGGCGGAGGGAACCACAGCCAGCAGTCGTAGTCGAAGAAGAAGACCTCCTTCATGCATGGGCCACACCTTGTACATGAACATGAGAGACACTCTGACCCTTAGATGCAGCGTTCCCACCGCGATTTCCCGATCCAGCTCCTCCGCCACGGCGGAGTCAACGACGACCGTGCCCCAGAAAGCCGGCTGCAACGCCTACATTTTTTTTTCTCTCGAAAGGTTTTATTGATTTGAAAATTATTAATTACAGTATAATTATATCAATTACGCACGTATTAAACTAACTATAGGATTAACAAAAAAAAATGACTATACGCACCGTTGTGTTTTTGGGGCCCTGGCGGAAGGGAGTCGGGAAGGCATCCTTGGCGGGGCTGAGCATGGTGGTGCCGTTGTAGAAGGCGGTGGCGCCGATGTCAAGGTACCGGATGCTAAGGCGGCGGTGCGAGTTGCGGAGGCTCACATTGAGGGCCAGGTCGTACCGGAGGCTCGGCCGGTCAGGACCCGTGGCATTGGCTGGTGAGATCACGCTGAGGGCAGTGACTGTGAGGACACCGGAGTCGATGAAGGGGTGGAATGGCGTCCAGAACTCAACGCAGTTCTTCGGCCAACCAAAGAGCTTGCACATTTGCTTAGCTAGGTGTGAATGTGGTAGCTAGCTTAGTATGAGTTGATGTATGAAGTAGAGGCACAATCTCACCGAAATTTCCGAAATTTCACTTTTATTGGTGAGTGCCGAAACGAAAACAAATATCGATATGCCATTATTTTTGTCTTTTAGTGCAAAATTAATTATGTTTTTAAAAACAAAATGTTACAGTGACCACCGAAATTGCCCAAATTTCAGAAATTTCGCTTTTATCGGTGACCACCGATAAATTTTTATTTTCGATAAAAAAAATTCTAGGCATAGCATAGCTCAAGTTGACAGTTTTGTAATGCCGCTGTGCATGCATGCATGCTCAAGGTTGAGAGCTAGCTACTCCATCATCCATGGAGTAGCAGCACTCCTGAACGCCTCCAGGCTGTGCTCGAACACCGGCACGAAGGCGTCCACGCTGCCGTCGCCCAGGTACGACGGCACCAGGAACAGCATCCCTTCCGTGGGGAAGTAGGACGGCATGAAGTAGCTCGGGCTGCCGGCGCCGAAGTCGAGCTCGTAGAACGGGAACGTCAGCCAGCTGTCCACCTCGAGGTCCGGGCACAGCGCGTCCTTGAGCACGGCCGTCGTCTCCAGCCCTTCCTTCTCCACGGCGCCGGAGCTCGCGAAGTCCACGAACGACTGGAAGTAGGCGCTGTCCACCCGCGCGACGGCGTCGTGGATCACCTGCGCCGCGTGCTTCAGCGGTCGGTTGACGAGGTTCCCCACCGTGGCGCGCGGGAACGCCCAGAGGACCAGGTTGCCGAAGTAGTTGGCCGGCGCCCCGAGTTTTCGCCGCCCGTCGACAGATATGCGGATGGTGGAGATCTGGAGCGGGTTGCCGAGCCCGCGCGCGCGCGTCATCGCGCGCCAGACGTGGGCCAGGATCGTCTCGAACCGGCTGAAGGGGCGGCCACGGCCTTCGGACGCCTTGGCGCGGAGCCCCGCGACGAAGTCCTTGGTGAAGTGCGCCTTGTGGATCACGATGTTGTGCTGGGTGTCGCCGTGGCCATGGGCCGGCACCGGCGCGCTGGGCCTGTAGTATTCCACGCCGCGGTGCTCGAACTCGACGCGCGGCGGGTGGCGCGGCGGGAAGAGGCCCGAGCGGTGGACCGGCGGCGACGGGCCGACGGGGTGTCCGCGCGCGGCGCGGCCCCAGGCGACGAGGAACTCGCTGGTGGCGTGGCCGTCCGCCACGGCGTGGTTGCTGGTGAACCCCCACGGCGAGGGAGCCGCACGCGAACCGCGTGAGCTGCACCAGCACCACCTCCTGGATGTCGCCGTCCAGGTCCGGGTGCAGGCGCAGCACGAGGGGCGACGGCTTGGTGGGGGCGATGTCGGCGAGGTGCGCGTCGACGGACGCCTCGACTAGGCGCGCGCCGTGGTCGTTGAGCAGCACCCCTGGCGCTCCGTCGTCCGGACCCGGGCGGACCTGGCCGGCGAAGAGCCGGTACGCGCCCAGTACCGCGGCGAGGCCGCGCTCGATGTCGACAGTGGAGGGACCCGGCGGAGAGAAGGCGTAGACGATGGCCATCTGCATGTGGAAAGTGACATTGTCGAACACCGACCACGGCACGTGCTCCGTGGTGTCCGGCCGCGGCGCGCCCGCCGGGTAGGACGGTTTCACGAGCTTGGAGCTCAGCACCTTCACCTCCATGGCGAGATCGATCGATCAACCGATGGACCACTAGAAAAAACACTCGCGCGCGCTTGTACGCTCGCTCTTACGACGAGAGAATTGGATATCCCTGTCTCGGTGTCTCCAACCCTGTTTTAAATAGCCACCAATCGCCGCACTTTGCAGTTTTACCCTCCCAATCGTCGCGCTTTGCAGTTTTACCCTCCGAATCGTGGACTTTCTCAAAATGGGTTTCAAAATATTAGGCTCTTGATTTTCATGGCGCCCTAAGTGTATTTGGATCATTTGGCAATACTTAGTACATGTATTTTGCACCCACACTACCCATTTTACCCTTATACTCGTTGGCTACCTTTCATCCATTGTACGTGTGCATCATTACTGACTCCTGCGTATGGATGAAGGCCGCCGCCGGCGCCTGTGCACGCACCTGGGCCGGCTTGCTTTGCTTGCCGTGCGTCCCGCTGTGCCAGGCGGCTGTGCACGCACCTGGGCACGGCAGAGGGGCACCAACCACGACGTCGTTGGATAGGCCTAGGCGGCACCAGGCCGGTGGCGGCCGTGGCTGCACTGGAGGTGGTGTAGACGTGTCGTCGTCATCTGTCGCGAGCCATGGACCCTGAGACTAGGGTCATGACGGGGAGAAGACGAACAGACGCGACGCTTGGAAACGAAAGGGTATAATGGTCTCGTGAGGTTCTAACACATATATCTATATATCTATATCTATATCTATATATGTCATGATCCAGGAGATAGGGCCTAGGGAGGACGGGCCCGACGGGGCTCGAGGGGCGCCGGCGTCACCCTCCCCGGGCTCGCCGCGCCCGCCGCCGTCTCCTCCCTTCCGCGAATTCTTCGCAACTAATCCGGAGAAAAATGAGGAAATTATCTATCTAGGATTATCTTTAGGTGTTTTTGGTGTGCAAGGGCTATCTCATCTATAAGGGAGACCCTTATTAGGAAATAAATAAATAGGACCTGCTTGTAAAAGGTATTCCAATCTATAAGGAAATCTTTAGAGAGATTGTTTGAGATGCAAGTCCCAATAGCCGGGCTATATAAGTAAGGGGTCTGTAATCTCATCGGGGTAAGAAGCAAATAAAGAAATTTTATCCCAATCCGGCTCCTCTTCCCCAAGCGCCCCCCTCCTCCTGCGCCCGGCCCGCCGCCACCGCGCACGCCCCCCCCGGGCCGCGGGCCGCCGCCGCGGGGCGGCACGGCGACGCCCGCCATCCTCTACAACAACAACAAGCTAGCACGGTCAAAGGGGGGCCCCTGCGCCCCGCCTTTCTTGGCTGCCCATCAGCGCGCCCTCGCCGCAAAGATCGCCTCGGCCGTTCAAACGGCTGGCACCGGAGGAGATGACCGAACTACGCAAGGCTGGTCTTTGCTTCAACTGTGACGAGCCGTTCTCTCGGGGTCACAAGTGCAAGCACCTCTTCGACATCATGATCTTCAACGACTACAATGGCGACGACGAACGCCCCACTAGCGGATGTCAAAGAGAGCCGCTGATCTAAAGCTCCTCCTTTGGGGACCCCGACTCCCCGGTACATGGTGCTCATTCTCTCTACCTCGTCGGTATGATCACGAGGCGGGCGTCAACATCATCGTTGACTCAGGAGCAACGCACAACTACATCGACCCCCGTGTGGTGACCACGGCAGGCCTCCGTACTCAGCCAGTGCGTGTGCTGATCACCGCTTGCCGGTGCCACGTCTACATGCCGTGCCGCCACCTTCAGCGTGCCACTACGCCTCAACGCCAGCACAGCCGACATCGACGCCTACGTCATGCCTGCGGGCGAGGATGTCGACGTCATCCTTGGCATGCCTTGGCTGGCAAGCCTGGGACGCGTGACGTGGGACTTCGCGACTCACGAACTCTAGTACTACCGTGAGGGTCGCCCGTCCACGTTCACCTCAGCTCCACCACCTCAACGCAGAGGCGCCCCTGGCCCCGGCCTCCTTCGGTCAGGCATCTTCGTGGGCATCCGTACACCGGCGACTCGACTTGGGAAACGTTCAAGGCATGCGACCGCCTTTGGACCTCTACGACACATCACCGACATCTTCGCCCAGCTTCGCGTGGGCTACTTTGGAGGATCAGCATCTGTTGGTATTTGTTAGCTTACAGAGAAAATATTTACAGATCCGCAAGCGCACGGATGTCCAAAGTGAGCATTTCACCCGGGAGGGTTTTAAATATATATCGTATCCACAAGGAAGATATGACATGTGGTTCAATTGATTAAAGACAAGTGATAGAAGACTAATGAGATTTTGGTAATCAGCATATACTTAAACAAGGTAAGCCAATAATAAATAGCAATAAGGTATATGAGACAGGCAGAGGCACACACGTGGTGAGTATAGCATAAAACTAATTCCTAGTGAGATTAGGATTGGATTTAAGACAAAGGGACAGTTCTTATGTAGCATACAAAGACTCTATTAAATGGTTTTAAACAGGCATAGCATAAGATCATATATATATCAAAACCATAAATAAGAATGTGCACCCCGAAGATTACTTAAGAAAATCAGGAACGAAACAAGATTAACCCAAGAACCATTATCGACTAGTCTTACATACGGGGGATGGATTGCAAAGGACTCAATAGTCTTTGTCACCACTACGATCTACCACGACCCGACATATAAGGTGAATCCGCAAGTAAATTATATCTAAGCACCACGCTTACATACTTTCTACTACCTAGCACACTCGAAAGTAATATACTAGGAGCTCTACTTGAATAAGCGCGTTGAATTATCATGAATAATGATCATATCAAATATGCTATGACTAGAATAAAGTAAAAATAGACTAATTGCATGCATAGTAATGAAATAGCACGAAGGTGTATGAAAACAATAATATTGATTCATAGTAACTTACAGATCCAAACCGAGCAGACGCTCTCTCTTCTCTAAACTCGACTTTCTATCTAAACTAGGCTCTAGATCTATATATAGAGCGACGAATTAGCTATCCTATCTCGTGGTGGCTCCTCTTCTTCTCCTGCCTTGGCTTCAACTTGATCTTCTACTTGATGATGACTTGAGGCTTTGATCGAATTATGAGACAGGGGAGCACGGGGGCTGCTTATATAGTCGGGAGGAGGTGCGGGTGTTGATTAGATTACAACTCGTACTCCACCGTCGCCATCGGATCAAACCGACATTAAACGAGCGGATTAGATTGCGTCTCGGAGGCGGTGGAGGAAGCTTCGGAGGCGGGGCTGACTTGGCCGAGGGGCCGGGCCGAGCGGCCCGACAGGTAGGCGGGTCGGCCCGAGGTGGGTCCCACCTGGGTCCCCGATGAGCGTCGTGGCTTCGGAGTCTTACGGATGATGTTTTCTTGGGTGTTAAGTTTCGTTCACGCCGGGTGTATTCCGAGCCTTCTATGCTTCGTTCAGGAGTTGGATTGCGTTATTTAATTATACCGTTTTCTGTTAAGTCCCCTCGCAAATCACAACTTTACCAAAACTCATGGAAATCATTAGTCCAAAGCCCTATTCTATTGTTGATTTATCTTTTTAGTCCTTTTCATGAATTGTTGATGCATAAAAATATGAGTTAGTGAGCATCAACAAAGCATCTACGTCGCATCGCCCTCGACGTCACCACGGGTGACGCTGCTCCGGCTTGGACGCTCGAGGATGGCCTACTGCTCTTCGACGGCCGCTTCTACCTTCCCGCCTCCTCTCCACTGCTGCCAGAGTTACTGGAGGCCTTGCTTCAGGGCGGAGTTCGCAGGACGAACTTTTCGCCTTGGGAGCCTATACGGGCGGAGCCAACTTCAGCTGCACCAACCGCCATCCTCTTGGGCGGCATATGGCCACGGCGCCACCACGTCGGTCCTGCCAGGGTCGTCTTCCTCGACGGCATGTATCGCCTCTTCCTCACAGTCGACAACGTCCACATCAGCTACGATCCAGAGAGGGCCACGCACCAGCTATCACCTTCCCTCTTCGACGCCGGCTCCTTTTTTTTGTACGGTACGATGTTGAACTTGGCTGCTACTCCTCCTACCTACCGGGACATCACTATCCGGCGTCTACTTCCGCTCTTCGCCCACGCTCCACCCAATGAGCGCTTCTTGTTCCTGGAGAGCCCCCCTCGCGACATGGTGCAACAGGACCTTAGTGTGGGCGTTCTAAGGGATCTCCTGCTGGCAGCCCGTCGTCGAACAACCAGCGATAGAGGGCCGTACAGTTCATCGCTACATCTACTACGGCTACATCGGCAACCTTCACTACCTTCTTGAGTTCGACCCCAAGCGAACCAGGGAGAACATAATCCTCAGGAACCCGGTGCAAGGTAGTCTTATGCTACAGGTCGGGCTGATTCTCCCGAGGGCAGCCAATCCCCCTCCAGGCGTCACCGAATGGACTTTTATCAGCGAGGAGGGCGCGTCGGTCGGAGAAGGGGGGGGAGATGTCATGATCCGGGAGATAGGGCCCGGGGAGGACGGGCCCCGGGGCTCGAGGGGCGCCGGCGCCACCCTCCCTGGGCTCGCCGCGCGCCCCCGCCCGTCTCCCTCCCTTCCGCGGGTTCTTCGACAACTAATCCGGAGAAAAAGGAGGAAATTATCTATCTAGGATTATCTTTAGGTGTTTTGGTGTGCAAGGGGCTATCTCAACTATAAGGGAGACCCTTATTAGGAAATAAATAAATAGGACACCTTGTAAAAGGTATTCCAATCTATAAGGAAACCTTTTAGAGATTGCATGAGATACAAGTCCCAATAGCCGGGCTATATAAGTAGGGAGCGTATCATGTGCAATTATGATTCGTGTGCAACGTTTGCAACTTGCAACCACATCCACTAGATCTTGATCGATGGCTAGTTTGAGAGGTGGGAAACTTTAACACTTAAACCCCTCCACCATCACTTTTGCTAACAAAAAAAAAGACCACTAATTTAAGGCTGTTGACGTCGGTTTGCCGTGATCGTTCCGACGTTTCCTGCTCCGTAAAATAAAAAATTAAAAAAATAAAAAAAAAAAGTGCCGTCGATCCCGAGGATCGGCCGCCGCCCAGCCTCTAGACCGATCGCCGTCCCCTGTGGACTCAAGAACACTCAAGAACGAAGCGCCGCCCCTTGACTCGGGACGCATCGTCCCCACTAATCCCTGGACCGATCGTCCCCATTAATCGTCCCCTGCGAGTCTGAAAAAGGTGAACAGGCCAAGTTCCGATATGTGCATGTAGTTAAAAAAAACATCCATCGGCACAATTTGCTGTGTGTGCATGGTGATCCAATCTTTAATAGACTATTCCAAATTTTAATAGTGATCCAATCGGTCCCGAGTCAAGGGGCGGCGCTCGTTCTTGAGTCCACGAGGGACGGCGGTCCTCGGGCGGCGGCCGATCCTCCGCATGCTCGTTTTTTTTACGGAGCAGGAAACGCCGGAACGATCACAAAGAAACGGACGTCAACAGCCTTGGATTAGTGGTCTTTTTTTGTTAGCAAAAGTGATGGTGGAGGGGTTTAAGTGTTAAAGTTTCCCACCTCTCAAACTAGCCATCAGATCAAGATCTAATGATTGTGGTTGCAAGTTGCAAACGTTGCACACGAATCACAATTGCACATGATACACTTCCATATAAGTAAGGGGTCTGTAATCTTTCGTGGTAAGAAGCAAATAAAGAAATTTTATCCCAATCTGTGGCTCCTCCTCTTCCCCACCGCCGCCCCCTCCTCCCCGCCCGCCAAGCACCGCCGGCCGCCACCGCGCACGCGCCCCCGTCGCGCCGCCACGCCGCCCGTCGGGCGCGGCACCACCTCCACCTCGTCATCATCCCCTTCTTCCTCCTTCCAATCCCCCCAATTCAAGTGTCAATTCCGGCCCAATCTAGTTGGAATCGACACTATATCTATATCTATACAACATAAAAAGAACAAAGATGAGACATTTTTTTGGTTTTGCGACATTGTAACGCCCGTGTTTTTTACAACATTTTAAAAATCACTAAAAATTTGAACTTTTCAAATTACAACTAAAACTTGATTTATTTTACGCTAAACCAAAACCCCTTTTTACGAAAAAACCTGCATTGAAATCCTCACCATATAGGAAATGGGAAACCTTGTTTGTTGCTTGTTGAGCTTTATGGTTGCAAAGGATGCAAGGTAAGTTCTAGATTTTATTTATAGAAGTATATTGCATGAGTAATGAGTTCCAAGTTTTATCTAGGAATAATGAATACCAAAACACGTGTGTATCAAAGATATATACACAAATATTTTATAAGCACAATGAATAAATATTCTCGACCATAAGAGTCATGAGAATATATGTGTGCTTCAATAAATATTTATAAGTGTACATTCTACACATGAAATAATTGAATAGGGGGACAAAGTGTGTGCACATGTATATGCATATTTATATGAGTACAATAGATAAATATTTTCATGAATCCAAGTCATGAGGATACAAATAAGTGCTTGTATAAATATTTACAATATATATTTGCACACATAAAATATTAGGGAGGAGAAATAAGGGAAAGAATAGGAGGAGGGAAAATGGAAAGAGAAAAGGAAAATCAGTAAGAGCTCGTGGGCTCATTTCCTTCTCTGGCCCGGCAAAAGTCTCTCTCTCTCTCCCCTTCCTTTCCCTCACTCCCACACGGGCCGGCCCATCGCGGCAAAACAGCTTCCCGGCCGACCAAGCCACGGTCGCCCTGCCTGTTCCCTCCCCTCGCTCGCTGTGACACGCGGGCCCGGGCGCCGGCACCGTCCCCTTCCTAGAGACGGTGACCTTGTCACAAGACCGCCCGCCACGTTGTCCCCTCACCGTACCACTAGGCCTCCCCGTTGACGAGCACAGAAACCCCACCGGCCTCGTCGCCGGGCCACGACAACGAGCAAGAGCCAGCTCACCCCCACCCTAAATGGCTACGAGGGGCGCTTGGCGACCTCGGCGTCGATGTCGGCCGCCGCCATGGCGAGCCGGGCGAGAGGGCCAGCTACACTGGTGGCGTGGACGAAGACCGGATCACGGGGAGCCGCACGAGCCACAGAAAACGCCCGTTGCCTGGCCGCCCATAGCCCCTGCTGCCTACCATGCGCAGTGGAGGCGGCGACTCCACCAGCTGGCCGTCGGGGACGCCGACACGGCAAGGGAAGACACCCACGCCGAACAACCATGATGCGACGCAACGACCGCCGAGCCCGGCAGGGCCACGCGCACCTGCCATACGTGCCGGAAAATATCGGCGCTCGGGGAAAAATCTTGCCGGCGAAGCTCACCGCGGCGAGGCTATAAATAGCCCCGCCCGACGCTCTTTCTCGCCCCGCCAAGCACGGAGGAGCTCCGCTGGGTGCTGGAACACACCGTTCTTGTGCCAGCTTCCTTCCTCCCCCCTCCTTATCTCGCTCGGGAGGGATTTTCCCCAAATCGAGATTCGCGCCGCCGTCAAATTGGTCGCCGTCGTGGTAAAGTGGTGAGTCCGCAAACACGCCCGAGGTCCCCTTCTACTTATTCATTGTTTCCTTTGCACGCTATTGCGCTACATCGCCCGCCTACGAGCAGCCGCCGCCATTGCCCGAGCCACCATCGTCGTAGAGGAGCCACCGGAGCTGCCCTAGCACCAACGACAGCACCCAGGGTGACAAAGGGCAGTCGTCGAGCCTCGCAGCGAGCAAAGAAGGAGACGGTCGGAGTCCGGCCGACTCGGCGATGCGCCGCCCGCGTCGGCGGCCAAGGGGACGGAGGATCCCTGCTCCCGGTCGACGCCGTCCACGGCGTCAAGGACTAGCCGGTGGAGAGCCGACGGCGTGGCTACGCGGTCCGTGACGTCCGCCGGTGCCACGCCAGACGGACCCACAGTCCACAAGTCCGCCACGTCAGCCCATGTAGCGCAGGAGGGACCCGCTCGTCGGTGTACAATCCACCCACACAGAGCTGGGTACAATAGGAGAATTGCTAAGTGCACTCGACATTTGTACAATGATTATTATAAGTCACAATTCCAAGTGTTAGAAAAATTCCTAGAAAATTTGTAAATTCATTATTTGATTTATAGAATTTTATCATGTAATTAGTTCCAATTTTATTACATGATAAAATTATATTATAATATTACCCTAATGATTTAATTAGGGATTAATATTATAAAATCCATATCTCATGCAAATTAACTCCGTTTCGTGTGAAATGACTTCCATAATTCATCTAAAATCTAGCTCTATGCATCTAACCCATTGCCACCATAATGTTCTATGCATGTTTTGGTTGCTCTAGTTCAAGCTAGGTTGTTGACATACGCCCAGTAGTTCTACATCGACCGATTAGGAGCTTCCGTCCGAGGAACACTAGAGACGCCGACGCTGTGCCGATTTGTAAGAACCTCCCAGGCAAGTCCTTACCCCTTAACCTGACCTAATTCCTATAATAATAAGATGTTAAGATAAGTATAACCGGGGGCAAGCCGTGCGGGAGTACTCATGGGCTATGTGTGTGAGGCTTCGCTAGGTTTTGTCGATAATATAACTTAAGTAATAATGCGAACCTTTCCAACAAAAAGGTGAGTGGTGATAGTCTACATGGAGGTAGACTAATCACAATCGAGGATGTATCCCGCGGAGAAATGCTCGCCTCCCTAAGGACCGGTTCATAGACCTTCTACCCGGTGCAATTATACGTGAGAGCCACATGCCGAGATGGGACGGCTTGATTCCACACCCGTTGGGTTGAGGTATAGTTTCGATCCAAGGTGGCCGGCGTAGGCAAACGACCTATCAGGAGCAGACAGGGGGAGAGTGGCCCCATGGTCCGGTTAGCGTGGATGATCTTCCACGTAAGGTGTTTGGGCGCAATGGCGCAGTGCTAAGTGCACATATTAATGATTGGGTTTGGTGTTTGACGGTATAGGTTGGGTAATAAGGTATTACTTGTAAAGCCGTGGGTGATTTGGTATCACCATATTGTCTAGGATGATGCGTCATCCTTCCAACCCCTGAGAAGTCGTGGTGAGGATTATACCAATATACCTAGGAGGCATCCAAGCGGGTGTTGACACCTGTTATAGCAAAATATTATAAGTTAATTAACTTGAAATAAGGGCTCGAGTTAAAGACCAAACATAAGTCTAGGGGTCTAACTAACATAATTCCACGAGTTTTGGTATTCTGTGACTTTCCAAGGACTTGATAATAGCAGAGAAGAATGGAGAAAGTCCCGGAATATACAAGACATATGAAGACAAGACTTAACCGTGAAGTAACTCAACCCGAAAAAGTGGACTAAAACATTCTAGAAGATACCGAGGACACCGAAAAGACGGGATGCTGAGGTGGCAAGCCACCCTGGCGGCCGCCAGTGCCACATAGGCCGGCCGCCAGGTGGGGCCATCCAGTTAGCCTCTCCTTTCTAGGTCGGTTTACTACCGACTTTGAGGTTGTATCTACACCGTTGTTGAAGGTCGGTTTGATACAAGGGTTGACGTTCATCGCCAAGTACTATATAGGAAGACCGGTGACCCCGGGGCTAATAACAATTTCATTATCATACTCATTCATCAACTCATACCCATCTAGTCCAGCCAAGTCTACACCTAAGCCCTAGTTCATACTAGAAGTAATTAGCTATCTAGCTAGTTCTAGTTGAAGATCAAGTTCATCTTGAGTTCTCGATAGTCAAGAAGTAGCAAGGATCATCGTTCTTGAGACTTCTCTCTTGTATTCGATCTGTAAGTACTCTTATATTTAGAATACAATTGTTATGGCTTTGATCTTTATAATTATTATATTCTTATATTGATATGTGTTTATGCTTGCTATGATTATATGTTTAGTTTAGTAAGATTGCTTTATATTTTATGCATGGAATTGTATAGCATCCATATAGATGATTACTATGTGGGTGATAAGCAATGTGTAAACGTGGTGTTTACACAACGTTTATCTGCAATTACACCCTACATTAGGGCCGTGTGGTAGATCGCGGGACCGAAGCCCTGTTGAGTCCTTTTGGAATCCACCCTCGAATGTAGAACTAGTCGAGTTTATTATTACGGTAATGATCAAGTTTCGTCCTTGGTTGTTATTGGTAATGCTTGCCATGTGTAGAAGTAATCCAACCTTGCCATGATAGCTAGATGTATTGCACTAATTGTAGTATTCATTTGACATATATGATTAGGAGTATCTTAGGAATATTCATTCTATTCTTTCTATAACATGTTAATAGCTCGTATGACACTAGTGGTTTATGATGATCTTAGACTTGGGTATTTACCAATTATATAATTATCTTTATCCTCGTGACTTATCCTCGTTAAGTAATGTTAGATTCATATGGCTACTCTGTATTACAATTTGTAAGGTGGATCTCATAACTAAATCACAATATAAATCATTAGACATCCTTTTCTCTCTACTTTCCATAGACTCCCTTCCCCCGTGGTAAAATATAAATACGATACCGGATTACTCCGGTGAAGTGCTACAACTAGTATTTCTATCGGTGCGCTTGCAGATATCATGTTCATTCTTTTATCAAAGCCAATCAAGAATACCATGCCCCACATTTCTTTGAGCGTTATTGCTAGGGTGACAGACTAGTGTATATGTAGAAATGAGTGGTATACCTTGAGTACATATCCTGGTGAGATTAACTCCACTATGGATAATGATGCTATGTTTACATCCCACTATTAACACCGTCTAACTCCGCTTTGTTGGATCATGAGGTTAATCCCATATCCAAGCTAACATAGATATCCCATATATATTTATTTCGCCTTCGTAATTGGGATCGTGTAAGAAATATCAACAGCGGGTACGGGATCTTGTTGGTCCACCTTTGACCACCATACATGGGAGAAGATGGCCCATCGTGTAGGGAAAGTGTACAACCTCTGCAGAGTTATTTAAATCTATTCGAATAGCCACGTCCTTGGAATGGGCGAATGCTAGGCCAGAACATCTATGATTAGATACACATTGATGATAACTAACATGTGGTGTCATGACAGCCAGTGATGACATGGGATACCCCGGGGAACTAGCTAAGAGCAGTTTTAGAGACTCTGCTAGGGCCCAAACCCTTAATAATTACAACCCCCTAATTGGGACTTGCCGAAAGCACGTTGTACTCACCCCTCTATTTTTACAGACATCGGCACATGTGAAGGTAAGATCGACAACAAGGTAGAGGATAGCGTATCGTAGGCATTCACGAAGTGTTTGCTTAGGAGGAGGATGTTGAAGCCCGAATTCATCCATGCACAAGTCCGCACTGTGTGGGTATGGGCCAAAGTGTCATAGTTAATCCTTCGCTTCTCGGTTGGCCAACTCGATATATCAGAACCCCCGACCGGTGACTCTTCGTCGTCACCGTAAGCCCCTTTCTATCCTATATTTCAATAGCTCGGTTTACTATTATTCACATTTACCATTATCGTCACTAATAGGCGTGCTTGTGGCGTGATTCTCGGGTGCAAACACGTGTGATTAACGACCCATTAAAAGTGGGGCGTGATGGACATTGGCTTTGAGTCGCCCAACCGCCACCACATGCGAACCTGAAGGGAGAAAAGGAAATGAATCGTCCATACGACCTAATAAAGGAAAGAATTAACAAGTAATAAAGGAAAGAATTAACCGCATAAAAAAAGAAGAAAATTAATCATGCAATAAAAGAAGGAAAAAAGAAACGAATCGTCCATGCTACCCGATAAAGGAAGAAATTAACCACGCTAAAGAAAGGAAAGAATTAACCACACAATAAAGAAAGACATTAACCACGCACATTGGTTGTTACGATAAAAATAGGAAGGAAACCGTGACTCCTGCTCTTCCACCCGCCCATAAATAGAAGGAAAAAAAAAAAATCTAGGAGGAAAAAAAGAAAAAAATCCCACAAAGACCCAATCTCGGAGGAAAATCACCGACCCTACCTACCATGCTTTTTTCCTTTTTGAGCTTCCATACCCGAGAGAAAATAGGAAACTAAAAATAAAAAAGATCCGCATGCACCCCTCCCCATGCCCAAGAGAATTTAGAAGGTGCGATCAATCACACCCTCCCCACCTGCATGTAAATTTGGAAGGTGTGATCCTCCCCACCCATGTGAATTTGAAAGATGCAATCAATCAATCACGCCCCCCACCCGCACACAAATTTGAAAGGTGCGATCCTCTCCACCCATGTGAACTTGGCAGGTGTGATCAATCACGTCCTCCTCACGCCCATGCAAATTTGGAAGGTGTGGTCAATCACGCCCTCCCCACCCGCACGCAAATTTGTAAGGTGCGGTCTCTCCGCCTCCCCACCAAAGCATGCAAATTTGGAAGGTGCGGTCTCTCTGGCCTCCCCACCCGCACCAACGGTCAGGTATGCATACACAAGGTCCTTGATAATATTATCTTAGGCGAATTACAAAGAAGCCCATAAAATAGAGTATTAAAACAAGCGATATCCATGATTGTTTGTGTTACTTTCACAAAACTTATTTAGATTAAATGTCACTTTAATATCATTATTTAGTTTTATAGTATTGTTATCTTATCATGCGATCCATGTGTTTTTATATAAAATTTAGTTATCCCGCACCAACGCACGGACGTTTAACTAGTATTATATATATCTAATAATAAAGCAAAGAAATTTCAGTCATCCACTCTGTTTTGGTCTGCCCTCTCTTGTCCACATTTTATTTTTCTGGCTGTCGGCTGCCCTCTCCGTAGGTGAATTGTACCCTCTCCGTAGGCTGTACGTATCAAATAAGAATCTAAATCCAAATCCAGGTAATATAGACTGCTGCCTTTCCTAATCTCCTCGGCTTTGAGATCCCCCGAACGCCATAAGTTTCTCCCTAAAACCATATCAAATATTATACTCGAGTCTGTGCACAGGTTCGCCATTCCATGCTACGCCGCCATGGGCGACCGCCCTGTGCGATGGCCACTACAGGCAACGGCAGCTCCGCCTCAACTCTGCATGCTAGCAGCGGCGGGGGCTAGGCGCGTAAAAGAGTGACGCCGGCTCTAGGAAGAGTGGAGGCTGGCGCAGAGAGATCCTTCAAGGTAGCGTGGGGAGGGGTGGAGGAGGCCGGCGACAGCAATGCGCCGTTGCCCCTCCGAGCGATGCGGCCATGTGGGGATATATGTGTGTGCCAGCAGAAAGTGTCATGGAAGGACGAGAAGGCCAACATGGGCCACACGCCGGGACGAAAATCACTCGTGCGCGCTAGTACGCTCAGCTCGTATGACGAGAGAATTGGATATTTGTGCCCTGTTTTAAATAGCCCGCTATAGCCTTTCGAGGTAGGGTGCCGCTATTTCTGTTCATGTACAATTTAGCTGCTATAGCCCGCTATTATCTCTGCCATAGCTGTTTTTGAGGCAAACCGCTAAACACTCTTAGCCCGCTCTTTAAAACTACTAGTCCATCAACCCATGCTCCCACACGGGCTAACTTTGAGATACTTTAGCATTAGAAAACCCTATTTATTTAATGCATATTAACTGATAATGAAATTTACTTTATACAACTGATTTCTTTCTGAATCTGGATTTGGATCATTATTGTGTAGCATAGGTAATATAATGTAACATTAATTATTTTAAAAGTCTGTGTAACATTAATTTTATTCTATGGTTGTGTGTTATCTTTTTTTCTTCATTTTTTATCGCAGCATGGTTAATTTTGTCTACTATAAGTAGGGTATGTTGAACATGTCACATTTTATGAATTAAACTATATATATAACAAATTAGAAGGTTAGTTCACTGCATCTATGAATTAATCATCCAACATGTGCCCTTGCATAGGATAGAACCTTAAGTCAACTTAACATCTCAAATAAGTATATGATAACATTTAACATATCACATAGCCAATTAAGATCCTTGGTAGAGCTTGATCTGAGATCAGAGCTTGATCTGAGATCATTGATCGCATACACGTGGTAACCTAGAGAGAGCATTAATATCTAAGTCTTTTGACGATCTTTCAAAGAATCCCAAATACCGGTAAAATATAGCTACATGTGTATGCATTAACCGTCCCCACTTTAAAAAATTCCTCGAGTCTGATCGGTGCTGCCTGACACAAAACTCATGTTCTAATGAAATGATGGCCCCCTCCCCTGGTAAATTTATTCAAGAAGAATTCAACGTTACATTCGCTGGCACCAGTATCTTCGGTCACAAAGGAAATAGAAGATTGACTAATAAGGATATGCTATGATATTCGTGGTAGTTTAGGTATAAAATTTTAGGTTTACTTTGAATTGTCATTCATAATTACAGATGTGGTTGTTTAAGATGCAAATTTAAAAGTTATGTTGACTATCTTCAACCGATGAACAATGAAAATAATAAAAATTACTGTAAAAAAAATAAAACAAACTCCAAACAAATGGTTTATTGTTTCCTTGCCGTTGAAAAAAGAATTGTCTTGCTATTTTAGACTGTCACACCTCTTTTACGGGCAATGCAATGCAAGTGCATTTTTTGTGGGGATGATATATTAATAAACAAACTTTATTTTAATTTGATTTTTTAATTTAAAGATTAACCAAAGCGAACATCATTGGCTGATATGCTATTAATACAAATATATAAGAATTTTTTGTTAGAACATATACATATATTTTATATTAATAGGGAAAATCTTTTCTACTCCCTGGGAGGAGTAGTTACTCCGTGTGTAAACCACGTACAACGTACCTGCTCCTCTAATCGCGCGTACAACCTCCGTCTGTCCTCCCTCACGTCCCCTCACGACGTTAACCGTGGCAGGATGCTTAGCGGGTTGGAGAAGGCTGACTCGATCCGTAATGGATAGTATATGGAGTATATTACAAAGTCTAGCAATAGGACGTCTGGAAGTGATGACGGCGGCGGCACCGACTTCCGCGTGGTGCTACTCGCGCCCACCCTCAATCCATTGGCGGCGTCGGTCCCCAACACCTGTCCTGTTAGCGTCCCCATGGCACACGGGCAGCAGCGGCCTGCCGGCACACCAGCGGCGGCATCACGATTCACGTCTAGAGGCCAGCAGCATCAAAAACGGAGATTCCTGCCGACCTCTACTTCACCAGGTTGTGGAATTATATCCGGAGGAGATCACATTTGTTGTATTTTTTTTTATTCAGATGATGAGAGTATCGCCGATTTTGATATGGCTACTACTGGGTTTCATAACGAGATCGATCCTAGACCTGATCTGATTTATTTATTCCATGATGATCGAGAGAAGGTGCGCATGCATCCGGCCCTGATCTGATGTCACATGTATGGATCTATTAAATCTGAATCGGAACAAGGTAATGATATTCTGATGACTGTACAGAGATCACTTCTAATCCTCCATAATTTTTATTAGGTACTCTACTAATAATCCTGTTCGTTCGCTATAATTAATGCTATCACGGCGAGCAAGTGCGGTGAGTTGCACGCAAGTGCCATGGTTGCAGATCCTTACAAATCGTGATGAGTGCGATTCTTTTGTGATTCACCTATATACGTTCAGATCCTTACAGTTGCATCGATCATCTCATCTCATCCCGGCGCTGCATTGCATGCTCATTCGTTCCTAACACATGCAACCATTCCAGGTCCTCGGTTTCAACATCTGTTTTCACGGCGTGCTACACCTGTGTCATGTGATTTCTCGACACTGTCTCGGTGGTTCGACATCGTTAGGACTATCAAGCAAGATGGACTAATTTGATTTAATTTAAATACTCTCAGTATATTACTAGCTTCTTGTAGTTTGGTTATTGCATCGAAAGTTTCTCTCTCTCTCTCGTATGTCTTTTAAAATTTGAAAGATATGCAGTGGTACGTACTTCATGCACAACTTAGTTGTATACAATGATACTCAAATCTAAATTGTGTATGTAGTAATACTCAAATTTGAATCGTGTATATGGTCATACTCGCATCTAAAACTGGGTTTATAATGATACTACCTGAACTGTGTATCTGGTCACAAGTATACACGCATACTACTACATTTATATATATTTATATGGACATACTTCCAGAGTATAAGTATGTTATACAAGTTATACAAGTATGCACACAAACTTCTAAAAACTCAGGTATATACACACTCTAGTATTTCTACTATACCGTTGTATACTCAAATCTAAATTGTGTATGTTGTCATACTCACGTAGAAAACTTAGTACTCCCTCCCTCCATCTATCGGAGGGATATTACCAAAAACTTTTTTTTTTTTTCCAAAATTGGAGTCATATTAAGCCTGAACCACACGCTTCTTTCCTCGCCTGATGCGCTCACGGCCCATCCGAGCTTCTTTCCTCGCCCCTAATATGACTTCGATACATGGACGGAGGGAGTATACAGTAATAATTTTGAATCGTGTATATGGTCATACTCGCATCTAAAACTTGGTATATAATGATACTCAGACCTGAATATTGTGTATTTGGTCACAAGTATACACGCATACTACACTTCAGACAAATACATGTGTACAAGTAAAAGTATGCGTGTATACTACTATGTTATACAAGTATGCACTCATACTTCTAAAAACTTAGGTATATACACATACTAGTATTTCTACTATACCCTCTAATTAATCAAAATACTCTCTAATTTAAAAACAATGTACCATGAGGCACTTGTTTTTAAAATATACCCAACCGGGGCAACCTTAAGTATGGTTTCATACTTCCTATAAATATGTATGTTTACATACTCGTACTCATTATATATGTATATGTGCACATACTCATGTGGTAGGTATATGTATATACTCACTAATTCAAGTGTGCTTCGAGAAAATATCTCTATCTCTATATCTCTATTCTCTATTAACATAAAAAGAATGAAAGTAAGACTGTCATTCGGGGGTGTTAAAAAATTTTCACCTCACTTTCAACCCTCATGCGATCCACCCACCATCCCGCATGATCTACTACCTGCGATCCCACCAAATATAGAAGGTCAAATATAGAAGACCACAACAATCACGTATCTCTTGACAAATATCCCACAAAATATAGAAGGCCAAATATATAAGGCCACAACAATCACACATCTCTTTACAAATATAGAAGACCACATATAGAGGCAACAAGAAACAATTAGCCACATGCGACCTCTGCTCCCGTGCGAGCAGCCTCTACTCCTCGTGCCACCCTCGCCACGACGTCGACCTGCTTCATCATCCTCGCTGTAGTGCCTTGCCGCGACGTCGCCCTCGCCCTCATGTGATGCCGCGATCGTCGACCTGCTCTGTTGTCGTTGCCGTCGTGCTTCACCGCGCCGCGAGGACGCGTCATCGTTCTAGGCGTCGTCCTAGCGACCAACGTCGCTGCTCCATCACCCGCCTGGTACGTACGCGCTCCGATCTCTTGGCGTTGGGTTTCTGTGCCGCCGCCCCAATGGGGTACAACCAGCCGTCGCAGCCGCTAGGTTTGGCTTGCCCGCCGTTGATGTTCATGATCCGGTGCGCTATTCATGATCCGGCACGCTGTTATCTTTTTTGCCTCTGTTCATGATCCGCCGCCGTTGTTCTCCTATCCAGTGTCGTATGTTCCCTCTTCCAGTGTCGTCCTCGCTGCAATAGCTTGTTGCGACACCGTCCTCGCCCTCATGTGACGCCGCGTCGTCGACCTGCTTTATTATCGTTGTCGTCGTGCTTCACCACGTCGCACTGAGTATCATCTCCTATCTTTTATGAATTATATATGTATAAATATATAAACTAACGGTTACTTTCAGGAAGGTGTTTTCTCTCTTTCTCTCCCCCTCTCTCTCTCCCTCACACACACACTCGTACACACTGTTATCCAACTGAATTTAACAATGTGTCTGTGTGATATCATCTTGCAGAGTTAACCAAGGTGGCAGCACGCCACGAAGCCCAAGACGACGAATCTGATCGGCGTAGGAGGGTATGTGGTTCCCTTCAATATATCTTTGGTGAGGAGTTGCAAACATATGAACAGAGAATATATTGGGATGATGTGGAAGTTTCCTAGATGGTATTGAATTAGTTAAGCACGGATACACATACATATGAATCATAGTTTTGACTCTGCTGTAGATGATCCACAAAACTTGTTTGGATTAAATGTTATTTTAATATTATTGTTTATTTTTATAATATTGTTATCTTATCATACGATCCATAATTTTATATAAAATTTAAATTATCCCGTAGCAGTCAAAAGAAAAGAGTCGTACCGCCTCCTACAGAATGATAAATGCCAACGACAGATCCTGTATATACGCGTGCGCTCCGCATATATCTATGCATGCATACGTCCAATGCAATTTGATTTTATCCAAACCTGTTAGCACCGCGAGCAGCTGGCCTGACCGCGCAGGAGCAGCGTCTCCCGTTAACTGGCCCCTAACGTCTGTTTACTTTATGGTGGGACTAACTACTCTACTTGGGAGTAGAAAACACTCACCCTTATTAATATATTAATATAATCAACCAACCTTTTTTTTATGATAGGTGTAACTAGATATTTTTATTGAACAACAGCAGATTAGTATTTCATCCGTGCGGCTAGAGTTTTTTGGGCAATCAAAATTTCTATACCTACCTACTGTAAGCCGGTTAAATGATGACGTGGAGGAAAGAAGGGAGGAGAGAGAGAGGAGAAGCAGGCTGTAAGCTTACAGCCCGGCTTGGACTGAGGAACCAAGAAACTTTGTGAGACGATAACCGGGTCCATTATTAAATGTTGAAGACTTAACCATTGTACGGGGTGGGGTGAGAAGTAGGCTGCAAGGATCCTTACAGCCGGCGGCCGGCTGTATTATAATACTTGCTGTAATAAAACACGAAAATTTCGCCAATCTGCCACGCCAATTTCATCCGCCACCTCCTGTCCGCCCAGGCAAAGTTTTGAGTTGGAGACGAACACGGACACGGACGACAAGGGGCGTGCGGCAAGGCCGGCGTCGGATGCATGCGCGCGGGACCTCCACCCTCTGCACTCGATTTAAGCCACTCCGGGACCTCCGCCTCGCTCTTCTCCGCTCTCTTCAACTTCGCCCGATCCGCCCGCCCGTGATCGGGCGCCGCCGCGGTCGCCGGCGGCGGCGGTGCCGCCCCGCCGATCCCCCACTCGGACCACCAAATCGCCCTTCCTCGAGCCCGTCCTTCCCTTCCGCTCCTCCAGTACGAGCATTGACCAGCTCCGCGGGCCATCTCCCGTCGTCCTGATCGCCCCTCTCCCGCTCGTTCTCTAGGTAGAAGAGGGCTCACATTGTATTAGAAACTTTTTTTCAGGGTTCCCGATGCTTATATGCTAGAGAGGGAGAGTTTTAGATCCAGCCTTCGTTGTTTTCTAAAAAGTTTAGGGGTCCTGATGCACATGTGTTTTTCTATTTCAGCTTTATTTCAAAAATAATTTCAGATTTCTGTGCAAACTTTGAAAATTCATAACTTGAGATTTAGAGCTCCGTTTTGAGTGAACCAAATTTTGTTGTGGTAAATTGGCACAAATTTTTCGTGTTTTATTATTAGGTATAGATATGACAATGCGATGCTACAGTAAAATATGCTAATGATAAATACATTATGCTTATAAATCCGTTTGACGTATTATTGACGTATTCGAAAACTCAATGTCTATGTGACACCCCTAAATTATTATAGGTGAACATAATGATCTTTCTGTTTTTTACTTTTATTAATTTGGTAATTGTAATTTTGTTTTAATATATACGTTTATTCACGATATATATATAGTGCATAGACTGTTCGCTCATCCATGCCGTTTTTTTTTGGTACTATTTTTCTTCAATCTCTTCGTAACTATATGGTACAGTGGAGGTGTTCAAAAATTATAATAAAGGACAGATACTTTTGATGTATTGTATCGTGTATTTATTATTGAATGATGTCATAGTAGACGCTCAAAACACAACATATTTAAAAAAATAAAAGTCAATAAATAGTACATTCATCTTTTTCAGTAGAACAAATGGTAGAGGAAGATTATTTTTTTCGCCCATATCCCGTAGCAACGCACGGGCATCTTTCCTAGTATTTTATAACGTAAAGATAATATTTTGTAATATATTAACAAACTATAAACGTGATCGCTATTACCGTACCCATTATATTAGATATTTTTATTAACAACGGTGGTGAGTATTTATTTTATTATATTTTATAATGGCAAAAGTGGGTAATTAAGATATAAGTTTAAGGGTTACTTTAGGTTATTTTCGTAATGGCAAGGTGGGTAATTTTTAGAAGAACACAATATAGATCTAACGGCTATTAATATTAGTGGTGATTGGAGTCCATCAAATGGATGGTTAGATCTTTCTAATTTTTGTGAGAATTTCTAGCATTTATCTTTTTTTCTTAGCGGCGCTGGTGAGAGATAACGTGAAGTCTCCATTGGAGCCTCCAATTTGTAATAGTATAGTAAGATAAGATGCCCAGCAGTATTAAATGAACTGAAAACAAATGTTAAAATGCAAATCTCAACACTAAATTTTTGGAGCTGCAAGGCTGCAACCTAGGGTGAACCAATCACAATCAATCCATCATATATCTCATGTGAATCTGTGATGCAACATCATGTGACACCTGGGAAACCAACATCATGTGACACCTGGGAAACCATGGATGAGACTCAGCTAATCACAAAATGAGCTGCAGGGTTAAACTGAAAACACAACGCAGAATGCAAGCCTCAACTCAACAAACAAGATTCTGGGGCTGTGACATGGAATAAAACCAATGCCAAGCAGTTCATTAATCTCATGAAAATGTATGATTCACAATTTGTAACTTGTGGTTTCTGGTGGTATGTACACGGGAGAACTATTGAGCATAGCAAATGATGCCATTTAATCGGGTATGTCTTGCAATTGCTTGCTCTTTTAATATATTCAGTGTTCAGTTCTTGCACACATCTTTGTCTGGATACATTGGTGAAAAGCTTGTGGGTTCTAGATTGTTATTTGTGCTTCGTTCTATGGTTTTGACTTTTAAAACATTTGGCAAAAAATTGAGTAATGCTGGATGGCTTAAAAATTTGAGTTTGCATCAACTGTCCACCATAATGGATTTTTTTTCTTTTGCATTTTCTGTCATGAATTTGGGTTTGCATCCACTGTCCTCCATCATTGGTAATATAAAGTATTTAGTTTGATCTAGCGAACAAATCTATATGGAAAAATGTCATGGCAATAACTTCTTTAGAAAATGCATGTAAAATTTCTTTTGAATACTGGCAAAGAAAAAGAAAAGGAAATATAATGGAAGAGTTCTCTAGTCTTATCATGTTGCAAAACAATGCTACAAACTGTAGTGTGTAGTGCTTAAATTATAAAAATGATATGCGATAGAAATCTTGTTCAGTAAAAATCAAACGTGAGTATAGGAGAATGTTATGGCCCACTGTCAGATAGTAGAAAGTATCTTGAGCTTTTTGGTTTTTACAGTGTAGTCACTTTGCTAATTGATTTAATCTTAATGTGCAACCAAACCAACCTTGTGACAAGTGGAAAACGTTCTGCAAAAGATGTCCTGAGAAGAATGCCTTTTAAATTCAGGCATTTTATTACGTGATTTGATTTTATATTTTTATCTCAATGAGCGAACAATCTGATAACAAGCGGAGAATGAAGAGTATGCAAAATATCACCTGACACATTGTCACTCATTTTTCCAGCTAAATACTGGCCGCCTGAGTTTGTCCATGAAAAATTAATAATTATAAAATACATCATCAGTATAAAAAAAGTACAAACATTATTGTCAACAAATATTGTGCTTGTGCCTAGCTAACTGGAAACACCGTATAGGAAATATAGCACAACCATCCAAATATGCCAGTACTTCTTCTTTTTGTTTTTGAGATAAAATGCATGGTGATTGAGCACATTGATGCCACTAGATCACTTTCTCTTAACCTTTCTGGCAACACTACTTTGCTCCTTTTTCTGCATATTTTGAAACATTTTGACGCTATCTCAACCAAAGAAAGTTCCATCATCTTTGCCCTTATATCTGTTGCAACTTTCACCTAAAAACTGCAGGAAGCAGTTGTTTGCCGGAGGGAGAAGCTGAAAACTTAATCCTGAAAGCTGAAGCTATATGATGGAATTTGTGCTGTGCTTTTTAAAAGCGGCTAACCTCTGAAGAAGACCTGGAGAAGACCTGGATACAGAGGCCTGAAAGCTGAAAACTTAATCCTGAAATCTGTGCTGTGTTTTTTTAAAGGCGGCTAACCTCTGAAGAAGACCTGGATACAGAGGCCACCTTCCACCTGTTTTTTTTTTAACACTCCTTCGATATGGTTGTCCTTGGATATATACTCATGCAGCTTGAAATCCTTACGCTCATATTGTTTTCCATCATCAGGTTGCGTACCGTGTGTGGTACTGTTTGGTTAATAGTCCCTTGTATCCTTTGTCCAATAGAAACCAAAAATCATTGAGCAACATTGATGTCATTGTGAATTTGTGATGGCAGTCATCAAGCAACCTATTCAATATAGGATTATAACCGCACAGCTCTGTCGCCGGTCGTGGAATCCTGTGAAGGCTGACCCAAGTTGTGTTTTTTTTTTTCGTTTTTAAAAAAAAGGTGTAGTCGCCTACATCTACTTCTTTGTTGCCAAGTAAAACATTGGGCGGTGGAAATGATTGGTTATATGCATGGAACTGGTTTATTTAGTGGGTGGATCAAAATGGGATCCCCACCTGCATTTCCATTCGCAGATACCGGGGTAGCCCGGTTAGTGGAAGGCAAGGCCTTATGGGGTCTTACATCAAGGAACTAGGGGGAATTCCCCGTGCGTTGCGGGCGGGTATGAAGAAGAATTATAAATGGCCTCGATGCCAATCACTAAGAATTAGCAAATTTATATGTAAACATTATATTACAAATTAAAATCACTAAGAACATAATACACACACACACAAATTCTCTTTTAGCATTGAAATCAACTTCCTTACGCAAGTGAAACTGTGAAAGTTCAACTGAATATAAGTTGCTTCGTGTGATTGATAATGCCGTATTCAGCAGCCGCTACCAGCAGCTGTGTGAGGTCTTCACACTTGGTGGCAGCGGCAATGCTCGGTGGAGAGGAAAGAAGACTGCTCAGGATCATGTTGACATGAGCCCGCTGAGCAGAGTCGTCGTCGATGGGGTTGTGTGTTTTCTCTTGGACGAGAATCTGATCAACCGACATGTTCAACGGCCAAAAGGCATTGCTTCGTTTGACCTTCTGACAGAAGAGTGGAGATCAATTCTCCAACGACCTGTTAGCATTCCTGCTTACTGTTCTAATCTTTCTCTGGCTGTCCTCAATGGATCCCTAGTTCTGGTCCATTGTATGTTACATGCTTTAATGGACCTGTGGTTTCTGGTGGCCTTTGAGAAGAGCTTATGGGTCAGAAAACATACTGTAGAGATCAGATTGAGTGTCCGTGATGAATTACTCATGCATCCTTTTGGTGATACTGAAGAATGGAAGTATAGCTACTTATCTTGGATCTAGAGGATTGTTGAGGATTTATAATCCAAGGACCAAAACTTATAGACATGTGGCAGAGATGGGGTCCCGTGTTGGAATTGGTTTTTACACGGGAAACCTATTGAGCAAAGCAAATGATGCCATTTTATGAGGTGAGAATTACAATTGCCTGCTCTCTTTTTAATATATCCAGTTCATGCTGATATCTTTGTCTGGATACATTGGGTTCTAGATTGTTATGTGTGCTTTATTCTGTGGTTTTGAGCTTTGAAACAACATTTAAGCAATGCTATGTATGCTGTGATAAAAATTAGTAATGCTAGATGACTTGAGAATTTAAATTTGCATCAACTGTCCACCATCATGGTTTATATAAAGTTCTTAGTTCGATTTAGATAAATGCATGGAAAAATGTCATGGCAACAATTTCTTTTGAATATCCATGCCAAATTTCTTTTGAATACTGCCGCAGCAAAAATTAAATATAATGGAAGTGTTTCTGTAGTCTTATCATCCATAAGAATACTACAAACTCTAGAATGTAGTACAAAAATATAAAATTGACATGGGAGAAACTTGAACTTCTAAAACCCATACATTATAGAAGAATGTTATGGTCCTCTACCAGATAGTAGAGAGTAATCTTGAAGTTTTTGGTTTTTGCTAGTCTTACTGAGCTACAAATCTCAAGACAAGTGGAAAACGTTCTGCAAAAATGTCCTGAGAACAATGCGTTTTAAAATGCAGCCATTTTATTATTTGATTTTATCTGAATGAGACAACAGTCTGATAAGAAGTGGAGAAGAGTCAGCAAAAGATCGCCTGACACATTGTCACTCACTTTTTACAGCTAAATACTGATCGCCTGAGTTTCTTTCTCCATGAAAAATAAATGTATGATGGAATGCAGCATCAGTATAACAAGATGCAATTATTATCCAACAATTATTGTGCCTAGTTAATTGGAGACGCTTATATATAGGAAAGAATAGCGCAGCCACACAAATAGGCCTATGCTTTTTCTTTTTTGATTTAAAGTGGTGAGTGAGCATATTGATGTCACTGGATCACTTTTTAAACCCTTTCTGGCAACACTATTTTGCTCCTTTTTTTCTGCATATTTTGGAACATTTTGACGCCATCTCTAGCAAAGATAATTCTATCATCTTTTCCCTTGGTATAGCTGTTGCAAGTTTGACCTAAAAAACTTGCAGGAAGCAGTTGTTTGCTGGAGGAAGAAGCTGAAAACTTATTAGTCTTGAAAGCTGAAGTTATATGAAGGAATGGAGACAGATTCATGCTGTGCTTTTTTGGAAGTTCAAGGCTCACCTCTGAAGAAGACAGAAAACTTCCTTCCACCTACTTGTTATTAATTGGATCACATACTCTTTCGCTTACATGGCTTGAACTCGTTACGCATATATATTGTTATCCTTCCATGATCTGAAAACGTAGTATATATTGTTATCCTTCCATGATCTGAAAAAAGTAGTTGATATGAATTACAGAATGTGTATTGCCGCTGCCAGCAATAGGGGTGGAAACTGATTGGTTATGCTTGGGACTGGATTTGAATGTTATTGCTTTCCACTTTTTTTGTCCTATTTAGATATGTATTCAAATAGTTTCTTGGATACTAATACAAAATGGATTGTTTGAATATAGATTTGCATTTGGATATCCATTTAGTTTTATTATCTATAAACATCAAATCAGTAATAGTTTTTAAGAGATAAATTCATGTAATGATATACCAAAATCTTGGTTTGTGATGTGCCGCCCCATGGCCTAATCGGCGATGACTTGTGCTCAGAGAAGGACCCTGTGGAGGCAATATCCTCCACATCCACCAGCGTTGGCTTGGAGATTTTGCTGACGATGAAATTTGGGGTTCTAAAGGTCAGCTCACTCAGGACTGCAGAAAATAAATTCTCCATTGTTCAGCAATACTCTCCTCAGAAAGATAACAGAGCAGGTGGAGGAAAGAATGAGCAGGAGGTGGGGTAAAATGGTAGAGATCTATTACGAAAATCTAGAGAGGTTACTAGTCAAGTCATGCAGGAGGTCACTCCAGTCCAATAGTCCATGCACATGTTTTGACCCTATCGATCCTTCATCAACAGGCCATTATGCACAACAGAAGTCCAATAGTCCAGCTTTTTTTTTTTGCCCTTTCCAAATGGGCATTGAGATTTAAGTTCACCCCCTGAATGTCAAGCTGTCTCTTAGTTAAAGTGGTAGAAAGTCCATGATGCACAACAGAAGACTAGAAAAACAGTAGAAAAACAATGCTGACTGAAGCAATGTTTCTGCCTTTTACCAGATATATATAACCGTGTGAACTGTAAACTTGAGGCTAGAAGTGATCCATATTAAGCAAAAAGTCTTTGTTTGTCTGAAGCATAGGCAAAGAAAAACCAAGACCATGCACTGCTGCAAAGAAAATTGGCGACCACGCACTACCAATGTTTCTCTTAGAGTGCATTGTATATCCATTTTTGTGGTAACAGGAAATAAAGAGAATGATATATTCAATTGCAAGTGTTTGTGGATCAGCATGAGCTGAAAAAATATCTTCAGAAAGAAACTACAGTGCTTAATTCCAATGATAACACATTTCTTGAGAATATATATGCTGAGATGAAAACGATAATACAAGATATAATACAGGCCGGGTGACCCACAAATGAGGATAATGCAGGTTAATGACCCACCAACACCAAAGAAAAGCCAAAAAAATTCCTTGTAAGAAAGGACAGATACTCTGCATGCCATTGCCAACACACTTTGGACAGCAACAACCTCACCATCCTAAATATATAGTCGTTAAAGCCTACCTATTCACCATTACCACAATTATTTTGCCACCATCAGATTTCTACTTGACATAGAAATAGAAGCAGCCTTAACATGAGCACCTTCAATTTGTCAACAACTTGGCGCACCCAGCATCGGTCCTTCCTATGCTGCATCTACTCTGCACCAATGCCTGAAAATTCTGGAAATAACATGAGCCTGTACAGGAATCGATCGATTTGAACGTAGGCAGGAGGCATTAGGATACTGCTAGTACCTTGAGTGCACAAGCTCACACCGGAGAAAACACCATGCACACTTGTACGCCTTGTTGACACAGCCAGACACTAGATCTAGAGAGTAGATCCCATCATCCACCGTCCATAGAAAAATGAGACGAGCGCCATCCGCAAAGCCAACCAATTCAACCGTGCTCGAGTATGTGCCAACCGGTAGCAGCAGCCACTTGAGTTGGTCTGTGATGAGTAGGCGTAGGAGAAGAGGTGCACCAGCACGACGGCGAAAGCGGCGCCACGCAGGTAAGAGATGAAAGATGTCGTTATGACATGACGACCATGGCTTCTTTTCTTAGGAAATTGCTGTTACACTTATTGGATTGGATATCCGTGCAGAAGAGGGATTGCATGATGGCAATTCACTGGATCAGAGTACTTAAACCTGCACAAATGCAACAAATTCTACGAGATAAGCAAGCTAAATCTGCAGAAATGGGGAAATATGAGACGACATGAGGATGATCTGAGCGTTTCAAGGAGACAATAAAATTGTGTTAATCTCAAATGAGTTTTCAGCAATGGGCCTCAGCTCAAATGCCAATTTTACATCCTGAGAGCTCATAAATACCATGTCACGCACACTAGGATTCACAAAAGTCTTAAACTAACACAACCAGCCAGAGTCATAACGCCATCATACGAGTCTTACATATCCACACACGAATAAGGTAGATAAATTAGATAGATGCATGATAGGGTTCTGTTGTCTCCGGCGTGCGCAAACAGAACATCCAAGACGATTAAGATAATTCTCCGAGCGCCAAAAAGAGAAGAGCAGCCAAGTTAGTGAAGCCGTCGTCCTCTTCCTCATCATCGTCAGCGCTGCTCACCATAGCCTCACTGTCATCGTCATCGTCATCGCCGCTCCCCATGGCCTCACTGTCATCATCATCATCATCATCATCATCATCATCATCATCATCGTCACTTGGCGTAGCCTCATCATCATCATCACTGCCCTCATCTCCCCCTTGAGACCCTGACACAAAAGCAATGCCTGCAGGAAGAAGCCCACTTTGTAGGATTGACAGTTTTCTTTAACCAAATATACAGGATCCTTATCAAAAAAAAAAAAATATATACAGGATTCACCAACTGCTGATTGCATATATCAGTTCAGTAGATATTATTCTATTTAACGATAAGAATAATGAGCAGAAATTAGCAGAAAATAATTCAGATCAAATGAGCATAGTTCAATGGATTTTTTCAAAATGTAATACTCACATGTTGTTCTTTCCATATATCACTCCATATTTATGATGATTCCCCAAGTGAATGCCCAGCAAGATAAATTGGAGAAGCAAGAGCTAGTAAGATAAATTCTGTAATTTTCTTTTTCTTTTTCTCAACCTCAACCCAAGAAAAGCTTAAATGGATCAGTGTCTTGGAAAAACTAAGATGAGTTCGATGGTGGAAGCAGAGAAAGCTTGTTGCGACAATATAGTAATACATGACTAGCACATGTTCAGCTACACCTGAAGAAACTGAAACTGTACACAACTCATGCATCCTTCTGCAACTGCTGCAGTACTGCTGTTGAAGGATAAAGCAACAGCTCTGTGACAGACAGAATGTGAAGCACAATTCAGAAATCGATACACATGTATCATGTTCTACAAAATTATGGAATCTTTCGGATATGCAATCTCGTTGCTGTCCTAAGCTCCCATAGTCCTACCAGTGTTTACCTGCTGCTACCCTTTAAGCCTTTCCATGTGCTTTCTACTGTATTCAGAAAAACAGAAAAGGCCTGCCTTCTAGCGTAGCATTTTTTACAATTCATGTATGTACCATACTTTTCGATGAACCATTCATATATTGTGAATTGAGCCTAAAGATTTTTATGATGGATGCTTACCAAAAACACCATCTGAGCATTGCTCAATTCAGGTTATTGAACGCGTGGAACTTCCATTCTATCCCAGTTCTCATGTTCAACGCACAGGATATGAAAGTTGAACTAACATAGAATTAGGCAGAATTCACTCTCTTGAGAATAGGACAATAGCTATTTTATACTCTGCCAACTATATTTGTCACAATCTTCAATTAAAGCGAAAAGGTTTAGGTGTGCACATTGACTAAGGCCAATTCATATTTTTTTTTTTCCTGAGAAAAAGTCTAGGTTAGTTCAGATGTTACTAGCTTATGATTACAGACAAGCCAAGAACTTCACAAAACAATGATCAAGGAAACAACTGTAAGAGATACACCTTGAACAAAACGCAGAACCTTTAAGCAAGACATCCTTCTAAAGCTATAGAGTTGGCCCACAATGATCCCTACAATACTCACCAGTAACACGCGGTAGAGCACTTGAGGCACCTCTTGATCCATCACCTGTTGAGGTCCCTCCCAATGCTGCAGACATAGACAAAATTTGAAATTTCAATTAGCCAGTTGAAATACAATTTGGCCATAAAGAAGAGTTGTAATAACCAGACACAAAAACAAGCACAAAAAAAAATCTGGCCAGTCAAACAGACAAGCAACACTAATTTATTATCCAAAGCTGAATTCATAACTCGAGAATTCAGATCAGTTACCAAGATCCCATCATCTGTCCATAACAGTCGACGGGTGTGAATAAATTCTTAGGCGTATCTAGGCAATATGAAGAGTGGTCCTATCTAGACCAGAGTAACATATAGTTCTATGACGTTATGGTATTTTGCTGTGCTGGATCTCAATCATGAATAAGCATAGCTGTACTGGATTAAAGATAGACACGGCATATGAATGCTAGACTGTAGTACCTCGGTTCCAGAAGCTCATGTAGGGAAAAATGCTGGAGCCACCCTTGACATTGCGTACCTTCTTGACTCTACTGGACTTAAGATCAATCATGAAGAACCCAACTCTTGTTCGAACAAAAATAATGCCAACGCCATTTGCGTAGCCTACCACAAAAAAAGGTGAGGTTGAGAGGGAACGTATGGGCATCAGTGTCTTGAGGTCAATGACCCTCCTTGGCGCCCACCTCGCATCTTTGTCAGAACCAATCTCCCTCGACCACAGGCAGAGATGTGACTTAAACACAGTGGCAACTCCCAGCCCGCCATCCTCCGCGGTCATGAGCATGACACGCTGCTCCGAGAGGCAATCACGTGGTGGGTGAACCACAGCCACTTCCCTTGTGCCCACATTGTATTCCAGGATTTTGTTATCCGGCTGAAGCAAGAAGTAAAGTGCATCCCCCACAAGTGCGCTGGGCTCCAATTGTAGGTGCCCGTCATGTTGGTGAGCTCCAAGATTAGGCGGCCAGCTCCACAAAACATCCTCCGTCGAGTATGTGTAGTCGTGGACCTTCATTCCCTTGATAGCCACAAAGACGACGGTGAAGCGGCTGCCATGACAGTCGAGGTGATCGCAGCCGGTGGCGGTGCAGAGCACAGCCGCGTTCCAGTTGACCGGGTACAGGGTCACCGGCATGAGGGGCAGGCTACGCATCTCGCCCGTGATGGGGTCCCAGACGACGAAGCGGCTGTTCCAGCACGCCGCCCCGGCCCCGATGCGGAGGAGAACGCGGCCGTGGCGGGCGTCCACGACGTGGCAGTCGCGCAGCTCAGCGCGGGGCAGGCAGGAGGCGGCGGCGTCGGTGGGGACGAAGCGCGCGACGGTCGGGGGCTCCTCGTGACGGCACCCGCGGGCGCCCGTGGTGTTGCGGAAGAAGCCAAGCATCGGGGCTGCGCCGTGGAACGCGCGGTACCGGCGGCGGAAGCCGGGGTCCGCGGCGAGGCGGAGCGCGCGCTTGCAGGCGAGCGCGGCGCGGACGAGGCTCCCGGGGTCCTCCGGCGGGAGGCGGAGCAGGATCTCCTCCGCGAGCTCGTCCGACAGCGACATCGCCATCGCCGGCGCAATCCTGCGGCGCGGCGGTGGCGGCGGCGGCGGCGAGGGTTTTGGTGGGGTTTGGGAATGAGTTCGATTCGATTTCACAGTTTCACTGTGCAAGTGAGGCCACGATGCAGTGACGGTTAGTTCGTCCACCGGACACCACCTTCTTGGGCCTGCTAGGTACTGGCCCAATATGCATGATTACTCTCTACATCTCCCCATCTCTATTCATTTCAATCAATGGGTCGAGCTAGCGCTCGGACGTCCCATGGATTTTATTCCTATCGGACGCCTCCTTCTGCACAGGCCCAGCTCCCCTTAGGCGCACGTCGGTACTGGAAATTTCATCGCACGCCTCCTCTCCACCTGACAGCCGGTACCATCCTCGCCGCGCTCTTCGCAACCCGTCCGAGTGTTCTTAGGATGTACCTCCACCCACCGCACCCTGCCCCATCCTTGCCGCCCGCATAGCATGTGAAACCCAAGGCCCGCACAGATCCGCACTTATGCTTGGTTTGGCTGCGGTTGCCCAGATTCAAAGCCATGGGTGACCATGGATTCATAGAGGCTGCAACATAAAAAGAATCTGCTGCAACATCGATAAAAAACTACTGCAACATCAAAAGAACATATACGCAACATGTCGTGGTCTAATACCACGGTCACAGTAATCGACTGACTAGTGTGTGCAACGATGGCCTAACTCAAGAGACAATGACACGGGGTTTATACTGGTTCGGGGCAAATCGAGCTCCCTAGTCTAGTGGTGGTCACTATCTAAGCTCAAAGGCTCGTACCGGGGCGAGTACAAGCGGGCGAGAGAGGGAGATGAGCTCCCAGGTCTCTGTGAGTGTGTGTGTGTGCACGCGCGCTAAAGACTTGTAAGCTTGCCTTCTCCCGATGCCCGAGGGCCCTTTTATAGTCGCAAGGAGGCACCGGGGAGGCCATTAGGAGGAGGACCTAGAAGGAGAAGGAATACAAAGTTGAAGGGGTAAAAGCGTATAAGTGCCGGTTGTAGGGCACGCCGGACCGCCCGGCGTGCGCTGGCGCCGCTGCCACCACGCGTCGTAGCCCGCCCGTGCCGGTCTTGTAGAATGCGTAGGGGGTGGCTCCGTATCCCAACGTCTCGTACGCCATGCTGCCGAGCTCCGAGCTTGGTGGTCAGGTGAGGAGGGGCAGCGAGCTCGTGAGCGCCGTAATAGCCGGCAAAACGCCCCATCACCCGCCAGGGCATGCACCGCTGTCCGCTTCTAGGTCTACGGCGGCGCCGCCTGGGCGGAAAGGTGGGTACGACGTGTCGCAGGAAAATGTGTGGACATGAGAGCTCGCTGAATATCGTCAGGCTGTGCTTCTATTGTAGCTGTTGTCCATTATGCCTGGCGCGACTCGGGCCTGACCCGACAGACCTGCACCATGCGTGCCTCTGGGGATCTCATTCCCATGTTGATATCTCGTCGAGGTCGTAGCTCCCGACAGATAGCCACGGCGCCCCGCCGGTCGGCGTCGCGGCATGGGCTCCCCGTCGGATGTCCGCTCGACACCGCATGGTCATGAGAGCTCGTCCGAGACGGAGAAGTGCTCGTAAGCCGAGCTCGAGCTCGTGTGGGAGAGGAGAGCTCGTTACGCTAGAGCTCGTCGAGGCGAAGGTTGTCGATGAGCTGAGCTCGGACTCGCGTGAGAAGAGCTCGCCGGAGGAGCTCGTCCCGAGACGGAGGGATGTCCGTTGGGCGAGCTCGAAAGTGCGTGTGAGGCGGGCGAGCTCGTCCCGTCGTGCATCTCATGAGCTCGCCTTTGTCGGTCGGGCCCGGCTATCACCGGGCTTTTGTTTTGAATTGGGCCTGTTTTAGGATATCCGGAATATCGGTATTCCACACAACATAGAAAAAAATACATATTGCAACATCTCAAATCGTCGGGTTGAAACAACTCAAAATCCTCAATTGCAACAACTAAAATTGACTATTAAAATATCCAGAAAACCGATAGTTGCAACATCGAATAAAACATGTTGAAACATCTTCAAATACACCGCTGCAACATTCAAAAATTGATTGTTGCAACATCTCAAAAATACACCGCAGACGCGAAGGGGGAATAGGGGAGACACATGGGTAGGTACACCATCGGGGTGTGCATATAAACCGCCTCCATGGCCATCGCCACCTGTTGGGTGGAGGAGACCACCATGCTACTGATCTGCGTGGTTCTCCACCATGGGAAGGCCACTCAAGGACGCCTGTCGAGGGGTTGAGGATGGCGCGCTAGGGTGGAAATGGCACGTCAGACTCGAGATGGGTATAGCAGCCTCCATGGATCCTCGATCTCCTACAAAGCATGAGGTGGGGAACAGAGTCGCACTAGGGAGGGGAGCCGGGCTAGGGGCTCCCGGGTGGACGCCGCCGCCGGGTGGAGGGCGTGTGAGGTCGCCGTGGAGACATGGCGTGGGAGAAACATGAGGTGAGTGGATAAGGATGTGATGGAGAGCGAACAGTTTTTTTTTAATACTCACGAGGCGGAGCGACCGAGGGGTCAGTAGATGAGTACGGAGTAGATGCGTCCGTCCAACGCTTCTGGGGTCATAGGACGCTCCAGTCCAAGCATTTCCATTCAAAAATATCTCCTCACTCCACACGCGCCTGGGGCTGTTTGGTTTGAACCCCTGCAGGCAGCTCTCCTGGCCAGGCAAACGACCTGAGCCCATGCGATCAAAATCGAACGCCTGGCAACGCTGCCTGGCCTAGGCAAGTTTTTCATGCTCCAAACCAAAAAGGCCCTTGATGCGTGATTCATGGCACCCTGATGGTAGCGATAGATGGAGTTCAGGACTTGTTACCTGGCCGGCTGGTGAGGGGATTTATAGACGTAGGGTGTATATATTGGGCTGGGCTGTATCTTCATGTGCCTTTTAAATATAAATTCAGTTATTTCAGGTATTTTGGTTAACCAAGCACTAGAACCGAATTAACCATAGTAACTTTGGTTCTCTAAAAGCTGGAACCGAATCTAGAACCGAATTTTTTGGTTTTGGTTATTTCGGTTCCGGTTAGTTTGGTTGGGTTCTCAGTTTTTTTGTGCCCAGGCTGACCCCACACGTGATCCCATACTGTGTCGTCCCACTTATCCCACTCTACCTCATCGCCGGGCCATCCCTCATCGCGTCCCTATCTTGTGTCATGCCACACTCCATGCTCCCCCCTTAGGTGGGCTGACCGGTGGCCCCACTCTATGGTGGCGGGTCCTTGACTCCGTATTGAGTTGACTTTCATTTGGTGATGTCAGTTTGTTTGTTTGGAGTGTATGACAGTGGTCCTATTAGGAGCTATTTTCTAGATAAATACTTATGAAAATTATCAGTTTACACCCCAAACCTTGGTTGATTATTTCTTTCATGCATTTTATAGCTTACTAGGTAAATGCCCGACGTTGCAACGGGATAAATACGGGTATGTTACATTTTGTTACTGAAAAACAATAAGTGGCCATGTGTTCTGAAGGGAAAAAGGGACATACTACCATGTGTAAATATGAACGTGTTATACCACAGTACCCAAAAAACTGAATCCGTGAGACTTCCAGTGTGTGAACAATTAGCAAAGAGTTAAGATTTCATTAAGCATCCCTGAACTACTAATTATTGGTCAAAATTTATGAAGTTTGACCTTTTAAAATCATGCTATGCCTCCTAAAAACGACGAAAGGTGGAGTGATATAACACAATTAACTTGTGATGTTAACATGGAAAAATGTTGAACAAACTATCCTAAAGAACATTCTCCAAGTATGATCAAAATCGAATATTTGACAGGTGAGGTCGTCAACTAAGGATCATCGCAAGAGTATATATGCATGTAGGAACTTACTCGTCGCATTGGAAACAATATGCAAGTTGCTTTATAGATTTTGATCGCATTTTTTCATACAATCTGAGATGGTTGCCATCTGCCAACAAAGAACAAATATTTTCAATTGCAACAGAATACACACAAAGAAACGGCTGATTGATGATTCAGGTTACAATACTATGTGTACTAAACAAGTAAGGAAAGAAGGAGAGGGATACTAAGACTTATGAGATTCATCTGCGCAATTTTCATGGCATTAGTGTGCATGGCCACTGCATCAGCTTGCCTCTTTTTTCAGCTGACAACAACAAACAAGGCATATGCAGGGTTAGCAAGATATCCAATGACTTTGCTCTAGATGAACACTGTGATATGCATACCGTGACAAAAGCCAAATTCAGTGATGCAGTTTTTGCCATGAGATCACTCGATGCCTTCTCGAGCTTGATCTTGTCTGAAGAAACAGCAGTAAGCAGATATCAGCATCGCTAACCCCACCAACAACAACTAACAAATTGATCATCATGACTCTAACCCACCGAGAACCAATGGACAAAATCTCAGTGTGAAACTGAGTTACCTAACCATGGCAGTTTTTCTCATCAATTCAGTGACCATCATACACGACTGTAAAATAACCACACGCATTTGATCGTGATTTCTACACCTGGTTATTGCTGGACGCCACCGGCGGTCCGGCGGCGGCGCGCGGTTCAACACGGTACTGCACGGACTTGCCCATGAACCACCCGGGCCTTGTGCCGGGTTCCTGACATACTACCAGGGACCATGCCACCGTGCCTGGTGAGGTCCATGCCGGACATCTCGTCGTCGGCTTGTCGGATACTCTTCATCACGTTCAGACAATTCACAAGCTAATCTGATATTGTCAACTGGCAAATCTAAAGCAAGAGTCATCCCTTTTATTTTGGTTGCTATAGTTTTTCTTGTATTGCACCAAAACTAGCATGGGCCCATTGTAAAACTTGACCCAGATCAATTTGATTAATTGTTTGTTAACACACCATACAATCAAATCTTCTATTCCGAAGCCTCACACAACTGCCACGGCGGCGGAGGCTATCAAGTTGACCTAACGTACGTCCTATAGCCAACCACCGGCGGCGGCTATGGCGTTGTCGACTCTGCGCTCCCGGACACCTGGAGGCGTGCTACCAACCGACGCGATCTATGAGATCCTGATCCGCGTCCCGGTAGAGGAGGTCTACCGCCTCCGTGTCGTCTGTCGGCCGTGGCGATCCCTCCTCTCCGACCCACAGTTCGTCGCCGCTCATGCCGCCCGTCACCAAGGGCCGCTCATCGTTGCAGCAGGCCACGGCAAATCAGATCGTGGTGATTGTGGCATTCTTTGCCGCATCATGGACCTCTCTGGCCGGGTCATCAAGTATATCCGCTCGACTTCGAGAGACGACGAGGACATGATGCTGATGTCCACTCAGCACAGCCTCGCCTGCTTTGGACAAGTGTACAGCATGCGCTGCCAGTTGCTGAACCTAGTCACTGGAGAGAGATTTGCCTTGCCTGCAGAATTGTCCCAGGAACACAAGCCGCAGAAGTTCGACTTCATGTGTTATAGGGTTTCCATTGCATTTGGGCAGGTTGCCTCGACGGGGAGTACAAGTTTGTTCGTGTGATTGATGATAACGACTCCATTAATTCCAGATTCCCCAATGAACAGCTATGCGATGTCTTCACACTCCAACTCGGTGGGACTGGGAGCAGGGGCGATGCTCGATGGAGGGGAAAGAAGGCCGCTCAGGATCGTCTTGATATGGGCCATCTGAGCAGAGTGGCTATTGATGGAGTTGTGTATTTTCTCTTGGACGAGTTTGTGAGCAAACAAGATGGCATTGCTTCCTTTGACCTTCTGACAGAAGAGTGGAGGGAAATTCTCCCACGACCTGCATCTATGCTGGATGAAAATAGATATGACAGTCATTCTCTTGCTGCCCTTAATGGATCCTTAGTTCTGGTCCGCTGTACGTCGCGTGTTTCAATGGACCTGTGGTTTCTGATGGACTTTGAAGAGGGCTTCTGGGTCAAACAACATACTGTCGAATACAATATAAGTTTCAATGGTGCAAAGCTTTCACATCCTTTGGTGATACTGAAGAATGGGTGGATAGTTATTTATATTCGATCTAGCCGGTTATTGAGGATTTATAATCCAAGGACCAACACTTATACACATGTGGCAGAGGTGAAGTCGAGTGATGGAATTGGTTTGTACACGGGAAACCTTTTGAGCATAGCAAATGATGCCACTTAAGGTGAGTATTGCAATCGCCTACTCATTTAGTATATCCAGTTCATGCCGAATCTTTGTCTGGATACATTGACAAAACACTGGTGGAGTTCTAGATTATTGTTATTTGTGCTTCATTATGTGGTTTTGAGTTTTTACCTATTGAAACACACAACATTTAGTCTATGTACGAGTTCACATCAACTGTCAATAATGGATTTTGTGCATTTTCTATATAATGAATTTGAATTCACAGTACATTGTTCAAAAATTTTGGCAAACACAAATTCGGGAATTTCGGTGGGGTGGAAAGAAAAATCCAAAATTTTGTATTACGCAAATACATATATGGTATATTATACAATCTGTAACAGATGGAGATCGAAGAGTCCACAGAACATCACCAAAAACATTGCCATTCACTCTTTTTTTGCGACGATGCCTCTCATCTGGGTACAGTTGTAGTATCTATTCATACACACATACGCACACCTCACACACGCACACTACCCGTGTACAAGCAGACCTACAGCTACACACAGATATGGAAGTTCACGTCCTTCAAGGGGCAACAAAGATCGTCGCAATATTCGTTGAACATACTATGCGAAGAGAGGCAACGACCCAGAAAAATCCTGGCTAGAAAACGGGGAAAAATCCCCTGGTGAGGCACCAACGTCGAGTCCAAGACTCAAACGCTGGCCGGCAAGATGCAAGCCACCGGCACTTGCCAACCGCACTACGTGCGGTCCTCACATTGCCATTCACTTTTTTACAACTAAATACTGATCACCTGAGTTTCCCATGAAAAATGAATGTACGAACTGCAGAATCAGTATAACAAGATATACACACATTATTTCAGCAATTATTGTGCTTAGTTGATTGGAGATACCATATGGGAAAGAATAGCACAACCACCCAAATATGCCTGTAATTCATTTTTGAGCTAAAGTGGTTGCTGAGCACATTGATGTCACTAGATCTCTTTTTTTTTTAATTTACCTTTCTGGCAACACTATTTTGCTCCTATTTTATCTGTTTTGTATGTCCATGTTTGAGAGGCAAAAACTTTACACAAATTTCCAATGAAGATATGTTTTAACTAAGGATAATGCATATTTGGAAACATTTTGATGAAATATTTTCCCTTGGCATATATGTTGCAACTTTATTAACCTAAAAATTACAGGAAGCAGTTGTTTGCTGGAGGAAGAAGCTGAAAACTTAATCCTGAAAGCTTAAGCTACATGAAGGAATGAAGACAGATTTTCGTGCTCTACTTTTTCAGAATAGCTCGAGGCAGATGGCCTCCATCCACTTGTTTTTTGTTATAACACTCCTTCCACCTCATCCTTGGATCGGATCTTATATAGTTATACCCTTAGGCCTTGTTTGGTTTCCCAGGATTGGTGCCAGGCCAGGTTTTCATCATCAGGCCAGGATATGGAGCGGATCCGTGTCTCATTGTATCCTATTTCTAGTTTGATTCAAACTGTTTTCAATCCCTCCAATATAAAATTACTATTTGGTACTCAAGGATCCATTCCGGTTGGGTTCTTGGAGGAAGCACTATATAATATGTACACACTTTCACATTCCAGAGCTTACACAAGATGAAGCAATTAAGCACCTTTTGGAATCATAAAATATATAATACACGTGAACACATTGTGGACAAAGCAATATTAGAGTGCTAGTTAAAAAATGATTCCCACATTAGTTGACAGTCTGAAAACCTTTGACTGCATATATAAGATAGAATGATAGAACGAGCACATTCTGGCAACATAGAACTAGGTCACTGATAGGTGACAATAGAGAAGTCACTGATCCAAAATTACAAAGTGAAAGGGCAGTGTGTTCGTGTGTTCTTGAGCTGTACCAAGAATCGACCTTGAAAGTTGAAACCTCTCTCCTTGTCATGTGTTCTTGAGCTGCAGCAACAATAAAGAGAAACCCAAACTTCTGTGAGTTTTTAACACACAAGTAACACAAACTTAAGTAGGAAAGTGAAAGCACCAAGAATCGACCTTGAAAGTTGAAACCCCTCTCCTTGTCATGTGTTCTTGAGCTGCAGCAACAATAAAGAGAAACCCAAACTTCTGTGAGTTTTTAACACACAAGTAACACAAACTTAAGTAGAAAAGTGAAAGGGCAATTTGTTGGTTTGCTAATTAGAAGGGAGGTTCTGTCAGGTCAGGTCAGGTAGTAAGCTATCATCATCCATTTGCTCTGTATGAATCATTACACTAGTGATTGATGTTGAATTTGCACTAGAGATCAATCTGCAGCAAGTTCACCAAGGACACTGAAACTATGACTGTAAACTGAGTAGTTTCTATTGCACTCGAGATCAATCTGCAGCAAGTTCGGCGAGGACACAGAAACTATGACTATAAACTGAGTTTCTAGTCAAGAACTACTAGATAATTGTTACGATCGATCTAACCATTAACTGTTTATGAAAACATTTTCTTTTCAATTGATCGAGCTAGTCGGTAATGTATACCTCAGTTTGATAATCTAGACTTTGTTCAAGCAAAATCTGCATGACTCTTACATTTTTTTTATCTAACAAATCAGCAAGTCCCTTTCAAATATGCCATTTATTTTTTTACTAAAAATAGTGGCCAGAGACTACCAAACCAAAATTTCAAAACACAAAGAATATGAATATAGGAGATGATTAGTGATCATCGCCATCCCAATACAGAGCAAACATTGCAGTGCTACTTCTCTAAAACACTTGTAGTCAATTATCAGATCTGTACCAGATCAAAATGTGAACAACAATCTAAACCTGCAGCTACATGAGTGGAAGTGAACGGCAAACTGTTAAAGCTTCTGTTAGTGTGATACAACAGCTAATGAAAACAACGAAATCTATGAACTAGAACATGAAACGCAAGGTTTTTTTTTCTTTCCCTCACTATTTATTGCCTGTACAGTTCAAGTTCCTATCAGAAAGTGTAATACACCATGAAAATCAAGAAAACTGATAGTATTTCCCAAAGGGGAAGAGAAGAGGAAAACAAGTTACTACACAGCTCCAAATTACCATAGGCATCAGCAACTTATTACATTGCAATTCTCCAAAGTGCTTGAAAACCACAACTTAACATTCCCTAGTTTCATCTTACCATCCAGTTTTTCTACTAAAAATATTACTGTACCAAGAACAAGTCTTGCAGTAACCTGCAATCATTGTGTAATGTGTATACAACATACAGTTGGGCATGAACATAAGTCTACAACTTTTTCATGTACATGATCTGAAGCAATGAAAAAAAAAAATCAGAGAACACCCCAACTCCGAATCTTCTCTCAGGAATAACCAGATATATCACCTCAATAGCACTCATGAAAGTCCAAATGATCATTTTCTTAGGGAAAACATTTTTTTTTCTAACAACCACCCAAATATGCTTGCAGTTGCACAGACAGTAGGGGGTACAAAACAAGCTTGACGTTCTTCTTTAGTAAAAGAGGAAAAATGGAGAAAAAACAACTTAATCATCCAGCATGTAACCACTATGTTTTATAGAGTACTGATTTATTTTTTTCAGTAGTTATAGAGTTTTTTATTTTGAGAATTATACAATACAATGTAAACGCCCACACACGCACGCACACTCGCTCCTATCAACATAGGTACATAAACCCTACTCCTATGAGCACATTCAAAGAACTGAGCTGGTAAATCTAGAGAATCCCGAAGTCACCACGGTGGCTCGTTTCGATAGGAACATTGCTTCCCACTTAAGCATAACGCCGGTAAATCCTGAAATAAATTTAGGCAAACGTGAGCACATGGACTTGAGCCTGGGTGGGTAGATTTCTTTTTTTTTTTTTTGAGAATTACACAGTACAACGCAGACGCTCACAACACACACGCACACTCAACACTATGAACACACGTACGCAAACCCTGCCCCTATGAGCACCACCGAAGGATTGGACAGCCGACAGATCTGGAGATTCTCGAAGTCACCATAGGCGCCTCGTCATCGACGGGAACGTCGCTTACCACTTAATGCATAACGCCGGTAAATCCTGAAAAAATCCCAAGAAAAGGTGCAAGCATCAGGATTTGAACCCTGGTGGGTAGCGTCCCACTGGACCGTACTACCGTTGGACTACAAGCCAATTCACGGGTGGGTAGATTCCACCACAAGGAACCTAACCAGATCTATCATCAGCTCGCATTATAGAGTTTTGTTTATAGATATATAATAGGAGTAAAACTATCATGGGCCAATTGTGTAAAGCTTACATAAGCCCAGTTTGATTGTTCAACACCAAAGTAATGAAATCGTATTCCGCAGCCGCACACAACTGTAAGCATAGCGGCATGGCGGCTGCTAACAGGATAACCTAACCACCGGCGGGGGACTATAACGCGCGACTTCGGCGGTCCATCCCGGCGGCTCCACCGCGCTTGCTTGGTAAGCCTCGTCTACATGTGCCTCGCTTCTTGCAATTTGGTTGGGAGTCGTGCAATCACAGTTCACAAGAGCTGCGAAATCTTTCTCCGGCGGTTGCAGACCAGCAACGGCAATGGCGTCGTCGACTCTGCGCTCACGGATGGAAGCACAAGCAGGTCGTGGAGGCGTGCTACCTACCGACGCGATCTACGAGATCCTGATCCGTGTTCCGGTAGAGGAGCTCTACCGCCTCCGTGTCGTCTGTCGGCCGTGGCGATCCCTCCTCTCCGACCCAAAGTTCGTCGCCGCTCATGCCGCCCGTCACCAAGGGCCGCTCATCGTCGCAGGTCACGGCAAATCATGCCGTGAAGATGATGGAATCCTTTGCCGCATCATAGACCTCTCTGGTCGCGTGATTAAGCAGATCCGCTCGACAGAAGACGAGCGGCTGATATCCACTCACAACAACCTCGCCTGCATTGCAAAAGCAAACAGCAACCGCTGGGAGTGCCAATTGCTCAACTTGGACACTGGAGACAGATTTTCCTTGCCTGAAGAATTGTCCCAAGAACATACACCTTGGAACTCTGACTTCAGGTATTACAGGGCTTCAGCAGTTGCATTGGGGCAGGTTGCCTCGACGGGGGAGTTGAAGCTGCTTCGTGTCATTAGTAGTGGCTTTTTCAATGGCACCTACTACCCGCCGCTGTGCGAGGTCTTCGCAGTCGGTGGCAGCAGCGACGAGGCTCGGTGGAGAGGAAAGAAGGCCCCTCACGATCGTGTTGATACGAAACCGCTTAGCAGAGTCGTCGTCGATGGAGTTGTGTATTTTCTCTTGCATGAGTATGAGATCAACGACCAAGATTTTCGACCGAAAGGCATTGCTTCCTTTGACCTGGCGAGAGAAGAGTGGAGGCCAATTCTCCGAGCACCTGCACGCATCTATGCTTTTTACTATGATGATGATCTTTCTCTGGCTGACCTTAATGGATCCTTAGTTCTGGTTGACTGTGCGTCGCATGCTTCAATGGACCTGTGGTTTCTGATGGACTTTGGAAAGGGCTTGTGGGTCAAACAACATACTGTCAAACTCAATTTGAGTGTCCGTGGTGCATTCCGTCCACATCATCCTTTATTGATAATGAAGAATGGGAGTATAGTTACTTACATTGAATCTATTGGATTGTTGAGGATTTATAATCCAAGGACCCACACTTATGCAGATGTGGCAAAGACGGGTTCCCATGCTGGAATTGGTATGTACACGGGAGAACTATTGAGCATACCAAATGATGTCATTTAATCAGGTACGTCTTGCAATTGCTTGCTCTTTTAATATATGCATTGTTCACCTCTTGCACATATCTTTGGATATTGGCGAAAAGCTGGTGGGTTCTAAGATTGTTATTTGTGCTTCGTTCTGTGGTTTTGACTTTTAAACAATTGGTAAAAATTGAGTAATGCCAAATGGCTTGAAAACTCGAGTTTGCATCAACTGTCCTCCATAATGGATTTTTTTTCTTTGCATTTTCTGTCATGAATTTGGGTTTGCATCCACTGTTCTCCATCATTGGTTATATAAAGTATTTAGTTTGATTTAGCACACAAATCTATGAAAAAAGTCATGGCACAATAACTTATTTAGAAAATGCATGCAGAATTTGGGTTTGCATCCATTGTCCTCCATCATCAGTTTTCACTTCTTGCACAAATCGCTTTTGAATACTGCCAAAGAGAAAAAGGAAATATAATGGAAGAGTTCTCTAGTATCATCATGTTGCAAAAAGAACACTATAAACTCTAGTATGTAGTGCTTAAATTATAAAAATGATATGGGATAGAAATCTTGTTCAGTAAAATTCAATCGTCAAAAACTCATAGATTTTTTTTTCTCGATCGGGCCATTCATCCGTTTTCATTAAGAGGTAGGAAAATCAAATCCAAATACAAAGACTAAATTATGATGCCGAGTGGACATCACCGCCAGCCTCCAAAGAAGAAAAACCAAAGAAGTCCTAAACTACTGGATCCAAATTTAACGATTACATGGCTAACCAAATTTGACCTAGGACCTGCATATTTCTTTTGAATACGTCAAAAAAAAAAAAAAAAGCCCTCCGCTTCTTTCCGTGGAAAAAGAACACCTCCATAAACTCCCTGTTGATGATGTGCTTAAATTATAAAATCCAAGGCAGCCTGAAGTTCATCAGTAAAAGAAAACTCATAGAGTATAGGAGAATGTTATATTATGGCCCACTGTCAGATAGTAGAAAGTAATCTTGAGCTATTTGGTTTTTACAATGTAGTCACGTTGCCAATTGATTTAATCTTAATGAGCAACCAACCTCGTAAGAAGTGGAAAACGTTCTGCAAAAAGATGTCCTGAGAAGAATGCCTTTTCAATTCAGGCATTTTATTACTTGATTTGATTATATATTTTTATCTGAATGAGCCAACAATCTGATAACAAGCGGAGAACGAAGAGTCCGCAAAAGATCACCTGACACATTGTCACTCATTTTTACAGCTGGTCGCCTGAGTTTCTCAACTAAAAAAATAATAAATATAAAATGCATCATCAGTAAAAGAAGGTACAAACATTACTGTCAACAAATATGGTGCCTGTGCCTAGCTAATTGGAAACACCGTATATATAGGAAATATAGCACAACCATCTAAATATGCCTGTACTTCTTCTTTTTGTTTTTTGAGATAAAATGGTGATTGAGCACATTGATGCCACTAGATCACTTTCTTCTAACCTTTCTGGCAACACTGCTCCTTTTTCTGCATATTTTGAAACATTTTTGACGCTATCTCAACCAAAGACAGTTCCATCATCTTTGCCCTTGGTATATCTGTTGTAACTTTCACCTAAAAACTGCAGGAAGCAGTTGTTTGCCGGAGGGAGAAGCTGAAAACTTAATCCTGAAAGCTGAAGCTATATGATGGAATTTAGACAGACAGACTCTTGCTGTGCTTTTTTAGAAGCTCAGGGCTCATCGCCTCTGAAGAAGACAGAAAACTTGATTCCACCTGCTTGTTATTGATCGCTTATATAATCTTACTCTTCTCTTGCATGGCTTGAACTCATTACGCATAGTGCTATCCTTCCATGTTCAGAAATAATAGTTGATATGAATTACAGAATGTCACTGCTTGCAGCAGGATGCATATCAAATGTGATATTGTTTGGTCAATAGTTCTTTGTGTATGTCCTTGTCCTCTAGAAACCTGAGATCATTGAGCAGACTTTGATGTCATTGTAATTTGTGATGGACACTTGGATAGTCATCAAGCAACTATTCAATACACGCATAAAGCTCTTTGGCCAGTCGTAGCAAAGAAGCTTCTCAGTGACCTTGTCAAACTTAATTCACACAACGATAGTTTTAAAAGGATCATAACTTAATTCACCTAGCGGAAGTTAAATAGAAGCAAAAGGGAGTAATCTATAAATCTATAAAACTTATGTTTGCAACCCCCACTAGCTAATTCTCTTGACATGCAAGCACGCCACCTCACCATCTCACTAACACCACACTAGCATGCCACCTCACCAGCCTACTAACCCTTCCTTGCCTCACTCATTAACATACACTATATGTCTATGGGCATAAAAAAGGTTATAACTCATGAACCAAAAAAAATCAAATTCTGATTACACCATTAAATTCATTTTAATAAATCCTTTAAAACAAGATCTCACGTGTATATATTTTAATAAAATTATAAGTGGGACCTGTTGGTATAGAGAAAAAAAGAAAAATAAGAAAAAAGGAAAAAAGAAGAAAGAAAAAGAATAGGCGGGTCATAGTAATAATATTGTAACTCACAGAAATTCTCCTTCATACTTGCGGCAACACGGCGGGGAATCCACTAGTAATTCTAAAGAGCCAGAACAGGATTGAGAGGGGTTGGAGCCCTGTCAATGATAGTTGTTACTCAGTGTGTCCACCAAAAAATATTCAACCAGTAAATGTTGAACATTCTAACATAGAAGGGCTTAAAACAAAAATTCCACATAATCCCAATAAATAAAAATGGCACTTCCTACAAACAATGGAAATAGGTCAGCTCAAAGCTTTCAAGAAAACCAGCGACTTCATCAAAACAACACCATTCGCCGGGCGTTCCGAGAGCTGGGGGTGCCTCGGGTACCGGCAATAAAGAATTTATATGCCGTGTGCCTCCTCCCTCGATGGCGTAGCGCAAGATGGACACGGACACGGCGAGTTTATCCTGGTTCAGGCCAACGGGGCCCTACGTCCAGCGGGGTGTGTCCTGCTCGTGTTACCTCGCGCTCAAAGGTGAGCTTGTAGTAGGGGTTACAAGCGGTGTGAGGGAGAGACGCTGGTCTCAAGCCCCACGATCGTGGTTGTGGTGGTGGTGGTGGACAGTTTTCTCCGTGCGGATCGGAAAAACTCCTCTCTCTCTAATGGGGCATTACTCTCCCTTTTATAGAGGGAAGAGAGAAGTAATGTTTACATAGGTGGACGCCTAGGTGGCTAATTCCCGAGGCCATACTGGTTGCATGTGCGCGGCCGAGGGTTGGTTAGAGCTTGGCCGTCGTTTGATGAAGACACGCGTCCCGATCCGATGGTGGACGTGCCGCCCCCGGTGCGGCCCCCGAGGATGCGTGAGGCGTCCCTCACAGTCCGCATGGCGAGGGCCGGTCCCAGTGGTTACCGGCTATGCGTGTCGAGCCCGAGGGTCTGGCCCAACGTGGCGTCTTGGCAGTGCTTCTGGGAAATGAACAGTGTCATTCTGGCTTCCCGTGCCGGGTGGCGTAATACGCCACCGGGTTCAGCTTTGTGTCCCATCAACCGGATTGGGGAAACGATTCGCAAAGCCGATTTGATCGGGCGTGTCGATGGCGCCGGCGCCCTCGTCTGCCGATGCAACCGCATTGAATGCGGCGGTTTCCCTTCCTCCGCACGGAACCTCCCATGCCCGAAGGTATGCAACCCTGGGTGAGTCAGTGGGGCTACCTCGCCCGAGGATGGAGAGCTGGGTCTCCCTCGGGCGAGGCGGAGATTTTGCGCCCGAGGGTGGTGAGCTAGGCCACCCTCGGACGAGGCGGAGATTTCTCCCGGGACTGGTGAGCTAGGCCAGTCTCGGGGGAAACGGAGATTCTGGGCTTAGCCTGTGCCTTAGTTCGGCTGTAGATAACGTGGAGCATCCGGGTCGTCGTCTTTATAAAGGTTCATGACCTTGTCATTCGTGAGCGTAGCGAGCTCTTTTCGTCGTGGCGACTCCGTTTGGGCCGCTTGTGGGCCGTTTGTGGGCCGTCCATGGGCCGACTCCGTCGTCATGTATACGTCGTGGCTCTTTGGCCTGGTCCATCGTCCGTCGGGCCGTCCTTTTATGCGGGATGATAGCAGGCTATGTTTTACTGGGCCTTGACAGGCCGGCGGATTCTCGTTGTTTGGAGAATATCTCGGGGCCCAATATTTAGGTCCCCGACAATTACTTACTATGATCAAACTATTTGGATGAGTTCTACATCATAACATCCACATATCCTAAATCCACGTGCATACATTTTGCCAAAGATAAAAATCCTCATGCATATTTGAGCCAAGTAACAGATTCCATTAAGCCTTGTGTGCTTTGTCGCAAACTTTTTAACACCAGTACACAAAATATATGAAACATGGGTAAAATGACAATGTTAGAAGAAAAAAATAATTCTTTGCCCATACATCACCAACTGATATGCTCACACTTAAAAGGGGGTGTGCATAATCTCTATGCAACTGGTAATAATAATCAGAAACACTGCAAACTATCTCAACCGGAAGTAGCTTCAAAGCTTAAACCTTACTTCCTGATCGACATCACTTTACAGGTAGATGAGTGAGTTCCTTCCCACCAGCAAATAAGAAGTACCTATGATGTGAACACGAAAGAACACATTTATGTCATACAGATGCATCTGCGGAAAAGAGGGAAACAAAGGATATATAAGAATACTCACATCATTAGTTCTCAACAATCCAAGCTCAACAGGTTGCCTGTATACAAACAAATTGAAGAGCAGTGCTCCAGCTCCAGGACATTTCTGAAAGTCTTCATTATTGGGTTATAAATCTGTAATAATTGTTGTCTTCTATATATATGACTAGCCTCTGATCATCTAGGACCAACACAGGATGCACAAAGGAAAGCATGACACTTTGTTCAAATCTTATGCTATACTGCTTGAAACAGTCTCCCTTTGCAATATCTGTCGAAATTCATATGTCCGTACTAGAAGTCCATATGTCCACATACTAGGGACTTGGCCATACAAGACACAACAGCCAAAGAGCCCTTCAGGTCAACCAAGGTAAGCCTCCTTGGCATTGGAGAACCAAGGCCAGCAGGAAAACTTGAAAGTCATTACCAAGAAAGCTAATAATTGGTCCCAAGATAGTACCCCATTCCTCTGTCTCAAGGTCAAATGTAATTATAATGTCTTCCACATTAACTCTCCTATAGAACCCCAGCTCATAAAAGACACCGGTAGGCCCCATCAATGACCACATCACTACACACGGAACCGAATTGGGTGGGGGAGGTCCTCACCGTGAGGACCTCCTCCTATTTTGCTCTAATCTATATATTAAGAGATTAGACCATGAACCCTAATCTCTATATTAATCCTTCAACCCTAATCTCTATATTATGAGTTGAACCCTAATCTCTATTTTAAATTTTGTACCCTAATTGGTATATTAAGCCCCTAAATCCTAAACCGTACACACTAAATTGAACCCTAATCTCTATATTAAGTCCCTAAACCCTAATCTCTATTTTAAGTCTTATACCCCCAATCTCTATATTAAACCCTAAACCCTAACCTCTATATTCCCTAATCTCTATATTAAATTTTATACCCTAATCTCTATTTAGAGTAAAATGGGAGGAGGTCCTCACCGTGAGGACCTCCCCCACCCAATTTATTCCCACTACACATACCACATGCAACCCTCTGTGGAGGGGCCTGTATTTTCCTCCACATTGCATGGCCCCTATTGTTGAGGGTGAATACCTCAATAAACTGATGATTATGACCACCTGAAGTACTCTTGTGGGGGATCGATATTCGGGATGCCAGCACGAGAGCTCCCAAATCGTCGCCAACGGGCAAACAAGACCCGAGGTCTTGACTTCGGGCGAGCTCCCCGCAAACAGACGAGCACCCCCTTTTAGTTCGAGCTCCCACGCGCGAGCTCCCTCGACAAAGGCCCGCCGACCCGCTTCGCTCGAGCTATCTCCTTGACGAGCTCTCCCATCTTCATCGCGCTCGACCTTGCCTGAGGACCTCTTTCCGACTCGCCCGAGCTCTCCCTCAGCAAGCTCTGCAACAATGATCGCAGAGAGCTCATCCGCTTGCCTTCTCAGGGAAGTCTGCGGGTACAGGAGTTGGTCAACAACTCTCTGACAAGCTCAACCACTCCTTGACAAGCACTGTAGCCACGTAGAGCTACAGCCACAGGGAGAGGTCACTCGATCACTTCTCCATATCCCGTCGACTCCAACAGCTCTGCTAAAGTGCCCGGCGGGTACATACGAGGTACCCCTCCCCATCCAGGGTATGGGCACACCCCATACCGAGAAGACGGCTTCCAACTACGATTAGGGACAGGGCGACGCCTGACCACCGCCCAAACCCCGATTCCCGCGTACGGCGACGACCAATTTCAGCATCCAAAGCGCCCAGGAGCTCGAAGGAAGTTCTTGCCTACGCCGTGAGCTCACCCGAGTTCTTCCTCGCATCCCCGCACTCGTACACATGTTCTCAGCTCGTTAAGTCCTCAACCCGGAAGGGAGCTCGTGTTCCCGCCCCCTTGCGACTATAAAGGGGAGGTAGGCCTCCGGGATGAGGCAGGATTCAAGCGTCAAGGCTCTAGTTTCCAACACCCAGCACCCACACCCGCACACTCGATATTGGCACTAGCCTCAATCACAGAGACTTGGGAGCCTCCTCCCTCTCTCGATCTTGCTTGTACTAGCCCCGGTATGAGCGTTTGAGCTCGGATAGTGATCACACTGGACTAGGGAGCACGATTTGCCCCGAACCGGTATAAATCTTGTGTCATTGTCTCTAGAGCTAGGCCATCGGAGCACGCATTAGCCGACATTACTGTGGACGGTGGTATTAGACCACGGCACGTTGGCGCCCGGTAGGGGCAGCGCTAGTGCGACGTTTCTCCACCCGATGGCTTCTTCCACTTCACCGGCGACGCCGCGGGCGCCCGTGCGCGCCGGCACCATCGACTCTCCTCCGCACCGGCCGGAGCTGTCCATCACCGGGCCGTCTTCACCCGCCCGATGTGGCGTGAGGACATCCCAGGCCGCCTCCGAGGCGCCACCGACTCCATCCCGACGAGCATGGGATGGAACTCCACGCCCGTGCGGTCAGCCCCATCCGCACTGCCGCGGACCGCTTCTTCGTCCTCATCAAGGACCCGCTTCTCGACATCCGGGGGACGCGAGCCCACGCAGGCTCGTTCGCGATGTGACCTTCTCCACCGCCAACGCGTCCCCCTACAGCCGCGGCGAAGAGGCACCGTCTGGCCGATGAGTTCACGGCGGCCACGCGCGGATGTACCCAGACGGGCAGCAGGGCCTCCCGCCCACTTGGGGCGACAAGCCCCGGTAGGCTAGCGCCCACGAGCTCGAGCTTGCCCTCGGCGGGATGAGCCTCATGGATTGCAACCCCACACGCTAGTGTTACATGTGCCACACCCCGAGGGTGCGGTGGAAGAGGTCCGCTCGGCGACGCCTCCGAACACACGCCTCGGGGCTCGCGTAGCGACGGCGCGAGCCTCCGATTGGCTGAGTCAAGGCTCACGGCCGGACGAGCTCGAGGAGCCGAGCGCGCAGCAGCCCTCCTCGCCGAGCAAGGAGGCGGGCGGCAATCACGAGCTTCGGGCTCGAGCCCGCTACGTTCGGACCGCACCAACCGGGACGAGGGCCCCGAACAGCTCGCCGGTCTTCGGGAGAGCCTCCCGCACCGGGCGGCCGCAACGCTCCCTGCGCCGATGCCCGCCCCGAAGAAGCCCGAGGCACGGAGGACCACGAGCAGCTCAAAGGCTTCTCGAAGAAGCAGCCGTTCAGCAAGCGGCGAGCTCGGCGTCCCACCGTCGGCTGCAAGAAGAGCACGAGGCCTCCTCTCATCCCGAGGTCCATGCGCGTCGGCGGGTCGGCGAGAACCGCGACACCGGGGACACCATCAACGCCCGACACGCAAAGTGGAAGCCCGGGCGAGAAGAACGTCCCCCGAGGCGGCGACAAGTATCACGGCGGCGACCTAAAAGCGTCCCTCGTACCTACAGCAAGCGCCGTGGTGGGTGCCACAACGGCGAAGAGGACAAGAGCCGTAGCCCCACGCCGGTACGCCGCCCACGGAGCCCGTCTCCCAGGCGGGACCGTCGGTCCCCGAGCTCGAGCCGAGGAGGAAGGAGGGCTTTTCGGCCTCGGCGCATCCACGACGCCTCCTTCCCTTCTCGCTTCCGAGCTCCGACCCGGTGCAGAAGTACAACGGGAGACCGACCGACCACACGGCTCGAGGACTACCGCCTCGGTGTCGGGCGGGGGCGCCGACAACGACTACTTCATCATCGCAACCTCCGCTTTATCTTGCGATTTCGCGCGGTCATGGCTCGAACACCTCCCGGAGGGCACCATCCGCAAGCGGGAGGACCCGCGCCGGCGTCTTCGTCGGCAACTTCGAGGCAGCAAAGGCCGAGCACGGCGTGGGACCTCCGAGGGTGCAAGCGTAAGAAGGACGAAGGCTTGCGACTACATCGGGCGCTTCTCCAAGCTCGGCAACAACCTCTTGGAGGCCTCCGACCCGAGGTTATCACCGCCTTCACGTTCGGCACCACCGCAAGACCCTCATCCACGAGCTCGGCGTCTAGAAGCCCAAGACCGTGAAGGAGCTCCTCGACCTCGCCACCCGCCATGCCGAGGGGAGAGGACGCCGCCCCCGCCGTCGAGGGCAAAGGGCGGGCCCAAAGGTCGACGACGGCGTCGGCCGAGGGATCTGGATCCCGAGCTCGCAAGAAGAAGAACAAGAAGAACAAGCATCCCCGCGACGGCGGCGGCAGCGGGTTTTGTTGCCATGGCGGACAAAGCGCAAGGCTGGCCCCATGGGTGCCGCGAACCGTGCCCAAAGGAGCGCCGACAAGATGCTCGAGGCACCGTGCCCGCACCACGAGGGTCGGTCAAGCACAAGATGAAGGACTGCCGTCTCATGAAGAAGCGCGTGATGGGCGCTGCGAGGAGGAGGCAGGGCGGCGATGACAAAGACGCGCCAAGCGGCCCGACGAGTTCGGCGCCGACATGTACATCGAGGGCGGCGCCGTCAACGTCGTCTTCGGCGGGGCTACCGGCATCGAGTCCAAGCGCCGGGCTCAAGCTCCGCGGCGCGCGGACTCCTATTCACCGAGCCGGCCACCCCAGTACCTCAAGTGGTCGAGCTCGGCGATCACCTTCGATAAGGCCGATCATCCCCGACACATCCCGTACCGGGGAGATACCCGCTCGTCGTCGACCCCATCATCGGCACAATGCGCCTCGGGAAGGTGCCGATGGACAGCGGCAGCGGCCTCAACCTCCTCTACATCCCACGCGCTCCAAGTCCTTGGCATTCCCAAGGCACGTCTCCGCCCGTCGCCGAGCCGATCCACGGCGTTTACCGAGGGAAACAGATGCTCCGCTCGGCGGATCGACCCTCCCCGTCACCTTCAGCACCGGGACAACTTTTCCTTGAGGAGGTCCTCACGTTCGAGGTGCTCCGTTCAACGCCTACCACGCCTGTTGGGGGGCGGCCGTGCCACGCGAAGTTCATGGCCGTCCCCCAGCTACACCTACCTCAAGCTCAAGATCCCGGTCCGGGGGTCATCACCATCGACTCCACCTTCGAGCACGCCTTCGCCGGCTGCCCGCCGCCGCCAGACCGATGCAGCCGACGCCCGCAGTCGAGATCGGCAGATGCTGCCCAAGATGGCGGCCTGGGCGATGCCGAGGACTCCCCGAGCTCAAGAAGAAGGCGGGCACAAGCTCGTCTGTCGAGCTCGAGAGGTGGTGGCGCAAGCTCACCCAACGAGCTCGAGAAGGTTGCAGGCACCTTCGAGCCCGAGAAGGACGCCAAGGAAGTCACGGTCAACAAGGACGGGCGCACCCTCTCCGTGGGTGCCGACCTCACCCCCAAATAGGAAAGCGAGCTCGTCGACTTCCTCCGTGCGAACCTCGACGTATTCGCATGGAGGGCCTCGAATATGCCGGGCATACCGAGGGAAGTCGCCAAGCACTCCTTGAACATCAAACCCGCTCTCGGCCGGTGAAGCGCAGGCTTAGACGTTTCGACGACGATCGACGCCGTGCAATCGCCGAGGAGATAGATAAACTCTTAGCCGCTAGGTTTATCAAGGAGGTGTATCATCCCGAGTGGATAGCCAACCACTGTATTAGTCAAGAAGAAGAATGGGAAATGGAGAATGTGTGTTGATTACACGGGTCTCAACAAGGCATGCCCAAAGGATCCGTTTCCTTTGCCGCGCATCGACCAAATCGTTGACTCCACCTCCGGGTGCGAGACACTCTGTTTTCTTGACGCTTACTCCGGCTACCACCAGATCGCGATGAATGAGCTCGATCAGCTCGCCACCTCCTTCATCACTCCGTTTGGCGCATTACATTGCGTGACGATGCCCTTCGGTCGAAAAAACGCTGGCGCTACCTTCCAAAGATGCATGCGTAAAAGTCTTCAAAGAGCTCCCCTCGAAAGCTCGTAGAAGCATATGTCGACGACATCGTTGTCAAGACAAAGCGCTTGAAAGAGCTCATTCCTGACCTCGAAAAAGTCTTCGCCAAGCTCCGCGAGTTTGGAGTCAAGCTCAACCCCGAAAAATGCGTCTTTGGGGTCCCTCGGGGGAAACTGCTTGGCTTTATCGTCTCTGAGCATGGCATCGAGGCTAACCCGGAGAAAATCGCCGCCATCACGAACATGGGGCCAATCAAAAACACCAAGTGCGTGCAGCGACTCACGGGATGTCTAGCCGCGCTAAGTCGTTTCATAGCTTGACTCGGGGAGCGGAGCCTCCCACTCTACAAATTGTTTGAAGAAGTCGAGCGCTTTGCTGGGACGGATGAAGCCCAACATGCTCTCGACTCGCTGAAGCAACTTCTCGCCAATCCTTTGTGCTCATCGCGCCCACGCCCAATGAACCGATCCTCCTCTACATCTCGGCCACCTCGAAGGTGGTGAGCACCGCGCTGTCGTTGAGAGGGAGGAAGAAGGCACGCGCTCAAGGTACTGCGCCCGGTGTACTTCATCGGTGAGGTTCTCACCGACACCAAGACCCGTTATACGCGGCTCGAAAGCTTTCGTGTATGCCTTGTTGATCACTCGGCGCAAGCTCGGGCACTTCGCCGACTCCCACCCGTCAAGGTCGTCTCCAAATTTCCCCCGATGAAGTCATCCATAGCCCCGAGGTTACGGGCCGCATGGCCAAGTGGGCTATCGAGCTCATGGGGCCCGACATCACCTATGCCCCCAGAGACGCTATCAAGTCCCAGGCCCTGGCTGACTTCATCGCGGAGTGGACCGAGGTCGAGCAACCGCCCAGACCCCACGATATCGAGTATTGGACACTGTACTTCGACAGGTCCGTAAAAAAGTACGGCGCCGGCGTCGGTCTCGTCTTCATTTCCCCAAGCAAAGTGCGCATGAAGTACTCCATCCGCCTCACGCTTCCCGCGCCCAACAACGTGGCGGTCACGAGGCTCGGTGAAACGCACGCGCGCGCGAGCTCGGCGTCCGGCACCTCGAGGTCCGGGGCGACTCCGAGCTCGTCAAGAACCAAGTCATGAAGGAAGTCGACTGCGTCAACCCGAAGATGATCGCGTACCATCAGAAGGTCCGCGAGCTCGATGAACACTTCCACGGGCTCGAGGTCAACCACATCCATCGCCACCTCAACAACGACGCCGACGTCCTCGCCAAGCTCGCATCAGACCGACTCCCGGTTCCACCAGGTGTCTTCATGCACGAGCAACACAAGCCGTCGATACGACTCAAAGGGGAACCCGCTACGGCGGACTCGAGCTCAACCGTCAACATCCCGAGCTTGGACCTCATCGAGGTGGACGCTCCCCGCGAGCTCGACCTCGCCCAACGCGAAAGCCTGGCTGGCCAGCAGCCGAGTCCGATCGGCTTGGGGGGCCGGCTCGGGGGCTGGATCAACCGCAGCGGTTCCAAAACCCGACCGGCGAATCCCGCTGCTCCGGTGGTTCAAGGAAGGCAAGCTCCCCCCAGGGCAAGAGGAATCGAGACGCCTGGCACGAAGAGCCAAGTCATTTGTCCTCATCGGGGAAGAGCTCTACAGGCGTGGAGCTTCCGGCGTCCTCTAGCGTTGCATCACCTTCGAGCAAGGGGAAGAGCTCGTCAAGGAAATCCACTCCGGCGAGTGCGGTCACCACGCTGGCTCGCGAGCTCGTCGGAAAGGCGTTCCGTCAAGGCTTCTACTGGCCGACCGCCGTCGCAGATGCCATCGGGAATAGTCCGACGCTGCGAAGGTTGCCAATTCTTCGCCAAGCAGACGCACCTCGGCTCAATCCCTCGGGCGATCCCTCGACTTGGCCGTTCGCGGTCTGGGGGCTCGACATGGTAGGACCCTTCAAGAAAACCGCCGGGGGATATACGCACCTCCTCGCCGCCATCGACAAATTTTCCAAGTGGATCGAGGTCATGCCCATCGCGCGGTGCGGAGCCGAGGAGACCGTCAAGTTCTTCACGGCATCATCCACCGCCGGGTCCCCAAACTCCATCATCACCGACAATGGCACGAACCGTGGGAGAGGTCTTCACCGGGCGGTGCGGTGATCACGGCATCCGCGTCGACACGCCCTCTGTCGGCCACCCGAGGACCAGCGAGGCGGGTAGAAAGAGCTAACGGCATGATCTGCGGGCGTGAAGTCGCGCATCTTCGGGAGGCTCGAAAAGTACTCCCGGCGGTGGCTCACCGAGCTCCCAGCGGTCGTATGGAGTCTCCGCAGCGACAACACCGAAACAGCCACGGGGGCGGGCGCCATCTTCCTCGTCTTCGGGTCGAGCCGTGCTCCCCGACCGACCTCAGTACGGCTCGCCCAGCGTCCGGGCCTTCAACGAGCACAACAACCAAGCGCGGCTCGAAGGCGCCCGCCCGATCAGCTTCGGCGAGGCCCGCGACATCGCCCTCATCCACTCCGCCAAGTACTGCGGTCCATGAGACGCTACCCACGACCGCCACGTCGGGGGACGAGCTTTCGGCGTCGGTGATCCGTCCTACGACGGGTCCAGAGCTCGAAGGACAAGCACAAGCTCTCAGCGCCATGGGAAGGCCCCTTCACCATCGACCAAGTCTTTGAGACCGGGCACGTACAAGCTCAAGGACCACCAAGGCCGAGTCCTCGTCAACGCATGGAACATCGAACAGCTACGTCGCTTCTACCCCTAAATGTATTTCGAAATCTTGTAGCCACAAGAGATCAATCAAAGCACAAATTCGATGCAAAATGTGTGCAAGCATTTCGAATTCTTTCCTTGGTAACATCGAGCAACGACCGGCCTTCACCTTGGCGAAGACCGCCCTTGCTCGGGGGCTACAGGGACTGGGGTGCACACCCCACGTTTACGCACGGATTTTTTCGCAAAACTTATAAGTTCGAGCTCAACAAACGAGCTCGAGCTCACGAGCACGCACCCTTCCCCTCAATTCAAAAGCGATGTTTGAAATGACTAAGTCATGGGCTCATCACCGTAGAGCATGGCGCGATTGCCTAACTACCTTCCGTGCCCTTGCGGCAAGCAAGCGACCCATCACCGAGCTCTCAAACCACGAGCCCACCAAAAGTCAAAATAGAGACAGAGCGCGATAAAAGGGGGAAGACGACTTCCACTAGTCAAACACATGAGTTGCCATAAGTCTTTACAAATTGCCTCAACTATGAGGGCTTGTCAAGTTCACAAAGCGAAAGAGGCCAAGCCTCGAGCTCTATCCCTTGCGCAGGCGGGTCCTGGTCCATCGGCGTCGGGGCGGGGACATCTGCGCGCTTCCTTCCTCCCCTCCCGGGCTCCTCGTCCGCACCATCTCCACCGACAGGGGCTCTAAAAAACCTCGAGCTCCTCGGCGGCAAGCTTGAAGAGCTCGGCCAGACGGCTCAGCGGTAACAACCTCGGCGGTAGCGGCCTTCCGATCGGTGTCGGCATCATCAACGCCCGGCGCCCACCCCGTCTTCACGATGTTGACCTCAAACTTGGGGTGGTGGTGAAGACGACGATCGCCTTATGGACCACGCGACCGGCGTCTTCTGTCACTTTGCGCGGAAGAGGCGACACCCTTTCGACCGGGTCCGCCGCGCCTTCCACCCCGAGGGCATCGCGACGTCCTCGGCAGCGATGCTGCGTTTTGGCGCGCGCTCTTCGAGCTTTCGGCCTCCTCCACGGCCTTAACAACGCGCTCCCGGGAACACCTCCGAGCTCCTTCATCGTGTCGGCGAGCTCGATGGTACGCTGCTTCAGTCCGTCTCCTTCTCTGCGGCCTTGGCTGCGTGTCCGCAGAGGCCTCAGGAGGCGGCAAGCTCTTTTTCTGTCGGCCTCCCGCGACGCGCTTCAAAGAGTTACGCTTCCGGCCGCAGCAAAGACAAAGGGTTAGACACAAGCCACGAAACCCCTAAGCCCCTGGGGAAGCAGAGACTCATCCCTTATCTTTCAGGGAGGTTCGGCTCTCGGCTCAAGCACCGGCGCTCGAGCTCCTTGTCGACGAGCTTAGGCGAAGAGTCTCGAGCTCCTCCTGCATCTTCTCGGCCGCCGCTTGTGGGCGGCTCGGAAGCCCGCCTCCTCCGGCGCGGCACCTCCACCCTTCTCTGGGCTTCACAAGAAGCACCAGCCTCCGCATCGCGGACGAGCTTGACAACGTCCTTCGCCGGGCACTCCGGAAACCGGTGTTGGAGCTGGCGGCTGCGCCGAGCTCCTCGACACATGTCGGCACAGCCGACGTCAGCCTCCCACATAGCCACCGGCCCTCAACGACGTGTGCGTCAGCTGGTTGTACCCGTCAATGGCGTCCTTTACGCCCTGAAAAGCTCAAGCATGTCGACAAACCAAGAAAACATGAAAGAGAGCACCGATACCGCAATGAGTCCCAAACCACAGGCAAGGCGGAGCGTGGTCATCTCGCCGGCGCCTATCGATGGCGTCCGGGGGGGTCCACCTGCGGCGACGACGGCGGCGGCGCCATCCGAGCAAGGTCGGAGGAAGGACGACGTCTGCGCCCACGGGAGGAACGCCGCCGCGTGGCGGCACGGTCGTTGTCAACCCCCGAACTTAACTTCGCGGTGCCGAGGAAGAAGGGCAACAAACCGGGCGGGCAGCGCCATGGCAGCGCCCTACATCCTCTGGAGCATCGTCTCCATCCTGCCTGGTCCTCCCCCGCTGCCTCGGAGTCCTCACCGTCGGAAATGTCAACGGCGGTGTCGATCACGGGGACGGGCCTCGGCGGCCGGGCGGGCTCTCCTCGGGCGCCCTCGACGATAGGGTCCCCCTACTCGCCCGCCGACGAGCTCGTGGCGGCGAGTGTTGGACACCCCATCGCCCCGGCAAGGCCATCGATGAGGCCCGCTGGTCGAGCTTCGATGCGGTCTCCGGCGCTTGAACCTTGAGGCCCGGTCGGCGCCGGCGAGGGGTCCGAGCGCGAGACACACGAAACCCGGTGACGCGTCGGTGACAATATCCCCTTGAGCGGGAACAATGTCATCATCATCGAGCCCGTCGCCATGCTCGCCGTCGTCATCATCACTCCTGTCGTTGTTGTCGAGCTCGTCGTCGCGACCCCGAGCTTCGCCAACATCGCGATCGAGCTTGTCGGCGTCGAGCTCCAACGTCAACGGCGCCATCATGCTCACCATCTCGAAGCCTGTCAACGCCGCGCCCGAACTCACTGGCGCCGAGCTCGTCGTCGCGGCGCCGAGGAGCTCACCATTTCCGAGCCCGAGGCGGCCGGCCGTGCGGGCCCCCGGGTCTTCAAGCGCTACGGGGATACCCTCCGCGGCCACCGTAAACACGACCAAAAAGTCGCAAACACAAACGACCGCTACCACCTTGACGGCCAAAGGGATGAAGAACTTCGCTGGCGGCAACCCTCTTTCTCTTCTTCTTCTTCGGGCCTCGGCCTCGTCGGTGCCCCGAGTCGCCCCGATCAAGCGTCCGGCCCACGTCGGGGGCTTGGGAGCTGGGGCCGAGGCGGGGCTGCGCGGGCGCTGCTGGCGGCTGGGGCCACCACAAGCGGCCCGTGAGCTCGCGGGCGGGAGGTTCCGCCTGTATCGGTGGAGAGCGCGCCGGTCGCCGCCCGGGCTCGTCCACAACCCGGCGCCCGCCCCGCCGCCCGCCTCGGCTTTCGCCGCCGCCGCCCGAGATGAGCCCGCCTCTGCGCCTTGCGCGGGCTGTTTGGATGACGGCCACCCGCCGCCCCCCCACGGGGGCCGAGAGCCAAAGGGGCGCACGCCGACCTACAGAGCTCGAGCTCGTCAAGATGCTTCGGGGGTAGCGAAGAAGAAGAGCACTTACCGGCGCGGAAGTCATTTGCATTGGGAAGGATCTCGGGGGCTCGGGCGCCCTCACCCCGGTCTTCGTCACCAAGTTCATCCAGAAATCCACCCGGTCATCGGTAAGACCGGGGGCATTTCGCCGTCCCCCTCGAATGGGGCCTTCTCCTCTACCATCTCCCACATGTGGAGGCTTTCGAGCTGAAGTGGGATCACCGCCTTGCCGCCCGGGCCTTGATGATGTGATTCACCGTCAACCCGGCGTCCCGGGCGCCTTGATCTTGCCCACGGCAGCCGCCTCCGTCCGCCGTCGTACCCTCGTGCGGGCCCTCGAGCCACAAATTTGGCTCCCCTTGCCGGCTGAAGTGCGCGGCAGGTGTACGCTGGTAGAGGATATGAGGAGTCGTTCTTTAGATAGAACCACTCCTCCCACCACCGGCGGTCGCCGTTGGGAAGTCATCCACGGGAAGGTCGCGGACCTTCCCCAGCTGCAATTGCATCAGCGCCTGACAGGCGATCGGAGGGCGGCCCGCCTCCCTTGCCCGGCGGCGGATCTTGGCGTAAATGTAATGCTTGAAGAGCTCCGGTTGGGAGGGATCCCGACCATCCTCGCGAGCATGGAGAACGCCCGGCAGGGGAGCAACACCCCGTTGGCGTCAGTCTTTGAGCTCGATGCCCAAGACGAGATAAGCGGCGGAAGAAGTCATCGCCCGGCATACCCGACCCGCTTGTGAAAGCGAGATGAGCGAGGCGGCGTATCCGTAGGCGGATCTGGCTCAGCGTCTCGTCGGCGTGATAATCCACTCCCGTGCCTGAGTCGAGGAATGGCAGCCCCTCAACGAGGCCGCATCGGCCGATCAAAGCCTCCTTCGCCGTCGACACACCCCACGAACCATCTCGCCTCCAGCGGGTTGCGCGGCGGAGCGAGGGGCGGAAAGATCGGATCTACGAGCGGGCGCGGCGGGACTCTCTCTCTATGTGCGTGGGAAGATGAGAAACGAAAAGGTAAATCTGCTCCCGATCTCTTCCTATTTATAGAGCTCCGACACGACGGAGGCGATGAGGTGAAAACCGCCGGGGGGGCCGCCCGCACCACACCCGCCCGCAACCGACATCGCGAGATCAGCGCGGCGACATCTCGGCGAAAGCCGAACGGGCGCAGTGATTAATGAGATAACCCCAGATAACGGTAAAACCCCAACGGTAAGATCTCAACGGCTATTTTTTACACAGCGGTAAAAACCGAGAGCTCGGCGCAGACCGGTCGAATCGCCGAGCTCGAGAAAAAAAGTGGAGCTACGGCGTGAGCTCGCTACCTTTAGGGTTTGAAGGCCGACTCAGCTCGTGAGTTTCGAGAGCCGCCGGGAACACCACGGCGAGGCGCTACGTGAAAGCGGTATCGGCGGCCCGTGCCTCGAGCTCTCGAAAAGGCCGGGGCTTTACTAAAGCGTGCGGGTCGCTGAAGGGCCACGATTGACTCGATGCTAACCCTCCGATGAGGAAGACCGCCCCTAGACATCACTCGGGGGGCTCGAGAATCTGGGGAAGTCGGGCTCCGGAACCCGAGGTTGATCCACCAGCCGATCATACGAACGAGCCGGGATGAGCTCGAGCCTCACCTAGACTATCAGGAAGGCGGCTCACCAGCACTTCGATCTCGCCAACGAGGTAAGGTCGAGCTCGAGGCTCATCACCCCGCCAATAACAGCGAGGGACGGGTCGGCGAGCCCGAAAAGGCTCTAAAAGCCTCGCGAGAATCTACCATTCTCACGGGGCCTCGGGGCTGCCGCCAGGTGCGCTCGCGCACCCACAAACAATCATCAACCCCGACAAAGGGCCACCTTCATGACGCAGGGCCACCGCGCCAAAAAGCATCACGGGAGAGACCTCATCTCCCCGGGCCTCGGGCCTACCGTGGGGATCGATATTCGGGATGCGAAAGACGAGAGCTCCCAAATCGTCGCTAGCGGGCAAACAAGACCCGAGGTCTTGACTTGGGCGAGCTCCCGCAAACGGACGAGCACCCCTTTTTAGTTCGAGCTCCCACGCGCGAGCTCCCTCGACAAAGGCCCGCCGACCAGCTTCACTCGAGCTATCTCCTTGACGAGCTCTCCCATCTTCACCGCGCTTCGACCTTGCCTAAGGACCTCTTTCCGACTCGCCCGAGCTCTCCTCGGCAAGCTCACCAGAGCAATGATGTGAGCTCATCCGCTTGCCTTCTCGGGGAAGTGCTGCGGTACGGGAGTTGGTCAACAACTCTCGACAAGCTCAACCACTCCCCTTGACAAACACCGTAGCCACGAAGAGCTACGGCCCACGAGGGAGAGGTCACTGGATCACTTCTCCATATCCCGTCGACTCCAACGGCTACGCTACGGTGCCGGCGGTACATACGAGGTACCCCTCCCCATCCCGGGTATGGGCACACCCCATACCGAGAAGACGGCTTCCAACTACGATTAGGGAGAGGGCGACGCCTGACCACCGCCCAAACCCCGATTCCCGCGTACGGCGACGACCAATTTCAGCATCCAAAGCGCCCAGGAGCTCGAAGGAAGTTCTTGCCTACGCCGTGAGCTCACCCGAGAGCTCTTCCTCGCATCCCCGCACTCTGTACACATGTTCTCAGCTCGTTAAGTCCTCAACCCGAAGGGAGCTCGTGTTCCTGCCCCCCTTGCGACTATAAAAGGGGAGGTAGGCCTCCGGGATGAGGCAGGATTCAAGCGTCAAGGCTCTAGTTTCCAACACCCAAGCACCCACACCCGCGCTTTTCGATATTGGCACTAGCCTCAATCACGAGAGACTTGGGAGCCTCCTCCTCTCTCTCGATCTTGCTTGTACTAGCCCCGGTATGAGCGTTTGAGCTCGGATAGTGATCACACCGGACTAGGGAGCACGATTTGCCCCGAACCAAAGTATAAATCCCTGTGTCATTGTCTCTAGAGCTAGGCCATCGGAGCACGATTAGTGACATTACTGTGGCGGTGGTATTAGACCACGACAACTCTTATCAAACCTTCGAAACACCTTGTGCTTGCCTTTACTAGCACTTTGTCCAAACAAATAAAAGGTACCTTCTCCTTTCCGGTCTGAGAAGCAATACTTAGTTCCAGTAGCTGGGTTCAACAATTTACTATTGGAGCTTCCTAAATTATTGGCATGAACAAGATCTTTGGTCGTGCTGATAACCCAGTCACCATACTTTTTAGGCACTTTCTTAAGGCTGTGGCCAGACAGATCCATGATTTCCACAAGGCTATTATTTTTTCTCATTATTCTGATAGGCAGCAATAAGAAATGGACCTGGGTGGCCTGTCACGTGGGCCACGGTGAACTGCAGATTGGAGAGGAGGGATAGCCATGATCGACACACAGAATGAAGGCGGTAGAGATCCTTGGCTAGGAGAGGCAATAGGATCTCGTAAATGGCGTTCAATGGAAGAGTGCTTGTGTTGGATGCGGCCAAACCAGGCATCATATGCCTGTCTAGGTCACAGCGCATCTCAGACGATGATGCCACCTCTGTCTCTGAGACCAAAAACAAAATCTTTTAGGAGATATTTCTTTTCTTCCTTGGGTCGATGATATATAAGGCATCGAGATGGGACGCCGGGGGGGGGGCAGCAATCTGAATCAGGGAGAAATCCCCGCCAAGGAGGGCGCGAGAGTGTCAGTGCTTACCGGGGTGTGGGGGCGTTAAGGAGAGTCGTGCTCTTCGTGGCTAGCTAGCGGAGCTAGTCGGAGGCTCCTGATGCCTCGCCGATAGGAGAATTTAGGCCTTGTGGCAGATCAACCACCATGGAGTCCAGATTGACCATGGAGTGCAGCGGTGGTGGCGAGGTTGGGATCTACCACGGTGTGAGGATGGGAATGGGGGAGAGTGTTGGGATCCGCCGCGGTGTGAGCTAAAGGGAAAGTATTCTAATAGGTGGATCGTGATGGGCATTACACACTAACCGTGTAGCCCACAAGAGAGGTCACGCCAGCCCTCTTGTTACTTTTTGTTCCCTATGCCAGCTTTACTTCTGTGAATGTTCCTTTAATTTGAAGCATTCTAATGTCCTTTATACTAGAAGAATTCCCCACGCGTTGCTACGGGTATGAAGTTTAATCTCTACGAATTTTAACGGCAATTTCATTCGTCTTGGGCAATCATATCAACAGAACTCCATCAGTTCACCTGTCAAAGTTTGATGAGCATCCTATATACATATATCATGGTAATCTTCTTCTCTAAGGCTTTGACTCAACACTTCAATCATTATAAAAGTTCTTCATGTAAAATTCATGAGAAAAGACATTTAATAAACATTTTATTTCTTTTTGCCAAACGAATCCTTAATGGCTTAATATATGTACGTACTGTATTTTTTTTTTCCTGGAAAGTGGAAACCGTTCAGCGCACAATCTACATCGGCCTCATCATCTTGTTGTCTTCGTGGTCCAAAATCTGCATCTGCATGTTTGTGAAACGTCACGGAAGAAGTTTAGGACAGAGTGGATGGAGATCGAAAACGAAATCCAGTGGTGACGGAAAAAACCCACCTCGGCCGCGACGATCGCGTCCTTGAACGCCCACGTATTGCGCGGCACGCCGAACTCGTCGGCGCGGGCCTCCTCACCATCACAGAATCCACGGAGGACGTTGGCCTCCTCGGCCGTGAACCGGACGGACGCAAGCATAGCGGTCCAGCAGTACCGTGTGGCGCCGCAGCACTCAGGCCAGATGTAGGACTAGCCAATGACGAAGAAGAACAGGATCTTGCTGTAGCACGAGCTCAGACCCGTAATCGCTCCCCAGCACTCCGCGCGAACCCGCCCTCCTGATGCTGCTGCTCGCTGCCGCGCTGCTGTCGACGACGTCGAGGGAGGTGCCGGACCACCACCACCAGCAGTGACGACGACACGGGTGGGGGCGCCGTGGGCGTCGACAGCACGTGGCAGCGGCGTCACGGCGCTGTAGCCGCCGTGGGCGGCGAGGATGAGGAGCGCGGCGGTCACCGCGACGACGACGGTGAGACGTGATGAGCGTGGTGCCGCCGGTTCCATTGTTGCGGCGTCGTCTTTGTGGTTCTTCCGGAGTAGAAGACGGATGGATGGAGGGTGTAGTATTTCAGCCGGCTGAGGCTTATAAGTAGCAACTGATCAACAGGGGATGGATGGGCGGCGGCAAATTGATGACCATGCATGCATTCAAGTGCTCATGCGCATTGAAGTAGAATTAGTGTTGGAGTTCTGCATGGCTGCATGAAACGGAATCGGAGGCAGGGCCGGAGCCGGAGGGAAGAGAAAGCGGAATTTACATCGGGAGAGGGGGAGGGGTACCAAGGATGTGTTGATGTGTCACCTCTATATGTGTAAAGAAGTCCTTTAGTGGCCTTCTTCAATATAGGGGTTATAGATTAAGAGAAAATTCCTTGTCTTCCTTATTTGGCATCCAAACAATAATTCTTTCTAATTTATCAACTTTTATTAAAAATTTATTCCACAATTGATACTACCGTTCATTTGGACATGTGCAAAAGACGTTGGTCATTACTGTAGATGTAGATGATGTCAAGTATCATGTGGACCCATGCCCCAAAATTAAAGCGCGGCAAAAGACGTTGGTCATTACTGTACATGATGTCAAACCAGGCCGTGGAGGTCGGGCGTGCGCTCGCCGCCGTGACGGAGCCAACAAGGGGCAACCCGGGCTCAAGCTCCCCGGCTCCTAGGCATGTGGAGCCCCACCTTCATATTTCAAGTATAAAATGAACTACATCCTTTAATTTTGATGGTGTATTTCCTGAATTTTATCACTAATCTATGAATAAACTATATCCTTTGTGAGTTTCAGTCCCTCCTAATTTTTTTTTCTGGCTCCATCCCTGTGCGTAACCCCAGGGCGGCACACGCAACCAGCCCACACGCCCGTCGCCCCCGGCTCGACCACACGCGTGTTTGCCAGTTCACAGACCTTGGCTCGGACAGCCTGAACCCGCGTGTTGCACCTCGTCCACTGTGGGTGGGGTGCAAGCGGGCGATCAGGCGAGCCACACTATGCCGCAACTTCCGCTATCAAAAATTGCAGATGCTGCAGGACCTATTAGTGAATCCTCTGGTAACTGTTTTATCCTATTGGGCCGTGCGGCCGCAAGAAGATAGCAGGGCACGTGGCGGCTGCAGGAGCCTGCATTCAAGTCAGCTAATTATAAGAGCATCTCCAACGGCTTTGGCAAAACTGGATTGGCAATTTCTCTATTTGCCAAATCTAAAATGCAAATGCCAAATCCAAAAAGAGTTCATCTCCAACAGTTTGGCATAATTCATTTGGCAAACTCAAATCTAATTTACATCGAAACCTTAGAAGAGAAACAAAATTATGTTTGTATCCTTTCACCTCTTGAAAACTTACCTCAGGAACCCGCGAGGCAGAAACAAAATTATGTTTATGCCCTTCCACCTCTTCTAATACGCACAATGTGCCGTGAATGCCAACGCGTCGAAGCGCGCAAGATAAATCTTGGCGTAAACGGCCTGATTTGCCAACACTCACTAAATTGCCAACCCAAATGCCAAAACTGTTGGAGAGAGTTTTGGAGCTTTTTTTGGTAAAATTTGAGAATACCAAATACAAATGGCAAACTATTGGAGTTGCTCTAAGCAAGTACTAAGAATCATGACGTGATTAAAGTTGTGTTTGGTTCTAAATAAGTCACCTACTTATAAGTCAAAAAAGTGAAATAAGTGACTTGTTTTGCCAACAACAGTGACTTATTAAGTCAAAGGACTTATAAGCTATAAGTTGGTACATCTCTACTTAAAACTTAACTCACCCCTTTTTGTATGTATAGAAAGCTTATAAGTCATTTGCAACCAAACATTCATGACTTATAAGTCACCAACTGATTTGTCACTTGACTTATAAGTCATCAACTTATTTGAAACCAAACAGGGTCTAAGAAAAAAAAATCCTAAAAACATGCAAAAATTGGAAAAACAAAATAAAATAACCATAAAAAGAAGGCATTGTCTTATTACTTTACTAGGAATTACGCAGCGTTCTTTGCGGGAATGACGTTATAGAAAAAGAACTTTATATGAAGCAAAAAAAATCGGTGAAGGACCCTTTAGAACGTGTGAATGTAAAAAAAAAATACATAAATTTTAGAGAAAGGTTGTTTCAGCGATCATAAAACAATACACAACTTGTAAAGATGATGGGGAAAATAATTATGATCTTACAACTAAAGAACAAATTATTATACAAAAATAAACAATAGTATATAGAGGAAACAACCTGAGCTTATCCGATTTTTTAGTGCCTGCCTCTACTCACCATCCTTGATCCCAAGTCTCAGTGGTACAGCAGCAAGCTGCCTGTCCTGCTACCAGTGTCTCCGACGCCGCCGTCTAGTGGTAGATATGTCGTGGTAGCACAAAAAAAAATATAGACTCGTCAAGTATAATTGCTGGAAAATTTCAAATAAAGATAGACCAACTTTTGACCTGCCCCAGAATTCATGCTTACAACTAAAAACAAAGTAGTAGTTTTCCTCCTTGAGGCCAGCAACAAAAGCCATCCCCATCTGAGAAAGCCATCCCCAAAAGCTATAGGGAATGGAAATACAGGCATTACCACATACCAATGCTAAATGGCCCTTGAGGAAGATACGTATAGGGGAACATAGAAATAAAAGGAAAAAGAGAAGGGATTGATTTGCATGACCTGAACACACAAAAGTTATGTAAACTTCATTCCAGTCAGTGATCCCATAGCAAACTTTTCCCCTGCAGCACAACAACCAAACAAAACTGTCCATTTATTTTGCATAAAGAAAAATCAGTAGCTAACATGTTTTTTTTGTTCTTGAGTGCCTTATGGCTTATGAAAAGAACACAACTCGCTGCTAGTTTAACTTCTAAGAGAGACAGTTCAGTTAGAAGCTGCAAGGTTAACACATTTCTGTTAAGTTCAAACAGGAGCCCTGTGTCGAGTAGTAAACTCTGGTGCTTACCTTGACCGAGTTTTTTTTGTGCTGCAAACCATCCATTCCCTGCAGCACATGGAAGTTTAACCAAAGATCAACATGGTACCAAATATTGGATCAAACATGTGTGCTGATGGCAAATGAAAAGTTGCTATACATTTCCTACCTTCTCTCATTTCCTGCAACAGTACTTAGTCTAGAGAAAGCCAGAAAGGCATGCTATTTTCCATCAACTTGCGAGCATTTACCAATAATCACTATAAAATCAAGAACATGAGTACTTGTCAGAAAACATTCAAGCACTGAATGCCACTAAAAAATCCACTAAGGATAGATGATTCTATTCACATACATCCTATTTAAAATGATCAGATATTGGAAAAATTTGTGTAACTGAGCACAAAACCAATCAGGTGATCAGGTCAACTAAGGACAGCAAATTCTATTCACAGAGATCCTAATGATTAGAAAATAACATATGGTAAACAGCTGAAAGGCAAACTAATGAAATATAACTGAAAGCAGTTGGCCATCAAGACAGGGCTACCAGGACATCACGAGATCAATGTATCTTACAGGCAGTAAATCAGAACAGTATATGTCATCACGAAACAAATCAGAATAGTATATGCTATCAGGACACAATCAGGTCCATCAGAGAGGAACTGGAATCAATTAAAAGGCCTGTCATAGAGGAGATAAGCTAATATACTCTCATTAGACAGGCGAAGACACCGGTGCTGCCCCCTTCGGACGCCGATGGCGACGCCAAATCGGCTGTCGCGCAGCTCGCAGCTCCACACCGCCCGTTTCCTACCGTTCGCCCCTACCCTGCAAAAGCCATCGATACCTGCCGCCACCAAGGACGACGACGCCGCCCAGGCACCTTCAGCGTCCGTCGCCACACCAATCCACGTCGACTGCCGCTCCACCAGTCCAACAAACCCCCGCACCCCAGGTAGCAACATCATTTCCTTGACTGTCAGGCAATAGGCAGATTAATCACATGTGACTCAAAGTACTATCTTTCTCGGCCTGGTGGATTTCATTACTTGCTACATATGTTTTTAACTAAACTGCAAATCGGGAACTTGAGACTTTCAGGAATTCTCCAAGCGTACAGGCTTGACACTAACCATCAATATAATAAGATAAAATAAAGATAACCAGAGACTCATTCTTTTTCTGAAACCATTGAGGCATTTCATCGAGCAGGTAAATGGCAAAGGTCATCCAGAGCAAGGGAGCTCTACGGTGATAGAAGATGAACCGAATCGGAGTTAATAGAAGACACTACGTCATCCATGGTGAAGAGGCAACTTACTTGGGCGTGGAGGCGAGGTAGCCGTCATGACGTCCAGCGATATGGTCGTTCGCGAGGTGCCAGCTGCGCTGGCGGACGGACGTTCTGCTGGCCATCGAGCGGCGGACGCGGCGTTCGCACAGGGAAGGGCTGCGGCAATCACGTAGGAGGGAAGTGAGGACGGTGGGCTGCTGTCGGCGGCATGGAAAGCCTCGCTCCCGTGACCGAGCCGCGTGTGCCGTAGTTGCATAGCGCGCTTCTCCGGCGACAGCAAGATCGACGGCGAGGTCGGCGCCATCAGGGGCGACCTCCTCGCCCTGCTGGAGGAAGTGGCTCGCGCTCGAGGGCCAGCTCACCCGGCTCGGTGCGTCACCGGCGGCCCTGCTCCCACTCCTCGCCCCTGTTTCAGCCGCCGAGCGGCGTCCTCCACAGCTGCGGCGTCGCGCCGCGCGCGGGCGTGGTTAGGGCCGCCGTCTCCGGCAGCGGGCGCGGGGAGGACCACATCCTCCGGCTCCGGCGGTTCTCCTCTCCGGGTCCTCCAGCGTGGCTCCTGGTCCACCGACTGCAGAGGAAGCAGAGGCGGAGCTTTGGTGGGGGAGGCGGCGCGGCCGTAGGAAGGTGAGCAATCTGGCGGATTTAAAGGCGTGGCTTCGTGGCGACTGTCGAACTGCCTCCAGCGCCGCCGGGGGCACGCGTGGGTGGGGAATGAGGATGGTCGGCCCGCTAGGGCGCGCAGGGGCGGGGAAGGCGAACAGGCGGGGAACGGGGCATGCGAGCGGATGGGGAACGACGGCTGGGTGGAGACGGCCGGCCGACGAGTGGGTGGGGATCCGGTTACCTATGATTGCAGTTATCAATTAAGCTGGCAATCAAAACGCAGAGTAAACTCCCAGTGGGGGCTCTCTTTATAGGAGATTTAGATTATTAACCAAACTAGCACTAAGATTGTTGTGGAATTTGCGTATTCACAAGTGCCGGAGGAATGCGTCGCAAAAAAAAAAAAAAAAAAAAAAAAAAAAAAAAAGTGCCGGAGGAATGTTGAAAATTTGGTGCGTATTCATAGGTGGATCCACGCATGATGGGAACTTCTAGCATCAGTAGTGCTGTGGGCCTGTGGCCCACTGGCCCAGTTACGAAGAAGACGAGAAAGTTCATCACGGCCCACCAACGCCTTTCTCCTTTGTTTGCTTCGTCGGCGCTCCGCTTTCCTCTCTCCGCTCCGGCGCTCCCTCAGGTCCTCAGACTCCTCACACACCGCGCCGGCGCCGCCGCATCTCCGGTTCGGCGCAGCGCAGGATCCGACACGGCGCAGCACCACCTCGTGCCCGCCGGAACGACCCCCGTACACTTCCCCTGCGCGGCTGCGGCGCCCGAATCCGTCGAGATCTGCTGGTAAGCGGTTAGAATATGTACCGCATCCGTTGGATTTTGGTCGGCGCAGGCTAACCTAACTACCCAACCACCGCCGGGAGATTAGAAGGCTCAGCGGCGGTCCATCCTGGTTGGGTGTCCTCCGCGCTTGCTTGGTGAGCTCTAGTTGTGTACCGTAGGTTGCAGAAACCCCCTGTCCTTCTTGTGTCGTGTGTGCCTTGCTTCTTGTTACAGTTAAAGCATCGGCAAGGTCGAAGAACTTTAGGGAGAAATTTTGGTAAATTAGTTCTAATCATCTCAAGTTCACCTCATATGCACCGACGACAGCAACTAGCAGGCTAGCATGATATGGACTCTGCATTGTGCCTGATCTCCCTCTAATAAATCATCAATCATTTTCTTTTGTGGCTCCCTTGTTCTATTGATAATGCCTCGTTCTTTCCTGGTCATTTGCGACAATTCTTTCTCGACCAAACCGATAATTAAAGCTAGAAAGACGGCTAGCCCAAGCCAAGGCCACTTAATCTTGTTTCTACTTGATAGCTACCTTTTTCAATAAATATATTTAGCTACACACTTTCATTTGTTCTGATTGTAATAAATATTCTAATTGTTCATAGTGCCTAGCCCAACAGCACCTAGTAGTCCTATTTCAATTGCCTGATTTGCTTCAAAACATGTATCTCATTTCGTAAGATTACTTACAAAATTGGACCATTGTTTTCCACACATCCCTAAATTTGTAAACTGAAGCACTGCAGGTCCATGGACCATACTGACTGCTGACCACTGCACCACTTAACAAGTTTAGGAACGTAGAAATACATTCTCAAAGTTCGTGAACCTAAATATGGCATGCATTTAACTCTTCTTGGTATTTCGTTGAATACTTGGGATCCATACACTAACAAGTGGAAAATCTTTCTTCAGCAGTTGCAGGTTGCCCGTTGCCTAGCAGCAGCTATGGTGTCGTCCAAAACACGCTCCAGGACAGAAACAAGGGGAGCTGCGCTGCCTATCGACATGCTCTACGACATCCTGATCCGCCTTCCGGCCAAGGAGATCTACCGCCTCCGTGTCGCCCTGTCGGCCATGGCGATCCCTCCTCTCTGACCCACAGTTCATCGCCGCTCATGCCACCCGCCATCAACTGCCGCTCATCGCCGTTGGCCACGACAAATCGTATCGCGTGATGATGGCATCCTCTGTGACATCATAGACATCTCTGGCAGGGTCATTAAGCAGATCATCCGCTCGACAGAGGGCGAGTGGCTGATATCCGCCCAGCGCAACCTCGCCTGCATTGCAAAAAGACAACAAAAAGCGCTGCCAGCTGCTCAACATAGTAACTGGAGACAGATTTTCCTTGCCTGAAGGATTGTCCCAGGAACACACGTCAAGGAAGCTCGACTTCATGAATTACAGGGTTTCCGTTGCACTGGGACAGGTTGCCTCAATGGGGGAGTTCAAGTTGCCGTGTGATTGATAATGCCTTATTCAGCAGCCGCTACCAGCAGCTGTGCGAGGTCTTCACACTTTCGATGGCAGCGGCGATGCTTTCGGTGGAGAGGAAAGAAGACTGCTCAGTATCATGTTGACATGAGCCCGCTGAGCAGAGTCGTCGTCGATGGAGTTGTGTATTTTCTCTTGGGACGAGAATCTGATCAACCGACATGTTCAAGCGACCAAAAGGCATTGCTTCATTTGACCTTCTGACAGAAGAGTGGAGATCAATTCTCCAACGACCTGTTAGCATCCCCGCTTACTGTTCTAATCTTTCTCTGGCTGTCCTTGAAGGATCCCTAGTTCTGGTCCATTTTATGTTACATGTTTCAATGGACCTGTGGTTTTTGGTGGACTTTGAGAAGAGCTTATGGGTCAGAAAACATACCATAGAGATCAATTTGAGTGTCCGTGATGAATTCCTCATACATCCTTTGGTGATACTGAAGAATGGGAGTATAGCTACTTATATTGGATCTAGAGGATTGTTGAGGATTTATAATCCAACGACCAAAACTTATAGAGATGTGGCAGAGATGGGGTCCCGTGTTGGAATTGGTTTTTTACACGGGAAACCTATTGAGCAAAGCAAATGATGCCATTTTATGAGGTGAGTATTACAATTGCCTGCTCTCTTTTAATATATCCAGTTCATGCAGATATCTTTGTCTGGATACATTGGGTTCTAGATTGTTATGTGTGCTTTATTTTGTGGTTTTGAACTTTGAAACAACATTTAAGCAATGCTATGTATGCTGTGATAAAAATTAGTAATGCCAGATGACTTGAGAATTTAAGTTTGCATCAACATTCCACCATCATGGGTTATATAAAGTTCTTAGTTCGATTTAGATAAATGCATGGAAAAGTCATGGCAACAATTTCTTTTGAATATCCTTGCCAAATTTCTTTTGAATACTGCCGCAGCAAAAAGTAAATGTAATGGAAGAGTTTCTGTAGTCTTATCATGCTGCATAAGAATACTACAAACTCTAGAATGTAGTACAAAAATATAAAATTGACATGGGACAGAAATCTTGTCCAGGAAAATTGATCTTCTAAAACCCTTACATTATAGAAGAAATGTTATGGTCCTCTACCAGATAGTAGAGAGTAATCTTGAAGTTTTTGGTTTTTATTAGTCTTACTGAGCTACAAATCTCAAGACAAGTGGAAAACGTTCTGCAAAAATGTCCTGAGAACAATGCGTTTTAAAGTGCAGCCATTTTATTATTTGATTTTATCTGAATGAGACAACAATCTGATAAGAAGTGGAGAAGAGTCAGCAAAGATCACCTGACACATTGTCACTCACTTTTTACAGCTAAATACTGATCGCCTGAGTTTCTTTCTCCATGAAAAATAAATGGATGATGGAATGCAGCATCAGTATAACAAGATGCAATTATTATCCAACAATTATTGTGCCTAGTTAATTGGAGACGTCATATAGGAAAGAATAGTGCAGCCACACAGATATGCCTATGCTTTTTCTTTTTTGATTTAAAGTGGTGACTGAGCATATTGATGTCATTGGATCACTTTTTAAAACCTTTCTGGCAACACTATTTTGCTCCTTTTTTTTTTTCTGCATATTTTGGAACATTTTGACTCCATCTCTAGCAAAGACAGTTCCATCATCTTTTCTCTTGGCTGTTGCAACTTTGACCTAAAAAACTTGCAGGAAGCAGTTGTTAGCTGGAGGAAGAAGCTGAAAACTTAATCTTGAAAGCTGAAGCTATATGAAGGAATGGAGACAGATTCATGCTGTGCTTTTTAGAAGTTCAAGGCTCACCTCTGAAGAAAACAGAAAACTTCCTTCCACCTGCTTGTTATTAATTGGATAGCATACTCTGTTTTTACATGGCTTGAACTCGTTATGCATATATTGCTATCCTAACATGATCTGAAAAAGTAGTTGATATGAATTACAGAATGTGTATTGTGTTTGGCTTGGCATGGCCCGCGTGTGTGTGCGTGTGTGTGGAAACTGATTGGTTACGCGTGGAACTGGATATGAATATTACTAGTTATTACCATATTTTGTTTTGTTTTTTTGGTCTTATATAGATATATGTATTCATATAGTTTCTCGGATACTAATACAAAATGGATTATCTGAATACAGATTTGCATTTGGATATCCATTTAGCTTTATTACCTCTAAACGTCAATTCAATATTAATTTTTGAGAGACAAAATCATGTAATGAAATACCAAAATAAGTATAGTAAATTCGATAAATATAGATAAACAATAATAAACGTCTTTGGTCATACCATTTATTGTATTAATTGTAAATAAAAATAATAAAAATCATGTAATAGGGCCTGATTGTCATTCTCTGCCAACATCTTCTCTCCCTGCACGTACTAGCGGAGCCGGATGGAGGGGGAGGAGAGTGTATGCAAGTGACCGACCAAGCCGCTTAGGGTGGCCATGCATTGGGGCTAGGGAGCCATTCCCGACATGGAGGAGCCGCCACGCCGTGAGGGACCACCAGCGTTGGGAGCAATGGCCATCGGGAGGGGCCATCGGTGGTAGGATCCATGGCCGCTGGGGAGAAGCCACCACACCGGGAGGGGCTACGCGAGGAGAAGTCTCTTAGGGCGTCGGGGAGACCTGCATGGGCGGGACGGAACACAATGGTGAGGGATGGACGGACGGAAAAGCAAGGGGTGGCGAGATCCGAGCCGACCGAGACAATGGCATTGCCGCGCAATTAAGTTAACCCGGCGGCCCCTAGCGACGGAAGGCACAACACGAGCAAGTTGTGTTGGAAGCATCGAGTGGAGGAGAAAGAGGGAAAAAAAGTAGGGGTGGGTGGCGGGGGGGGGGGGCAGAAAGGGTGGGAGGGGGGGAGTAGGAGTCCAACAAATCTTGGGGTATTGTTGGAGTTTAGTTTTTGGCCTCCACTAACTAAATTAGGAGTAGGGCTAAGTGAGGGCCTGAGACCACAAGCTAAAACGGAAGTAGAGATGGTCGGTCTCGCGTGTGGTCTTCGCATTGGTGCTAGGGTCGCCAATTAATCCATGTTATCGGGTTCGATCGATTGACACTTTGTGCACGTATCGTATTCTGATTGGTTGACGAAAAATCATTGAATTTCAAACAGAAATCAGCCGAGTGATGCCTAGCCTGTTGATTTTGAGATTAGTCTATGTATATGAGTGTCGCTTAATTGTTGTGGAATTTGCGAATTCACAAGTCCTGCAGGAATGTTGAAAATTCGGTACGTATTCACCTTTTTTTTTTTTTTTTTGTTGAGAATCGTGCGTATTAACAGGTGGATCCGCGATCAGCAGTGCTGTGGCCCACTGGCCCAGTTGCGCAGAAGTCAAGAAGGTTCATCACGGCCCAACGCCTCTCTCCTTTGTTGCTGCGTTTGCTCCGGCGGCCCAACGGCCCAACACTCGGCAGCGTCCTCACTCCTCAGAGTTCCCCACACACCGCGCCGGCGCCGGCCGCCGCCGCATCTCCGGTGGAGAGTTCGGCGCGGCGCAGCGCAGCGCAGGACCGGACACGGCGCATCACCGCCACCGCCTCGTGCCCGCCGGAACGACCCCCTACACTTGCCCTGCGCGGCGCCCGAATCCGTCGAGATCTGCTGCTGGTAAGTGGTTAGAGTATGTTCCGCATCTGTTGGATTTCGGTCGGGACACCCATCACTGAAACCTTCTATTTGGCAGCCGCACATCGCAGTCAAGCGAAGCGAAGCGGCGCGGCGGCGCAGGTTAACCTAACTACCTAACCAGCCGGCGGGAGATTAGAACGCTCGGCCACGGCGGTCCATCCTTGTTGGGTTCCACCGCGCTTGCTTTTGGTAAGCTCTAGTTGTGTACCGGAGGTTGCAGAACCCCCACCCCTTCTCTTGTCGTGACTCGTGTGTGCCTGCTTCTTGTTACAGTTAAATGCATCTTCTTGTTACAGTTAAATGCATCTTCTTGTTAAAGTTAAATTCATCTTGTTACAGTTAAATGCATCGGCAGCCTCTGAACAGAGATGCCTCCTAGGTCCAAGAACTGTTACGTAGTGCACCAAGCACCACAGGTGCAATACATTTTCAATGTTTGTGGAACTAAATAGCACCCGTACAATTTCAGGGCTGGTCATCATGGGTTTAACTTGTGTTGTTGTTTGGTTTGATACATGGGATTCATGCAATAACAAGTGGAAAATCTTTCTTCTTCTGTTGCAGGTTGCCTGTTGCCCATCTTGTCGGATATGGCGCGGTCCACTCTGCGCTCCAGGACAGAAGCAGGGGGCGGTGTGCTGCCTATCGACACGCTCTATGAGATCCTGATCCGCTTTCAGGCCGAGGAGCTCTGCCGCCTCCGTGTCGTCTGTCGGCTGTGGCGATCCCTTCTCTGTGATCCTCAGTTCATCGCCGCTCATGCCGCTCTTCACCAACGGCCACTCATCGTCGCAGCAGGCCATGGCAAATCATATCGTGGTGATTCTGACATTCTTTGCCGCATCATGGACCTCTCTGGCCGGGACATTAAGTATATCCGCTGGACTTCGAGAGAAGACGAGCGGCTGATACTGATATCCACTCAGCACAACCTCGCCTGCTTTGCAGAAAGGAACAGCATGCGCTTCCACTTGCTCAACCTAATCACTGGAGAGAGATTTGCCTTGCCTGAAGGATTGTCCCAAGAACACAAGCCAAGGACGCTCGATTTCATGAATGACACAGCTTCCGTTGCATTGGGACATGTTGCCTCAATGGGGGTGTTCAAGTTGCTTCGTGTGATTGATGATATCTCCGATTACAGATTCCGCTCTGAACAGCTATGCGAGGTCTTCACACTCGGTGGCAGCAGTGACGAGGCTCGATGGAGAGGAAAGAAGGCCGCTCAGGGTCGTGTTCATATGGAACCGCTCAGAAGAGTCGTCGTCGATGGAATTGTGTATTTTCTCTTGGAGGACTATTTGTTCTACCAAGATGTTCGGCACAGAGGCATTGCTTCCTTTGACCTTCTGACCGAAGAGTGGAGGGCAATTCTCCGAGGACCTGTATCCATCCTTGCCAGAAATAGATATGACAATTTTTCTCTGGTTGCCCTTAATGGATCCTTAGTTCTGGTCCACTGTACGTCACATGTTTCAATGGACCTGTGGTTTCTGATTGACTTTGAAAAGGGCTTGTGGGTCAAACAACATACTGTCGTAGTCAATTTGAGTTTCCATGATGGATTCCTTTCTCATCCTTTGTCGATACTGAAGAATGGGAGTATAGTTATTTATATTGGATCTAGACGATTATTGAGGATTTATAATCCAAAGACCAACACTTCTACACATTTGGCAGAGATGGTGTCTAGTGATGGAATTGGTTTGTACACAGGAAACCTTTTGAGCATGGCAAATGATGCCGTTTAATGAGGTGAGTATTGCAATTGTTTGCTCTTTTAGTATATCCAGTTCCGTTTATGCAGATATCTAATCAACATTATGTATGATGTGGTTAAAGAATGAGTAAAGCTAGATGATTTGAGAATTTGAGTTTGCATCAATTGTCCTCTATCATGGATTTTCTGCATTTTCTATCATGAATTTCAATTCGCATCAACTGTCCTCCATCATGGGTCATATAAAGTACTTAGTTTGATTTAGCTAATAAAAACATGGAAAATGTTATGGAAACAATTGCATGCCTAATTTCTTCTGAATACTGCTACAGCATAAAAGGAAATATAACGTAAGAGTTGTCTAGTCTTATCATGTTGCATAAGAATACTACGAACTATAGAATGTAGTTAAAAAATATAAAAATAATATGGGCGGATAGAAATCTTGTTCAGGAGAAATCAAACTTCTAAAACTCAGAGTATAGAAGAATGTTATGGACCACTCTTAGTAGAAAGTAATCTTGAACTTTTTTGCTTTTAAAATGTAATCACTTCGCTAATTGATTTAATCTTAATGAGCAGCGAACCTCATGACAAGTGGAAAACGTTCTGCAAAAATGTTGTGAGAACAATGCCTTTTTAATGTGCAGCCACTTCATTACTTGATTTTATCTGAATGAGCTAACAATCTGTTAACAAGTGGAGAAGAGTCAGCAAAAGATCACGGACACATTGTCACTCACTTTTTTCAGCTAAATACTAATTGCCCGAGTTTCTCCCTGAAAAAATAAATGTATGAAATACATTATCATTATAACAAAGTACAAGCATTATTGTCAATAATTAGTGCGACTAGTAAACTGGAAACACCCTATAGGAATACTGGAATAGTAGCACAACTATCCAAATGTGCTTGTACTTTTTTTTTTTTTTTGAGCTAAAGTGTGGTGATTGAGCACATGGATGTCACCGGATCACTTTCACCTTTCTGGCAACACTATTTTGCTCCTTTTTTTTCTGCATTTTATCTTGAAATTTTTGACGCTGTCTCTAGTAAAGAAAGTTCCATCATCTTTGCCCTTGGTATATCTGTTGCAACTTTTCACCTACAAATTGCAGGAAGCAGTTGTTTGCTGGAGGAAGAAGCTGAAAACTTAATTCTGAAAGCTGAAGCTATATGAAGGAATGGAGACAGATGCATGCTGAAGAAGACAGAAAACTTGATTCCACCTGCTTGTTATTGGATCGTATACTTTTACTCTTACATGGCTTGAACTCGTTACGCGTAGATTGCTATTCTTCCATGATCAGAATAGTAGTTGGTATGAATTACAGATGTGCATTGATTGCAGAAGGTTTCATATCAAGTGTGATACTGTTTGGTCAATAGTCCCTTGTGTATGTCCTTGTCCACTAGAAACCTAAGATCATTGAGCAACCTTTGGTGCCATTGTGAACTTGTGGTGGACAATCATCAAGCAACTATTCAATACATGCATAAAGCTCTCTCGCCAGTTGTAGCAAAGAAGCTTTCAATGACCCCTGGACTCTAACGAGGGAGGGGAAAATGGAGAGAAAATTCCTTATTTGACACCTGAAAAACTCTCTCTTCCATATTTGGCACTCAAAAGTTCAATTAGTTCCTATTTGTCCACTCTTGAAAATTTTTTGTGTAAGTAATACTTCCGTTAGTTTGGACATCTTCTAGCCTGAACTGTCATGTGGACATACAAAAGATGAAAATGCCCATGTCTCAATATACAGAAAAAAATGAGAAGCCTTTGGGGCGTTTAGAACAGGAGAAGATGCTCGGCACCTCTCACCGGTCGCCGGCCATGGAAGGGTTGTGTGGTGCCTGGCGCAGCAGCCGTAGGCACATCCCGCGCAGTCCTGTCACGGCGCCGCGGGCGAGCATCTGCGGGATCTTGGTGTCCCCTGCTTCACGGCGCCGCGGGCGAGCATCTGCGAGATCTTCTTGTCGCCTTCTTACTTTTAACTGGTCCAAAAAAGAAAACAGGAAAACCAAGCTAAATCTTAGCTACTCTAACAAAACGTGGATATGTTTAGTTGGATCCATCAATTGGTAGCGCAGTATATTAACACCCTGAAAAAATCGCTAACATGAGTGGAGAACGAACAAATGACTGGGAAACAAAGCAGGGGCAAAATTGTCCTTCCCTTTAAAGTTAACACCGTTACATGTCCAAACTAGTGGAAGTGTCGGTTAAGTAAGAAAAATTTCAAGAATTGAATTTTCAAAAATAATATAAAATGGACTTCAATTATTAAATATGTCTTGTAGAAAATTTTGTTATGAACCAGATCCAGACGTGTCTAACAATTGTTGTGAAAGATGACAATTGCTTGAAACAACATGGGTGATAATAACAGTGTGTCTGAGGATCACAACCATTGTTATCATATTTTGGTTGTTGCTTGGCAACAACATCATTTTCATGTCTCAATACCCAGGTCATGAATATAAGAAAACAGATCTCGACATGAGCTAACCAGATACTCGCGAAGGAAAAAGTGGTATCACTTGCCACAAGCTCATTCCTTAAAGGCAAAGGTACACTTGGACTTTACAAATGGTTGTGAAAGATGACAATTGCTCGAAGCAACATGGGTGTTCCTTGGACCCACCTTTAGTTGTCGTGATTGCCTTTACCCCCCCACTTCTAGAACCCTCATTTGCACATGATCCAAATAGACTTAGACGACAAGTCACATTAGCCTACTGTCTGGAAACGCTCCGATCCTGACTGCTTCCAAAGTTGTTTTACTACTCTAGCAACCAAACATCCAAATGAAAACAGCTCCACCCCAGAAAGCCCTCTAAAATCCTCCTGGATGGGGGTGGAGGGCTTCATCAGATATAAAAAACTAGTTTCCTCCCACACCTTGCCCAGACGTGTGGGATGAGGTCACGAGCAGGCGTGCAGTGGGAGATTGGACGATGAGGAGAGAGAATAGGATAGGAAGGAAAGAGAAATAAGAGGTGAAAAAATAAGGAAAAAATGAAAAAACATAAAAAAAAAATGAAGGGTATATTATGGACATTTCATGCTTTTCAACTGCCAAATGAAAATGTTTTATTAAATGTTTTCTTACTAATGAAACTGGAGCTAGAAAAAGTTTTTTATTTGGAAAAGTTATAGCTGCGTATGTTTTTTAAGCATACCAAACAAACCTTCGTATGTTTTTAAGCATACCAAACACACGTGTGTTCTATAGACAGGCCCTATTATTATGAAATTAGCTGTAGTTGTTTCGTTGAAGCCGGAGTTCTACTAAATGGACTCTTATTTATTATTATTTTGAAATGAATACACAATCAAAAAAAATATTTAAGGCGCTTTTTTTTTTTTTGGAGGGAATTTAAGGGTTTTTTTGAGGAAATGAGGGAATTTAAGGTGAGCTTGATGCAACTGAACTAGCATCAGCAGTGCAGTGGCCCACCAGCCCATTTGAGAAGGTTGATCACGGCCCAACAGCGCCTTTCTTTGTATTTCGGCGGCGCTCCGCTTTCCCCTCTCCCTCACTGTTCCACAAACCGCGCCGGGCGGGCGCCACATCTCTCGCGCAGGATCGACACGGCGCATCACCGCCACCACCTGTGTGCCCGCCGGAACGACCCCCCGCACACTTTCCCTGCTTGGCGCCCGAATCCGTCGAGATCTGCTGGTAAGCGGTTAGAATATGTACCGCATCAATCAGTGGCGGAACTGGAGAGAAAATTAAGGGGGGGCCGAACAAATATTCACCGACTCAATAATTTACCCAAGTTTTTTTAAGCATGAAATAGCTAACCATGACTATAGATTTTGCTTTGTTTTACTACAAGAATTTGACTGGACGTCAAGATTTTAGGCTAAAAAACATAAAACTATTAGAGATTTTTGTTGTTGTTGAGGGGGGCCATGGCCCCCTGCCAGCCCCCTCAGTTCCGCCACTGGCATCAATTGGATTTTGGTCGGGACACCGATCACTGAAACCTTCTATTTGGCCCGGCGGCGCAGGCTAACCTAACCACCGGCGGGAGATTAGAACGCTCGGCCGCGGCGGTCCATCCCGGTTGGTTTCCACCGCGCTGGCTTGGTAAGCTCTAGGTGTGTACCTGCGGTTGCAGAACCCCCACTCCTTCTCGTGTCGTGAGTAGTGTGTGCCTGCTTTTTGTTACAGCTAAATTCATCTTCTTGTTACAGTTAAATGCATCGGCAGCCTCTGACCTTGTCCCACCTAGGTCTCAACCTTGTTATGTAGTTCACCACACATCCCTAAATTTGTAAATTGGAGCACCACAGCTGCATCGACCATACCGACCACTGACCACAGAGAAATACATTTTTAAAGTTTGTGGAACTACATAGCACCCCATATAAGTTTAGGCCCGGTCATGCAGTTACCTCCTTTTTTTTCTTGGTTTGGATACATGGGATTCGTGAGATCTCAAATGCAAAATCTTTCTTCCAGCGGTTGCAGGTTGCCTGTTACCCAGCATCGGCTATGGCGTCGTCTACTCTGCGCTCCAGGACAGAAGCAGGGGGCGGCGTGCTGCCTATCGACACGCTCTATGAGATCCTGATTCGCCTTCCGGCCGAGGAGCTCTGCCGCCTCCGTGTCGTCTGTCGGCCATGGCGATCCCTTCTCTCCGATCCTCAGTTCATCGCCGCTCATGCCATCTTTCACCGACGGCCGCTCATAGTCGCAGCAGGCCATGGCAAATCATATCGTGGTGATTGTGACATTCTTTGCCGCATCATGGACCTCTCTGGCCGGGACATTAAGTATATCCGCTGGACTTCGAGAGAAGACGAGCGGCTGAAGCTGATATCCACCCAGGACAACCTCGCCTGCTTTGCAAAAGGGAACAACATGTGCTGCCAATTGCTCAACCTAGTCACTGGAGAGAGATTTGCCCTGCCTGAAGGATTGTCCTAAGAACACACGCCAAGGAAGCTCGACCTCATGAATTATAGAGCTTCCGTTGCATTGGGACAGGTTGCCTCAACGGGGAGTTCAAGTTGGTTCGTGTGATTGATAATGCCTCCAGCAGCCGCTACCAGCAGTTGTGCGAGGTCCTCACACTCGGTGGCAGCAGCGACGAGGTTCGGTGGAGAGGAAAGAAGGCCGCTCAGGGTCGTGTTTATATGGGACCGTGGAGCAGAGTCGTCGTCGATGGAGTTGTCTATTTTATCTTGGACGGGTATGTGAGCAGCCAAAATGTTCAACCAAAAGGCCTTGCATCCTTTGACCTTCTGACAGAAGAGTGGAGGGCAATTCTCCGAAGACCTGTATCCATCGTTGCTAATAATATATATTATCTTTCTCTGGCTGCCCTTAATGGATCCTTAGTTCTGGTCCACTTTACGTCACATGTTTCAATGGACCTGTGGTTTCTGATAGACTTTGAAAAGGGCTTGTGGGTTAAAACACGCTGTCGAACTCAATTTGAGTGTCGTTGATGGATTCCTTGGACAACCTTTGGTGATACTGAAGAATGGGAGTATAGTTATTTATAATGAATCTAGACGATTATTGAGGATTTATAATCCAAGGACCAACACTTGTACAAATGTAGCAGAGATGGTGTATCCTGATGGAATTGGTTTGTACACGGGAAACCTTTTGAGCATAGCAAATGATGCCATTTAATGAGGTGAGTATTGCAATGGCTTGCTCTTTTAATATATCCAGTTCAGTTCATGCAGATATCTTTGTCTGGATACACTGGCGAAAGCTGGTGGGTTCTAGATTGTTTTTGTGCTTCGTTCTGCGGTTTTGACTTTTTAAACAACATTTAAGCAAAGTTATGTATGATGTGGTAAAAAATGAGTAATGCTTGATGACTTGAGAATTTGAGTTCATATCAACTGCCCTCCGTCATGGATTTTCTGCATTTTCTATCATGAATTTGAGTTTGTATCAACTATCCTCCATCATGGGTTATATAAAGTCCTTACAGAAACTCGAACAGCCTCTTTATCCCACTCGGTATCTGTAAAATTGAGAAAAACTGGTTCCAACAATCTGATAATAAGTGGAGAAGGTCCCGCAAAACATCACCAGACACATTGTCACTCACTTTTTACAGCTAAATACTGATCGCCTGAGGTTCTCCGTGAAATGTAATATAAATGTATAAAATGCAGCATGAATATGACAAAATACAAAAACAGTTATTGTGCCTAGTTAATTGGGACACAGTGTAGGTAAGAATAGCACCACCACCAAAATATGGTCATACTTTTTGACCTAAAGTGGTGACTGAGCACATTGACCACAAAAAAAATAACTTTCGGGCAACATCATTTTGCTCCTCCTGCTTTTTCTGCATATTTTTGAAACATTTTGATGCCATCTCTAGCAAAGACACTTCCATCATCTTTTCCCTTGGGCATTTGTTACAGGAAAGCAGTTGTTTCGCTGGAGGAAGAAGGAGAAAAACTCGATCCTAGAATCTGAAGCTATATGAAGGAATGGAGACAGATTCGTGCTGTGCTTTTTTAGAAGCTCAAGGGTTGCCTCCGAAGAAGATCTGGACGCAGAAAACTTCCGTCGACCTGCTTGTTCTTGGATTGCATACTCTTATACGGCTTGAGCTCGTTACACCCATATTGCTATCTTTCCATCATCAGAAATAGTAGTTGGTATAAATAAATTACTGAATGTGTATTGCTGCTGGTTACAAAAACAATCATCAAGAATTGCTCTGAAACGGCAATGGAGATCCACTCTTTCCGATTAATGTAATCTTTCATGTAATCTCTGGAACTATGTAAACTGTGAAAGGCCTCTTCCTTCCACCAACCGGGGTCTCCCCGGTATCTATGGAATGGAATACAGGTGGGGATCATTCTTGATCTCTCCCGAAGTTGACTGCAAAAAATAGTCCCTTGTCCTTGTGTACATCTATTATGACCGGCGGCGTCACTTACTCACACCGGGACCCCGTCGGTGGCTAGTGCATGCCGGCATGCAAGTGTGCCCATTCTTTTTACGTTGCCTATTCTTTCTCCTTGAATTAGGATCTAGACTGGGCGTGTAAGATGTTGCCTGATGCCACCGCCAAGGCCTTGGCGGAAAATGCACAATAGCCGGCGGCCCTCTCCGCCTGCCTGACGTACCTGGAGTGCCAGGACGGGACGACAAGCCTGTTCGCTGCCCCACTACAACTGCAATGAGCAGTATTGTCCAGGACACGAGTCCTAGTGTTATTTTTTTCGTTAATGTCACTGACTACCTAGACGATCATATGGCTAACAACACCGGCGTTGTGGCGACCATGTGGAGGCATCCCACGCAAACGGTCATCTCCCTCTACACGCTACAAGAAATCTATCATCTTTTGACATTTGATATATATCATAATACCTGTAAAATATGTCACAGGTCACCATTTATGACACTAGGTTGACGAAGGTTGACGAAAATCAAATGTCAAAAGATGAGCGTCTATAATGATAACTTGTGACATTTAAGTGTTCATGTCATAACATTATGACACTGATTTTGGACGTCATAACCTTTATGACATCTGCATTTATGTCACAAGTTCTTTGATCTTGCTAGGTGGCCAATTCCATACAGACCAATATTTGTATATCATTCAAGACCCACAGCCACACAAGCAATCCAATATAAGATATGTATGCCAAACAATATATTCCATTCATGACCAAATCCACAGGTTCACAAGTCATACATCAATATATTCATTATATTCATCACAAACACCAAACTACTTGTTCAACAAGTGACCTTAGTCATAAAGGTATCTCAGATAAAATTAACAGATGGAAGTTCAGTGTCATAGGTCACCATCTCAGAGACTAGCAGCTGAAGTGTTGTGATCTTGTTGCCCAGCATGTGGCTCCTCATACATGGTGTCTGCAAAAAGCATACCAGAAAAGGAAAACAATTTATACTTAGAAAAGGACAATAATTCAGAACCCAAAACATTTAGGTAATGTCAATGTCCATGATCAAGGAGGCGTTGATCACCTCAAACCTCGTACTGTTAGTTTTGGATTAAACCAAAAGTCGTGCTACTGACCTTGTGCTGTTGCTGCCATTGTTGTCTTCAACATCTTTGATTAAACCAAAACATTACAGCAGCAGCAGCTTGATGGGCCAGCTGCAAAATTAGACATTTTGGTGGCACTAGATAAATAAGGAAGTTTGAACTAATTAAAATTTTCAGCCCTGCAGTTCTACAGATAGTAGAAATATGCATAAAAGTATGGGTAACAAAAAGATATATTACAAAGAGTAACACACTAACATTCCTGTTTAGCTAGCAGTGACAAATAATCAATAAGATATCTTGCTAAAATAGTTATCTCAACACGTCAGGCAATGATATGAACATTAAATATTTATTTAACTACCACTGATGCCTCGCAAGGTGTGTATCTGTATAGAATAAAATCCTTCACAATGTGCATTATTGAGCATGAATAGCTGTAGTTTGAGTAGTTAGAGAGAGTAGTTAGAGAGAAAACATGATCTGTGCATTAGAAAGACAGAGTAGCATGACATATCTTCTTAGTCAGGTTCTAGTGCTACTGCTAGTAGCCTAATCTGTACATACTCCGATATATGAACCAAATCAATGCTTCTTTGAAACTGAAAATTCTGAAGTGGAACATGACATACAAATGCATGCTATATAAGATACTAAGTACTTAAGCTTCAGACTTGTCGTAAACCCATCAATTCCTGAACACACAAGTAGATTAAATAACCACACTTATATAAATATATATACACCATGTAGGCCTGTGTTCTCACTTATGTGAGTATATACGGTTATACCAACACTCATTTTCTAAGATCAGATATATTGCACAGTGGCAAGCGTATAGTCACCTGGAAAGCTAGCTGGCCTTCAACCATTGGGTATGGCATCTTTACTCCGGTGATTAGCTCCAAAGCACGACCTGTAAAATCCACACGCGCAGCAGTCTAAATGTGCAATTCCCGACCTGCACATTTCATCAAACACCATGACAACACCGCCGCAAGCAATATCTTACGTGCAACATGACACAGACCTTCTCGATGACGGCATGACACAGCCCTGGAGCGCAGCGACGCAGCGCCTCATCTTTTGCACGGATTCGCGTCAGCAGCACCGCCGGCGCGTCCTACAGTTCACGCATCTGCTCCTCAGCGCGTGCAGCCGCCACTGCTGCGTCCTCCTCCTCGCCCCTCCCTTCCGCTCCTCCTCTCCCATCCCCTCTCTCCTCTGCTCGTCTTGCCCTCTCTCTAGGTGCAGCCATCGGGGGATGTGGTGGAGGGAGCAGCGCCGGCCAGATCTAGAGGAGGGAAGCGCCGCCAGCCAGATCTAAAGGAGGGAGGTGGCGCGACCAGATGTGGATGGATGGAGGCGGCGGGGATGGAAGAGAGGTGGCGGCGGCGTACGAGGAGCGATGGCAGGGAAGGTCGAGAGGAGAGATCGACATCGGTGGCGGAGTCGTGGACAAGAGGCCGGCCCGGGGAAGACGAGAGAGAGAGGGGACGGGAGCAAATGGGTGGCCGGGACCGGGGGGGACGAGAGCTAGGCCTGCCAGCGGGTTTAAACCCGCCCCAACCCATATTTTAAACCCTAACTACCACCCGCCCCGCCCTACCCCGTCGGCCCAATGCCCCAACCCGCCCCAACCCGAAGTCACGAAGGAAAATGATATATGACTTATGCGCCGATATGTGACCATAGAGCCCCAACCCGTCCCAACCCGTTTGTGTCGTCAACCCAACCCACCCCAACCCGTTTCACGGTGTCACCCGTTTCCACCCATCCAATAGTACCCGTATTAAAACCCGCCCCAAAATGCCCGTTTAGCCCCGCCCCATTAGCAGGCCTAATGAGAGCGAATCGGTGGCGAGTCAGGACTTCTCTTGGTCCACCCGATTTGATAATGTTTTGGGAATATTAGTCTCATAGCATCGAAAGATCGCGATATCCGTAAAATACCATCAAACTTAGGCCGCTCCATAAAATACCATCGAAAGAGCACACCGTCACCTGAATATAGCATTCCGTCACGTTTGAACGGATGCCGTCCGCCTCACCAAGCTCCTCCCCTTCTTCCCGAGGTGAGTGCGCGCCGCCGCCTCGCTCGGTAGGACCGCGGCGGCACCGCCTCGTCGTAGATGGAGGACCTCCGGCGAGCTTCGGTCCCGACCCTCGACCTCGCTCACCCCAATGCGGCCCCACGAGCGAGCCCGGCCGTATGCAGCTCTCTCTCCACGGCGGCATCACGCGGAAGAGGAGGAGAAGCTTGTCGCATAAGCCCCCGCCGTTGCCTCGTGCGTTGCGGGACGGCGACAACGCGATTCGCGGGCGCTCCGAAGCGGCGGCGGCGGCGGCGTGGGAGTCATCCCCCTTCCACCGATGGGGTGCGGAGGCGGAGCGCTCGGGCTCGGGACGCCGGCGGCGGCGGCGGCCCGGACTCGCTAGCGCCATCCCACGTCCGCGCCGCTCGCCCGCCGGCCACCACAAGAGGCAGACCGTACCTCGCCCGCCGCGTGCTCGGGCGGCGCCGCGCCGGCCGGCACAAGCCTCTTATTTGGAGAAAGAAGGGGAGGTCGGCACCGCAGGGAGGGGGCCCCATGGCTCGCAGCCCGGATCTCCGCCAGGGAGCCGGGGAGGGGCTCGAGGGGCGGCGGCTTGGAAGGGGTGGCGAGCGACTCAGGCGGCCGGCGCGGGTGGCTTGGAGGAGCTCCCGAGCGGAGGGAGAGGGCGGTCGGGGAGGACGATGTCCTCAAGGGGGAGACGTGCGGAGGTGAGGTGAGGTGGTGGTGGACGGCGGACGTGGCGAAGTAAAAAGGGGGACGAGCGCCGGTTTCCACGAGGCGGCGTCGTTTGCTCCAAACGTGACGGAATGCTATATTCGGTGACGGTCGCTCTTTTCGATGGTATTTTACTTTGAGTGGCGGAAGTTTGATGGCATTTTCGGATATCGCGATCTTTCGGTGCTATGAGACCAATTTTCTCTAATTTTTTTGGGTCCGAGATCACATAGATGTGTTTAGATACACGAAAATTGCAATCGTAGCTTTAACCGAAAAAGCTTTGTAGCATTTTTCGTTTGTTTGTGGTAAATATTATCCTACCATGGGATAATTAGGCTTAAAACAATCGTCTCGCAATATACATCTAAAGCGTGCAATTAGTTATTTTGTTTACCTACATTTCATACTCCGGACATACGTCTTTTGGTGCATTTAATGTTTTGATGTGATGGGAATTTTAGAAATTTTAGAGAAAAGTTGGGAACTAAAACACACCCAGGAGCGATGCGTTTCGTCTGTACGAGTCACTCATAGCGCTTCTTGTTATCGGTGACTCGTCTAGTCGACCGATAACTTGTAACTGTGACGCGTTTTGTTCGATAGTTTTCCTATTTTTTTTTGTTGTCATTTTCTATTTGATTATTTATCATTTGCATACGTTTTGTTTCAATATATAAATATTTATTTAATTTATATATATATACCAAGCTTGGCCTTGGGTGACATGACTTTTCTTTAGCTTTATTCTTCCTATTAAATCGCATGCATGGAAGAAACTAAGATTCAAGTGAAATTCATCCCGCACATACCCGATTTACATCATACTTGTATTTGGTTATTATTTGTGTGTAATTCTAGGTGGCGGAGGGACTTATAGTTGGACCCATATGCCAACCTTAGATAACAATGTTCAAAAGATTCAATAAAATAATATGTGCCACACCATCCTTTCCATACATTTATGACCCAAATTGGTCCTTACGACATGGTAAATATTGTCACAATATATCTCACTACTAGCTTTAAGACATTTTTTTACGACGTTCATTTATTAATGTCACGAAGTTGAGACGGCTGCAAAAGAAATGTCATAAACTAATCGATTTAGTGACATTTTGATCAGATGTCATGCCATAAACGTCATAAGATGACACATTTCTTGTAGTCGAAGGATGTCATGCACCTCCACGTCTGGCAGCCACCGACTCCTAGGGTTCCTGGACCTCAACTTGACATACGACCAATGTACATAATATAAATACTAAAACTTAAATGAGATAGAGATGCAAACTCCCGTCGTGACTCCAGCACTTTTATGGAGGTATTGATGAGAAGCTCACGCTTCCCCTAGTCCTCGTTGGAGTCCCTCGCAAGGATGCGCTTATCAGGGCCAAACTCCTGATTGGGTAACTCCTTGTATAGCTCTAGGTCTTCACATGCGCAAATGGGTTTTGAGATGGTCTCCTAGATCACTCCCCGCCATCTTCACTATCGAACTTCCGGACAAAACTCCATGGGTCTCGTTCCTTCTAGTACACCGGTGGCTGCCATGCCACATATGTTGTTGGTGTAATTCTCCCAAGACTACAAGCCCGTTCGAGTATAACAATGGTAAGTGCAAGCACCGAGTGAGGAAGAGGTATGCAAACCTCACTAACACTAGGTCTAAACCTAAAGCAAACAATTTTTCGCGGTGGTCTAACTAATCTAAACACTTCACAAAGCATCTACACTAATCATCGAAAGTGTAGGATGGGTGATGTTAGCATGATTGAACGAATTTGTGCGTTCACTCTCTATCTTGTTGTCTTCAATCATGTTGCTAGTAGGTTGATCTTTTTTCCATAGTGGAGTCGCCAAAGAGTGTGTTGATGTCGAATCAGATGACACACCAAAGCAAATGCTAGCACACCCGAAGTCACAAAACATGTTCTTTGCCTAAAAACTCAATAACACCACCTAAACACGAAAAACTCAAGAACAACTCCCAGGAAGACCCATTGGGGAGATACACGCTGAGATTGTCCTAGGATCGGTAAGGTCACCTAGAAACGTTGTCGTATCTCGTCGAGAGACACGCCAACCTCTCGTTGAATCTCATCAAGAGATGCACCAACTAAATATGTCTTTGATTGAGAGCTGCGTGGAACAATAGGGGAATTGGAAAAGTTTGGCAAAAAAAGAAAATAGTTTCTCTTAGGCGATAGATCTTAGACTTTCGCCAGTGTTCGAGAGAGAGAGGTACAGGCGTGTGGGAAGCGCATGTGGTGCGAGCATCGCCTGAACAAGGTCCTCGTCTCGGGCAACCGAGATATAGGAAACATGCATATTATTTTGTACTCCCTCCGTTTTAAATTATAAAGTTGCTTTGACTTTTTGGAACATTCATTTTGCTATACATCTAGATATACGTAGTAAAATGAATGTACCAAAAAAAGTCAAAGTTTAACTTATAATTTGGAATGGATGAAGCATTATATAGGAGGAAGAGCTTATCCGTTGAAAACAGGTATGATACTATTTTTTTGTATAGTTTTATAGAATTTTTTTTTTTTGAGAATTACACAAAGACAACTTGAGACACTCACAACACGCACGCGCACACTCATCCCTATGAATACACGCACGCAAACCCTACCCCTATGAGCACCTCCGAAGGACCGAGCACCCGGCAGATCGGAGATTCCCAAAGTCACCATTGGCGCCTCGTCGCCGACGGAACGCCGCTACCACCGAATGCATAACGCCGGTAAATCCTAGGAAAATCCCGGAAAAGGTGAGTAAAACTATCGTGGGCCAATTCTTATACCTAAGCCCAATTTAATTATCAACACCAAAGCACCGAAATCTTGTATTAGGCAGCCGCGACACAAACAAACAGTCTAGCGCGCACGGGGCGGCGAGGAGGGCATGAGGCTAACCTAACCACCGGCGGGAGAATACAACGCCGCCTCCGTGTCGCCAGTCAAGTCCGGGGTTCCACCGCGCTTGCTTGGTAAGTAACCTCAAGCTCGCTTCTTGTTACTTGGTTGGATCCTGTGTTTTCTCTACCGATATTTTAAAAATCTCGGTGGTCAGCGATAAACGGGAATATCGGATATATCGGAAATTTATCGGTGACAGAAATAAAATTTCCGGACAAAATTTAGACAAAAAATAACTCATTTTATTCAGGAAAACACATAGATCATATCTGAACTATTTAACACAAAAACTAAATAAAACATATTATCAATTGCCTATTCAATAAGCAAGACAACGACACACGGCTGTAGCGTGCAGTGTGTTACGAGGTGGCAACTTGAACCTAGAAGAGAAGAGGAGAGAAAATGAACCATGGATTAATTGGGTGGGCTTTGGGGTCTATTTGTATAGACAAATTATAAAATTTTAAAAAATATCGGGCGATAAATGAAAACTATCGGACCTGACCGTAAACGGAAATTTCAGAAATTTCGGATATTCGGACCGATATTTTTTTCACAGGTTGGATCCGTGCAAGCACAAGTGCGAAATTTAGCTTTGGTTGCATTAATTGCAGATCGGCGATTACCAGCATCGGCTATGGCGTCGTCGTCGACTCTACGCTCAGCCACAGAAGCAGAAACACTGGGAGTCGTGCTACCTATCGACTTGATCTATGAGATCCTGATCCGCCTTCCGGCCGAGGAGCTCTGCCGCCTACGTGTCGTCTGCCAGCCGTGGGAGTCCCTTCTCACCGACCCGCAGTTCATCGCCGCTCATTCCACCCGTCACCGACGGCCGCTCTTGGTCGCATGGCCCAGCAGATCATTTCATGATGGTGGCATCCTTTGCCGCATCATAGACCTCTCTGGCCGGGTCATCAAGCAGATCCGCTCGAAGAAAGACGAGTGGCTGATATCCACCCAGTGCAACCTCGCCTGTGTTGCAAAGGGGAACTCCAAGCGCTGCCAGTTGCTCAACCTTGTCACCGGAGAGAGATTTGCGTTGCCTAAAGAATTGTCCCTAGAACACAGGCCGCGGAAGGTCGAGTTCTGGAGTCATAAGGTTTCCTCGACGGGGAGTTCAAGTTGCTTCTGTGATTGATGATAACTGCATTTACTATTACGGATCCCCCTCTGAACAGCTATGCGAGGTCTGCACACACGGTGGCTGTTAGAAGATTTGGGCTTTTGGCCCAAATATTCCCAAATATAAATCCCAAAGGCCCATCACACATGCATGATATGGTGGGGACTTTAGTCCCACATTGCTCAACTAGGAGGAGTGAAGCCAACTTAAATAGGAGAGTAGTCTTCACCTTGTTGAAGCAATTGATGAGAGGAAAAGAGAAGAACACACACGCGCCCGCCTCGAGGGGGCGGGCGAAGGCGCTGGCGCACGACATGCACGTGAATGGTCCTGCCATTCTTCGCCCTCGTTAACTGCGGGTGCGCGGCTTCCTTTTGCTACGCCCCTGCGCTGCCGCCGTCTTCCCCATCCCGCCGCCGGGCGTGCCATCGCCGTCGGGAGAGCAGGCTCAAGCCTACGTCTCCTCGTGTCCCCGCACGGGGTAGGGGGACGATTAGTTTTTTGGAAGCGCCGCCGCGACCGCGCTCGCTGCTGGACGTCTTCTTCCTCTCCGTCGGTCTCCATCGCCGGTCTGCTTTGTCTACTTTGGCGCTCCTAGCGCCGACAACCCCAACGTAAGAATGTCTTTCCTCTCCCTTCATTCGTCCCTTTTGTTCTTGCTATTGCTAGCACTAGATTACCGGCGTTTATCTAGTTTCGTAGTGCTAGTGATGGATCATATATCTCTCATACATGTTGTAGATCTTTTTCTAATTGTCGGAATTAATTATTGCGTCACTGATTTGCTGTTATTTCCAACAATCCAAAAACCTAATAGAATGCAATCAGTCGCAATGAAGAGTTATACTGATGCAATGAAACCGAGAAGTTCATTGGGGTGAATTTTTAAGAGATGGCGCACGAGGGCACGAGTTGTGGCTCTCGGCTATGGGCATGTTTTGGGTCGTCAGTAACCCTCCCGCACTACCTCTCGGATCTGAGAAAGAGGTGCAGGAGTTTACTGCGGCTACGACGATTTTCGTCGGATGCGTCCTTAGCGTTCTCGACCGGTTGTGTGATGTTTATATGAACATCAAAAGTCGCCTGAATCGGGGAGGCCCTCGATCACAAATACGGGACCTCGGGCCGGGCACGAAGTCGTATGTGATGGAGCAAAGTACCACGACTTCAAGATGGTTGATAACCGCCCTATCGTGGAACAGGCTCATGAGTTCCAACTTATTGTGAGGGAACTCGAACAGCTTGGACATGTTTTGCCTGACAAGTTTGTGGCCGGTGGCATCATTGCCAAATTACCTCCATCTTGGAGAAATTTTGCCACATCTACGAAACATAAGAGACAGCAATTCTCAGTTGAGGATCTGTTGGCCACTCTTGAGGTTGAAGAGAAAGCTCGGGCAAAGGATGCTCCACCAAAAGCTCTGAACGATCCGGTGCCAATGTGATGCAAAGATTTCGGGCAAGAACAAGCAGAAGCCTAATCAGACTACTCAGTTCAAGAAGAAGAAGATGAACATGGATGAAGTTGTGTGCTTCGTTTGCGGTGAGAATGGGCACATCGCCAAGAAGTGCAAGAACCGCAAGGGAAAGAAGAATCGTAGGGCAGAAAAACGCCAACGTGACTATTGGTGATCCTAGCGGATCCGGATGCGGTAATCCCTTACCTAGTGTATTTTTCGTATTTCAATCTAATGATTGGTGGATAGATAGGTGCCAATATTCACGTTTGTACCGATATCTCTATGTTTTCATCTTACCGGGCAGCCGGAGGTTCATCCGTCATGATGGGGAGCGGCTCGCATGCTTCGTTCTTGGTGTTGGTTGGTCGATCTGAAGTTCACCGGGGAAGATCGGCGTCTCAAGAACGTTCAGCATGCGCCCTCAATAAAGAAGAACCTCGTTAGCGGATCCCTCTTGTGTCGAGATGGGTTCAAGCTGGTATTTGAGTCCAATAAAGTAGTCATTTCGAGGTATGGCCAATTCATTGGCAAAGGCTATGACAGCGGAGGCTTGTTCCGCTTTTCACTCTCCGATTTCTGTAATAAAGTCGTGAACCATGTGTGTGATTCAAACGATTCTGTGGCTAATATATGGCATTCACGTTTGTGTCACGTTAATTTTGGTTGCATGACTCGTTTATCCAGTATGAATTTAATTCCGAATTTTCCTAATGTCAAAGGCTCTAAATGTCAAGCGTGTGTGCAAGCAAAGCAACCTCGTAAGCCACACAAGGCTGTAGACGAGAGGCGCACAACATTATTAGAGCTCATACATTCTGATATCTGTGAAATGAATGGTGTGTTGACAAAAGGAGGAAAAAGATACTTTATGACCTTTATTGATGATGCAACTAAGTATTGCTATGTGTTTCTACTGAAAACTAAAAGATGAGGCGTTTGAGTGCTTTAAGACTTATAAAGCTGAGGTTAGAATCAACTAGAAAAGAAAATAAAACGCGAGTTAGGTCCGATCGCGGTGGGGAGTATTTTTCAAATGAGTTTGATCTTTTTCGTGCGCGGAGAATGGAATAATTCATGAGCGGACACCTCCACATTCACCTCAATCTAATGGGGTTGCCGAAAGAAAGAACCGGACGCTAATAGACTTGGTGAATGCCATGTTGGGAACGTCCGGTATGGCTAAGGCATGGTGGGGGGAGGCTGTGTTAACAGCATGTCATGTTCTAAATAGAGTTCCTACTAAAAATAGTGATGTGACTCCGTACGAAGGATGGAAAGGAAGAAAACCATCTCTCCATTACTTGCGCACTTGGGGCTGTTTGGCCATGGGTCATATAAAGTACTTAGTTTGATTTAGCTAATAAAAGCATGGAAAATGTCATGGATTTTTTAAAAAAATGCATGCAAAATTTCTTTTGAATACTGCTACAGCATAAAAGGAAATATAATGGAAGAGTTCTCTAGTCTTATCATGTTGCATAAGAATACTACAAACTCTAGAATGTAGTTGAAAACTTATAAAAATAATAATATGGGCCAAATAGAAATCTTGTTCAGGAGAAATCAAACTACTAAAACTCTGAGTATAGAAGAATGTTATGGCCCACTCTTAGTAGAAAGTAAAAGTAATCTTGAACTTTTTGCTTTTTAAAACGTAGTCACTTCGCTAATTGATTTAATCTTAATAAGCAACGAACCTCATGACAAGCGGGAAATGATTTGCAAAAATGTCGTGAGAACAATGGCTTTAATTTGAATGTGCAGCCACTTCATCATTACTTGATTTTATCTGAATGAGCTAACAATCTGATAACAGGTGGAGAAGTTTTTTCTGAATGTGCAGCCACTTCATTAATTGCCTGAGTTGCTCCTTGAAAAATAAATGTATGAAATACATCATTAGTATAACAAGGTACAAGCATTATTGTCAACAATTAGTGCGCCTAGTTAACTGGAAACACCCTAAAGGAAATAGTAGCACAACTATCCAAATATGCTTGCACCTGTTTCTTTTTTTATCATAAAGTGGTGATCGAGCACATTGATGCCACTGGATCACTTTCACCTTTCTGGCAACACTATTTTGGTCCTTTTTTCTGCATTTTATCTTGACACATTTTGACACTGTCTCTAGTAAAGAAAGTTCCATAATCTTTGCCCTTGGTATATCTGTTGCAACTTTCACCTAAAAATTGCAGGAAGCAGTTGTTCGCCGGAGGAAGAAGCTGAAAACTTAATCCTGAAAGCTGAAGCTATATGAAGGAATGGAGACAGTTTTTTTTTCATGCTCAAGAAGATAGAAAACTTGATTCCACCTGTTTGTTATTTGAATCGTATACTCTTGTCCTTACATGGCTTGAACTCGTTATGAATCAGAATGTGCACTGATTGCACCTGTTTGTTATGGAATCGTATACTCTTGCTCTTACATGGCTTGAACTCGTTATGAATCAGAATGTGCACTGATTGCAGCTGGATGCTGTTATGGCCTGGAAGAGGTCTTCAAGGGGCATGCACGGCCACCAGGTCCTCATGGATCACATGCACGCACTGGACCAAGCAGTAGCTAGGCTGCTGTTAATAATAAACATCATGCAGAAGCTAGGCGTTGGTCTTAGCTGTTAATAACAGATATCATGCAGAGGCTAGGCGGCATTGGTCTTATAGATTGTATAAGAAATCATCCAAGAAGAATAGAAGTTCCCTTGAGGGCTCTATTCTTCGATCGGTGATCTGGCCGGGTTGCCAACCATAATAGATGCATAACAAATATGATAGTGTTTGGTCAATAGTAGCTTGTGTATGTCCTTGTCCACTAGAAACCTAAGATCATTGAGCTACCTTGATGTCATTGTGAACTTGTGATGGACAATCATCAAACACCTGTTCAGTACACGCATAAAGCTCTTTTGCCAGTCGTAGCAAAAGGCTTCTCATCAATCACCCCTGAACTGTAACGAGAGAGGGAAAATGGAGAGAAAACTTCTTATTTGACACCTGAAAAACTTCCTCGTATTTGGCACCCAAGGTTCAATTCTTCCCTATTTGTCCACTCTCCCGCTAGTTTGGACGTCATCTCTAGCGTGAACTGTCATATGGACCCACATACAAAAGATGAAAATGCCCATGTCTCAACATATAGAAAGAAATTGAGAAGTCTATGGGGTGTTTCACACAGGTGAAGATGCTCAGGAGAAGACGCCTGGCAACCCTCACCGTGATGCGTGGCGTGGTAGCCCTAGGCACGGAGTCTCCGTGCCACCTGCTTACTTTCAACTACTACAAAAAAACATCAGGAAAAACAAGATAAATTTTGGATACTCTAATAAAACATGGATATCTTTAGGGCCTCTTTGGGATGGCTCCAACTCCACGTGGAGCAGCTCCATTCCGAATCCAGGTGGAGCTAGCTCCAATTGGAGTTGGAGCTATGAAAACGGTGTGTTTGGTTGCCAGCTCCAAAAATGATATATAGCACAATTCAATGACATGTGGGCCTATTGTGTCAACCTCATGTATCTCCTTCCTCTGTTTTTGTTTTCCTCTCTCGTCACCCATGAGGGAGGCCGGCGGGGCAGGGTAGGGAAACAGGGCGATGGGTAGGGAGGGAGGCCGGTGGGAAGGGGAGACGCGGGAGGAGGGGATGGAGATGTGGACTAAGTAGATCGCAGTGTTTAAGACACATAATTCAAAGTTTTACACCCATTAATTCACCACATGTTTTGATCTCAAATATGTGAAGCCAACAGATGCCACACAGTCTGGCAATGTAGTACTATATCATTTGAATTTATTAATGACGGCTATCACTTCATGCTGATTAGCAGAGGCTAAAAGTAACTTGATTCTAAAAATGGATAAACTGTAACACATCAACTAAAATGTATATAGTTCTAAAAATATTGTAAATTATTGTTGTAAATATTTGTGTATAATAAAAATTGGTGTTGCCCTATTTCTTTGACATATTGAGGCACAGTGGTGATCTTTGCGAGAAAAACTTGAAATAGAGTTTATTGGATTGTTGTAGCCATTATGTTCAGGGCAATGCAACAGACTAGAGTGATAAATAAGTAATGCTAAAAATGAATAGCCATTTAGCAAAAAAAAAATTGCAACACATACAACTACAAATTGGGAAAAGATCTAAGAACAGTAGCTACAAAAAATGGCAAAATTAAATGTATGACAAACATTATGAACGTGCAAGAAAAATACACACCAAGAGATTATACTCATCCTTATACTAAGAGAGAGTGGGCCTTATATTTCAGCAAGGAGACTCAGCCTTATACTAAGAGATTAGTCATCCTTATACTTGAAGAGGAGATTCAGCCATCATCCACATGCATCAACTAACACACTATAAGATCTAAACTTAAATGAATTAACCCTTAACTACAAGCAAAATGAAAAAATCTCACCTTGCATCAACTTTATTTGCACCTCACAGTTCTCAGACCTGAGCTCATCAACTATCATCAGACCTGAGTGACCTGAGCTCATAGACTATCTCCTTGATAGACCAATAATAATATAGATATCTAAAACAACATACATTGTTATTACTGAGAAATAATGTTATTACTTTTGTATGTTGTGGTCAACACACAACTACATAACATACCTGGTGGGAGTGGGACTGGACTTGTGTATATATTGAAAGGGACTCAATCATTAGTGAATCGTCCTGGCGCTGAAGATGTTGGATGTTGTTTGCCTTTTGCACCATCAGTCGTGCCGCATATTACTAGAGAATCTTGCAATTTTATTCTAGAATCGAAAAGGAGGAAATTAAGAACATTGGAGGCTGAACTAAATGGTTGGGCTTATTGATAACTACATACCCCCACATAAATGGCCACTGCACATTCAACATGACCTAATCGAAATCCATGAATGGACATACCTGACCCTCTTAGAGTCTGTTTTCACAAGCTCCTTTCAGTCGATTGTCCTTATTAATCGTCTCCATCTCTGCCACAGAGAAGTAGTGCTCCCTGGTGCTGCCACTTCTTGATATGCTGCTGCTAGCGCCAACTCCAAAAGTTGGCTGCCGTGGTGTGGCAACCCCGGTTTGTGAATGCCTCCAAGTATTAGCTTTGCCATGGTTGGGACAGGGGTGGAGTTTTCTACACAGATATGGAGCTGTAGTTCCAGGGCATTTTTGTCCCGGCACTACAACTGTTGCCACCAATGATGCTTATCATGTCAAACTTGTTGGCCAATGTCGGCATGGGTGCCCAACTGCCTGCAACGCTCTGGTCGCAGGTGCTGCTCCCCATGCGGTCGCCGCTACTGCTCCCTATGCTCTGGCCGCACCTGTTGCTCATAGTAGAGATGACCATGACGACAAAGATAGTAGGTCGCTGGCCTGTTGTAGCACTTGCCCTCCGATAGGGCATACATGGGCATGGAACGACACAGTTATAGGGTACGAATGCTTCTATTGCTACCACCCTCATTGTCCACTGTCCACTGTCCACTGTGTCATGCATGCTTGCCGGCGTCATCATGGTCTCCTAGGTTTGGTGAAGACCACAAACTCCCTTGGCGCTGCCCCTCGATCATGCTCAGCTCGTTGCCGCTACCGCCACTGTTGTACCATGCATGTGCCTGTCTACTAAGTATGGGGACGAGAGAGAGAGAGAGAGAGAGAGAGAGAGAGAGAGAGTCTCAAGGAAATGCCCCATTTTTTCATACACAAGGGGCTGCAAAATCTTACATAAGAACAATCCATCCACTAAATGACATGCTGAGTAGAGTCTCCATCATACATGCATCATCTTAGAACTCCAACTAAAACACAATCCACTGAATTGTTTAGTGCACTGAAAATGTTGGAGGGTGGAGAGGGGTCAAAAACATGTCCCATTTTTTTTTTTTTTCATATTCAACGTTATGCAAAATCTTGTACGTGCTACAGACCAAAGTACTGAAGTATCGGTTTGATCTAATGACCACCATACCCTAAGTGTTAGCGGTTGGTAATTAACTGGACCATTTCTATTTTTGTCAACAACAAGGTATAGCTTCAAGAGAACAGAAGCATGCACGAAAACGTATGAAAAACATTTTTACACTTTTTACAATCTTTCAAAAACATAAAATTATTGGTGTTACCCTTAGGTTAAAAGCAATCAATACGTAATTCTAAAGAATGTCCAAGCACTAGGATAAATGTATGAACCTATCAAAGTAAATTAGATACAATTAAATAAAATAAGTTATAAAGAAAAATATATAAAACATGAACTACAATAAACATTCGAAATAAGTTCAAACCTTAGCAAGGATAAATATATATATCATTCTCACACATACAAAATCCTACTAGAACACTCGTTAATTGTGAAGTATGCTTCAAGAAATCAAATGGCTAAATGAAGAACTGAAATAAGTTACCTTAACAACGATAAATATACATCATTCTCACACATAGAGAATCCTATTAGAACAACTGAAATCATATTATCAAAACTTCCATGGCTATTGTTGTTGAGGCATATATAAGTTGTTCATCAACAGTTTGATGTGGTTGGTTGTTGTAGTTGTAGTTGTAGTTGTAGTGTGTGTTCCTTTGTGAACCATTGGCGCATGAAGCATTCCAACCTACGTACTGCCATCTACTAGCTCTTTTGATTGTGTATGGCATTGACACAAAGCATATTGACCCAAGAACTGGGGAGCTCAGATTGCTACTGATGATTTAGAGGTGTAGAGAAATAGTAATCCAATGTTACAAAATTGTTTAAAGATATAAGTTCATAAATAAGAAGGCAAAACAGATTGTAATTAAACATGGATGAAATAGAACCAAGGAGACAAAAAGACATGATTGCCAACATATATAGATCCTGCTGAGCATGAATCTTTGAACCAGCTAGGGACCAAGTGTCGAATCCATGCATGGAAAACCCATACATTCATATTACATTCCTAAATGATAAATTAACTGCTGATCTTAAGGTCAACATTTCTATAGCAGATCTTAAGGTCAACATTTCTAATATAGTGAGTAAGCAAATCAAACTGTATAGATAAATTTTTGCCATGTTTTTGTATTATCAATGAATATTTAATTAAAGTGGATATGCCACTCATCTTATTATGTTTCAAAGACATAATTCACCATATATGTTTGAAAGACATAATTCACCATATGTGTGATGTTAAACATGTGAAGCAACAAACAGATGCCACACAGTCTAGCAGTGTCAAATTAATTTGATGTTGAAAAAGAAATGAAAAAATAGTAACACATCATCTAAAATATATATAGTTCTATATGTAAATATTGTAACATATTAATTGCAAGTTTCTATGACACTACAATATCAATCTGTGTTTGTCCATATAAACCCCCCACTGCATCCTGTAATATTCATGCATACAAGTTGTGAATCTAAAATACACTACTAACATCTCAAGCGGAAGTCGCTTCAAAGGGCTAAACTATACTCCCTAATCAACATCTCCTATTGTATATGAGTTCGTACCCACTAGTGAATAAGAAGTACCTATAACGTAAACATCAAAGAACACATTTATGTCATAATGAATCTGGTGAAAAGAGGGGAATAAAGGGTATATAAGAATACTCACATCATTAGTTCTCAACACTCCAATCTTAACAGGGTTTTGTATACAAACAAATTGAAGAGCGGTGCTCTAGCTCCACAACATTTGTGACAGAACTCTTCCTTCTTGGGTTATAAATCTGTAATAATTCCATGTCTTCTATATATATGACTAGACTATAGTAATCTTGGACCAAAGTAGAATGCACAAAGGAAAGCATGTCCAATTGTTCAAATCTTATGCTATACTCCTTGATCCTGTCTCCCTTCGCAATGTCTATCGAAATCCATATGTTCATATTAAGGACTATGCCATTCAAGCACTCGACAACCAAAGAGTCATTCAGGTCGACCAAGGTAAGCTAAAGTGATATATGCATTGATTGAGGTAGGAGCTGGATGTTAATATATTCCCTTTTCTAGAAAAAGGTAAGCTTCCATGGCATCGAAGAACCAAGGCCATGAAGCACCTAAAAAAGCATTACCACGAAAGTTGATATTGGGTCCCAAGATAGTCATCCCACATTCCTCTATCTCAAGGTCAAATGTAATTATCATGTCTTTCCTGTTAACTCTCCTAGAGAAGGTCAGCTCATAAAAGGCTACCAAAGACTAAAGGTAGGCACAACCCATCAATGATCACATCAGACCACTTATTGTTCGCAACCTCTATGGAAAGGCCTATATTTCCCTCCACATTATATTGCATGGCCGCTATGGTTGAGCTTGAAGACCTCAACCAGTTGATGAATATGACCAAAAGTACTCTTATCAAACCTTCGAATTACGTTGTGCTCACCTTTGCTAGCACTCTGTCCAAACATATATAAGGCACTGGCCTTCTCCTTTCATGTCTGGGAAGCAATACATTCTTCCAATAGCTACATTCAACAATTTGTTGTTGAAGCTTTCTATATTACTAACATGAACAAGGTTTTTGGCCAAGTTGACAACCCAATCACCATAATTTTTAGGAACCTTCTTAAGGTTGGGACCGGATAAATCCATGATTTCCGCAAGGGTGTAATTATCCTCTTGTTATACTTATAGGAAGCAATAAGAAGTAGCCTTGGATGACATTTGGCATGGGCCATGGTGAACTGTGGATTGAAGAGGAGGGCTCGCCATGGCCGACACATAGCGTGCCGATGGTAGAGATCCTTGGCCGGGAAGTGCTTTAGGATCTCATAAATAGTGTCTAGGGGAAGAGTACATGTGTTGGATGTGGCGGCGGGCATCACGCTCCTCTCAAGGCCGGAGTGCATGTCGTACGATGACACCAGAACTAAAACAAAATCATTCTTGAGGATTTTTCTATTCTTCCTTGGGACGACCATGAAGGCATAGAGATAGGATGCAAAGGGGGCAATAGAAATTGAGGAGGAATCCTCTCCGCAATTAGGAGGGCTCGAAAGTGTCAGTGCTTACCGGGGTGTGGGGAGTGAAGGAGTCACTGTCTTCACGGTCTAGTGGCTGAGCTAGTCGAAAGCCCTCGTTGCCTTGCCTGAATGATCCTAAAAATCCCCCCAAGGAGATAATAAAGAACCTAAAGCAAACGGTATCCTACTGCAAGGGTGGTCTTAAGAATCCAAAAGAGGTTGCTCGAAGAGATAGATGTATCCCAACCTCTATTTCTCTCACGTAAAGCCTTTTTTTACGCGTGGGGAAAAAAGTGACTACGAATTCCTCTTTTTGTTTGTGAATCCTGTTTGTATCCTTTGAGTGCACGCCCATAAGTAGCTATCAGGATCAGTCCATGTATGGAGCAAATGACTATGGAGTGGCAGAATAGTGGTGGCGAGATTGGGATCCTCCACAGGGGTGTCTAGGAATGGGAGAGTGTATTCCTAAAAAAAAAGGAATGGGAGAGTGTATTCCATCACACTCCGAGCTCGAAGGGAAAGTATTCCAACAATTCCATCACACTCCGAGATCGATGGGAAAGTATTCCAACTAATAAGTGGGTCGTGATGGGCATTCCGGTAGTCGCTTGGCCCCCTTCTTGTTACTTTCTATATTCTGTTGGCGTTCGTTAGCGTATGCGAAGAAAGAATCCAAAGCGTCACGGAACTATCGTTGTAGCTTTCACCGGAAGTATTCGGGGTATCGTATTTTCCACGAGGGACGCGTTTGCGCACTAATCTCCGAACAGAGCCGCCCTAAGGATAACTATGGGTGGTGAGGTATCTTTATGGGCTTAGGTTTTCGAGGCGGGGGATTTCTAGGGCTGTTATCTCCTTGCTTCGGGCAGGCCCTCGCCCAATACCGAGGCGAGTCCGGCCGTGGCTCACGTCACACCCGAGCGTGGAGGGATTACAAAGGGACGGACAAGGCTGTCACGACCATGCCGCCTACCCTCACGACCGTGGGGTGCCAAAAGGTAGGTGAACGCTAGTCCTAACACCACGTTTGCACTATTGGTCACGACTCTTGATGTCGATCAAGGTTCCCGGTCAAAGAGTTCCTTCACCAAGAACTAACGCTCTTACGAGACAATCTACCGATCCCGCAAGATTATAACAACTTAAGATAATATACTTGAAGAACAATAAGCCGAAAGATGAACACGAACTTTCTTACCAAAGTGTAAGGAAGTTTGTAGAGGTACAAGCGAAGAGGGTACCAACAAGTCCGGCACTCCAACCTCCTAGGAACCGCGGACCACCGAGGGCACTCCGACAACTCCGACTAGAAGGAGCAAAGTATCCTTCTAGCTTTCCCTCTCTCACTCTCCATTAGAACTAAGAAGAGGAAGAAGAACAAGAGTGGAGCTTCTCCTTTCTATTACATTGTGGCTCTCCTTTGTGTTGTGTGTAGAATTGGTTGTGTTGTGAGAGGGGGAGAGGCCACCTACTTATAGGATGAGAGGAGGGGGCTAAATGCAAATCTACCACCATCAAAGCACCAAACCGACCTCCTCCTGGTGTCCAGGTTCAGTGAACGTGCCAACCAACACCGCCTTACAACTTTTCGGACATTGATTGTACCGCCAGAGAAAGTTGGGCCCGAACCCGACCCCATTTGGGTGCGGGGCGCACCCCAAGAATGCGGCAGCGCCATGTTCAGCACCGTTTGGGCTGAAACTTTGCAGGAGTGCGTGGGCCTCGAAGTAAGTTTCGTTTCGACCGGTGGATCGTTGAAATCCGTTTTCATATGAGAAAGTTATGCCCAAAACATTGAACCCATGTCCTGCGGCTCGGTATGATTTCATGTGGATTTGGGCCTTGACCTCTTGGGCTTGTTCTATGGATTTCACCACCGCCACACATTACCCGCCCTTCTACGTACTTATTGTACCACCTCACCAAAGCTCGGGCCCGGGCGGTGAGGAGGATGGTGCGGCCGCACCCTAAGGTGCGGTCGCACCCTGGTCGAGCCCGAACCGACTCAATCTTGGTGTGGCATCCTCTTTCGTCGTGTTGGGCTTGGTGTCGGTGTTGGATGTCTGAGTTTGTGGCCCAACCGAGGTAAGTTAGCTTGGCTTGCCATTTGGCTCCTTTGGGCCTTTTTCTATTTATTGTTTTTATTCTTCTTTTCTTTGTATTTTGGCCCAAAGTGCACATATCCTTGAGTTGTACCTGCAAAGCCAAATATACACCAAAACTATGGAGTTTGTTAGTTTTTAAACCCTATCTCTAGGTTGTTTTGGTGTATGTTGACGGTATAAAATATGTAGTTAACGACCGTCAACAAACTCCCCCACACTTAGTCCTTTGCTCGTCCTCGAGTAAAGGCTGAGGACTAAGATGGGTCATCTCCTTGATATGTAACCTGCATACAAGTTATTCCAAGCTTCACCTGCACTTGTGAACTTTTTGATGTATCTACCATGTTTAATCTTGGGTAATTGAATTATGGAACAACATAGAATCAAATCCCCTTGCTTCAAATAAGTGCAGGAACTTGGGTTTTCATTTCATTTTGAAAATATAAATATAGCCTTGCTCCTCAAATGATTCACTTGGATCACTCAATTTGTATGTGGTTTGTTCCTCACCAAAGGCTTAGATTTGCCTTTCTTTTTCCCTACCAACTATATAAGGCTTTTTGTGGGGTTTTGGGTAGGTAAAAAGAACGACATACTTGTATCATGTCATGTTGCCTTAGTCAAAAACCGGACCACATGGAGAGACTAGTCATAGGCCTAGATCAAGATGTGCAAAGTGTGTGGAACACATTTTTTTTTTGTTCTCCGGTATCATGACTCTCTCTTTTTGGTTGAATTTATTTGAAGGAGGTATGGGCTATCTTATTCTTTTTCTTCTTTTTTTATTTTGGACGAGTCTTGACTTCCTCGTCTTTTTTTTTTTTTTTTTGGAGGACACGTGTCCATATCTTCTTTCATCATTTTCTTTCAAACATAGCCCATACTTCTCCTTTGGTAACTGGGATTTTGGTGAGAGGTCATGATACAAATGAATGGAGTATATTTTTGGTGGATGGAAGGGTGCATGTTGTGCGCAACTCTCGGTGTAAAGTCGGCATTTTATTTGTGGGTGTACGTGAATCTTGATCTTGGGCATATGAAAAGAATCTCAACATAGGTCACAAACAATTTGACATAGGCTCACCATGAAAACAAGTAGCATATGACTATGGTTTTTTTTTCATGAATGATCATCATCTCATCATATGGCTCGGTGGGAAATGCATATCATTGAGGAGCATGCTAATTGAATTTTGAATTTTTGTAAACAAATCCCAAGTTCATATAAAAGAGCAAGGTTCATGTCATCTAGTTATATCACATATTCCAATTACTTAGATAACATGGGGTCCCTATGATAAGTGGTTCACAAGCTATAGGAATCTTAGCAAGGAATAAAAGAGTATGCACATTTTATCAAAGGATAGCACGGAGATGGAGCTTTTTCAAGAAGTTTTGTCTTTTTGATTTGTTCAATATTAAACTTCAAAACTTTTTAGAGGATGTGAGAGAGGGAGTCGCACAAACCACCGTTTGAAGAGGAAGGTGTTAATGGTAGTCGTTCGTTTCGTCCTTCTCCATCATGAATTGCTCGGTGTTCGTGCATTTGTGTTTGGGAGATCTCGGATGGGTGTGCTTGTATGCTTGAGAGATCTCCCCACACTTATTTTTGTACTGTTTTTATTTTAAACGAAGAAAACAAAACAACAACAAACACATGGCTCTATCGGCAAGAATACCGTGGAGCCTTTATTATGATTATTGTTATTTTATTTTATTATTATATATATATATATATCTTTTTTTTCGTTCACACTCAAGCAAGGCTAACATAAAGAAGCATTGAAAAACATAGCCTTGATCATCTCCAACATAAGATACTCCCTAGATCATGACAACAGAACTCTAAGTTCATTAACCTAGTTTTGACACCAAGTCAAAGTTTTGATTAAAGGAGATCATTTTCAACCTAAGCACCACGCTTAATTTAAAAAGACCTATGGGTGTACTACATGTAGGTACACCCAAACTCAAAGCATATGTCATGGCATGGGAAGCATAAAGTTTTATTTTCATGGAGACAAAAATGAGTGAAAAGGTGGTGAACGTTACCTTTGCATACCCGAGTATAAATACCGTCGGCATTTGTGGATGAAGCATCGAAGTTGCTGCGGTTTGCTTGATGGCTCGGCCCGGGTGCATCTCGAGGCCAGGTCACACACGCATTACTTAATGTGCTTGGGTCTTGATGATAGCCGCAAAGGATGAGAGATGAGCCCTTTCTTGCTTGTGGAAGCAATTTTTGGGTGGAGTCGAATGACACATTAGAATGCTTCTTAACCATGTGGGGCCAACCTACTCCTCTCTCTCTCTCTTATTATATTTTTTTTTTCTATTCTATTTTTTTAATTTCATTTTCACCAACACTTTCTCTCTCTCTCTTTTTTTACTTTTTTTTTTTTTTTTTTTTTTCATCGCCCTTTTTTTTTTTTATTATCTCTCCTCTTTTTTTTTTTATCTCTCCTTTTTTATTATCTCTCCTTTTTTTTATCTCTCCTTTTTTTTTGATAAGACTTTTTTTTTCATTTCTCTTTCTATCTTTTTTTTTTTCTTCTTTTTTTAAACCCCTTCTCCTCTTCTTCTTTTTTTTTTTTTAACAAGGCGGGCTGACATCATCTTTTATTCATTTTTTTGTATGAGCCCCCTCGGTGGATGGAACTTGAGATTGTCACCATCTTCCCCCACACTTAGACTTTTGTGTAAAAGTCAAGTGTGCAGGTCCGGGTCTCCTCTTGAGCATCTTCCATCACCCATGGGCTTCATAGTTTTTTTTGATGTAGCCCCTATGTTCTCGCGTCGCATGCCTCTTTGTTCTTCTTAATCGATCTCCACCGAAATGGTTAGCGACAAGAATACCCGAAGGTGCATACTAACTTGATAACATGTTCTTGCTTTTATTTATAAGAGAAAGAGAGATTATTATTATTATGAAAATAAAAGTAGGGAAAACTTTTTTTGAGGAAATAAAAAAGAGATAAACTATTTATTGCTTTTTTTTAAAAAAGCGAGATAAAATTTATTTATTTATTTTTTTTTGATAATCCGGTATCTCCCAGCGAGTGCTTAAGTTATGGTCATAAGCTTGACCGCGGGGAAAACATCTTGCGGTGATGGTGGTGAAGTTCCTAGTTTCACCACTAAGAAGTTGGCATTACGCTCAAGCCGCAAGGTTAGCGTCATCATGCAACTCACGAGATTTGCAACCATTCTCTTAAAAAGGTTTACAATGAGAACCAAGAGATGGTTGTAATCTTCGTGGAAGCACTCGACTAGAAGCAAGACAAACTCAAGAAGACCCAAAAGTGAACATGTAAGAAGTCTCAATTGTCAACTTGTTATGCTCAAAAACAAATTTCTACTTGGTCTCAAGAGTTGTTGTTTCATGCACGTCCATGGCACATGAGGTTTTATCCTTAAAAGATGTGTCTTGAAGGACGAACGTTGAATCTTGACTATTGTCGAGAACAACGTTTTGTTGGACAGAGGGACATGACTTGTGTTCGGGTGAGAGCGGCAGTGTTTCGATTCACTAAGATGCGGAAGCAACTTGAGTGAAGCGAACGAGTTATGAACTTCGCCTCCTCGAACGGGTTTGGTTGGGAAGATGCTTCGCCTTTTTGGGATGTCTAGGTGTGAGAGGCGGAAGCAATCTTTCCCAACATCTCATCACGGCTCTTCCTCTATGGGTTTTTCGTGAAAAAGCTTTTTTTTCTCTTTTCTAGAGGGTAGCCTATGAGAAGATTGAAGTCAAGGATGAGATAGATATGAAAGTCTAAGCGCACCTCGATTTTACGAGGTTCTGTCATCATCCTTGAATTCAATCGCGAACTCTGAAGGAACAAGCATTCCTTCCTTCGGTGTTCGTGGTTCGGGAGAGGGCTCAACAGTCGGTTCCAATGGCGGTACGGGGAATGGCTCGACTGATGAGGGCTCCTCAATGCTTGACATGCCCTTAATGTGGAGGGAATAGGTTCTACAACGGGAGAAGCAAGCTTCTCTAGGATGTGTTCAAAGATCTTCCTATGTTCCGTTGTAGGTTTACGTGCAAACGACCCTCCAACTGTCATGTCAAGGCATAGGGCAGCGTCCATGTCAAGACCCGAACAAAGGATATGCAAAAGCACACTATCGGGTACTGACAAGTCTAGGCCAACATGTATAAACATTATAAACCTGGCCTAGGCTGCACCTATGGACTCCTTCTCATCCTACTCGAAATCGAGGATTGTCCTTGGTAGGAAGTTGATGGGGAAGAATGCTAGATAAAAATTGTCTTTGAGTTCTTCTCAGTCCCCATTCAAACTTCCTACGACAAAAGTGTACTATTGTTTTGCTTTCCCTATGAGGGAGAGAAGAAACAAATTCCACATGTGAATTACTTGTATCATGCCAGGAATCTTTGAGGCATGACCATAGCTCGAAATCTCGTAGGTGGTTACACGGGTTTATAAAATAGTCACCAAAGGAGTGTACCCGAACCAAAGATTTTTTTTCAAATTAGGGTGGAGTTCATGGCCTGAATGAAAATTTTGATTTTGAAAAAGATTTTGGCCCTGTGAATTCCCCTGTTGGAGCAAAAAAGATTTTAAATTTGGTATTGGCTTCAATTTGGAAAAAGAAAAAATAAATAACTATTTATAATTTTTTTGGATACAACACACGGGTGCTCTAGGCTCGAGAGAGAATTACGACAACCGTTCCCGGCAACGGCGCTAGAAAGCTTGTTGACGTTCGTTAACGATATATGCGTAAGAATCCGCAAGCGTATGGAACTATCGTTGTAGCTTTCACCCGGAAGTATTCGGGGTATCGTATTTTCCACGAGGAACGTTTGCGCACTAATCTCTGAACAGAGCCGCCCTAAGGATAACTATGGGTGGTGAGGTATCTTTATGGACTTAGGTTTTCAGGTAGGGATTTCTAGGGCTGTTATCTCCTTACTTCGGGCACCGGCCCTCGCCCAATACCGGGCAGAGTCCGGCCATTAGCTCTACGTCACACCCGAACGTGGAGGGATTACAAGGGACGGACAAGGCTGTCATGACCATGCCGCCTACCCTCACGACCGTGGGGTGCTTCGCAAAAGGTAGGTGAACGCTAGTCCAAACACCACGTTTGCACTATTGGTCACAGCTCTTGATGTCGATCAAGGTTCCCCGGTCAAAGAGTTCCTTCACCAAGAACTAACGCTCTTATGAGACAATCTACCGATCCCGCAAGATTATAACAACTTAAGATAATATACTTGAAGAACAATAAGCCGAAAGATGAACACGAACTTTCTTACCAAAGTGTAAGGAAGTTGTAGAGGTACAAGCGAAGCGGGTACCGACAAGTCCGGCACTCCGACCTCCTAGGAACCGCGGACCACCGAGGGCACTCCGACAACTCCGACTAGAAGGAGCAAAGTATCCTTCTAGCTTTCCCTCTCTCACTCTCCATTAGAACTAAGAAGAGGAAGAAGAACAAGAGTGGAGCTTCTCCCTTTCTATTACATTGTGGCTCTCCTTTGTGTTGTGTGTAGAATTGGTTGTGTTGTGAGAGGGGGAGAGGCCAGCTACTTATAGGATGAGAGGAGGGGGCTAAATGCAAATCTACCACCATCAAAGCACCAAACTGACCTCCTCCTGGTGTCCAGGTTCAGTGAACGTGCCAACCAACACCGCCTTACAACTTTTCGGACATTGATTGTACCGCCAGAGAAAGTTGGGCCCGAGCCGACCCCATTTGGGTGCGGGCGCACCCCAAGGTGCGGCCGCACCATGTTCAGCGCCGTTTGGGCTGAAACTTTGCAGGAGTGCGTGGGCCTCGGAGTAAGCTTCGTTTCGACTGGTGGATCGTTGAAATCCGTTTTCGTATGAGATAGTTATGCCCAAAACATTGAACCCATGTCCTGTGGCCCGGTTTGATTTCATGTGGATTTGGGCCTTGACCTCTTGGGCTTGTTCTATGGATTTCACCACCGGCCACACATTGCACTGCCCTTCTCTGTACTTATTGTACCACCTCACCAAAGCTCGGGCCCAGTGGTGAGGAGGATGCTACGGCCGCACCCTAAGGTGCGGTCGCACCCTAGTCGAGCCCGAACCGGCTCAATCTTGGTGTGGCATCCTCTTTCGTCGTGTTGGGCTTGGTGTCGGTGTTGGATGTCCGAGTTTGTGGCCCAACCGAGGTAAGTTAGCTTGGCTTGCCATTTGGCTCCTTTGGGCCTTTTTCTATTTATTGTTTTTATTCTTCTTTTCTTTGTATTTTGGCCCAAAGTGCACATATCCTTGAGTTGTACCCGCAAAGCCAAATATACACCAAAACTATGGAGTTTGTTAGTTTTTAAACCCTATCTCTAGGTTGTTTTGGTGTATGTTGACGGTATAAAATATGTAGTTAACGATCGTCAACAGTTCCCTAAGCCTAGCTTTTAATTCGTGAATTTTGCTTTCAAGTATTCCGAGTCCTTTATATTAATGGAAAATTCCATATTTGACACCCTAAAAACTCCATCTTCTTTATTTGGCGTCCAAACTACAATTCTTTCCGATTTCCACTCCAACTTGCTATTTGTGACCTCTTTGGATTGTGTATACCGGTCGCACAAACCATAATGAGCTCAAGATCTTTTAACCTCACGGATCTCAGATTGCAAGCGATGATTTAGATCTGTATGAAGAATATGTGATCCCATGTTATAGAATTATTTGAAGTTATTAATTATAAGAAGAAAATATTGTAAACATGGATGAAATTGGTTTATCAAGAAGAAAAAAAACATCATTACGCAGATACCAAGATTATAACTCTTCAAAACCACGAAGCAAATGTATAATCGACGAAGAACCCTTACATATATTATTAACACACCATTGAAATTATAAATTAATTGCAAATTGTATGATCAACATTCTAATATAGGGACTAAGTAGATCAAAGTGTATAGACCATTTTTCACATGTTTTTTTATTATATATCAAAGAATATTAAAATTGATATGACACTAAACATATTATGTTTAAGACACATAATTCAAAAGTTTTTTACACCCAGTAATTCACCACATGTGTTGGTGTCAAACATGTGAAGCAACTTGATTATGAAAAAGATGGATGAACTATAATGCATCAGCTAAAATGTATACAATTCTAAAAATATTGTAACTTACTGTTGTAAGTATTTGTGCATAATGTAAAACTGCTTTGTCCATATGATGAGCCCAGTCCCTTTGACATATTGAGCACACTGTTGATCTTTGCATGAAACTCGAAATAAAGTTTATTGGATTGTTGTAGCCATTATGTTCAGGGCAATGCAACAGACTACAGTGATAAATAAGTAATGCAAAAAATGAAATAGCCATTGAACAAAAAAATTGCAACATACAACTTTAAATTGAGAAAAAAAGATCTAAGAATAGTAGCCACAAAAAGGGCAAAATTAAATGTATGACAAACATTATGAACATCCAAGAAAAATACACACTAGGAGATTACTCATCCTGATACTTGTGTGTCTGATATCCTTTTGTTTTGCTATACTGGAGCTTCAAGTATAGGGAAAGAGAGTGGGCCATATATTTTTGAGCAGGGAGAGTCAGCCTTATACCAAGATCTCTAAACTATTGAATTGTATATATTTCAGCAAAGCATGCATATCATCATCTAACACATCTAAACTTAAATGAATTAACCATTAACTACAAGAAAAAATGAAAAATCTCACCTTACCTCAACTTTATTTGCACCTGACAGTTCTCAGACTTGAGCACATCAACTATCATCAGACCTGATCGACCTGAGCTCATAAACTATATCGTTGATAGACCAATAATAATATAGTTATCTAAAACAACATACATTGTTACTCGAGAAATATTGTTAGTACTTCTGTATGTTGTGCACACAACTACATAATATACCTATTGGCTGGGAGTGGGACTGGACTTGTGTAGATATTGACTAACACTCCGTCTTTAGTGCATCATCCCGGCGCTGAAGATGTTGGATGTCGTTTGCCTTTAGCACCGTCAGTCGTGCCGCATATTACTAGATAATCTTGAAATTTTATACAAGAATTGAAAAGGAGGAAATTAAGAACATTAAAGACTGAACTGATTAAATGGTTGATCTCATTGATAAATATATACCCCACATAAATGGCCACGACACATTCAACATGACATATTGGAAATCCATGAATGGACATACCCCTTGACCCTCTTACAGTCTGTTTTCACGAGCTCCTTGAGTCGGTTGTCCTTATTAATCGTCTCCATCTTTGCCTTAGAGAAGTAGTTCTCGATCCCTAGTGCTGCCACTTCTTGATATGCTGTTGCTAGGGCTAGCTCCAAAAGTTGGCTGCCGTGGTGGCAACCCAGGTTTGACGTCCATGCCTCCAAGTATCGGCTTTGGTACGGTTGGACAGGGGTGGAGTTTTCTACACAGATAAGGAGTTAGTTTTAGGGAATTTTTGTCCCGGCACTATATATCAGCTAGCCATATGTGCGCCAGCTGACTGCAATGCCCTATAGTGTTAGTGGTTGGTAACTGGGCCGTTTCTATTTTAGTCAACAACAGGGTGTATAGCTTCAAGAGAACAGAAGCATGCACGGAATGTATGGAAAAATATTTTTGCACTTTTGTTACAATATTTCAAAAAAAACATTAAATTATTGGTGTTACACTTAGGTTAAAAGCAATCAAGACGTAATTCAAAATAATGTCCATGCACTAGGATAAATGTATTAACCTATCAAAGTAAATTAGACACAAATAAATAAAATAAGTTCTAAAGAAAAATATACAAAACATGAACTACAATAAACAACCAAACTAAGTTCAAACTTTAGCAAGGATACATATACATCATTCTCACACGTACACTTGTTAATTATGAAGTATGCTTCTAGAAATTAAATGTCTAAATAAACAACAGAAATAAGTTCAAACCTTTGCACCGATAAATATACATCTTTCTCACACATATAAAATCCTATTAGAACAACTGAAATCATATTATCAAAACTTTCGTGGCTATTGTTGTTGATCCGTAAGCTTGTCATCAACAGTTTGATATGTTTGGTTGTTCTAGTTGCAGCTGTAGTGTGCGTTTCTGTGTTTGAAGCTAATGTGAGCAAGTTAGCTCATAATTAGCATGGGACTCCATAGGTTTGTGTGAACCAATGGCGGATGAAGTTCCAACCAGATGCCATCTAGGAGCTCTTTGGATTGTGTATGCCATTGACAGAAAGCATGTTGACATCAAGAAGTTTTAACCTCTGGAGCTCAGATTGCAACTGATGATTTAGAGCTGTAGAAAAATAGAAATCACATGTTGCAAAATTATTTAAAGATACAAGTTATAAATAAGAAGGTAAAAACTATTGTAAACATGGCTGAAATAGATCCAAGGAGACAAAAAATACGTGAAAAATACATGATGGTCAATCGATGAAACCATACATGCATATTACACATACTCATCAATGATAAATTGACTGCAGCTCATAAGGTCAACATCTCTAATATAGGGAGTAAGCAGATCAAAGTGTATAGATCATTTTTGCCATGTTTTTTGTATTATCAATGAATATTTAATTAAAGTGGATATGGCACTAAGGTTATTATGTTTCAAAGACATAATTCACCATATGTGTGATGTTAAACATGTGTGTCGGGTTCCAGCTAGATTGGGCCGGAGCTGACACGTAGATTGGGAATTGGGAGGGTGGAGGAGGAGGCGGCGAGGGTGGAGGGGGCGGCGGCTGCTGCCGCGCCGGCTCGGGGCGCGGCGGCGGCGCTGGTCGGGGCGCGTGCGCGTGCGTGTGTGGTGGCGAGGGCAGGAGGGCAGGAAGGGGCAGCGGGAGAGAGAGGAAGAGAGATTGAGATAAATTTTCTTTATTGCTTGTTGCCTGAAAGATTACAGATCCCTTACTTATATAGCCCGGCTAGTGGGACTTGTATCTCAAGCAATCTCTCCGAAGGTTTCCTTATAGATTGGAATACCTTTTACAAGCATGTCCTATTTATTTATTTCCTAATAAGGGTCTCCCTTATAGATGAGATATCCCCTTGCACACCAAAACACCTAAAGATAATCCTAGATATTTTCCTTCCTTTTCTCCGAATTAGTTGCCGAAGAATCCGCGGAAGGGAGGGAGGGGAGGTGGGGGGGGCGCCAAGGCCAGGGGCGGCGCCGGCGCTCCTTGGGCCCTATCGGGCCTGTCCTTCTGGGCTCTATTTCCTGGATCATGACATCTCCCCCCCCTTCTCCGACCGGCGCGTCCTCGCGCTGGATGAAAGTCCATTCAGTGACACCTGGATGGAGATCGGCTGCCCCTGGGAGGATGAGCTCGACCTGCAGCATTAGACGACCCTGCACAGGGTTCCTGAGGATCATGTTGTCCCTGGTTCGCTTGGGATCAAATTCCAGAAGATAGTGAAGGTTGCCGATGTAGCCGTGGTAGATGTACCGATGAACAAAGACGTCCCTCGCTGTGAAGTCGCCTCGACGACGGGCTGCCAAGTGGGAGCTCCCTCGACGCGCCCACGTCGAGGTCTTTGGTGCACCATGTCGCGTGGGGGGCTCTCCAGGAACAAAAAACGCTCATTGGGTGGAGCGTTGACGAAGAGCGGAAGTAGACGCCAGATAGTGATTTCGCGGCGAGTAGGAGGGGTAGCAGCCAAGTTCAACATCGTACCGTACATGAAGGAGCCGACGTCGAACAGAGAGGGCGAGAGCTGGTGAGCGGCCCTCTCGGATCGTAGGCGATGTGGGACGTTGTCGACGGTGAGGAAGAGGCGATTCCTGGCCGTCGAGGGAAGACGACCCGGGCTGGACCGGCGTGGTGGCGCCGCGCCATATGCCGCCCAAGAGGATGACGGTCGGTGGGCTGATGTTGGCTCCGTCGTGTAGGCTCCCAAGGCGAGGAAGTTCGTCCTGCGAACTCTGCCCTGGGCAAGGCCTCCGGTAAAGTCCGCGTAGTGGAGAGGAGGCCGGGAAGGTAGAAGCGGCCATCGAAGAGGAGGAGGCCGTCTTCGAGTGTCCATGCTGGAGCAGCGTCGCCCGTGGTGACGTCGAGGGCGATGCGGCGTAGGTGCTGATCCTCCAATGTAGCCTGGCGTAGCTGGACAAAGACTCCGGTGGATGTGTCGTAGAGGTCCAAGGCAGTCGCATGCCTTGAACGTTTCCCAAGCCGAGTCACAGGTGTACGGATGCTGGGCGAAGATGCGACCCGAGGAGGCCGGGGGGGCGCCCTACGGCGGGGGGTGGAGCCGAAGTGAACGTAACTCTCGGGCGACCCTCACGGTAGTACCGCAGCTCGTGGGTCGCGAAGTCCCACGCCACGCGTCCCAAGCTTGCCCGCCCAAGGCATGCCAAGGATGACGTCGACGTCCTCACCGGTGGCATGGCGTAGGCGTCGATGTCGAAGGTGCTTTGGCGTCGGCGTAGTGGCGCGCCGAATGTGGCGGCGCTGCATGTAGACATGGCGGCCGGGTGCCGGTGGTGATCGCGACACGCGACCGGGCCGAGTCGGAGGCCTGCCGTGGTCACCACACGGGGTCGATGTAGTTGTGCGTTGCCCCGAAGTCGACGATGATGTTGACGCCCGTGCACGAGATCATACCGACGAGGTAGAGAGAATGAGCACCACGCATCGGGAGTCGGGGTCCCCAGTGAGGACCTTCGATCGCTTGGCTCCTCTTTGACGCCCGCTAGTGGGTCGCTTTGTCGTCCGCCGGTGTAGTCGTTGAAGATGGTGATGTCGAAGAGATGCTTGCACTTGTGACCCCGTGAGAACGGTTCGTCCACGCTTGAAGCGTAGTCCAGCCTTGCGCCGTTCCGTCATCTCCTCTCGTGTCGGCCGTTTGAACGGCCGAAGTCGTTGCCGCCGACGAGGAGGGCGCGGGAGGGGCCAGCATGGGTAAGGGCGCAGGGGCCCTGCCCTTTGTCGGTGCTGGCTTGCTGGTGTTGTAGAGGATGGCGAGGCGTCGCTCGTATGCCCTGGCGAGAGACATGGCTGCCTCCATGTCCTTGGGGTTCTGCATCTCGACGTCCGTCTTGAGCGGTTCGCCCAAGCCTGCTGTGTAGATGTTGACCTGCTGCTGGTCGTCGAGGTTGCCTGCCCGTGCCACGTGTGCCAGAAACTGCTCCGTGTACTCATCGACGTTGCTTGTCTTCCTTAGTGATGCCAGCTCACCCAGCGGATTGCGCCGTTCAGCTGGGCCAAAGCGCCGTTGACATATTGGGCGAAGCTTGCCTAATCGCCCTTTGGTTTCTCCTGGGACAGCCTCATGTACCATTGCTGAGCTCCTCCTGTGAGATGATAGGATGCGTACCAGACCTGCTCTGTTGCTGGCGTACCTTGTCCTCTGAAAAATTGTTCGCAGCGGTTGATCCACGGGAGGGGATCCTCCTTTCCATCATAAGTTGGGAAGGACAGCTTGTGCAGACGGGGAGCCAGAGCTGAGAAGGTGTCGCCCGGAGGTGGAGGGGGGCGGCGCATGCGCCCCTGATGGCGGCGCCCCTGCTGGCGCGGCCTGAGGCTTCAAGTAGCACTTCATCAGGTTCGCCGATCATCCGTGGTGACTTGATTGTCCTGGTTCTGCTTGCCATCAGTCCGCTTCTTGATGAAGTCGCGGGCTGCTGACTCGAACATTGCCCTCATCTCGATCTCGGCTTCACGTAGTTGTTGACGGTGTTTGAGCGTTCTTTGGATCCTTGCCCGAGAAGATAGAGAGCCTATCGTCGATCTTGTCCATCCGGCTGTTGATCTTGGCGACCTCGTCGGCCAAGTTCTTCACAGAGTCTTGGATTCGGTGTCCATGGTGGTGGGTGGATCGTAGTGGTCTCCGGATACCAGCCGTCGGTTTCGGCTAGATTGGGCCGGAGGCGACACGTAGATTGGGAATTGGGAGGGTGGAGGTGGAGGCGGCGAGGGTGGAGGTGGCGGCGCGGCTGCCGCGGCCGGCTCGGGAGGCGCGGCGGCGGCTTGGTCGGGGTGCGTGTGGTGGGCGAGGGCGGGAAGGGCGGCGCGGGAGAGAGAGGAAGAGAGATTGGGATAAATTTTCTTTATTGCTTGTTGCCCCGAAAGATTACAGACCCCTTACTTATATAGCCCGGCTAGTGGGACTTGTATCTCAAGCAATCTCTAAAGGTTTCCTTATAGATTGGAATACCTTTTACAAGCATGTCCTATTCATTTATTTCCTAATAAGGGTCTCCCTTATAGATGAGATATCCCCTTGCACACCAAAACACCTAAAGATAATCCTAGATATTTTCCTTCCTTTTCTCGAATTAGTTGCCGAAGAATCCGCGGAAGGGAGGGGACGGAGGGGGGGGCGCGCGCAAGGCCAGGGGGGGGCGGCGCCGGTGCTCCTTGGGCCTATCGGGCCTGTCCTTCCGGGCTCTATTTCCTGGATCATGACAATGTGAAGCAACAATCAGATGTCACAGAGTCTAGCAATGCCAAACTAATTTCATTTTGAAAAAGAAATGGAAAAATAGTTATACATCATCTAAAATAGATATAGTTCTATAAATATTGTAACCTATTATTGCAAGTTTCTATGACACTATAATATCAATCTATGTGTGTCTATATAAACCCCCTCCCACACTCTCTAATATATTCATGCATACAAGTTATGAATATAAAATACCACACATCATATTTACTTACTCTTTTTGCAAATTAATGTTGCAAAAAGATAAAAATGTAAAATTATGCATATACATTGAAATTGACAAAAAAAAAAGCTTTTCACAAGTAACTCAAAAAGGACACAACATGACTTTCAGTGCAATAAAAAGACCATAAATCTAAAAAACTATACCAGGCATGTGTTATAATAAAAGGAACCACGACAGTTCCATGGAATGCTGCTACTGCTACCACCGCCATTGCTCAGCTTGTCATGGACCCTTGCTGGCATCACCATGGCCTTCCAGGTTTGTCCAACATCATTTCCCTCAGCGGCGCCCGTCATGTTAAGCTCAGTGCACCTACTGCCAAACTGTAGTCTGTGCATGCCTTCTAGTTCTATGTTGGTGGGCTGCTGGTCAACCGCACTGTGCTCATCGCTTTTCTCAAGTTACATAATCTCGGGCTCAATGCAAGGGGCAACCACAACAGGCTCTTGCTTTACCTGATGACTGCTGTAACAGTAGTGGTGGCATCCGTAGTCTCTTAGGAAATAGGGCCAACTCATACGTCTCTGAAGGCTGCAAGAAACCAAACCTTGCATGATCGACGGTGGTTGAACATTATTCAATGAAAGTTGGTCTAACGGTGGCAGACTATATTGTCGTATTTCTAGGCTCAGCGGTAATGGAGGCAGCTTTGAGTCCGACAATGACTGCGCGTGGTGAGCCGAGCATGATGAATAGGTCTGGAAAATGGTGGAACTACTACGAAGAGGCGCCACATTGCTGGAGAAATGTTGCGATGCCTCTGGCAACGGCTCCAACTCGGAGAAGATCCTGCTGGGCAGATCGGTGGAGGAGGACTGTGGCTGCGACGCAGGCAAAGGGAACCTGGTCGAAAAGATGACGCCTACTGGCAGAGGCTGCAAAGTAGAAAACGACGGCTGTCCCTGTTGTTGCTGCATGGTCAGAGACACTAATCACGCCATTTCTTGCTCCTGCTAGCCGTGAAGCAACGCACTACCGGATTTCAGGGCTTTGTAGAGTGCTTAAGACACTCGGCGAAGGCCGAAAAACACTCGGCAAAGGTGCCTTACCACTGCACTACGTTGTCACTTTGTGTTTAGATTCCGTATTAATTAGTTCCTCAAATGTTATACTAGTCTAAGTTACCTGTTTGATACCCTAAATGAATTCAAATAAAAAGTTATCAACTACAAAGTTTCATAACTTTTGAGATCTACATTTTCATTTAGGAAGTTTATACATCCGAGATCGATTGAAAAAAAAATCAAATTTCAAATTCGAGAGATTGAAATGTAGTTATGCATGATAAGATGATTTCAAATCAAAATGTTGTCAACTACAACGTTTCATAACTTTTTGAAATCATAACTATTCATTTATTAAGTTTCCATCCGAGGTCATTTGAAAAAATCAAATTTCAAATTTGAGAGATTGAAACATAGTTTTGCATGATAAGATGATTTCAAATAAAAATTTGTCAATTACAAAGATTCATAACTTTTTGAGATCTACATTTCTCATTGATAAGTTTTTCCATCTGAGGTCATTTAAAAAATTTGAACTAATTTGAATTTTTTAAACAACCACGATGGAAACATTTCTAAATGAAAAGTGTAGATCCCTGAAAAGTTATGAATCTTTTGTAGTTGATAACTTTTTATTTGTATCTATTCAGGACCTCAAAAACTAATTTGGAAAACTGCTTTGTGGAGTGCCACATGGCAAAGATGCTCTTTGCCAAAGGAGTTTTTCAAATTAGTGTTTCAGTCCCTAAACAAATTTAAATAAAAAAGTTGTCAACAACAAAGTTCAATAACCTTTTTGAGATATACAATTTTCATTTAGGAAGTTTTTCCATTAAAGGTCGTTTGAAAATTTTAATTTCAAGTTTGAGAGATTTAGACCTAGTTTTGCATGGTAAGATGAATTAAATACAAAGGTCCATATCTTTTTTTAGAGACTTATTGAAGTTTACTTTGGTTATTTATTCATTTGTCAAAGTGTTAGTGACATTTTTCGTAAATCTTATTAATCTTTCTTATAGTTCCATGAAACTACGACATGATATGACAGAGATGTAGGTTTTGTGGACAATGTTACTAACTTTTTATCAAATGAAGAAATGACCAAAATAAACTTTGTACCTTGTAGTTGAAAACTTTTTTATTTGAACTTGTTTAGGGTCTCAAAAGTTGATTTGAAAATGTGCTTTCTTTGAGTGCCAAACCAAGCCACTCGGCAAAGACCCTCTTTGCCGATTTCTTTTTAACACTCGGCAAAGAGTGTCTTTCTTGAGTGCCTTTTTGGCACTCGGCAAAACCGTATTTGTCAAGTGTTTTTCTTACCGTGTGTTTTTTTATTTGGCACTCGGCAAGAGGCTCCCGAAAAAATATACTTGGCAAAGAGGTGGGCACTCGACAAAGATGCGGATCCCTGGTAGTGATGGGCGGTCTTGGGTTATTAGTTTTTGTGCGGTCGGATCACCAAAGATGTTGGTGCTCATCCTACGAATCGAGCTAAGCTCCGAGATGAAGGGCGAGGGCAGGGAGTGCGTGAGCGTGCTACTTGGGCGTGGGTGGCATTTCGCCTCCCGCCCTTGGCGAAGGCGAGATCTGATAGAATTGGGATGAGGAAGAACCCGACGCGGTCAACCAAAGGCTGGAGCAACCAAAGGCGGCAGGTGAAGCCAAGCCGCGAGATTCGAGGTGGCCAAACAACGGCGGTGCTATCGGGCGGATAGATTGATAGCGACAAGTGGCGCTGCGGGCAGGAGAGCGTGGAAGGCGACATCGAGGAAAGCGGAGGACATGGAACCGTGAATCGAGCGAGCGGAGGACGACGAAGTAGAACCTAAGCTTGCGGTGGCGGGGCGGGGCGAGTTTCAGCGCTGCTGTTCCATGGATCGATGAAGACTTCAAGAGCGGCGAGGAAATGGAAGGATTAATCTGGGCGCGGCGGCAAAGTGGCGCATGTGGCAGGTGGGGAATGGGGAGCGCCACCCGGCGGCCGAGCAAATGGAGAAAGAAAAAAAGAGAGACAGGAGCGTGCTCACTATGACCTTTGCTAACATCGAGGGTTTCGGGAGGAGCCAGGTTTTCGAATCTCACTAGTACAAAAGCCTACTATGGGAACGCCTCCCTTTTTGATTAGGGGCGGTTCATGTTTTGAGCCGCCCCTACGGTGAAGCAAATTCCTTTCATCGGACTAGCCGCCCCTACGGTGACCACTGCGGGGGGGCAGTTTTTGTTTCAGCTGCCCCTACTAATAGCGGGGCGGTTCAATATCTGGCCTCCCTTATCGCGTGGTCCACCAGAGGCGGCTCTATATTGAGGCGCCCTCGTAGTGGGTTGCCGAATTTTTAAAATGGGGCACCAATTTTTTTTTTAAATGGTCTCGAATGGGAAAATAACCTAAATAAAAGATGTAGATCTCGAAAAGTTATAAATCTTTGTTGTTAACAACTTTTTCATTTGACTTAATTTGATGTCTCAAAATGTGGGGTTTGAATTTTGAATTTCAAAATTTGAAATTTTCAAACGACCAAGGATGGAAAAACTTCCTAAATATGAATTGTAGATCTCGAAAAGTTATGAAACTTTATAGTTGACCACTTTTTTATTTGAAGTCGTCTTGTCATACAAAAACTACGTCGAAATATCTCAAATTTGAAATTCAAATTTCATAAATGACCTCAGATGGAGAAACACCCTAAATGAAAATTATATATTTTGAAAAGTTATGAAACTTTTTAAAGTGTACTAGTGTCTTTTTCCGTTTTAAAGTGCCATCGGATATTCTTTTCTTTCGTCGAGGTGGGAGATATATATCATTTTTAATGGAATCTCCCCAGATACGGTTTATAATTCTTTGTGACAAGAATAGATACGTGTGCACTTATATATAGGGCCGGGCCTCCTTTCAAAGTGTATATATAGGCCCAATGCGCCTTGTTAATTACATAGTTTCTTCATAATTTGGCCCAGTCTGATCAATCCACATTCGTGACATAGGATAAGCAACATTGGATGAGTATATGCAAGTGTATAAGCCACACGTGAACATCAACCCTGAACCCACACCAAAAGAACACCATTCATTAATATACATATACAATCTCTTGAATCGTCTCCCATTCTCCCTTCTTGAACCCTTAGCTTGGCCGAGCCCTTCCCAACGGTATGGCCTGGTGTAGGAGGCGCGGTGCACGGTGGGCGGCGCGACCTGGTGAGTTACGCAGCTATAGAGCACTCTACATGAGAGATCGATCGACCTCCTTAACTAGCGAAATGAGGGGGCTGTTGCTCCTTCCAGGCTTCCACGACACCGTGTGGACAAGGTCGAGGCACGGACAACTCTGAGCAGGCGGCGACACTCCTTTCATGACTCCAGCGGGGGCATTGGCTCCCCCTTCTGTGGCTCTGAGTAGGCAGGTCCCTAGGCGTCTTCGAGATATCAGCTAGCCATTTGTGGCGTTTGTTCCATGATTCTTGAAATAACTTATAATTAGGATGGAGGGAGTAAAAAAGATATAATTAGATGGCGACATGTGGACCCATGGACGGTGTGACTGGCTAAACATATTTTGCCTGTGCAATTGAATTTCATTGTTTGTTTGAGCCACAGTTGATTTCATTGGCAACGGACAATTTGTGGCTCCATGCTCCTTATTAAGTGTCATATATAAAATCCCTGCAACAACGCGTAGGGTGTTATTTAGTTATGTATTAATAACTTTGTTACTGAGGATAAGTCATATGTATGTTGTGAAAATATGTGACACCAAATAACTAATATTTGCAATTATTAATAACTTTATAGGAAAGGATAAAACATCTATGATACCAGATAAATATAATTGATGATGTATCTAGTGACACTTATTCGATGTCATAAACATTAGTGCTCTGTCCTATAAATTGATCAGACGCTTAAAATATTTTGACTTCTTAGGAAAACTCTAGAAGTTGATTTAATTTGAGACTACTTAGAACTAGCTCACAAGTCACATTGGCGGTGCCCTCTGACGATAGCTCGTTTACCATCTGCCTAAAGTTTCATGCGGTTGTTTGAACCTGATGCAGAAAGACTCACTCATATTATTTCTCATTGGCTCCTCAACAAGTACACGCATGGGTACAACTTTTCTAATTAGTCCAAAGAAAAGGTGTCACACTCTGACACGTACTAACACCGGCGCGAATGAAGTAAACGAGAGTTGGTCGGCAGTGCAGTGTCGTGTCGTGTGTGTCCCAAGCACTACATATTCGCTGTAGATATCTGAGTTCTGAGGACGACAAGTCTAGCTTGTTGCCAATTCGTGCTCAACTCTGAACTGGGCAAGAGGAGACCTCCTCCTTTCGCAAGTTATATATTATCCCCGAAATACGTTCACTCTCTGAAATGACATGATACGATTCACCTAGCTACAAATTGCATGAGAAGGGTTACCTAGGTAGCTTGTCGTTCAAACGACCACATTTTTATTTTTAATGAGGAAACTAATAATTGTTATATTATTCAGTGAACAAAGCCAAATGCAGAACTGCTACCTTTGTGAGAGGCAGGAGAGTTAAAAACCAAAGACTCTACTAGCTAGAGACGATCGACCGTTGCCCTCAGTCACTCACTCAACCCTTTGAAATGTTGACTTTAGAAGCAAAACAAAGAAAAGAAATGTATACTTGTAGGATAAAAAGACATTATGCATAGTCAACTGCCAAAGCGAAAGAAATGCAGTACAGACATGGTTATGTTAGGATCTCCTGGTGGTGATCGGCCGGGCGGCGAGGGTAGTCACTGTTCAAGACGGCGGCGCGAACCACACGTGGGTTTTGTTATAGTACGTCACTGTTCGGCGGCCGGCAATCGGGCATGGATTACGACTGCGTAAGCATTCTTGCATTGGTTGTTTCTTCTGATTCTCAAAGGATACGCTAGCTCGCTGTAGAAAACGATGAAAAGTGGAACAGTAGCATGCACGATGACCATCCACCAAATTAAAAGCCAGAAAACAAGTTTGTCAAAACAAAAACAAAGGCCAGAATCTGACGAAAACAATGTCTCAGAGGTTGAACCGTCAACTCATAGACCTTGGTACGTACCTTTTTTCCATGCTTTAAATGGAATCACAGGACCCGTCTATTTGTGTTCACTACTGATAGAGACTTGGATTTGGAGCACACGGTAAGGATCCACGAGGGTCTCAGGTGTCGTAGCGGTCAATTCATCGTACGTACTAGTAGTAGATATAGATATACAATACTCTTGTTTGACTTGCAAAAAGACGGGATCTTACACTAGTTAGGATAGATATATCTTCACGGGAACAATCTCTACACAGGGTTATATATTTTGATCAAACTTGGGAGCAGCTGACGATTCCGGTTACCATGGACCTACGACTGAAATTAATGATTAACGTCGTCGTCATTTGATGATTAGTTTACTCAACTATCGGTCGGCCAGTCTTCATTTGGTCTTTGAGCTAGTTTCATTTGCCTATTAGTACTATATTTAATTATTTTTTGGAATACGGCTTCCGCTTGGTTGACACTACAAGAATTGATGTTTTACATGACGATTTTTGGTGACGTTCTTAGAAATCATCATGGAATTATACTATCTGTGACGGTTCATTCTAAGGGTGATACAACTGTGACAACTAGTTTAGTTTTTATCATTGTCGGGCGTGATATAGTAGTATGACAACTCATTTTTAAATATGTGATGGACCTCTTAAATTTGTCACTTATCGATGATGTATGAACGAAATTAAAAATAATTGTGGAAAGCTTTTCACGTGGTACTCTAGAAAAGCCAAAAAAAAACTAAAACAATTCAAGAAATGGAACTGAGAAATAATTGCACAGAAGGAGAAACTAAACAAAATAAGAAGAGACACTTCATGAGAGGGTTCCTATAATCAATATATGGTTTTTTAGTACATTGGAGGACTTCATTAGTTTTTTTAGAGTTCATGGGCGGCACCCCGGCCTTTATATTGAAAGACCATCAATTAAGTTCATTACAAAACTCCATAGCCACACCGGCTAGGGCTCACAACAACACTCCATGTCCCACCAGCAGAACTACGTTAAATCGACAATAAGCCAGAAGCAGAAAACTAAGTAGAGGCATCAACTCATGCGACGCGACATAAAAAAGGAATCAGTAACGGATCCAGCCTAACATTTCATTGATGTCACTCTACTACACCATAGATTAATTGCACATATGAGTATCAATTTACAAGGGAAATCAAAGAAAATCATTGCTGTCACCAAACAGTAGTAAAAGGGCTGGATCCGTCCTTACGTATTCCAGGCATCACGTTCCTTAGAGAAGTCGATCCATATCTTCACGCCCTCCAGATCAACAGAAAGCAGCGAGAACCGGCTCCTTCAAACAAGGTGGCATCCTAGTCGCCAGTAGACAAGAAAAGCAGACGGTCCACCCTGTTGCTTAACTGGTCAGTCCAGGCAGCCTTTGAGTACTCGTAGACATCGATTTCAAATTTTCCAACCTCTTTAAGTAATCTAGAGCCTGATCCTGTGGGCACAACGTGCTCCAATTCTCCAACATCAGCTACCTTCAGTAGCAGAACACAACCATTTTTCCATACAAACCCTAAAAACACAAGCTATTTCTTAGTTTCCAGAGCCCCACGGGGCAGCAGTACAACAACAATTGACAACAGTAAACCTCATGTTGCTTAACTGGTGGTTATTGAAAACAAGTCATGTCCTACATGCTTATCTAGTACCTCAAACATAGAAAGCTAGTGCATTCAGAATGATTATTACATCTAGTGCAGACCGGAAGGAACACACCAATTGTAACAGTTGCTAATATATGTTTTGCTCCAGATGGACTTAGCTCTCCTACTGTAATTCTGCTGATTGTCATATATTAGTATAGATGAAGTTGTCTTCTGTGCCGCCAAGCTTTTTGTAAAGTTTAATATGACATCCAATTCACAATTGCTCCATTACCCACCAATATGTTATTATGGATTAATTTGTGTGCCATTCCTTCACATGCAGTGGCTTGGGATGGTTCACGTAGTCTCGAGGCTTGTGTCGCAAAATTGAATGAGCCCTCCTTGCATTATCTCGTACAAATTAAGTATTATTCAGATGATAGATACACCATATTGGCATCCATATTTTCTTGAGAGGGCTCATAATCGACCATCTCCTCTCTATTGTTCTTAGGCACCTTAATGGACGTGGGAACCCCATTAGATTCAACGGGGACCAATCACTCGGAGGCATATCGGCTGCCGCTAACAAGCAACCGGTTTGGCCAATTTCGGCAGCCTCTGCACAGGAGCCTGGTGAATTTGTCATAGCGGAATCCAAGCTGACATGGACAGTTTTCATTGCCTCTACCGACTTCTATGCCGGCCTATGCAAATGCAGATGGGATCTTACACTAGTTAGGATAGATATATATATATCTTTTCTATCTCTACACTAGGTTATATATTTTGATCAAATTTGGGAGCAGCTGACGATTTCGGTGGTTACCACGGACCTAAGAATGAAACTAATGATTAACATCGCCGTCGTTGATGATTAGTTTACTCAACTATCGGTCGACCAGTCTTCATTTGGCCTTTGAGCTATAGTTTCATTTGCCTATTACTACTATATTTAAAAGTTTTGGGGATACGGCTTCCACTTCGTTGAGAGGGTTCCTATAATCAATATTGCTTGATTATGGGCCCGATTTAGTTCATTGGAGGACTACATTAGTTTTTTTAGAGTTCAAGGGCGGCACCTCGACCTTTATATTGAAAGACCATCAATTAAGTTCATTACAAAACTCCAAAGCCACACCGGCTAGGGCTTAACAACAGCACTCCATGTCCCACAAGCAGAACTACGACAAATCGACAATAAGCTAGAAGCTGAAAACTAAGTAGAGGCACCAACTCATGCGACACGACATCAAAAAGGACAGTAACTAATCCAACCTAACATTTCATTGATGTCACCTCTACTACACCATAGATTAATTGCACATATGAGTATCAATTTATAATGGAAATCAAAGAAAATCATTGTTGTCACCTGACAGCAGTAAAAAGGGCTAGATCCGTCGTTACATATTCTAGGCATCACGTTGCTCAGAGAAGTCGGTCCGTATCTTCTTCTTCTTCTTCATGTCCTCTAGATCAACAGAAAGTAGAGAGAACCGACTCCTTCAAACAAGGTGGCATCCCAATCGCCAGTAGACAAGAAAAGCAGATGGTCCACCTTGTTGCTTAACTGGTCAATCCAGGCAGCCTTTGAGTACTCGTAGCCATCGATTTCAAATTGTCCAACCTCTTTAAGTAATCCAGAGCCTGATCTTGTGGGCACCACATGCTCCAATTCTCCAACATCAGCTACCTTCAGTAGCAAGACACAACCATTTTTCCATATCAAACCCTGAAAACACAAGCTATTTCTTAGTTTCCAGAGCCCCCATGGGGCAGCAGCGCACAAGCAATTGACAACAGAAAACCTCTTGTTGCCTAACTAGTGGCTATTGAAAACAAGTCACGTCCTAGCTACATGCTTATCTAGTACCTCAAAAATAGAAACTAGTGCATTCAGAATGATTATTACATATGGTGCAGACCGGAAGGAACACACCAATTGACATGGATCCAATCGCGATTAAGTTGTACCTCCCTTGCGCTACTGAGAAAACAGTTGCTAATATATGTTTTGCTCCTGATGGACTTAACTCTCCTACTGCAATTCTGCTGATTGTCACATATTAGTATAGATGAAGTTGTCTTCCGTGCTGTCAAGCTTTTTGTAAAGCGAGTATGACATCAAATTCACAATTGATCCATTACCACCAACATGTTATGGATTAATTTGTGTGCCATGAGTGCGGCCTTCACATGCAGCGGCTTGGGATGTGTTGACGCGAAACTAGGGCTTCACACCAACACACCGGGAGGGCCTTAGACGCCCCACGAAGATCGCGATCGACCTTGTAGCAGCGAGCACCGCAGCGTGGCAGCCCAAAAACGATCTAGGGATCGGTAGGGGGCGCGTGAAGCTCGGTGACGGCTGAGATGACCTCCGAACGCACCTCCGGGAAGACCCGTCGGGAGGACGCACGCGAGGGGTGCTCTAGGACCAGCAAGGCCGCCTAGAACGCCGACGAAGAACGCGGAGTTTGCCGCCGAACAGCAGGATAGAGGGGTTGAGAGAAGAAGATGACCTACAAACGGGACAGGAGGTAGATTGATTGTCGATTGGATGTAGATGGGATCAAATCGGCCATGAACCCCTTCATTATATAGGGGAGGATGGTCTTATCCTTTTAGGAAGGTGTCCTAGGACGTTTCCAATCACCAAAAATCGCACCAAACAAGTTTGGAAACAAACCGAGTTGGATACGATTCGGATCAGCCCGAGATCGGGCTGACCGGACGCTGGAGCAGGCTGACCGGACGCACCGGTGTCCAGCGTCCGGTCGGTTCTAGAGAGGTTTAGAACCGACTTCGCGCGAGCCCGGGCCGACCGGACGCTCGACCGGACGCTGGTCAAGTGACCGGACGCTCCGGTCCACCGCGCCCGCGTAGAGGCTCCCCGCAGCGCGACCTGACCGGACGCGGTGACCGGACGCTGGACCGGACGCGCTCGTGCGTCCGGTCAGTGAGTCCGGTCGCATTCCAGAGAGCCCTTCGACTGGATTTTTACCATGACTTAGCCCACGCCATTTTTGGGTGTCAACACATGCCCCCCTGTTTCGGTGAGAAGTGCACGAACACGAAAACAAAACAAAAAAACTAAACAACACGAATACCCATCGTATCGGTTGTCCAAGTGACTAAGGGCGATACTATGTATCGGCCATTTTTATTCTAAGGGCGATGCATGCATCGGCCATTGTTTGGAGAGCACTAGGCCTCTTGCCAAACACTAGGGAAATACTTTTTCAAATATCTCCCGTTAATCGCCTTATCTTGACGTTTTCCATCACTTGTTGACTCAAGCACATAGGAGTTCCCAAATATCACTTTGATCACCTTGAAAGGGCCTTTCCAATTGGGTGACCACTTGCCAAATTGATTGCTCCTCGACCCTATCGGTAATATAGTTTGCCAAACTAAGTCACCGATTTGGAACGATTTGCTCTTGACTTTCTTGTTGTAGGCTCTTGCAACACGGGCTTTGTCTTTCTCAATCTCCTTTAGAGCTTGTACCCTCTTGTCGGTTACCTCGTCGATGTTGTCCATCATCAAATCATGATACATAGTAGGAGATAAATCATTTTGTTTAGCAAATCTATATGCATCCAAATTTACCTCAACGGGTAACACCGACTCTTGGCCATACACCAACTCATAAGGAGTAACTTTAGTTGCGCCATGCCTCGATATGCGATGAGCCCACAAAGCTTCTGACAAGACCTCATGCCACCTTCTTGGATGTTCTATTATTTTCTTCTTAATAAGCTTGATCAAAGTCTTGTTAGTCGATTCCGCTTGACCATTGGCTTGAGCATAATATGGAGATGAATTGAGCATCTTGATCTTATATGATTCGGCAAAATCCTTTACTTCCTTCGCCATAAATGACGTCCCTTGATCCGTAGTTAATGTTTGAGGAATGCCGAATCTATGAATAATGTGTTCTGTAATAAACTCAATTACCTCCTTGTGTGTCATGTTCTTCAATGGAACCGCTTCCGACCATTTAGCGAAGTAGTCAGTAGCAACCAAGATGAACTTATGCCCCTTCGAAGACGGAGGATGAATCTGTCCAATGAAATCCAAGCCCCAACCACGGAAAGGCCACGGTTTGATGATAGGATGAAGCATAGCAGCCGGCACTAGCTGAATATTTCCAAACCGCCGACACTCTTCACAACCTCTCGTAGTAACGAAAAGCAATCGGCCATCATAGTAGGCCAATAGAAACCAGCCCGTCTCAACAACCACTTCATCTTTGGAGCCGATTGATGCGTACCACAAATGCCTTCATGAACTTCTCCCATTTCCATGAGTTTTGGTAAAGTTGTGATTTGCGGGGACTTAACGAGAAAAAACAGCGAGAATTGACGTGTCATAACGCAACGCAATCCAACTCCGAAACAAGTCTAGAAGGCTCCGGAATACACCCGACGTGGGACGAAACTTGACATCGAAGAAAACATCATCTAGAAGACTCCGAAGCCACGACGCATCGCGGGCCGTGAGTGGAGCCCACCCCCGGGCCGATCGGCCCAATAATCGTGCCGATCGGCCCGGCTTAGCCGTCAAGTTGTCCCCTGTTTCTAGAACGTTCCTCCACCGCCTCTAAGACGCAATCTAATCCGGTCGTTTGATGTCGGTTTAATCCGAGGGCGTCGGTTAAGCACGAGATGCATGAAGGTTTAGTACCATATTGCTTGCTAAAGGTGGAGGGAGGCCAGGAGACTCCTATATATGTAACCCTACACCCCTAGGAGCCAGTACAGATTGACTTGAGAGTTGTCCCATGAATGGATGGTCTCTCTCGTTAATATTAGAGAATTGGATTAGAAAGCTACAATGTAATAGAATAGATCTAGTAGAGAGTTAGGGAGAGCGGAAGCTGCGTTCGGTCGGGAGAAGTCTTCGCGTTACGGTATATCTTTGTATCTCAACTCTATTAGACTTTATGCCATAATTAGATATATCTTTTCTAGTACTTTTATGCCTTTCATGTTATTGATATAGTTATTATACTATTGCATGGGATCTCCGCTCGTATTGAGGGCTCTAGTTATGCTAGGTAGCTAGAGTAGTAATTTATAGTGTAGGCGTGGTGTCTAGGCTATAGGTTACCCGAGGTTGCGCCCAATCCCACGGTTAGTTGTGGTAGCCCCGGGGTGACAGCCCCTGTCGGTCTTTGTAATCCACCACGTTCGGGGTTGGTGTTTCGTAGAGCTTTTTGGCGGCCTTTCCCGATCACCCTTTTCAGTCTTTTTCGAGGATCGGGGACGGTACCGCTGCTCCAAAGTGTATTAGAATAATTGTTATCATAGAACCAAAGTACTAGAGAAGTATTCAGGAACCTAGATTTCTCCCGTTGTCCTCTCGACCTAGTTATCTACTCTATATTATAATATTCTCCTGGTTAAATGCTATTAATTATCATACATAACATATACATTATTTACCCCTCACTTTAGTTTAGTTGGTATATTAAGTTAGTAGATACATGATTTTGATTTATCATAGTCTTTACCCTTGCTTCCCTCGTGGAAAATATAAATAACGATACTGAATACTCGGGTAAAAGCTACAATGGTATATATATATTCGTGCGGCGCTTATGAACCCTTTATATTCTTTTTGCACTTAATAAATACCAATAAGCTTTTTGGCGCCGTTCTTAGGGAAGCATTCGGCGTAAAGATTTTGATAATGATCTTGATATCTGCTAATTTAGTGTATCAATTAGCTTTAGTAGGATTACCCTTGTTACGTTGAGTGTGGAATAGACAGGGACATTTGATGCCGTCGCGACCTTCCAAACAAGCTTCCTCAAGGAGAAACGGGGTGTTTGAACATCAAGATCCATCAACACCGGAGCCCTGCCATCTCTTAGGTACATTTATATATATTATTCTAACCATGTGTAGATTGAAGAAAAGGTCGTCGTCACAAGAATTCAAAGCACATCTCAAGTGACGAAAATAGAAGCTGCACAACTCACAAGCTCCATTAGTGAGTCATGGTAAGTATGATCAAAGGTGAGAAAGTCTTGCTCATGGACTTTAATTTATGAGTAGTTATCTTTTCAATTGTTGCATTGCATTGCATGTTTACTTTGAATAATCCATGCATTCACTCCACTTAGTTTATGTTTTTTTCGTAGATCCATTGCATGTTTAATTCCTTGCAATCACCCATCATGTCGTTTGCATATAAAAATAATAAATAAATAAAAATATTATCCTCACCATGATCATGCTTTTTAATCTCTGTTTAAGTAAATCTCTATGATGCTTTCATGCCACCGTTGTCGCTATAGTATGCTCTAGTTTGAAGTATTTTTCATACATTTCTTAAATGAAGCATGGTGCCTAGTTTACAGTGTTGATCGTGCTTTCAAAGGCTTTTTAATGCTAGTTAAATTGCTTTCCTAAATCAAATTAGACGTGGTGTTTAGGTTGATTTTTGAACCAAGAGTATGCTCTAGTAGACAAGTTATTATTTTGACTAACCCTTGCGTAAAACTATCATATTCAATGCGGGTAAGTCAAGAGATGAACTCACAATAGAGGTGAGGCAAGGCGTATGATGAACTCCAACAACTCGCTTGAGAAGGAAGACCCGGATCGTTCCTCATAGAAGAAAGATCCGTAAGTATCACATCATTTATTTTGTCTTTTGCTAAAAGTTACATTTGCCTTGATCCTTGCTAGAGTGCAGCTAAGAACATAATTTGTTAAAAAAAATATATATATATATATATAAAAAAATACGATAAACAATATATGTGCTAAAGTAATCAAAGAACCATCTTTTTTTGTTAGCATAGATAAGTTTATATCAACCTTTGGACAACAACATGTTCTTCACATAATTGCAATCCCGGTATACGTCCACTAATATCTCGCAGAAAGAATCATCGGTGTGCACGGTTTAGCATGAACCTACCACACCACCACAGTCTACCTCACGTCTACATCTCTAAAAGACTGTCAAGATCCAAATTTTGGGGATTGCAACCCCCATTATCCAAGTAAGTACTCTTATCCTTTACCTTATTTACTACTAGTTTGGTATGTTTGTTTTGTTAAAAGATATAAAAAGATGCATAACTATAGAAAACTAAATAAAAAGTTTAAGTTATATATATAGTTTGATCTTTATGTTTGCTATAAATAAATAAATAGATAGTGTGCTTAGGTTTGCTAGAATAAAATTAACTTTTGAAGATGATCCCTATGTATGGAAATGATGAATAGTTGCTCCGCCTTAATCCCTCTTAAAAGTACTTACACTTTGGACTTAGATTCTCCCAAAGCTTTAAATGCTTAATTTGCTCTAAACCCAAACACTGTGGGAAGCACATGCTTAATCTGAGTCTTAGCATTAAAAGATAAAGATACATGAAAAGTTGAGCTGCTGTTTATCATTTTCCTAGAGATACCTGATTCCTGGTTTTTATCTTTGAAAATTATAAAACATTACATGATGAGTTCCTTAGCTATGACCCTTAAGAGTTTATCATTCGCATCAAGATCATCCCACTCCACTAAATACGCTGCTTCTAACCCGGAAGTACGCATCCCCATACTCCATCAAGCCGCTAGCCATAATTATAAAAATAAACTCTTGCAATCTTTGGATATGTCTCTCTCGGTGTTTTTATGCCAAATAGAGGCTGGGCTACATTCGAAAAAAAAAAAAAAAAGAGAAAAAAAGAAAAAAATAAATATTTAGAGAAAAGTGAGACGAGAGAGGGAGAGTAACGGACAAAAAGTCATACTAGGCGAGAAGGGCCTACCTCCTAAAAAAAAATATATTTAGAGATGAATAATAGACACGTGTCCGAGGGTGAGTAGGGCCCACATCTCTAGGGAGAGAGAAAATGGACAAAAGTCCGGGGCAAAGCCCACCTCTCCAAGAATGGACAGCCCAGGTCCTAGCAATTTCTAGAAAGAGAGATATAGTCCAAGGTGTTTGAGAAGAAAAATGCTAGAAAAAGGCTAAGGGCTATTTACTACCTTTCATCCTCATCCACTTCACCACTATCATCCCACTATGTATGTCCTACCACATGTGTAACTCCACTACCACCATCTACTTAAGAGGGTCATACATAGGATCTCCGAGTTTCTTTTAAAAAAAAAAAAAATATTGAAAAAAAACCCCGGGATGATAGTTGATCGAAGAACTTGAGACATGGTACTTAACTTGATTGTTTTATCTCGCTTATGATTCGTGAAAAGGCTACGCCCCATGGTAAAAACAGTATGAGAGAGTAACTGGTTAAGAGGAGAATTTATTTCGATAAACACAAAGGCTTCCGAGGTATGAAAGCGTAGTAGCAACTCCCCGATCCTAATATAGCATATAGCTTTGCTAGGGACTAGCAAAGGGTAAGCTTGGGGAGTTTGTTGACACATGTTAACATATACTTTTAATTGTCAACTAAACATGGAAAAGGACTAAAATATAATTAGATAACCTTATTAGGGGTTTCTACTAATGATTTCCATGAGTTTTGGTAAAGTTGTGATTTGCGGGGACTTAACAGAAAAACGTTGAGAATTGACGTGTCATAACATAACGCAATCCAACTCCAAACAAGTCTAGAAGGCTCCGAATACACCCGACGTGGACTAAAACTTGACACGAAGAAAACATCATCTAGAAGACTCCGAAGCCACGACGCATCGCGGGGCCCGAGTGGAGCCCACCCCGGGCCGACGGCCCAATAATCAGGCCGATCGGCCCGGCTTAGCCGAATCAAGTTGTCCCCCTGTTTCCAGAACGTTCCTCCACCGCCTCTAAGACGCAATCTAATCCGGTCGCTTGATGTCGGTTTAATCCGAGGGCGTCGGTTAAGCACGAGATGCATGAAGGTTTAGTACCATATTGCTTGCTAAAGGTGGAGGGAGGCCGGGGAGACTCCTATATATGTAACCCTACACCCCTAGGAGCCAGTACAGATTGACTTGAGAGTTGTCCCATGAATGGATGGTCTCTCGTTAATATTAGAGAATTGGATTAGAAAGCTACAATGTAATAGAATAGATCTAGTAGAGAGTTAGGGAGAGCGGAACTGCGTTCGGTTCGAGAAGTCTTCGGCGTTCTGGTATATCTTTGTATCTCAACTCTATTAGACTTTATGCCATAATTAGATATATCTTTTCTAGTACTTTTATGCCTTTCATGTTATTGATATAGTTATTATACTATTGCATGGGATCTCCGCTCGTATTGAGGGGCTCTAGTTATGCTAGGTAGCTAGAGTAGTAATTTATAGTGTAGGCGTGGTGTCTAGGCTATAGGTTACCCGAGGTTGCGCCCAATCCCACGGTTAGTTGTGGTAGCCCCGGGGGTGACCACTGTCGGTCTTTGTAATCCACCACGTTCGGGTTGGTGTTTCGTAAGAGCTTTTGGCGGCCTTTCCCCGATCACCCTTTCCGGTCTTTTTCGAGGATCGGGGACGGTACCGCTGCTCCAAAGTGTATTAGAATAATTGTTATCATAGAACCAAAGTACTAGAGAAGTATTCAGGAACCTAGATTTCTCCCGTTGTCCTCTCGACCTAGTTATCTACTCTATATTATAATATTCTCCTGGTTAAATGCTATTAATTATCATACATAACATATACATTATTTACCCCCTCACTTTAGTTTAGTTGGTATATTAAGTTAGTAGATACATGATTTTGATTTATCATAGTCTTTACCCTTGCTTCCCGTGGAAAATATAAATAACGATACTACGGAATACTCAGGGTAAAAGCTACAATGGTATATATATTTCTGTGGCGCTTGCGGAACCCTTTATATTCTTTTTTGCACTTAATAAATACCAACAAGTGGTGAAGACAAATATTCCTTTATCTTGTCAAATGCATATTGTTGGTTTGCCCCCAGTGCAAAATCAGCTTCATTCTTCAACTTAAGTATGGGGGTGAAAGGAATAATCTTCAGGACAAGTTAGCAATAAATCTTCTCAAGTAATTCACTTTACCTAGGAATTTTTGCAAATCCTTTTTACATTGAGGTGCTTGAAGCGCCTTGATCTTCTCTATCCTCTTGGGATCAATCTCTATGCCCTTATCATGAATAATAAACCCAAGAAACTTTCCAGCCGACACTCCAAAGGCACATTTGAGTGGATTCATCTTCAAACCATAGTGGCGCATCCTCTCAAAAAGCAAGACGCAAATCGGCTAAATGAGGATCATGTGAAGCCGATTTAATCACCACATCATCAATATACACCTCCATAATCACACCAACGAGATCATGAAAGATAAGATTCATAGCACGTTGATAGGTGGCGCCTTTGCATTCTTGAGGCCAAAGGTCATAACAATCCACTCAAACAAACCAACAAACCGGGACAAATAAAAGCAGTCTTGGAGGTATCTTCTTCACCATAAATATTTGATTATATCTAGCATTACCATCAAGAAAGCTAATAACCTTGTGCCCCCGAAGCATCATTGATCAACATGTCGGCAATAGGCATAGGATACTCATCTTTGGGAGTGGCTCTATTTAAATCTCTGAAATCAATGCACACTCTAATCTTCCGGTGTCCTTTTTCTCCACCGGCACAATATTAGAGACCCACTCCGCATATCTGCATGGACGGATAAAATCTGCCTTAAGCAACCGATCAATCTCCTCCTTAATTCGGTCATTGATGGCCGAATTGAAGCGTCTTGGCGGTTGCTTGTAAGGCCTAAACCCCTTCTTAATGGGAAGCCGATGCTCAACAAGATTACGGCTTAACCTGTGCATCTCTCAGTATAGTCCCATGCAAAACAATCAACATATTCCTTGAGAAGCGCGATTAATTTAGCTTTATAATCGACATCCAAGTTTTGGTTTACAAATGTCGGCCTTGGCACTGAACCATCCCCAATGTCAGCTTGTTCCAAAGGGTCGGCCGACGTGAAACCTTGGCCCAACTTATTGAGCTCATCAAAGTCATCGATAGCTTCACAAGAATCGGTCTTTTCAGTCCGATAGTGTTCAAGTCTATGCTTTAACCATTGAAGTTTGTCTTCCATTAAGAAACAATGTTCACAATATAATATTGAGCCGATTATCCGTCGGCTTCAATGTTACAGGCACAAATCCACGCTCATCATAGCTAATGTAATCGATAGTTGGATAAATCTCTACCGAAAGATAAGCAAACCCAGAGCTCTCAAGCGAGGCATCGGTTGTAGAAATCTCAACCGAATTATCCGCATGAACAATCTCTATGGCATCTCCCACCCATTGGATGAGGAATTGATGCAAACTAGAAGGAACACAAGGATTGGCATGAATCCAATCACGACCAAGGATAAGATCATAGCTACCTTCCACGTCGGCGATGAAGAAAGCTGTAGCCATGGTCTTGCTACCAACGGTTAATTCGGCGTTGGCGATCCCCTTTGAAGGAATTGGCGCCGCCTCCTCACGCCGGTGATGGTCATGTTGGTTTGAATTAGCTCCTCCTCTTTGCCACCAAGCTTCTTGAATAGTGAATAGGGCAAAAGATTGACAATTGCGCCACTATCCACTAGCATCTTCCGGACTGGTTTTCCATTGATATGTCCATTCACATGCAATGGCTTGAGGTGTCTGACGGGCACGGCAGGCTTCTTGAAGATAGCATCTTGCACCCCAAAGGCAAACTCCGCAGCAGCAACCTCATCTTCTCCATGCCCGATCACATAATAATCGGCAGAGAGAAAAATGGTGTTCACCTCAGCGTGTGGCGGTGATGGCTCATAATCCACCAACTCTTCATCCTCAAGCGGCATTTCAATGCCAACCATGGCGAGACGGCGGCAGCAAAATCTTAGCGCACTGCGCAGACACATCGAAACAAAGAGAATTCGGTTCAACCGACTTCGGAAGTCGGTAAATCCCGAAGTTTGGGCAATAATGTTGCCCCGTCAACCGTCTCGGTTGAGTTATCAACTTGCTCATTTAATTTGGCTGTCCCATCCGCTAGAAGTGCCAAAAGATCAACTTTCGGCTCAGGCACCTCTTCCACAGGCTTGGGCGGCTGTTCTTGCACTATGACCGACTTAACCGATTTATCAATCGGTTGAGACGTCCTCTTGGCAGCAGCGATTATCTCGGCCTCTTTATTCTTGATTTCTTGCACAATTTCTGGCAAGATCGGCCCTTCACCTTTGCGCAGCAGCCCAAACGCTTGAGCATCTTTTGTCTTGCTGTTGAAGCTTCCTCTTTTGTGTCTTATCGATATCAACAGGGCACCACTTGGGCTGCAAGAAACGAGGATCCACAAACTTTTGCCTCTTATCTTGAGCCTCAGCAACCTCCTCCATGGTTTGATCTAGATCACTCTTGGAAGGCTCTTGCTCCTCAATCACAATCGGTTTGTTGACGTCACTTATAGGAGCTGTCATCGAACCGATAATGATGGAAGGTGGAGGAGTAGCAATCGAGCAAGCTTCTCGGAACTTCAATCTTCTTGGGAACATAAACCTCTTGCATAGGCGCCTTCCCCTTTTGCTCGAAGTGAGCTCCGGGGACGTGGGCACCTCCACCTCCTTCCTTTATGGGACCCGAAGGATAGGGAACAAACACTCCCTTCGGTCCCCATTGTGGTGGTGGCGCCACATGGGATAGTGGTGGCCCCCAACGAGTCATCCTTGGGACGCGCAACTTTGTGAAGAAGAAGAAACAACATTTGGAGGAGTCATAGCCACTTGCTTGTTTCTCCCCTCATCACGCTTGGGAGGCGTAGACTCTCTTTTTTGTTGGCCGATTCTTGGAATCGGCCTTTTTCTTCTTGTACTTCGCCAAAAAGTCCGTCAAATTCACATAAAGGCTTGATATGCTTCTTGACCTTTGGCTCATTGGTTTTCCAAACTCCAACTTCCGGCTTTTGTGGAACGAATGTCTTTATCGTATGCACGCCGGAAGTGAGGGAGCTAGAATCCTCAGGGCCGGCTGACCCGACTAAGGTAGTCGGTTCAACCGGCTTAGTTGGCGCCGGGGCTTGATCATCTTGGCCGATTGCTTCAATCGGCCTAGCTGGTCTTGTCTGCGCCGCACGACCATCTAGCCACGCTTGACGCCGTAATGCTTGCGCCGAGCTAGCCACAATGGTAAGCTTCGTCTTGCCTTCTTCAGTTTGGTTAACCAACACTTGCCGTCCCGAATTCTTAGGAACATTCGGTACGGGGCGAGGCTCACCAATGATCACGTTCTTGCCTTGAGTTGGAGGAAGTTGCCCCAGGACGGATCAAGATGGCAGGAGCCTTGACTTCAAGTGTCTTGGCTTCAGGCTTCTTAGCTTCAACCACATGCGAAAAAGGATTCTTGTCTAGCCGCATGTCGGTAAGACTTAATCGCCCTCATTAAGAGCCGATTGTACCTGCCGACGGAAAGCATGACAATCGTTAGTTGCATGAGAGAAAGATTCATGATATTTGCAAAAGCCCGCTTCTTCAACACATCTGCAGAAGGCATAACATATTTAATCTTAATGTACCCGATTTTCAATAATTCATCGAATATTCGGTCACATTTAGATGTATCAAAAGTAAACTTTATTTCCTCATTCCGATTCCTATTAATCGGCTTGAGAGAAGGGCAAGTTACTTGTTTGTTCTCTTTCGGCCACCTAATTTCAGCATCCAACACCTCTTTAGTCTCGTCGTCGGACGAAGAATAATCGTCCACGTGATGCACGTTGGAACGACGAGACTTATAATCATGATCTTGAGAATTTAAACGTGACTCAACAGCAATAGCTTTCTCAATTAAATGAGGCAAAGTAGTAAATTGAATATGCTCAAGCTTATCTCTAATCTTAGAATTCAAACCATTAAAGCATATATCAACCAAGTCACGTTCAGAAATCATCAAATGAAAGCATCGGTTCTTAATTTCTTTACAACGCCTAATGAACTCAAGCGCTGACTCACTACGACCTTGCCTAACCGATGTCAAATGTGATAATCTAGTTTCCTGGACTCCATCATAAAAGTGAGCATGAAATTTTTCCTCTAAAACAGCCCAAGAACCGATAGTAGATGATGGCAAAGATGTAAACCATGAAAAAGCAGTACCAGTAAGTGACAAAGGGAAATTACGACACTTCATGTAATCTTGAGCAGCCCCTTCACCCAACTGAGCTAAAAACATACTAACATGTTCCATGGTAGATTTATTATCATTGCCACTAAATTTCTGAAAATCAGGTACCTTCCAACCTGGTGGATTTTTCAAGAAGTCAAAATGTGGAGGGTACGGTTTGTTGTAGGTGCCCCTTGAGGTTTTTAATTGGACACCGAGGCTTTCCCCGCAAAGACTTATTTAAATCTTCCTTTAGCCGATTAAATGCATCATTCATATCGGCAGAGGGAGGATCTGGGGCGGAAGTTTCATCGCCCATAATAGGAATTCGACTAGGGGATTTCGGTGGGTTGGGTAACACGGCGTTGCCCCCCGAATTCCTAGCATTTATTGTTCTATTAATTGTTTGCCGATTACGATCTTGTACATCGGCAAACGAAACCATTTGCTTATTATTAACTGTTTCCTTAGTAGTGGAAGAACCGGCTTTATCGGCTTCCGGAGGAGCCGATTGGGACGATTTTCCTCTACTGTAAGAGGTGTACCATGCTTGATTCTCATAAAAATTAGGAGGCATGCCATACTCATACTGCTCATCATCAATTTCATCTGTTTTAAGCACTCTACCTTCTAATTTATCAAATCTAGCCATAAGCATGTGTGCAATATTAGTCATAGTTGAATCTACTTCTTTCTTATGGCCCTCAAGCATAACAGCATAATCAGCGTGTTGAGGATAAGAATCATCAAATTTAGGACCAGTATCTGTTACCTCAACTTCTGGAGTAGATGAATCGACGGGAAGAGTGACGGTGACAGGCCTGTACAGCTCCACCTTGTCGCCACGACCCACGGCACAACTCTCCATGAACGCACGTTGAGTAGCTTCAATCATCTGCTGCATCTTGGCTTTCAATTCGTCAGGAAGCTCATCAACGGAAGAGGGGTGGATGACGTTGTCATCGGTTATCTCGCTGATCTTCGCACCACCACTCTTGTTGTTGTTGGCAGGCATGATGTTGGAGTCTTCAAAACGCAATTGACGTCTTGCTTTCCCCAGCGGAGTCGCCAAAAAGTGTGTTGACGCGAAACTAGGGCTTCACACCAACACACCGGGAGGGCCTTAGACGCCCACGAAGATCGCGATCGACCTTGTAGCAGCGAGCACCGCAGCGTGGCAGCCCAAAAACGATCTAGGGATCGGTAGGGGCGCGCGTGAAGCTCGGTGGACGGCTGAGATGACCTCGAACGCACCTCGGGAAGACCCGTCGGGGGGGACGCGAGAGGGTGCTCTAGGACCAGCAAGGCCGCCTAGAACGCCGACGAAGAACGCGGAGTTCGCCGCCCGAACAGCAGGATAGAGGGGTTGAGAGAAGAAGATGACCTACAAACGGGACGGGAGGTAGATTGATTGTCGATTGGATGTAGATGGGATCAAATCGGCCATGAACCCCTTCATTATATAGGGAGGATGGTCTTATCCTTTTAGGAAGGTGTCCTAGGGCGTTTCCAATCACCAAAAATCGCACCAAACAAGTTTGGAAACAAACCCGAGTTGGATACGATTCGGATCAGCCCGAGATCGGGCTGACGGACGCTGGCAGAGCTGACCGGACGCGACCGGTGTCCAGCGTCCGGTCGGTTCTAGAGAGGTTTAGAACCGACGCGCGAGCCCGGGCCGACGGGGACGCCGACCGGACGCTGGTCAAGTGACCGGACGCTCCGGTCACCGCTGCGTCCCGCGAGAGGTCTGCGCAGCGCGACCTGACCGGACGCGGAGACCGGACGCTGGACCGACGCGCGCTCGTGCGTCCGGTCAGTGAGTCCGTCGCATTCCAGAGAGCCCTTCGACTGGATTTTTTTACCATGACTTAGCCCACGCCATTTTTGGGTGTCAACAGGATGATTCACGTAGTCTTGAGGCTTGTGTCGCAAAATCTAATGAGCCCTCCTTGCATTATTTCATTCTAATTAAGTATTATTCAGATGATAGATACACCATATTGGCATCCATCTTTTCTTGAGAGGGGCTCATAATCGACCATCTCCTCTCTGTTGTTCTTAGGCACCTTAATGGTCGTGGGAACCCCATTAGATTTAACGGGGACCAATCACTCGGAGGCATATCGGCTGCCGCTAGAACAAGCAACTGGCTTGGCCAATTTCGGCAGCCTCTGCACAGGAGCCTGGTGAATTTGTCCTAGCCAAATCTAAGCTGAGTTGGACAGCTTTCATTGCCTCAACTGACTTCTATGCCGGCCTATGCAAATGCAGACGTGATCTTAGACTAGTTAGGATAGATATATATATATTTTTTCTATCTCGACACAGGGTTATATATTTTGATCAAACTTGGGAGAAGCTGACGATTCCGGTGGTTACCATGGACCTATGACTAAAATTAGTTATTAACGTTGTCGTCGTTGATAATTAGTTTACTCACCTATCGGCTAGAACCGGTCTTCATTTGGTCTTTGAGCTAGTTTCATTTGCCTATTACTACTATATTAACTATGTTTTGGGATACGACTTCCACTTCGTTGAGAGGGTTCCTATAATCAATATTGCTTAATTATGGGCCTGATTTAGTTCCTTGGAGAACTCCATTAGTTTTTTTTAGAGTTCAAGGGCGGCACCCCAGCCTTTATATTGAAAGACCATCAATTAAGTTCATTACAAAACTCCATAGCCACACCGGCTGGGGGCTCAACAACAGCACTCCATGTCGCACCAGTAGAACTACGACAAATCGACAATAAGCTAGAAGCTAAAAACTAAGTAGAGGCACCAACTCATGTGATGCGACATCAAAAGGACTGTAACGGATCCAGCCTAACATTTCATTGATGTCACCTCTACTACACCATATATTAATTGCTTATTTGAGTATCAATTTACAATGGAAATCAAAGCAAATCAATGTTGTCACCTAACAGCAGTAAAAAGGGCTAGATTCATCCTTACATATTCCAGGCATCATGTTGCTCAGAGAAGTCGATCCATATCTTATTCTTCTTCGTGTCCTCCAGATCAACAGAAAGCAGAGAGAACCGGCTCCAAACAAGGTGGCATCCCAGTCGCCAATAGACAAGAAAAACAGACAGTTCACCCTGTTCCTTAACTGGTCAATCCAGGCAGCCTTTGAGTACTCGTAGCCATCGATTTCAAATTGTCCAACCTCTTTATGTAATCAAGAGCCTGATCCTGTGGGCACAACGTGCTCCAATTCCAACATTAGCTACCTTCAGAAGCAAAACACAACCATTTTTCCATATCAAACCCTGAAAACAAAAGCTATTTCTTAGTTTCTAGAGCCCCACGGGCAGCAACGCATAAAAGCAATTGACAACAGAAAACCTCTTGTTGCTTAACTAGTGGCTATTGGAAACAAGTCATGTCCTACATGCTTATCTAGTACCTCAAACATAGAAAGCTAGTGCATTCAGAATTATTATTACATCTGTTGCATACTGGAAGGAACACACCAATTGACATGGATCCAATCGCGATTAAGTTGTAGCTCCCTTGCGCTACTGAGACAGTTGCTAATATATGTTTTGCTCCTGATGGACTTAGCTCTCCTACTGCAATTCTGCTAATTGTCATATATTAGTATAGATGAAGTTGTCTTCTGTGCCGCCAATCTTTTTGTAAAGCGAATATGACATCAAATTCACAATTGCTCCATTACCCACCAACATGTTATGGATTAGTTTGTGTGCCATGAGTGCGGCCTTCACATGTAGTGGCTTGGGATGATTCACGTAGTCTTGAGGCTTTTGTCGCAAAATCAAATGAGCCCTCCTTGCATTATCTCGTACAAATTAAGTATTATTCAGATGATAGATACACCTTATTGGGGACATGATCGAGCATCCTTCGAGGGAAATAACACGACAAAAATCAAGATAAATGACTAAATTTGCAAACCCTGGACTTTGCTTGGGAGTCGCCTTTGAGGCGCCCCGGCCGCCACCTCCCTCAAGTGGCCGATAAGACTCATCAAAATGAAGGCAGCGAGATAAAATGGGCATGGTTTCCAGAAAATTAAAAACAGTGCTCTGTGTGGGCATCTGTCAATAGAAAACAAAACTGCTCGCAAGATGGTAGCATAGAACAAAGCATCCGATGGATGATATAAGAGTGAACAAAATCAGACTGCCGGTAAAACCCAAGAGCATGGACAACAAAAACAACAGGATGAAGTTTAGCTTTTTTCCCTTAATTTTTCAAGGCAACGTATCTTGAGGAAAACAAATTCGAGTGGAAACTATGGAAACTACGATCTAGATTGCATGATGCTCATCCGATGGCCGAGTTGGAGGTGGACCATTTTAGCACTTAAATGCCCCCACTCATCCCACCCTAATTAATCTTTTTGCAAATAACACCCCAGGTTAAAGAATTCCAAACGGGGACAGATGAAACAGTGGCTCAAGGCCTAGTACAAAAAGCCCGGCACGAAAACGGCCCGGCCCGATAGAGCCCGTGCCCATGCTTGGCCCGCCCGCGTGCCCGTCTTTGTGCTCGGCGCGGAATTCGGGCCGCGCGCCGGCACGCGGCCCTGGCTCGCTCCAACGTTAAGCACGGGCTGCGGTACGGCCCTTGGCCGTTGGATCGAGGGGAGGGACCTTATTTGTTGGATTTAGGGCGGCGCCGGGGCTAATATATAACCCGCCCGATGCGGGGATCCCTCCCTACTCGTCGCTTACCCGCTCACAACCCTAACCCTAGCCGCTTGCCTCTCCCTGCTCCTCGCCGCTCGACTCTCCCAGCTCTTCGCCTCTCCCTTCTCCACGCCGCACTCAATCAACGTCGTAGCCATGAATCTTCCGGTGGGTAAGGTCTCCGGTGGTAGGTGGTTTCCTTTTCCCCATTCCTCCAACCTCGATCTCACTTGTTCTCTAAGTTCTCCCTCGGATCCAATGGATCCGGCCCTCAAACCCCATATGTCCCCTTGTTCCTCGTCTCTGAAAGTCGATTGAACCTTTTCCTCGGCATCCTTGGCCCATCTCCGACCGCCTTATCGATCTGTCATCCTCATCGCCGGTTGCCCGCCAGCCCCGGGCTCGTCTCGCGTTGAGGTACGGTGGTGTGAATCGAGGATGACTCATCGACTAGGTCTCCGAGGCTCTGGCCGTAGAGGTATGATGCTTCCCTCAATCCCCATCTTGCTTCCCTCAATCCCATTCTATGACTATTTCCTTGATTAATGCAGGTCATTCTCGGCCGCCAAGGTACCGGTGGCGTCGACGATGGCCCCGGGCGTTGGGGAGACAAGAGGAGGGACGAGATCGGTCATACACAGAATGACGAGATGCGTATGTGTGGGATGGCCGGAGATGATGAGGACGTTAATGTCCATGTGGATGCTATCGAGCTCTTCGGCCAGCCTGCTGCTGATGCTCGGGCCGCCGCCAACACCCGATGGCCAAGGCACCGACGACCCTGTTCCCAGCGCCCGGTGGCAAGAGTGAGGTGAGATCTTCCAATCGCCCTTCTACCTCACCTATTTGGGAAGATTTTGAGAAGCATTTAGAAAAGAGGATGGTGTCTCGGTTAGATATGCCGCCACTTGCAAGCACTATGGCAAGAGGTACTGCTTATTCTACGCTAATGGCAATGGCCATCTTATTAGGCATCGTGCTAAGTTTGTCCGTGATGCGATAAATGTCGGTTGTCCCAGTCTACTCTTTCTTTTAATCCGACGGTTACGTCTCGTAATTTGGGAGTACAATTCAGATGTGGCTCGTGTTCAACTTGTTCGTATGCTTGCTAGGCTAGACTTGCCTCTTATGATTGGTGAAACCGAGGCATTCAAAGAGTACATTAAAATTTTCCATAATCCTAATTTCACATCTGTCTCAAAGCAAACCACCGGTAGAGATCTGTTTAAATACTTTAGGGAGAAACGTGAGAAACCGATTGCTTGTTTGCAAAGTAATGTTGTTTCATCTATTGCTATTACATCGATATATGGTCCGGAAAGGCTAAAGAAGATTACGTCTGTTGTGGCTCATTACATTAATGCTGATTGGATTTTAGAGAAAAAAGTTCTTGGTTTTAGGTTGATTGATGTGTCCCATAATGCCGATAACATTGTTGAGCATATTAAAAATGTTCTTGATGAGTTTGATGTACTTAATAAGGTATTTTCCGTGACTTTGGATAATGCATCTGCCAATAAAAATGTCTTGGATAAACTCAAACCTATTCTTAGAGAATATTTGGGTGCTGATTTGTTTTTGCATCAAAGATGTGCCTGTCATATTATAAACATGATAGTTAAAGAAGCTTTGGGAGGTCGTTAATCCTCTCAATGAGGCTTTTAGAACAACAATATCCTTTCTGGAACTCCTCAAATCAAAGATTACTGCATACAAAAGTTATTGCATTGCTAGTGGTGCTATACACCTAGAAAATTTGCACTTGATATGCCTATTAGGTGGAACTCCACCTACCTAATGCTTAGAGCTTTGATTGCTCATAAGAGTACTTTCCATACTTTCATCGAGGCTAATTACCGTAGGGCCACAGGTGATCCTTTTCTCTTGACTGATGAACACTGGAATATGGCAAGTAAGACGCTGAAGTTTCTTTAACTGTTGTATAATGCTACTGTTGATTTATCCGGTGTGTACTATCCTACTTCTAACCTTGCTACGCATCATCTTGTTAAGATTGCTATCCATTTGTGTGACTATCAACATGATGAGCATCTTAGACCTGTTGTGCAGTCTATGATTGACAAATACAATAAATATTGGAAAAACATACCTGATCTTTATTGCATTGCATTCATATTGGACCCAAGAGCAAAAATTAAGGGATTTACCAAAGTGCTTAGGAAGTTTAATACACTGTTTCATACAGATTACACTAACAAGCTGTTGGATACTAGAGCACTTCTGTTTTAGATTGTACAACAGGTATGATGTCATGTATGGTGTTGAAAGGCTCAAAAGAGTTGCTCCTGCATCCAGGTCTGGTAAGAAAAGAATAGCTTGGGCTAACATTTATGATGATGATGAACTTGATGTTGGTGCTGGCTGTTCTACCCTCCCTTCTAATCTATCAGATTCTAGGAATGTTTCTGCCACTTCATTGCTACAGGTAGCTTCTACTTCTAACACTAGTGAACTTGCATCCTATCTCGGATCGTGACACGTCAACAACCTTGGGGGTGATTTTGACATCATGTAGTGGTGGCATGAGCATAAGCTTACATATCTAGTTCTTTCTAATCTTGCTAAAGATATCTTTATCGTGCCTGTTTCAACCATATCTTCAGAATCTACTTTTTTAGCACAACGGGCAGAATTATCGAGTAGCGTCGCCGGAGAATTCTGATTGTATAATTACCCGCATCAAGGATTGGGAGAATGCTGAAGCAAGAATCCAGCACATGGTGGAGGACAAGGATCTGGAGGAGTGCTTTGAGAATTTAGATCATGATTAGTCCTGGTTTCTTTATTAATGATGGTTCTGTAATTACTTAGACCTGTGTGGGTGAACTTTTGGACGTAATGAACATAATGAACATTATGAACTATTTATCAGAAGCTGGCTGCACTCTTTTCCTGTTTAGGGTTTCTCACAAGGGTGAGTTTTACCTAAACAGGTTTTTAATGAGGCAGCCATTGCAAAGCTCCTGCTTGAATTAGTTGTAGTTTGAAAATCCTGTCTGTTTTGCTGATTTTGCTGGTTTTTTCAACTTTGAAATGCTGGATTGAGATGTTTGAGGGGTTTTCCCTCTTTAGTGCCGGGCTGTTACGGGCACGTTTGGGGGGTACGGGGCGGCCCGGCACGCCCACCTATTGCCGTACCGTGCTTGGTCCTCGAGTTCAGCACGGTGACACGACCCGTCACGGCACGGCTTCATCGTCGTGCCTCGTCGGACCGTACCTGGCCGTGCCGTGCCAGAGCGTGCCGTGCCGCGGTCGACGACGAGCACGGCACGTTTGGAATTCTTTACCCCAGGTCGCTGATCACCGTCACGACGTTCTCCGTGAGTTTAGCACGGTGACACGACCCGTCACGGCACGACTTCATCGTCGTGCCTCGTCGGACCGTGCCTGGCCGTGCCGTGCCAGAGCGTGCTCGTGCCGTGTCGGACCAGCACGGCATGTTTGGAATTCTTTACCCCAGGTCGCTGATCACCGTCACGACGTTCTCCGTCCGACGCCTGGTCTCGCGTCGGGTGGCCTCGGTGTGGAGTGCAGGTGCTCGGTGGAGAGTGCAGATCGTGGACTGCAGGTGCAGGTGGATGATTGCCACTACCTTCCTGGTCGTGGAGTGTAGGTGCAGGTGGACGATCGGCACGTATTGATCTTGTTCCTGATCGCCACTACCTTTCTGATCGTGGAGTGCAGATGCAGCCCTGGCGTGACGCTCGGTGGTGGACTGCAGTCTAGGTCTCCCCTTGAATCAGTCCCAAAATCGATCCACTGCATGGTTCTGATCGCACGTACACAACGCCGTATCGTCGTTTCCCGACCCCTCGTCCAGGCACGCCATGGACTCTGTCACCGGCGCTGCCATAGAGTTCGCCGTTGCTAGGCAGCCGCCACGGGCGGAGGGGATTTAAGTGCTAAAAATGGTCCACCTCCAACTGTGGCCATTGGATGAGCATCCTATGATCTAGATCGGAGTTTCCACACGAATTTGGTTTCTATAGGATACGTTGCCATTTTACAATGCTTCGCTTAACACCTGCGCACTTTCCTCATCACTTCTCCTGCCTTTTGTGTTCCGCGGGCACTGGTTTGAACACAGCAACCGAGATGATGATGTTGATGTTAGCACGAGCCCTTTGGGACGACAAGCCGTGCGCTTCATGAATTTCTCCCTTGAAACAACACTGTCACGCATGACGCGTAGATGTACATTCAAATGCAAAATCAAAGATGATCGAGAATTTTCCTCACTAAGGAGCGTGCGCTTTCAGACGCGCGCACGTTGTTCCCCGTTGCCGCTATAAAACTCATCCGTCATCCCCCAGCATTTTATCACTATCACCCTGATCGTGCAATGTTCCCTGGTCGCTGGTCAATTCAGCTTCATTCATCGGTCAAACTGCAAACAGCATATATACACGTACAGGCTGTTTCTAGCGGCCTCGAAGTTTGCCGGTGCCACTTATCAAATGCACATTCCTTCAATGACGTTCGGGCTGGTGCGCAGATCCGTGATGCGCGGGTCGGCGCGCCTCAACGCGTCGGGCGGAGGCCGCAAACAACCGCCACCGGGAACAGCGTCTCGTCGCCGGGCGGATCTGGCGGCGGGTGAAGTCGTCCGCCGGCGGGGGAGGACGTGTCCGGCTGCGCGAGAGCGCCGCCGCAGTACGACGTGTTCATCAACCACCGCGGGGTGGACACCCGCACACGGTGGCGGCGCCTGCTGCACGACCGGCTGCATCAGCTCAGCGGCGGCCGGGTCCGCACGTTCCTGGACAGCATGTCCTTGCGTCCGGGAGATAGGCTGGTGGACGGCATCAACCAGGGCATGAGCCAGTGCAAGGTGGCCGTGGCCATCTTCTCCAGCGCTACCTCGACTCCGAGTTCTGCCTCCACGAGCTCGCCCGCGCTGGTGGAGGCGCGCAAAGGTCATCGTCCCCATCTTCTACGGCATCAATCCCTCCGCGCTGATCCTGCCGCAGGCCGCCGCCGACACCCACGCCGCCACATGACGTCGAGCGCTTCAGGGTGGCGCTCCACGAGGCCAGGCACACCGTCGGCCTCGCCTACGACCCAGCTACAGGGTACGTATGATCGCGTCCTTTCCTTGTACGCGCCATTGAAATTCTCAGTTTGCTCTGAGCACTGCCGGGCATTGTTATGCACGCATGCAATAATACAATCAGCATATATACTTGTGCAACACATAGGCAGGAAAAATTGAAAGGGATTTGTGAGGCCACAGAAATATGCCAATATATCGATGCAAATATCCTATGTAAATAAAAAGTGTTGATTCTTAAAATGGTTTTTGTTATTAATAATGGTGACCTCTTCGATCTGATGCAGTGATTTGGCCGAGTTGGTGTCAGCGGCAGCGAACGCGGTGATGCAGAGGATTGAACAAATTGAGAGCATGCGATGATGATCGTTTCCACTTTAATTTCCATGCTGTGATTTCGAAGATGCAGTTTTAACAAAATGGCAAGCACATCTATCTGTAAACGCACAACATAGACATGCAATGTATAAACAGAGATGTTTTTTAACAGAAATCTTCTATACGTCGTCTCACTTTTCATAGTCTCAATGGTGAGTTTCATTACGTTATTTCCAAGACTACCATGTCATATAAAATGAAATGAAATTTAGATGAAACTCCTATTCTCAATGAAGAGTTTTATTCTGTGATTTCATATGCATTTAATTTCATGACTCAGAGAAAGTTGGTACCAAGAGAGTTTCGCCAAGATGAAATTTTTCCCTTCTTTTTCCTCAGCGTTGCATTGTAAAAGTGGATTTTTGCTGATGTGGCGCCCTATTTAATGTGCATGAAACGCCTATGAAGCCAATATTGAGACTGACCTGAGATGTCTTTGTCTCTCCTCGATCCAATTTTTTTTTCTCGCTCTGATCTCTAGGTTATGCATGTGTCGGTGTGCACGCGCGTGTGCACCTCCGTATGATTCATGACGTTGCTCTATTTCCTTTATGGATGCATCTGGGAATTTTTTTTCGTGCATGAACTACTGGGAATTCAAAAAGTAGTATATTAGGTTTCACACTTTAGATTCTTTGCCACGCAAATGCATGTACCAGATACTCTACGCGTGTATATGTATGACATAAACTACACTACGACTATATAAAGGGACACTACACTACATAAAGTAGCTTTGTGCTAACCACCTCGTTTAATCAAGCGGTTAACCGTGTCGGTTTTGCTAAGGCGTCCGCCTCGGTTAACCTATTAACCGAGGCGGTTGCTTGTCCTGCGGCTTGGCCTCGTTTGCCGAGGGGGCTAGGCATGTCCGCCACGAAAAAAAAAAAAAAAAGCCAAACGCCTCCCAAAAGATTTGATATAGTAGTGTCACTACGGTTGTGGATAAAGACCGACAGTGTTTTGTGCTCTAGATATAAAGTATCATTTAATTTCTGTTAAGCATTATTTTTTCATCAGCAACTCATTTAATGTGGAATGCAAAAAAGGGCTTTGTCATGGTGACCCCCTCTCACCGTACCTCTTCATTATTGTTGCTGATGTGTTTCAGCAGTTGCTTTGCGACGCCTCGTCCAATGGTACCTTCGAGCATCCCATTCCTCCTTCTGCTCCCTGCCCTGTTCTTTAGTACGCCAACAGTACCCTAATCATCCTTAATGCGACGATACCCACATCATCCTTAAAGCCAGTGAGTCCCAGCTTCTTGCTCTCAAAAGAAACACTTCTTCTCTTCTCCAATGCCACTGGACTCCATATTAACTTTGAAAAAAGTACCTTCCTCCCTATCTGCCTTGACCCTGATACTTGCCCACTTAGCTAATATCTTTCAATGCCCGGTGTCTTCCTTCCCCCAACCCTATCTCGACCTTCCCCTCTCTACCTCGAAAATGAGAGTTTGGATTTCCATCCTTACATTGCAAGTTCGATAAATATCTAGCCGGCAAGGGCATCTACTTAATGAAATGGGGCATGCCACCCTAGTGGTCTCTGTCCCTTTCCTCCCAAGCTGTTTACCCTATGTCCTCAGTGCTTCTCTTTCAATCGACGGTGGATAGTTTAGTTGCTCAGCAGTGGGCCTTCCTATGGGCCGGAGAGAACAAATGTAAAGGTGGGCAATGCAAGCTTGGGTGGACGTCACGTTGCCTAAAAACAAAGGTGGCTTTGGCATCCTGGATATGGAAAAGAAAAATATGGACCGATAAAATTTCTTTATAAATTTCATTGTGCTCCAACCATACCTGGAACGATTGGCTCCGAACAAATATGGATGGCAAGACAACTTTTTATTTTTGGTGATTCAACGGCCGACACCTCCCTACTTTGGAAAGACATTGTGAGTGAGCTTCCTTCTTCCGAAATGAAACTAAAGCTATCGTTGGCAGCGGCAACATGATGGCATTCTGGCTTGATCTTTGGTTTGGATCCGAGACCCTGGCTGACGCTTTCCTAGCTCTTTTTTCTCATTCAAAGTGGCCCAACATCACGGTCTCTCAGGTACTGTCGCCGCCGAATCTTCAGCTCCAACTTCAACCTAGGCTTACTCATGTTGCCTCTCGTTGGCTTCTATCACTCTTTCCCGAGACGTTCCGAAGCCGGGATCTCTAGGTCGTCTGGTCGAATCCCAACGTCCAAAGACCACTATCTCCAATCTTTCAACTCCATAGATGATGATGCTTTTTTTCCCTGCGATCTGGTTTGCTCCTAAGAAATGCATGTTTTTTTTTCTCTAGTTGCTCCATCGACGGCGCTGAGCTCTAACACTCGTCTCAAATACTGCAATATGCGCACGGGATGGGCAATGCTCGTTTTGTATTGAGGATGACGATTGTGGTCACCTTTTGATTATCGTCGACGGAGCTCAAGCTTTTGGACCTACATCAACTGCAACCTCACTCACCTTGTTGATAGCAGCAATGTCGAATCCCTCTAGACCGTTAACCCCCTGTAGGAACGTGACGCTAGAGTCTGAAGCACTATCCTAATTTGTATTTTGTGGAATACCTGGAGGTGCCGCAATGCGAAGGTCTTCAGACATGAAGATGAAGCCAACATCATGATCGCCCGCAGATGTCGCGATGATCTCCCACTGTGGTCCAACAGATGTAGTAAAGAAGTTGGTAAAAACAAAATCCTTCAGTGGTCTAGGCGATCTATGTAAATTAGCCTAGCATTTCCTTTTGTGTTGTTTTTTTTGTGTCTTTTTCATTCTCTCTCCTCTCCTCTTCTGCCTCTATGGCTTGTAACTACCGGTGTAAATGTGTATTTCTTTTAAATGAAATAAAAGTTCAAGCAACCTTCTAGGTTGCCGTAGTTTCCCTAATTAAAAAAAGCAACTCATTTGATTCTCACTAATTTAACCCGCGCATTCGCATCCACTTGTCTCCTAGATCTTTTCATGACTCCCTTCACATCTCCCTTTCTCTCTAGCTAGCACTGCTCGATGGTAAAGAATCGAAGGGCACGATGGCCATTGTGGCACACATCATGGAATAGAGCATAGGCGCACAGTGATGGCAAGCTCATTTCTGCAAGCAGGCCTGGTAGCCTAGGGCAGTGCGCCAAAGCCCAGCCACGCTCGGCTCGGGGGTTTGAACACTCGGCTGTAAAATGAATGGTTTCGTGATACAAGGCTGAAAAAATGGACTCAGTCATAGTTGAGTATTATAATGTAAGCTTTCCTGTTGAGTCAAGTTGAAAAGTTTTCTTTTAGGTAAACTGGAGGGGTTTGAAGCCTCTACAATGATTTATTAATGAAAGAAAGAAAATTTGTTCTGAGAAGAAATACAACGAGATGGGTGAGCGATTAAGGAAAAAAAAAAAAAAAAAAAAAAAAAAACTTAAGAAGAACAACAGTGCCAGCAAAGTCAAGTTGAATCGTGAATGGTATTGATAGTTGATATAGATAATTAAATGAATATAGGGGTAGTGGAGACCGTTGAATTCACTCAGTCAACGCATAGTCCAAGTTCATGGGTCCAACTTATCAGCATCATGTATCATTTTATGAAAAAAGTGTCACACAACAAGACGGATGAAGTAAGGGGGCAGTGTCGTGCCCACAACAACTTGTATGTGAGGAAGACAAATCTGAATTCGTGTTAAACTCTGAACTGTTTACAAAGGGACCTCTTCTTCCTTTCGCAACAAGCTAAGTTATAGAACATTCTGGAGTGGATCAGAAATTTTACCCCAACCACACTTACATCGACGGACGTAGTAGAGATTTAGTGGCTTGTTCTTCACTATCTGGAGCACTCTGTTTTTAATCCTTTTTTTGAGGGAAACTACTGCAACACCGGGGTTGCCTGAACTTTATGGCACCTGATACGTTGCCTAGTTACAAGCCCAAAGGCAGAAAGGGAAGAGAAGGAAAAAGTGAAAGGCAGTAAAAACTAAAAGCTAGCCTAGTTGTTATTAGATACGTACGTTCAAAGGTACGGTTCACTATCTAGCCTAGTTGTTATTAGATAGATACGGTTCAAAAGAGAAAGACAGTAAAAACTAAAAGCTAGCCTAGTTGTTACATTACCAAAGATTGTACATTTATGGTGTGGATTTGGGCACGAATGACCTTCCAAGATACGGTTCACTATCTAGAAAATGCATGACTTCTTACTATGTTGTTATTAGAAAAAAAAAAGGCTAATGAAATACTCCCTCCGTTCCAAATTATAATTTGTTTGACTTTTTGAACTCTAAGTTTGACCACTCGTTTTATTCAAAAAATTTGTGCAAACATAGTCAAATTTAAGTTATTCTTAAGGACCTTTGGTTAATAAAGCATGCCACAACAAAAGTTATGATATTTTGAACAAATTTTTGAATAGGACGAGTAGTCAAACTTAGGTTTGAAAAAGTCAAACGAACTACGATTTAAAACGGATTTAATAGTTTTTTTTTCATAAGTACGCACAAGTGTGTATGTATTACAAGAAAGAGGTTTATGATACAAGAATGCCGTGACCGGCAGCACAAAAAAGCTTATGGGCTACATCTTGGTAATGGGCTAAAATAGTTTTCTAGAAAGGGCTAAAATACAAAATTTAAACGTGTTGTCTTTGCCGGCCGGTAGCGTCTCCTTCCGGTTCGTAAGTCAATGACATGTACTGGCAGTAGTACTAGGTTGTGTAATAATAGGGTAGTCAACGACCGAGGCGCGCCGCCGGCGTCGCTGCACGCAACGTGCGATTTCGTATGGTTGTCACGCTGTTCATTGTTCAACCGGCCGGCGGCGATCATGCATGCATATGTGTCGTCGAACGCACGGCACGTGTCGTAGTCCGATCCTCTGTTCTGTCCAGCCTCGAATCAGCTACCTTTACACAGCCGCCTAGTAAAGTTGCGCATATATACACGTGCTACTAAGTCCAAATCTCTCACTTTTTTTAAATCGTGACAAGTTTCAGCAAAAGTTGTGTTCAAATGTCTCAAATTTGAAATTCAAATTTCGTAAACGACCTCGGACAGAAAAAAAACTTCCTAAATGAAATGTAGATCTCGAAAAGTTATGAAACTTTGTAGTTGACCACTTTTTAGTTCAAAATAATCTAGTCATGCAAAAATTGTGTTCAAATGTCTCAAATTTAAAATTCAAATTTTATAAACGACCTCGGACGGAAAAACTTCCTAAATATGAAATTTAGATCTCGAAAAGTTATGAAACTTTGTAGTTGACCACTTTTTAGTTCGAATCCGTTTAGGGCCTCAAATAGTCAATTTACACTCGGATTTGCATAATATATGAGGACGCGGAATCGGATAAGAATACATACAAGTGTCTAGCGCAGAGGAGGGGAAGCTTACTCGCAAGCTCGAGGTCGCGGGTTTGAATCTTGGCGGCCGCAATATTTGCAAAAAACCTGAAAAAATCATCATGTGTAGGGGATGTGGGTGGCTGGCCGGTGGGTCCTACCCCGATTAAAAAATCTTTTATTTTTTTGGAATTTTAAAAATACGAAATCTGGGATTCACATTATGGGTGGCTCAAACAGGAGCCGCCCCGATGTGTTCACATTAGGGGCGGCTGAGACAACCGCCCCTAATGTTGAATGAACATTAGGGCGCTTGTTTAGGGGGCGGCCGGGAAAACCGCCCTAGTGTCCATCACCGGCCCGTCCCTAATGTTGCTCAATGTAGTTGTGAGCTATGGTATGATTAGTAAGTAAAAAAATACGTACATACTGTATGTGTGTGCGAGACAAGCAACCATGCATTATGACCATCCAAAAAGCAAGGAAACAAAGAACCTGAAAAGATGAGGGGAGAGGTAGGCATAACGCCATGACAACGCAGCGCAGCCGTTTCATGCAGTAAGTAAAGCTGATGACAAAGACAGGGCCCAAACAAGGTAGAAAAATGCAGGCGGCCCTCACCACAGATTAAAGCAAAGCCGGTCGTCCTTTTTCTTGTAGTGGATGTATATATTGCCCAACCTAGATGATCCCATTAAGAATCCGACAAAACAGAGTGGTGTGTAGCTTTCTTTTATATCACAGATGATTATTCTTATTCCAATTCCCGGTTGAACCATCAACTGATAAGTTGACCTAGTACTTTCCTTCCTTGCTTTGGAGTACACCGTAGAGGAGCCACGAGGATTAATGTTTGAGGTTCAAGTCATTATGCTCTCTCTCTCTCTCTCTCTCTCTCTCTCTCTCTCTCTCGGGTTAATCCATCACAAGTTGGTTATAATAAGGCAGGCAAGTTACCAAAAAAAAAATAAATAGGCCACCACGTACACAGTGGCGGAGCTGACAAGAAAATTAAGGGGGTAAATATTCATCGATTTAAATTTTGTAATTTCCATAAATTTTTTATTGTCCATTACAAGCATACACTAGGTAGCCATGATTGTAGTTGTAGTAATTAATTATGCAATAGAAATACACAAAAACAAATAGCTAATTTGCAAAAGTGGTCAAGATACCTTGTTTATTTAAATTTCACCGCTTATTTGCTTCACCATATCGAAATCCTTAAATGATAATCATTTGTTTTTTAGTTTCCACAAGTCGACGACAAAGATCAGATACACTTGTCAAATTTTGAAACTTCAGATTGGTAGGTACATCAAGTTCATAGTGAGTTGACATCTCAAATTGGATATATCTTGTTTTGAAAAGTCGGCAGGATAGAACTTTGAAGCTAGAGAGCACACTTTATCAATGTCAAATAAACTGAATGAATCACTTGGATCCAAAGATGTAACTGAATGAATCACTTGGCGCGTCGTCGTCGTTTACAAGGTCTTACTTTTTTTTTGTTGGGCGTGGCCGTGGCCCCCGCCAGCCACCCCTGTTCCGCACTGCACGTATACTCTTATTCTACTCATCATTATGTATCTGGGTATCTCTTCTTTTATTCCAAACATAATTCGGTTTTCATTTACTAATGCGTCCGTTGATAGCTATCTAGCTACATGCAAACTTTTGATTGCACATATATCTCCTCCGACTTTGAACTCTTTGGCGCCCCACAGTCTACACCTGCCAATAACGTCGCGTAACAATAACCCTCTCGTTAACGTGGCTATTACATAGGGGTAATATTCTAACCGGAATCAATATCGGGGTCATTGGCAATGTCACTATGTGTCACGAATGACGCGTCATGGTAACTTTCACTAATTCTCGATCATAATACAAAAGATGCGTAAATCTTTTTGTGTATTTGAGAAAACAAAACATCGATCATAGACGATACTCCCTGTACCAACAAATAAAAACCATAAAAAGGATAATAAAGCAAAAAAAAAAAAGTTACCGTGCCAAACTAGATGAAAGGGACATGGCCGACAGAACAGCATAATTGAAACAAATAACTAGACAAAAACAAGTTTTCAACTGCATACAGGGATCTCAAAATAGTCCTGGCAATTTGAAAACCACTGAAAAAATATCAGTAAACAGATGTTTAGCCAGCGGATTGTTAGAATTTATCTTAATTTATTATCTTTTTTTTTAGAATTATCTAAATTTATTATCTTCTCCCATTCACCATGATGTCAGAATGCACCAGGGGCCCAATCAATATAGGGGGCTCCATTCGCCCACTATTTCTCACACGCACTCGGCCCCTCTAACGACAAAGGCCCGAATAGAAGATTACCAGCCCGCAACACATACCGTATTTGACAAACTTGTTGATTTCCTGATTAGCTAAACGCCAATAAATGGCATTGAAGCATGTGTGACTAGTGTTGTAAAACACACGGACTCTTTCCTAGAAGGAAAGGAGAAGGATGAATCCTAATCCTAGTCCGTTTGTATGTGGGCTCTTACCGAAACTCTTAGGCCTTGGCAGGACTATATATACGTGGGAGCTCTATGTTGTAATAACTAAGATTTCAGATGAATAAAGAATAGTCTCCCTATCTTGTATCTACTTGTTCTACTTCTTTCATCTACTTGCGTGATCATGAGAGACGGAGAAAGGAAGGTCCTAACCACGGGCAATGCGTTTCACAACACGTTATTATCGACGCGAGAAGCTCTTCGCCGACATCGCCATTGAAGCTGCCGCCGATCTTGGCACCGACGCCAGTGCCGACGTCCGCCCCGCGACTTCGACGACGCCGACATCCCCGACGTTGTTAGCGAACGGATCCGCTACCATCGCCGCTACTAATGCACCAGAGCGCAGACGACTCATCGTCACGCCGCAGGTCCCCACGGCCTAGCCGAACTGTCCCCACGGCGACACCTTCGCTTCTTCTCGAATTCAAGAACCAAAGGTACGAAAGAATCGCATCTCGCAAATCGTTGGTGCTCCCTACGTGATGGTCTATATTTTCTCGTGCACGTAGAATTGTACGTATACTCGAAGTACATATATATATTCTTCCTACTTTTTTTTTGCATGGCACGGACGAAGTCCACGTCACCCTACGGGGCCCCGTGCATAACAACAGCACCCTTTGCAGCAGAATTGTTTTGGACCCGCATGCACATGCACTCGCTTTATGTTGTGATCCGAATTCACCTCATACATGGTTCATGATGAGTCATATTCGGCTTGAAGCCGTTGACATATACGACCGAAAGCGATCCACGATTATTGTTACATTACAATAATACATATACGCACATATTGGCTTGCATGATACGCTAGTCTGTTGCGCAACTCAACAAAGCTAAGGTCATATGACCCGCAAGCAGAGTCGCCCACTCGATAGTCTTTTGCATTGTTACGTCTTTTGACCCGTAAGTCATTGGATCCGGCACTAGTAGCAGATTTGGTTCTAAGTGCATGCAAACTATCGTTGATTAGTAAGGTTGTATCTTACTGTTAGTCAAGATCGACCATGAAAAGAATATTAAATCGAGTTGAATTCAAATATATTGATCCATAGGCAACCGTCATGCATGCGAGTAGAAACGGGCAAGGCAAGAAGCCAATATATCGTATTTTTAATACGACTCCCAGCCCCGAGCACTGCGTTCTACCGTCATCCGCATTGATGGGCTAGCCATCGCGCACGCGTGTGTAGCCAGTACGCCACCCACGTGAGAACAGCCCGCATGCCGCCGCTCTCTTGCTCGTATTTTCAAACAAAGATGGTAGGAAGCCGCCGCCGCTTTGTCCTCCGTTGCCCGGATGTTGCGGAGCCAGCCGTGGCTCATACACGCATCTTGAAATCTGGCCTGTATGCCGTTTCGTCCATATGTGGCTTGATCAGCAATTATATGTAATAGCCCTGAAGAACTTCACATCGCAGAAAACAACAAAGACTCGTTGATCATATAGTTCTTAAATCTCGGGATTGGGAACCCTTAGTTTCCAACATGCAAATATATTCTTTGTCCGGCCTTGGAAATTTTATAACCTGTAGTTTCAACATGTATGATGGGTGGTTAAATTGGTGCTAGCATGCAGCTCATCACCGTGGCTAACCCGCAAAGCTTCAGCTATACGCATTACCAAGTTGATTTTCCGTAAGAAAAGTATACGAGCATTATCATTAAATATTTCTCGTTTGAATATATTTACTTGTTTATTTCGTGTTATGTATATGTGCCATGTGATATTTTTATATTCTTTTGAATGCATTTATTTATCACACATTATGAATTATGTCCGGGCTCTCTAGATCTTGCGGACCTTAGACTTATCGCCATTAAGAGACTCATATTTGTTTTTCCTAGCATATGAATTTTTGGCTTGAAAGAATGCTTGGTATAAATTCTGAAAAATTTGCATATACCATAATCCCGAAAAATGCTAGGATGCTTCTAAGAATATTTTGAGTAACCATCCACTATTGTTTTTGCACCTTGCTACTCGTTTACATGTAGTAAACTTATATGCACATGATCCAAGTTATGTTAATATGCATGCCTTAAAAGAAGAAGCAATATCCTAAAATTACTCCGAAAGTAAAAGTATTTGTTACGGTCATTATTAAATCCATGTAGGATATTTTGCTACCATTGAAGTGTAGTAAACTCATATATATATTCTGAATTACTCTCTAGAATGAGTATATGGCCGATAGAAGTAACAAATGCATTGTGGGACTCATTGCATGAGTAAAATCCCAATATTATGATTATGGAATATCATATTGCATTGAAAGTTGAATTTTCAAGCTTTTATATCTAACGCTGCTCTATAAAAAATAGCTCGAAGCTTTGTATTAAATGTCTAGAAGACAAGATGGTAAATAGATTTTATAAATCTACATTCTCGAAGAAATGTCTCTTGTATATAGAATATCAAAGAGCAATGTAATACTTGAAGTATTTGAATTTACCATCAGGAATTACTCAAATGAAAATTGGGTTGAATCTTTTAGACAGCTTTATGAACGAGGATATTATTAAGTTACAATAATTTTGAATATGTGGCTTGCATATGTTACACTCCTTCAAGGCTTGTGACGGTATATCATAACTCTTGAATATAAAGCACGAAGCTACCGCTTGTCACGTGTAGAAGTTAAGACATGCGAGAATGTCTCTTGAAGAAGAACTTAAATCATGTGCTTATAGATTTGTTGTCTTTTTAAATTCACCTGAAGTATTAATAGTAGTGATGGTGGTGCATTAAGTTTTAATTCCCGTTGAATTAAGTGGTTAATGGTTAATTTATTAGCTTGAAGACTAATACAAAAATATTTAATTTTCTTAGTTGCAATTGTTATTACTTGAAGTAATACATGTGAACTTCTCATGGAATAAATTAGATTTATATGTTTCACATATAAACAATTATCAATTGCCTATCAAAATAATTTTTGCATTAATTTATCCACAAAGAAGCCTCAATAAACCATGAAGGTTATAGTTCTTTGTGCATCACTACCATGTGGGTAGATGGAAAACTGAATTTTCTAAAAGCACATGAACAATTGGACTAAACTCGGCATATTAATTGATCTTGGAAGGATCGATTTAGCCTTATATCCTACCCCCGAGTCTATTGTTGTACACCGAATAGTACATTGATATGTGAATTTCATGCCATACTCAATGAATACTAGAAGTATGATTGGATTCTATGAAGCAATAGAAGTGACTATTCATAGATAATGCATGAAGCAAATCGCTACTTAAAGTAGTTATGGCATGAAAAGGGGAGGAATTTTGGGTAAAGGCATAAGAACATGTGGATAATATATATTTAATAGGTATAGCCGCCCCTAAATCAATTTTAAGTGCATGTATGGGACTTGAAGTTCTCGCCCAGCGTCCCTTCCGGCCGATTTAACTTTTCTCTGCACTAAATGCAAGTAAGCTTGTAGCTTTGCATTTTGTTGTTATCTATTATGTTCTTGAATACTAACATTTCACATTACACATGCATGTGTATCTCATTGAGCCGCAACTATCTCCACTTTTGCATCAATATTAGCATAACAACTATAGTTGTAGCTAGTAGCTACCTTTACGCTTCCCTCATAAGTAAATTGGCTAGCTAGCATGCTATGTCTATATGGTTCCGTTGAACTCGAGGAATGATTTGTTTTCGATGCATCGTATGCATAAGCAATAGATTGATCTAGGGCCAAGTAGCCTAAGATCAGGGGAGTGAGTTTATGAAATTTTGCTCAATGGAGACTAATCCATTTAATGAGATGAATAGTTGTGAAACTAAGATATTGGATAACACAATTATGATGTTTTGGGATTTATGAAGAAAAGGCATCAAGGGATTTTTTGCATTAATAGCAATTAGAAAATTCTAGAAGAAAATTCCATGTGAATTTGAATGTTGCATATTTAATACACTTGAAGTGTATGATCCATTTTTTATGAGTACTTGGATCAATTTTTAGGCTGATTAATAAAGAAGCTAGAAAATGAAATAGTTTTCTAAACTATATTTTGTGCATATTAGGGGAGAACATCCCCGATTTTGTAGGAATGCTTGAACATTCTTAAATGCACTTTAAGTATTCTAGCTCGCTGCATAATGAATAATAACCCTCATATTGAAATATGTGTGTGAATATTTCCCATAAAATTTAGTCATAGCATACATAAATGGGCCTCCACTTATAGTTGGAGATATATGAATTTGAATTAAGCCCATGATAGGGGATATATTTTGAAGTATGCTATTAATGATCTAATATTGGCATTAGGGGAGAGAAAGCCTATATTTTGAATGCCAAATATTATTTTCATAGAAGGAAAATGATCTTAAGAGAAAATATTCCTTTAAGCTTGAAGCAGGAATAATATCACACACCAAGTCATACAATAATTTGACTAATGCTCTTTTGAAGCTTTGAAGCAGAGCATATGCGGATATTTTTGAAATGAGAGGAGTAACTTGAAGTTATAAACCAGAAGTTGTGTTTACTCGTAGTAAACTAAATGTTATATACTATCAAGCTAAATCTTCAGTGGACGCCTGTGGGTTCTAATTTAGTGTATACACATTAAATAGAAAAGAAATGAAACTCCTCCATTCTCGTGAAGAGAGCCTCACGAAGAAGGTTAAACACCTCATAAAGAGGATCATCATGAAGATGACATCCAACACAATTAGCGCGCACCTCACTAGTGTTGGGTATGCGTAACAATATATCATCTCTTGTTTGGGAAATGATAGGGATAAAATATTCTCACATTGTGAGAGTATTGGGAGAAAGAAAATAATTGTCGACAAACTACCTCTTTATTTGCAAATGTTTCTCTTATGGGAACCCGGATCAGGAAACAAAGTCCATGGCAAAATCGCTAGTAGCGATTATATCGGGTCAATGAAGAAAGCAATTGAGGTTGAATCTCCTATTAAGAAGAAATGAATGTTACATTATATCTCCGCAAATGAAACGAATGAATATCGAATATGCGTTAATAGTGGATTATGAAAATCCATATAATTCGAAGAATATAAATCGCAACTTGTAGAAATCTCATACTAAGTATTAAAGTCTAAGGTATATATATTCCTGAATGAATATTCAAGTCTCAAGAAGAGCATGTCCTAGAAGGATTGCAATCATCAAAATGATTTTACAAGAAATAACGCTATGTCATTGCGTATATCACTCATCTCTCATGCAAGAGAGAATGTATCTCATAGAAGAGAATTATTAATTTATTAAGAATGAATGTACATCCTTGAAGGATTTAATCCATGAAGGATTTACCGGTCAATTTTTGAATAAACACCATTCATCCCTGAAGTGAATATAGACCCGAGAGAAAGAAAATGAGGAATCTTAAAAATACCGTGAAGGTGTCATCAAAACACTTAGAAAGTTTATGAAAAGCTAGCAATGTAGTGATGATATCCTCTACATACCATGGAAGGTATAAGAATAATGATGGTTTTGGCAATTGAATTATCCCCTAAATGCCAAATGCAAGGCTGGATTTGTACAATCAAAATCTTGAAGATTTATAGAATACATTTTGAAAATCCACTAAGAATTAATTATAAGTATCCAAACTCTAGTCTAAGTTTGATACACTATCTAGAAGATATTGAATATTAATTTATTTAACCACATAATCCTCTGAAAGGATCTATTTCTCTGAAGGATAATATTTATTTGTTTTGCACAACTAATAGGTGGTCATTATGCATGAAGCATATTGCTCCCATATAATTCATAGAGGAATTATGAGCCAACTTTTATTTACACATGTTTATGAAAAGTGTGGTGCGAACAATGAAGTTCAAAGTTTGGCTTTTATGAGGGGAGCATATTTTATTGAATCTGCCTTTAAGGTAAACCACTAGAATTACAAAAGATAAAGTAGATCATATTTGCTAAAACACAGAAGTTTATGCATAAATTATGAAGATCAATACCTATTCATGAAGAATAGTATATCCTGAAGAATATATGACCAAGAAGGTTAAATGTTGTACTCTTTTTTTCCTATGTGAGTTTTACCGAAGGTTTTTCTCACACAAGGTTTTTAATGAGACAACATGTGCAATGCAATTAACGAATGCGATGTACTCTTTTCTCCAAGAACCGTTTTTTTTCCCAACTGGGTTTTGGATGGAGTTTTTGATGAGGCATATACATATCGCGGGTAATCGCCCAAGGGGGAGTGTTGTAAAAACACACGGACTCTTTCCTAGAAGGAAAGGAGAAGGATGAATCCTAATCCTAGTCCGTTTGTATGTGGGCTCTTACCGAAACTCTTAGGCCTTGGCAGAACTATATATACGTGGGAGCTCTATGTTGTAATAACTAAGATTTCAGATGAATAAAGAATAGTCTCCCTATCTTGTATCTACTTGTTCTACTTCTTTCATCTACTGGCGTGATCATGAGAGACTGAGAGGGGGAAGGTCCTAACGGGCCGAAACGACGGCGTGTTTCACAACAACTAGCACCTATTGGGGGCGTTACGCCGCCCCGGTTTTGTATCCGTGAAATAAAAAGAAAAAGAGAAAAAAGGAATAAACAGTAAAGGCAGGTAAAGAATAATTAAATATCGTGAACGGTGTATGAATAAAAAATGAATAAACACGAGACAGGGAAAAAGAACTAAACCGACCGAGATTGAATCGACGAGATCGTCGGTTCATCGGTCCATTGGTCCGACCGTTAAGAACCGGTTGGACCCCGGTTCGATAATAATAGACCATTTTATCGAACTGGCCACAAATACTTTAAACCGATGTGTATATATATGATTTAATTAATGATTGACATTCAAGTGGTATATATTAAATAATTGACAGATGGAACGACATAATTTAATTATACTACCTCACACAACATGAAAATATAGGATGACATGGTCTTAAAATAGATATATTATTTGTCTAATTTGGAGCTCATTTGGAAAAAAATCTAAATTTCATAATTTGTGTTGACACGTCAGCGGATTGCAGCACTAACCACAAAGTCATCGGTTGGGCAGCAGGCAAGAGCAGCGCCAATGCGCCACCAAACATGCAACATTCAACTCCAAACGTCATGTGTTGCATGTGCATGCACTCTACTCCACCAACAAGGAGCAACCACACATGGGCTTGTTTGGTTGGCACCCTGAACAAATTTGCCTGGACTGGCAGTATCCCGGATGTTGCCCGGAGTGCATTTGGTTGGAACCCTGTATACCTGCCTGGGCCAGGCGACGGCACCCTCCACCAGGCGATCAAAACGGCTGCCTCGCAGCAGCATGCCTGGATAGCATTTGCCTGGAGTGCGTCGTAACGTATTTGTCTCTTTTGTAGTTTCTTTTTATATTTTTCTGTATCTGTAGTAATTTAATCTTGGTTCTTTTTTTTTTTGTTTGTCTCAACATCAGGACATAAAGGTGTGCCCAAAACACTTTTTTTTTGCTTCTGTATAACATCCATTCCTTAATCCGTAAAATAAATAGTTATCAAGTAAACAATTAGTTAGTGTTATATTTTATATATTATCTACTTTAATTTATATATTACTCAAATGATATTAATCAAGATTATATACACAAGAAAAATATATTTTTCTCTCTATTAAATTTCTCGAGACACGGGCTTCCAACCAAACGGACTACTTCTCTACTTGTCTCGCCGTAGGCAGATTCCATCAAATTTCCGGGCAACTTCAGGCAACACTTTTCGTCGGGCAAGTCATCCAGGTCACCAACCAAACAGGTGCATCGTTGTACAGCGGCCAGCAGGCCTTTACTACACGCGCCATCACCCAGAGTTATAGACCGGGCGGTTTGCATGGAACCGACAGTTCAGCGGTTCAGCTAAAAACCAGCCGGTTCAACCGGTTTTTACCGGCCCAATTGCAGGGGCGATCTTGTAAGTGAACCGGACAGCTGTAGACTCTAGTTCGGTCTTTTAGCGGTTGAACCGCCCGATCCGGTCGGTCGAAAAACTAGAAGTAAAATAGGCTGAAAACAATTAAATATCGATGAACAGTGATTAACCAGTAAATGAACAGCGCCTGCTATAGTGTTTGGGATGCTGAGGAGGCACAGATTCATTCCGTGTAGATGGATTGATACACGATCGGAACAGATAAGCAGGAGCTCACTAGTGACTCGCGCACAGCTGATCCTGAGCTCGTGCATTTCCTTCTGGCTTCAACATTGTACAAGCGGCTGATGCCAATCTGGACCCAAAAGGAATTCAAAGGCACAACGATAAAGTGGAGGGTCAACACATTTCAAGGTTGACCAAATTTATAAGATAAGATAATAATAGCTATGATGCCAACTAAATATCATTACTCTTTATCAATTATATTTTTATACTATACCTATTTTGATGTTAACAATCTTTATAACTTTGTCTAAAATTTGGGTCAAATTTGAAATACTTTGAGTCTCAAATATTTTTTAGAATAATTTACAATTTGTGATGAAGGGAGTAGTTTTTTTTGTTATCCTGTCCATGCTATAGCCGGAGATATAAAACCTTGATGATATTTAAATATCTATATCTACTAATATATTATGAAAGCATGCACGTGGTGTCATGGAGGCCCAGTAGATTTATGTCACGATGACGACGACAAGGCTCAGCTCCGATGACCTGATGAACACAAAAGGCTTCCAAGATGCAAGCTCACGGAGTGATAGTGATAGTCTTGCATACTAGCTAGCCTAGCGTACGTGTTTGTTCTTGGATCGTATACTCCCAGGACTCTTTCCTCCTGTTCTGCTCCCCACATGACTATCCTTCCGTCCTCAAAAACATGCAGGGGACGTGGAGGCCTAAACAAATGATTCTTCTTGCAACCGGGTACACACTGAATCGAGTATCTCTTGTTCCACAGCCCTTTGTCGATGTTGTCCATGTCCTCTAGAAACCATAGATCCATTGAGCAACCCCGATTCTTGTGATGTGCCGTGACCAAGCAGCCATCCAATATAAATAGCTGGAGGCTCTCCCTCTTTCGACTGAACTTGAGCTTATTATGGTCTGGAGAATTACTGCTCAATGGTCCGCGAAGTGTGTTTGGCCTCCACTTCTCGATCGCTAGATCGAAAGCAAATATGGCATCCGGCTTGATGCCTTTTAAGTACTTCCTTTCATGGGAGGTGTAGTCGGATGGTGGTCGCCTCAAGAAGTAAGCAACTCCATCTACGACCACCCTATCCCTCAAATACACATACGAGTGGCCTCCCACCGCCGACGGGCATGGCCGTGCTCGCCACGTTATTGCTCCGTCGGCGCTGGCACCGGCGGGGCTGGGCACGGTTATGACGTTGCATGTCTGCGTGATGATCTCTTGTCTATAAAATCCGGCCATCGCCCCAGCCTGTGCAGTAACCGTTGATCCCTGAGTGCCTTGTACTCTCGGTTGAAGGCACGTGGCCGAGCAAAGTTGGGGACGACCACGCACCGCCAGTGGACCAACCCGGCACCGGCGGCAATGAACCATCTAGGTGGAGGTCGACATCGTCGCCGGTGGGGTCAGGCAAGGTGGCTACCACTTTGCCAGTGACAGCTAGATCGAGCACATAGCTGAGACATCCATCTTCTGGTGAGACACAGAGCAGGCCGAGCTGTGCTATGCTGAGATCATACACGGATTGAGGCACATGTAACCGCCCGACGATGTTGTTACAGCATGTCAGGTCGAGAATGTGGACCTCTTTGTTGTGCCACATGTTCCGGATGCAGGCGACCAGCGGGTGGCGGGAAGAGTGGGCCTTGGCGAACCCTGGGTCCGAGGTGAGCGACCTCCATGACCGGCAAACACTACTACAGGATTGATTTTGGGAGGTGTTCAGTTTTGATTTTCCGTGGCGGGCATTTAGAAAACCGCCACGGAAAATAGTTGGCCTGACAGCCCCCTGGCAAGGAGAAAAACCGCCACGGTTAATCGATTAACCGCGGGCGGTCTTTGTAAAATAACCGCCACGGCTAATCCCCATTAACCGTGGCGGTTTTATTACAATGCCCGCCACGGAAAAAGGCTGGGCTATAAATACAGCCCCAACCTTCTTCTTCCCCACGGATTTTAAGCCATTACTTAGGGTTTTGAGCTTCAAAACCCTAAAAAACACTATTTCGAGGGGGAAGGTTTTGCCTTGGATTGATTGAAGTTTGCACCGCAAGGGGTATTTCTCCTCTCTCTCCCTCTCTCTCCCTCTTTCTCTCCCTCTCTCCCTCTCTCTCTCCCTCTCTTTATTGCATATGCATGGTCCTCCCTCTCTTTGAGATCTAATTCAATGTGGTGTGTGCTCTCTCTCTCCCCCTCCCTCCCCTTATCTCTCTCCCCCCCCTCTCTCTCCCTCTCTTTTTGAGATCTAGTTGGTCCCCTCTCTCTCTCTCTCTCTCCCTATATCTCTCTCTCCCTCTCTCTCCCCTCTCCCTCTCTATTTTAAGATCTATAGTTGGTCCCTCTCTCTCCCCTCAAGCTAGCTCCCTCCCCCCCTCTCTCCCTCTCATTTTGAGTGTACGTGCTCTCTTTCCCTCTCTCTCTCCCTCTCTCTCTCTCTCGTATTCCTCTTTTGCACTTAGTTAACTTTTCAGTAATCATCGATACCTCGATCTCTAATCATCAATCGCTCTCTTTGCTCTTGTTAATTAATTTGAGCAGGCCGTCATGGCGCCGAACGGGATTGGATGTACAGGCCGCGGATAAGTTTGGATTTCGTTGATGATGTGCGAAAGAAGTTTATGCGAATCACGCCAGAAGCATCGAATCGGCCGGTTCGAAGAAATGGTGTGCCCGTGCTATCGGGTGCACACTATGTAAAAAGGCTAATAACCGCCGCGCCCGCAGACGCCGCTTATAACGCGGCGTCAGAGCCAGTCATATTACTGACGCGCGGGTTGGGCGGCGTCAGTAATAGGTGTCGGCCGGTTCCACCCGCCAAAAAAAAACGCTGCCTGAAATAAGGGTAATTATAGACGCCAAGATCTAACCGAAGCGTCCGCGATTTTCCGCTCGCCACGTTGCTGTTCTCGCGATACGACGCCAGAACCAATGCATACCACCTTTTCAAACCAAGTGTCCGCAAGATTCGCCATATCTTAGACACGCGCTTAGGCACGCACGCATTCTGGAGCCGGGCCGTCTCGCGGATACGAACACTAATCGCACGCGTGTTTGTATACGTTTTACTTTTTTGATGCCACCCGCCCCGCACAGCTGCGTAGTGTTACGTACACGCGCTCTTCACGCACGCTTGGAATGTGCGGCGGGTCCGTAACGGTCACGTAGGTATTAAAGTCGCCGCTTAGATTCGCACGCCGCTTTTACCGTAAGGCGTCCCCCGCAGATCCGCATCGCTACGACGCCACGCTTAATTACATGACGCCGCTTAGTCAAACAAAAAACCGCCTATACCGCTTGAAACTATTGCAGACATTGACCGGTAAATGACGCTGGCGGTGGCGGGTGCACGTGTGTTCGTGAATCTCGCACGGGCGATACGGCCGCGCATTTTGTTAGAGACGCATTTGTATCACCAGTGTCTCGTGATACACTAATCGTTTTAGCGCGCATGATAATGTAGAGACGCGCGACCGATTGTGTGTCCGTAACGCTCGGAAATATTGCATACGCGTGTCAATATACGTGACGCTGGGCGTGCACAGCGCTTGTAACTATCATCACGCCCATTACAAGCCGCACGCTTGTCGAGACGGTTTATAGCAAATGTGTCCGTACATATACGGATTGTTACAACGATTGACCGTATGCCCGTCCTGATCCCGACGCTTGTATGAGTGCGACGATTGGTAGTGGTATGTGTCGGTAACTAGAGTATCTCACCTACGACATTTGATAAAGACAAAAAGTTCTATATAATACATTACCCAAAGCCGAATGTTCTTTTATAGCACACGACATTTTACGATTTATGGTACATTAGCATTCGTAAGGAAGTCATAACCATGCTTGATCCGAACCCGATTAGCAATCTCAAAGGACAGAAGGCATCTATGCCGGGCGTAGTTAACTGATTTTTGTCGACAACCGAAACTCCCCCATCGGTGGTGATCGATGAAGTCGCCCTTCTTCGCCGCCGCTTCTTCTTCTTCTTTTTTACGACGAGGAATTCAGAGAACCGCCGACGCTTAGAGTATCCAAATGAGCGGAGACATACACGGTTCCGCCATATTCTTGTACTCGTTAACATCAAGAGCGTGCACAATAAGTTGTAAGTCGCGTGGATTGGCGGACCCTCGTGAGCCAACTTCAAGGCGTTCCACGCCCTGCCTATGGCCGCCCAAAGGAACACATGGCCCTCATCTTGAAGAAAGTGGTTCAAAACCTAGGGTAACCGCCCCCGCCCGGGGTGCACTTGATATACAAGGCATCGATGGCCAACACACACCGTCGCGATCCTCGAATCGCTTTTGCCAAACTCGTTGGGAGGAAGAATCCTCCACTCCGAAGTCGAGGCCAACGAGCATACCCGCACCGTTTGGACTTTGGACACGGTTACCTCGGATTTCGTTGATGAAGTCCTCCATGACCGTGGCATCGCACGTGGACCTGCCGCGGTCGATGTCTAGGTATCTGTCGCCGGGCGACGACCACATCTCGGCGGCAAGTCGCGCGCGGTCTCGGGCATCGTCTTTGCCGATTTCGCGTGAGATAACTCCATTTCTCGTGTTTTTTTGCCGAGGGAAGAAACAGTGTGCTTCTTAAGTAGATGGGGTCTCGAACGGCGGTTGCGATCCCGCGAATGGTTGCGTCGGTTGAGTTGCGCCCGTTGGAACTTGTGAACAATCCATTAATCATTGTGGAAGTTCAAATGACGGATTGATGCAATGGTGCATCCGTTTTTGAAGTTCGGACGTGGTTTTGGTGTGGATGCGCCGTGGGTACAAGAGTTGGCCGATGCGCTGGTAGGCGTGTCGCCTAGAAGTAAGCCCTCCTCTCGCGGCCTCCACGGTGGAGTTTGGCTCGGTGCCCGACGACGATTGGAAAGCGGCGGCGGCGTAACGAACGGATCTCAAGGCTGCGAGGAAGATGAACAGAGCTTTCTACTTCTCGTAATTTTTCTTTTCTTGTGGATCCTGTTTGTAAATGGGCCGTGTGATGCGTTGAGATAAATACATTTTCCTTCTCAAAAAAAAAAAAATCGTAGTGCAAACCGGTTTTATTAGTCGCCTACATATGTAGGCATATGTATGTGTGGTTAACAAGTTGTGCGTACAAGCTTCTAGTCATCATATATTTTCTCAAACCGAACAACCCGGCCATCGAGTTTGCATCATCACATTGTTTTAATACTACCCTAGTGTTGGTATAAATTAACGCAGTATTTAAAAATCCGCAAGCGCACGGATACCGATATAGCTTTCACCCGGGAGTATTCCAAGGTATCGATTTCCAAAGGGAAGTGTGAAGTGTACTAGAAGGAATAAGATCGCCCTAGAAAAGATAGATAAGATGGGTAGAGAGGATTTTGGGTTTTCTAAGTGGTTTTATCTAATTTAAGGCTCACTATACTTTATCTACTGAGCAACAGTTCCTTTCCAACTCGAGAAAGACCGGGAAGATGGTAGTTGGGAGAAGGCTGCCTAAAAGCTCTACTTAAAACACCAACCCGTGCGTGGTGGATTACAACGGCCCCGACAGGGCTGTCACCCCCGGGGCTACCACAACTATCCGTAGGATTAGCGCAACCTCGGGTAACCTCTAGTCTAGACACCACGTCTACACTACAGATTACTACTCTAATTACCCGGACTAACTAGAGCACTCAATACGAGCAGAGATCCAAAGAAATAAAAATAAACCAAGAACTAGAATTAAATAAATACTTACAAATAAATGAAGAACCTGGAGATTGCTGAAGACTAACCTATTGCCGCAAGAATACAAAGTTGAAGAAGATCCCGGCAGGTCCGGCTCTTGGCTCTCTCCTCTACTCTCTCCCCGATCTAGTTACAACTAGATGAACTAGATGAACTAGACAACTAGACAACTAGACAACTAGAGGGACCTCTCTCTCTTCTAATTGAAACCCTAACTTTTGCTCAGTAGAAAGATAATGAGAGAATAATGAGAGATAAGCCTTGGGGTCGACCCTAGGGCTGCTTATATAGTCGAGGTGGAGCAGTCCTTTTGTATTGCGTTTACAACTCTAATCTCCACCATTGGATCAAACCGACCTTGAGCAACGCGGTGTAGAAACAACCTCAATGTCGGTAGTGAACCGCCATAGGAAGATGAGGCTTACAGGTGGGACCCACCTGGGCGGCCGGCCCCACATGAACCGGCGGCCGCCAAGCTAGGGTGGGCCCTACCTCGCGGTCTTTCCCCGGTGTCCTCGGTGTCTTCTAGAATGTTTTAGTTCACTTTTCGGATCGAAATTCTTCTCCGTAAATCTTCTTATTGTTTGGGGTTTTCTCTCGTTTTCACGGCATTTTCTGTTAAGTCCCCGAAAAGATATAAATCACCAAAACTCGTGGAACTTTGTCAAGATAACACCTATTCTATGCATTTTATTCTTTTTATATCCTTATTATATATTTAGTTGACACATAAAAACATGGCTTAAGAGGTGTCAACACCTAGCTAGTACATGATCACCAAAAGTAAGTCAAAGCTTCTAGTCATCATATATTTTCTCAAACCGAACAACCTACCATCGAAGTTTGCATCATCACATTGTTTTAATACTACCCTAGCTAGTACATGATCACCAAAAAGTAAGTCAAGACAGCATAACATCAATCACATTATTTAGTGTGTTGTCGGCATCGTAGGCATGCCACCCCCGCTCGTGTACTCAACACTAGCCTCAACGACCGCAAGCGAGCCTATGCATCATGAGCCTCTCGTCTTCGCTCTCGGCCTTCCTCTTGATGAGATCCCTCAACAGCCCAAACAACTTCAAAGAGCTTCGCATGAACATATATATGAGGGATCCGGATGAGATCGTTCCGACAAAAAAAAACAAGTCACAAATCGTCAAATCACAAGCATCGTTCATATATTTGGTCATTGAGAAACCGGCGTAGTGAAATAAAGCATGCATGCATGCATGCAAAGTATGCCAAAACTGGTGGCCAGAGAACTACCATTATATTCATAGATCTATGCCAAAACAACCGCCAAAATTGGTTTTCTCAATTTAAACAAAGCATGCATGTAAGTGAACTATGCCAAAACCGGCAAAAACTGGCGGCGAGAACTACCATTATTCTCAAGTATGCCAAAATAGTTGGCCTTGGCCAAGCCAAAATGGGTTTTCTCAATGCCGTAAGCTCTTTGAAATCGAAACTAGTAGTATAACTAAAGTTTTGGTATACTCCCTCCGTTCCACAATACTTGCAATTCTTTGACTCATATAAACCGTGTTTGACCTCTCATCTTATTCAACTTTTTTTAATAAATATTACCACTTTTGTTATGACTTCTTACATCACTAAAGATATTATAATGACGTTTTGTTTGTTTTATAATTTACATAAAAATTTGAATAAGACGGCGATCAAATACGATTTATATGAGTCAAAGAATTGCAAGTATTGTGGAACTGAGGGAGTACTAAAATTGGTCTTCATATGGCATTAATACCCGCGCCAACGACGATCTTGCTTCCATCTCCTTCGCCGTCAGCCCTAGCTTCCCTCGGCTCTCTTGCCTCGACGCCGCCGCCGAGGACTTCTCCTCCGCCCCCGCCCCCCGCCTCCCGCTTCCCGGCTCCTTTCCTCGACGCCGCCGAGGACTTTTTCCTTCCCTCGGCGTCGCCGCCCCGGCCGGAGGCCGCCTAGACGACGCCTCTTCCGAGGGCAGGAGGCGAGGACTCAACGATGCCGCCCGAGGGCAAGGAAGGAGGAATCGACGACGACGCCGCTGAAGGCGGTGAATCGGGCATGTCCTCTTTCCTCCATCGCTAACCCCTCCCGACGATACTCCCTGGCGCCACCGGTCGCTAGGGTTTCCAAGTTACTAGTGAGCGAGGCGATTCTAGTCTTCCTCCCCAACGAGGCGGCCCGGATGCCTTGCTTCTTGTACCCGTGGAGGCGGCCGGGATGCCATGCTTCTTGTACCCCGTGGAGGCGGCCGGACGCCCTTGTTGAACCTTGGCGAAGTCCTCACCACCGCTTCCACCGGGACGAGGAACCGGGGCTTAACCTCCCCGTATTCATCTTCGACGGGCGGGGAGGGGAGAGGGCGAGGAGGAATGGAGGTGGCGACGCGCGCGGGCGGGAAGAGGCTAGAGAGCGCGCATGACGCCACGAAGAGTGCGGGTGAAGGAGTGAAGCAAAGATAGGCTTACGATATATATATATATATATATATATACACACACACACACACACACACACACACACACTAGTATATATTGGGGCGCGCTTGCGCTGTGGAAACAATGGACCGACAGTGTGTAATGGCACCGGAGAGTTCGAGACAGTCATAGTAGTTCTTGTTCTTGCATAACATGAACTTACCGGGTTTGTGATAGAGCCGGGTGCCACCAAAAGCATTGATATTATGCATACATAAAAAAATACAAACCGTGATCGCTAAGGTCCCGAAACGCCAGAACACAACTATCATACAGAAGGGCTAAGTCAGGTTTCACCTCAACACAACAGTGTTTAGGGCACACCCTGTGCGCATGATGATACAGCATTTTGTTCTTGCATAACCTAAATCTAGCGAACCACAACAGTGATAAAGTCATGCGGGCATGAAATCATTGCAACTCCAATTGGTAATGCGGGATGGATACGACCAACTTGATACAAAAATATAATACATTACAGGATACATATACCATTGTTCATATTCATGGGGCATCCTCACATGACAACTTCGATGCAAAAAACAGAATCTTCAGTTTAGGGAGCATGTTAGGTAGTAGTCGTGAAGATGAAGCAAGTGTCGCTAGGCAGTACGTAATCAAGTCCTTGAAAAACAAATCTAGGGCCCAATTTTCTTTACATGCATACAAAAAGTAGACCATGAAGCATCCCACACCCACATAACCCGATTGCGCAAGTTCACAAATGGAGACTAAACACTTCCGGGGATTTTTTTTAGCTATCTCTTTACCATACCGCATTGCACCGAGCCATTTTTCTCAAGTACCAAGCAACGGATCTACCCCGCATAGAACCAAATTAAAAGTATGTTATAAATGGTAGAGAATGTAGGCTGTCATAGCACATTACAATTCTCGAATTAGTATGTAAATAATTTTTATCTTAACATGCATGATGCATCACCGGGTCGATGTAAAAACAAGAAAGGCATGTATGCAACAATAGAATTAAATATAGCTATTTGTGTCCCAGTGCCGTGAAACACAAGATTCTATTTTTGCAACCCAGTAATGCATAACAACACAAACACAAGCAACGTGGATCGGCTCACCAAAATTATCAATTCAGTTGGAAATAAATGGAATAAAAATGGTTTGACTACCTCTAGAGAAGACATGTAACTAACGCATGGATACGATATATATGTGAAAAGCTAATTCTGCAAATATACACTGGGCAACAGAGGTTCAACCATATGGCTTTTGCCTGTTGCTGTGAATCTAATGCTCACAAATTGCTGTAAAGGAAAGCCACACGAGTAAAACAGATGTCTTAAAATTGAGGACCTAGTGTCTGCAGTACCAAAGATATAGTTTATCTATGCAACACTGAATATTGTCAGTTCTGACAAATTTCCATGTATGTAAATCATTATGTATGAAGTATAGCAAAATAAACTTATAATAGTCATTGTGCTATTAAACCCACTTCTTGCTGCTATAGTTAACCTACCTTGCTACTATTCCATCTCAATAAACAATGCAGATGACGAATTGCTTTGCTAGACTGTCCAAACACCTCCTTGCTACTATTGCTAACCCCGCCTTGCTAATACTTACCGTCCCACAAAAAAAATCGCGGCAGCAAAAGCCAAAACCGCCCATGTGAAAGGACTATAATTTTTTCACCATTTGCAACTCTGAAAAATTAAGCCATTTTCATAAGCTTAGTGGTAAATTTACCAAGTAGGTCAGAATAAAACTAATTGGCATAAACATAACCAAATCCATCCAATGTAACTATTCCCCCACCGCAACAAACAAAAACTAACTTGAACCCAATTTACAATACCTAACCGCCGAGAAGCAACTGAAAAATAACTCAACTAAACCAGAAATGCATAACAGAAATGCAATCTAATAACTAAAAGCTTTAGTTATATGTAGAACTGCCAATCGTAGAGGAACCATACCGGCAGTACACGGTTGTAGGCCTAGCACAGCTCCTCCACACCATAGATGTAGCACCCCTTGAATCCCCTTCGCCAGCCGAGATTTAAGCATTAGGTAACTACACGAAAAAAATCAGACCCAAAGCTATATAAGAATAGCGAGAATGGTCATATATTTTGCCGTGCTATATTAGGCAACTAAAATTTGTCATATTTTGCAATGCTATGTTAGGTTAATTCATAGGTAACTACAAGTCCAACCACTAAAGTGACAATGTTCAAAGTTATTACCTTGTTGCAGCCAACCTTAAATTGAAATGGGAGTGTTACGTAAAAGCCGATGCCAATTCATGAATTGTTCTTAATACTCACATGAAAACCTACAAAAGAGTTGACACCAATTCATGAATTGGACATTAGATTTTCTTCGCTATAAACGTAAAATGCAAAGCAAAAATGCTAATGAACAATTGGCATACATATGAAAAATGAAAGCCTTTGCCTAAATGTTGAGTTAAACATCCACTTAGCCGGCATTTTTCATAGGACCAACTTCTTATCAAGATCCTAAATGCCAATACCCCAGTAATATGCAATTGTTTCAATACTTGCCACATTTAATCCTAGATAACTAAGTCAATGAAGATAGAATAAAAAAGAAAAAGCGAAAGGCAATCTCTTTGTATGGTATGGCTCGAGAAAATATGGCCTTGGAATATTCTTAGATGCAATACTTCTTAATGATTGTCCATTAGCAATACATATGGTCACTTTGCTAACACAAAGGACAAATTTCAGATCAGTACATAGTTGTTTACATGCATGAAGAAGTGCACCATTGAGTAGATATCAACGTCTTGCATACCTTCAATATCTGCATACAACATTCAGATATTGCTTTGTTTCACATCTCAAGACCGAAAGGCAAGCCTAGGGGGTGGATTCACTTCGAGCCCGTCCGATACGCTCCGCCTGGATTCGGGAAGCGGTGGCCGCCGCCTCTTCACCGGCAAGATGCCCCGTCGCGATGTGGAAATACAAATTCTTCTTCATCAGATCCATTTTTGTCTACAGTTTTTGTCTTGGCTCATATCGATTGTTTAGTTGTTTAAAAAATTTAAGATAACTCACCCCGTTGCACTGGATGAAGATGGCCAAGCTAGAGGTGGAGAATGAGCTCCAAGCAAGGGAACTAGTAGGCCGACAAGGGGCGCACACCGCTGTGGTTGCAAAGCTCATGAATGAACACGCCACGGTGGTTGCCAAGCTCAACCAGGGATGAGCCGATGAGGCATTTACCAAAGAAGATGTGGACATTTTCTTCGGCCTCCTCCCCATCCTTTTATAATCTCCCACGTAGGTCTTTTTTGTTTGTACCTAGGTGTCCTAGGATGAATCGGGAAAAGGTATAAGACAACAAAATTATTGAGCAATGTTGTACAAGGTTAGATAGCACGAGTCACACGGATATGCAGGACAAAACAAAACCTTTTAGAGCCATTCAAAAAACCTTCAAAAAAGGAAGGATAATGCACTTTACAATCTAGATTTCGGTGCTTACCCAAGAAGATGTGCTTCTCTTGCAACATCTTTTTTCGGCCTCCGTGAGAACACCAAGAGATCTGAAGCGGCCGAACGCCGCGATAAACGCCTCGTTCACGCCGCCGCGCCCCCCGCCGGTCGGGATCCCCCGGTCGAGGAAGTCAAGGCGATGGCGCGACCTCGCCCGTAGCCGCCACCGGGAGGCCCCCGTGAAGGACCCCGGATCTGCAACCACCGAACAAAAACTTCGTATTTGTTGTTTCTAGAACCACGGGAAAAACCAAATCTAGCTAAATGGATGTGATAAAAGAGGTGCACCTGGATGGAGACGAAAAGGCGAAGGCGAACACACTGTGTCGGACGCTCTCTACTCTTGTTTGGTTCTCAGAAGAGTTTGGAAGTGAGCAGAAGAGGGGAGAAGAGTAGTAGTACTACTACTAGTATAGTTGGAGTATGGGAGAAGGAAGAGGCCAGAGAGACTGCGAGAGAAACAGAGAGAGACAATATGTGTACTAGTAGTAGTACTACTACTGCAGAGTGTTCAGACACCATATGGCCCCATGGGCACCCGCCCGGTTAATAATGTACTCCATGGCCCCATGGCCCCATGGTTTTGCATCTTACTTATCTCCATACTAGTACTTCAAATTTCAAATGTTAACTCTTCAAATATTTGAAATTCAACTTTCAAATAATATCCACCAAAGCGTGACAAAAGTAGTACTCGTTTCAAATTATAGTTCGTTTGACTTTTTTTACCTCAAGTTTGACCACTCATCTTATTCAAAAAAATTTGTGCAAAAACAAATCAAGTTTAAGTCATTCTTAAAGAACATTTGATAATAAAGCATGCCACAACAAAAAGAAGTGATATTTTGCATAAAATTTTGAATAAGACGAGTGGTCAAAGTTAGGGTTGAAAAAGTAAAACGACCTACAATTTGGAATGGATTAGCAGTAAGAATACAATAGGTTGACACATCATTATTTTACAAAATCGTAGAAAGAAAAATCATCACATCTGGAGTTACGATGAGGGAGAAAAAGACCAGTTACAAGTTGTAACCATAGATTAATAAAAAGAAAAAAAAATTAGGGTTCTTGAGCCCCGGAGGTCTCCGACATGGCGGCACACCGGGCGTCTTGCGCGGATGTCACCGGAGATGAGGCCTCTAGCGACGGGAGGACCACCACCGTGATCCCCCAGAGAACCTAGCGTTCCTATCTTTGCTATCGGATGAGCGGGTTTAGGCGGTACCGAAGTTTGACGCCAACGGTGGCGGGCGGCACGGGCGGAGGGGAGTTTATTAACACTCCGGCCGACGCAGGCGCCGAGGTTAAATGGGACGGGATGGAAAGCATCGTAAACGCAGCAGACGCTTCTCAAGACTCGAGCGGCGCGGGGGCCGGGTCCGAGAGGGCTTGCCGCCGTGGAGAACCATTGAACACGGTGGCGTGAACTGGCGGACACGGCGGCGTTCCAAGGCGCCGTCAACGGCACGTGCATAGCTAGCAACGCCCGAGGTGCTCTCGGGCGCCATGGCTGCATGGTCGCTGGCGGCGGTCATCGCAAACATGAATGAATATAACACAATTACCACATAATCATCCATCACACACCAAAAGTAAGATATAGATCACATAATGCAATGCATGGGTTCATTGTCGCCATCATCAACATATACATAGATTCATGCGAGTCCACTCGCTTCTCATGCCCACCCCGCTTGCACAAACAACCTCCTACACTGTCAAGGATCCTACACCCCTCGCAAAGCCAGATGGAGTGCCGCCGCCACGCCCTCCACCCACCGGGGCCGATGGCGCCGCACGCTCATGCCTCTTCAAGATCGCCCACCCCGGGCGAGGCGCCGGTTTGGCCGTGAGGAGGAAGATGCGGCCTCACCGCATGGGGCACCACCGTGTCGCCGTGCAAGACCGCACCGCCGGCCCGCGGAGCATTGCACGTTCTCGGTCTTCCAAGGGGCCATCGCCGCCGCCAGTGTCGCGCTCCACCTCCCGCAACACCTCTCGGGCATGGTCATCATCGCGCGGCGGTGTTCGCCTATAGAGCGCAAGAGCGCACATACCGAGCGAGTTCATGCCCCGAGTTGGCGGCTTGTTCCAGCAAGTCGAAGGGGCGGCGAGACGGTGCCGCTGCCTTCCACGAACACGCGCACATGCTCGCTCGAAACACGCCTCCGTTTGCCGAACTTGGCGAGGTCGGGTGATGAGACTTCGCGAAACTGAGTAGTGCGGCGCCCCGGTTAAATCCCGATCCAAGACCAGTCGGCGGGATGCTCCATCCCACTAAGGCGGAGGCGCCGCCCTCGTGCCCGGTGCAGTGGCCCTTAGATTCATGAGGCCCTCCATAGGATGCTCTGCGGCCATGGCGACGCGGGCGCAATGTGCTCAAGCAACTCCCGCGGAAGGTTCTCCATGGCTCGGCGCGGCTGGGCACGGGTTTTTTACGCTTGGCGCTCTTGGTCTGGGGAAAAGGAAGATGAACAGATTGGCTCGATCAAAATTGGTGCGAGAAAATGCGGGTTTTAGTACTCCTAGTACTAGTATGAGTGGGCGCAGAGATGGACGGAACCCTCACCGGGTGAAACGCGGCGGCGTAATTTAGGGCGGCGCCATTTACTACCGACGCAGCCTTTCCATATAGTACTAGTATACTAGTATTTTTTCCATGAGACGTCTTTGATCATATCCACACACCTTGCATGCGTATCCTAGTTCCTACACACCTCGGCTGCCAACACGGCGCATGTGCGCCATCGTCAAAGACTGATGATAGTTTGTTTGGGCCGGGTTCGACCACCGATCAACAATGCTTTTCTCTCACAACAAATCGGCACCATCTAGCCACCCGGCGGTATTTTTCTCTCACAACAAATCACCTTGGATTCTAGAATCACGGAGAAAAAAAAAACCAATGTAACATGAGTCGCTTCGGCCGATTCACGAGTTTCATTTTACCATTTTGCCCCCTCGTCCATATTGTAGGAAGTGCGAGAGAATGAAGGACATAAAAGGAATGCGGGTAAAAAAAAAGAGATGAAATCAGCTACTAGAATCCGGGATCCCAATAGGAAATTTGATTTTATTTAGAGTCCGGATTTTGGAAATCCATCAGGAATCTAAATTTTAAAAATCTAGAAAAACTAAAACTTGGACATATTTTAGTTGCATGTCCCTCTGTTCACTCATCATTTCAAAGAACAATCAAACATGCACACAAATTTGGAAACATATAACACATGTATTATATGAAGTATATCACAACCCACGTTTTTAGATTGTGCGCTATGAAATTGAGCGGCGGCTGATTTCGGTCACTATTGCCGCTATAGCGCTATTTGCAACGTAAGCGTCAACATGCAGTTCACACAATAGCGCCGCTATAGCACGCTATTTGTTTCAAAAAATAGGAAATCAGGACAAGTGTATAATTATAATCGATAAGTGATAATTTGATAAGTGATACCGATAACCATATAATAAAGTTCTTATCCTCAAAGCAAACAACCATAAAAGCATCAAGTCAAGTACATAAGCAAACAACCATAAAGTTCTTTGAAATCACTCAATCACTAACAATTGGGCTCTACGATCAATTTGTCAACAATGGCGCCACAATAGCGCGGTATGACACTATTTGAGCTTAGCTAGCTTGAATAATAGCGCCAAAAAAAGTGCTATTATTTATGTTATGAAAATAAATATCATTAGATTGATTATGAGATGTATTTTTTAATAAATTAATCTGAATGTGATCAATAGAGTAGTATTTAGTACTCCCTTTGTAAAAAAAAAAAAATGCAATTCTCGTTTCCCAAGAAGTCAATGTATTTTAAAGCTGGCAATTATATATTAAAATATATTAATATTTTACTAAGTAATTAGTATCATCGGAAAGATCTTTAAGTCTAGTTTTTTAATAAATTTATTTGGAGATATAAATGTTGCACGTAAAATGTCCATTTTTTACTTCGACAATCCTTGTTTGACCGTCTGTCTTATTCAAAAAAAGTTTTAAACTTTTTTTTGTTATTTTGTTATGACTTGTTTTATCGCTAGAGATGCTTTCATAATAATTTATTTATTTTATTAATTGGATAAATATTTAAAATAAGGCGAATGATTAAACAAGAATTGTAGAGGTCAAAAACGAACTTTTATTAGTGAGACGGAGGGTGTATTTTCTATAAACCTAGTCAAAGGCGAGAAAGTTTGGTCGCACGCTTTCCATAGTGGCAAGCTTTTTTTTTGGAGCAGAGAGGGAGTACAAGTAGTAGTTTTTATGGACACGAAACCCATAGTTGCATGTTTTGTGGAGCGGAGGGAATAAGCACGAGCACGCGACTTGAGTTTGGAGTGGAGAGGGATGTGTTGCACCGGCGGCATCACTCTTTCTTTCTTTCTGATGCGGTAGGCGGGATGCGTGTTGCCTTTGTTTCCAAAACATGACCGTAGAGAGGCGGTTATTTTTTTTGTAAACACATGGTGTAGAGATGGGAACCAACTCTTTTTTACTTTATTTTTCCTTTTTGTAGTATTTCGTTTCTTATTTATTATAAAAAAATCCAATTACATTGACCGGGTTGGTTGCCCGGTGAACCGCCCGGGGCCGGTTCGGCTTGGAAGGCATACACCTCTCATTTGTTCTCGGAGGAGGGCCGTTTCGTAGATGTTAAATACAAGCAAAAGAATGGGCGGGAGGGCGGTGAAGCCGGCTAGGGCCGGCTAGTCGATTGATCCAAGAATGGCGGAAAGGCCACGCAAGAAGGCAAGGCAAGGCGGTAGCGGCGATGACTTGCTTCCTTTTGATCTTTGCCGGATGATCTGGCATGCGAGATCTTCGTGCCTTTGCAAGGAGCCCGACAGTTTCTTTCTCCATGGCTCTACTTGTACATTCGTCAAGTCTGGCGGAAGTTGTGGATCCTCTTCACCGACCTGCGGCGACATGATCCGGCTCGTGTCGCTCCGTCGTCTTCGTAATCTCTGGCGGTGGCGGCGACCACGCGGTGGGAAGTCCTCGAGAGAGGGAGCAATTGAGAAGCGCTTCCTCGAGGCCAGTCATCCAGGAGGCCATATGCTACGTCGGGATGAAGTTGATGGACGGTGGCGGGCTGGTCGTCGGTAGCGAAGGAAGACTCCGGCCACGGATCGCGGGGCTGAAGCTCGTCAAGCAAGCCAGGACATTTGGGGACCCCGCGTGGCTTTACTTCTTGGCGATGCTAAAGTACCGTCCGGAACCCCATGGACCCGACTGCGGGTCTTTGCTCCATGGAATCATCGGTAGCGCCCGGCCGCTCCACGGCCGGCGGTGGGAGGGCCTTCGACACGCGCTCCAAGGTCAAAAGCAGGACCTCGAGGACATTATTGGCTCCGCGGCCCAAGGTTTCCTTACCGCGGCGGAACGGGTCACGCTGGCCGCCAAAGGATAGCCACGTCCCGTACATGGCGGAGGGATGCTAGAGGTATGGGCCCGGGCCCGTCACCCCCAAAGTCGCCCCGGACGCGCCGGCTTCGGTGCCACATCATGCATGAGTTCGACCTCACGGGCCGGGGCCTTGAGAGCACGGTGATGTATGCCATCGCCAGGATGTGAGATCGATGACGAGTTGACGACGCGCCACGGCGGCCGGTGGCGGCGGCGGCTCATTGGAGTAGTCGATTTGATATCATTAGCTAGTTCTTCAACTTTATTTGATAGTATATATTGTAATGTAGTATATACTACTACTTGTGTTTACATTATGTTGAGCGTAATATTTATTATATTGTAATGTGTACTAATGCGTGTGTTTATGTCTTCCTTATGTTGAGCGTAATATGCATCTTCATGTGACCGTCGGTTGTTTTTGTTAGCAACCGCCGGAATTGGTGGGCGTGAAGCGGAGAAATCAAATGTGGGTGCGGCGTCCGGTGGGCGAGAGAGATCAAGGGACGACTTGACCCTTGAAGCTTGTATTTGCACTTGGCAAGCAATTTAAGCGGCGCCATTTACTACCGGCGCAGCAGCATTTTTTCATAGAAATAATACTTACGTTTCCAAGTTAAACTAGAGTCTATAATTTTGTTTTCATGAGACATGCACACACCTTTGCATGCGTATCCTTTGCGTATCCTACACACCCTCGCTGCAACCGGCCGCGACGTCGCCATCGCCCGGTGTCATCGGCCTTGTCGGTCTCGTCGGCGAGGCACCCGATTGATGGGCGGTCGAGGGGCGAAGGGCCGGGCGAGGACGCAAGCCCTTGTTCATGCACACACGAAAGCGCCGAGTCGGCGGCTTCCCGGCTCCCTCACACGTCCGTCGGCAAGGCAAGTGGGGCCTCATGGCATGGCAGCCTTTGACCTCAGCGTGCATGCGTGATCGCGTGATCGTGCCGAACAGCTTCCATCAAATTGCCAAAGAAAGCAATCACACATGCACACATGTACTCACGTATTATACACGGTTATCGCAACTAATAAAACGCGCATGTTAGTTTTCATCATCACCGATGCCCATCATGGCGAGGCACCATTTGGGCTATAGAGCGGGTAAATGCGCCACGAGATCATATCGCCGCCCGATCGCCCGACCTAAAAATTCCATAATGTGTATGCGGTACAATGGATGTTCTTCTGCGACCCGGCCGCCGCCTGGTGGTTGCCTTTGATCTCCGCAACACACCTACCGGGCACGATCGACGTCCGCGGCACGGTGTTACGTTGCTGGGCGAGTAAGAGCATATTTGGCGGTTTCATGCCCCCGACCGATGGCGCCGCGTCGGCGTGATCGCTAAAAGATGACCGGAAGCCAGCACAATCAAGTAGACCTTCAAGCGGGGCGAATCTACACTCGCCGCCGCTCGACATTCAAGGGCTACACTCTCCCGAACTCCGGTGATCGGGTAGCCTGTGGTGTGCCCGACGGGCGGCGTCCGTGGGTTGGTTGGGCGGAGTCGACACGGCACATCGCGGCCACCCAATCACCGGCGTTCACAAGAGTGGATGTAGACTATAAACGCGTTGACTTGCCAAAGAAAGACTAGAATCGGCAGCGTCTGCTGAACGCGGAGGGTATCGGAGGGGCATGAAGTGGAATGGCCGTGGACTTGGCGGCACGGCAGTTTTTTTTTTTTTGTGGAAGCTCTTAGTAGCAAAGTCCAAAGGGCGATTCCACTTGAAGCCCCTCCTCCATCCCGTCGATGTCACCGGGCGACGGCGTGTAAAGAATAACCGGGGCTCGGATGTGGCGGCAATAATGCAAAGTCGCGTGAGCCGATGTAGGGAGGCGTGGTGATTTTTAAAAGTGAGACGGCGGCGGTGAGGTGGAGCGAAAAGGAAATGGGCTGACGCGCTATCCAAGTGCGAGTCTATAAGATAAATGTTTTCAAACTATTAGTACATTTGTTTTCCATGACAAGATGATCTCAAATCCCAAATCAAAAGATGTACGTAAACTAGAAAAGTTTCATGGATATTTGAGAACGACAATCGTTAATTATATTGGTGGTTTGTGCATCCTTGGTCAATTAAAACATTTAAATTTCAATTTTTCATTTTTTAAATTGAGACCTAGTTTTCCTTTACAAGATGGAGTAATGTCAAAAAAAAAAGTTTGAAACCAGAGAGTTTCATAACTTAGCATGATCTACAATTCTTATTTTTTGGTCGTTTTCCCCATCCGATATAGTGCTAGTGACATTGGTCACAAATCTTAGAAATCTCTCTCCTAGTTTCATCAACTATATATGAGAATGTGTAAATCATGTGAACAATGTTACCGCGACATCGTCGGATGAAGAAATGGCCAATATATATAAAAGGTGTACTAAATCCGTTCCAAATTGTAGTTTTGTTTGACTTTTTCAACCCCCAACTTTGACCACTCGTCTTATTCAAACATTTATGCAAAATATCTCTTATTTTGTTATAGCTTGCTTTATTAACAAATGGTATTTAAGAATGACTTAAATTTGATCAAATTTTTGGTGCAAATTTTTTTGAATAAGACGCAGTGGTCAAACTTAGGGTCAAAAAAGTCAAATGAACTATAATTTCGAAGCGGAGGGTACATCTTAAGAAGTTATACAACTTTTATGTGCTTGACTTCTTCCTTTGAAATCATTAGATGCTCCAAAAATGTTATGCGAAGTGGTGGTAATTTTTGAAAAAGTAATAGCAAGAAGAATACAATACCTTGGTAAAGCATTTTTAAAAAAAAAATAGAAAGAAAAACCATCACATTTGAAGTTACTACGAGGGAGAAAGACTAGTCACAAGTTTTGGCCACGATTAAAAAAGAAAAATCAGAGTTCTTGAGTGGGAAGGCCTTGCGGAAGGACCATGGCGAGGGGCGAGGCGGTGCACTCTGGCTTGATGGGGACACGACCCGTCGCATGTAAAAATTAGGGCGGCGCCTTTTCTTGCGACAGCGTGACTAGGTGTACACCTGAAGCGCCCTCTATAACCGTGACACGTCTTGATCATATCCACACCCTTGCATGCGAATCCTTACGTAGAATAGGGCCCGCGGTGTGCGGCGCAGTGGCGCGATGATCCGGCATCGCCTTTGCACTGCACCGTGATGGATGCCCGTCTCGAATGACGCAGGCACCGACTAGGAAGACGAAATCCGGCGGCGGGCGCCCTCTGACCTAGTACTATTTGTACTCCCTCTGAATCTGCACTCCTTTTCCCAAAAGACGAGTGCAGAACTTAGCACTCCATACAAAGACAGGGAGTACTTACCGGGTGTTGTACTATACTATAGTATATTTTTTCCAATCCAAAAACAGCACAAATTTGGAAACGAGTGGGACGAGAATACTACTTGTACTCATTTTTATTCTATAAATGGTGTGGCGGGAGGTTTCGTATGCTTACGGGCAGTGAAGAACAGGTTTTGATGATTTTTTTTTTAATTGCCAACGGGTCCCGCAGATATCGTACACCGCTAAATCGAGTCGGCGCCTTCGCCGGATTCGCATGGTGGTCGCCGATCTCCCGCAACACGGTGTTGGCCCTACAGATGAAAACGGACGGAAAACGTCATTTATGCAGGCGGGATCGAAGTTCGAAAATGCCGGGTATGGAAATAGAATCGGAATATGCGTAAAAGTACGGAAACGAACCAATACGGAAGTTGAGCGGAAAGAATAACGCGATCAAATATTCTTGAGTATACATGGACAAAGTCATAAAATAATGTACACATATGAAGTTATTAGTCCAATATTCAATGGTACGCCTTGTGTTAGCATGTTAACGTGCATAATCAGTGATTATAATGTTTTTGAACATATAAATTTTAGACATACTACTAACTTATGGAGATTAAAAACGTCTTGAAAAACGGATTAAATACGGGTCAATTTCGGGTGGAAACGGGCTTACTCGGAACGGACGAAAAAACCCTTGTTTCTACTAACGCACGAAAAACGGGATTCGACAAATACGGACAAAAATAATAGTGTAAATCTTGTGAATGTGAAGTCCCAAAAAAAAAAAGTGTAAATCTTGTGAACAATGTCACACGCCGCTCCTCCACGGGCGCCCTCCATGACGCCGAGCGCGAGCTCCTCGACGCCCGGCTCCGCCACACCACACCCTTGCATGCGAATCCTCTACGTATCCCACGCACCTCGTTCTAGAATAGGGCCCACGTCCGCTTAATCGTCGCCCGGCTTGTTCGGGCCGGTTCAACAAGTGCTTTTCTCTTACAACATCTATCCGCACTCATGTCGAAGGCCTTTGGGCCCGCTACTGGTCCCCTCTAAGCGCATGCGTGAGTGAGGAGGGAAAAGGTTGAGAGAGAGCGCCCAAAGATGGGCTCCACGATTTTAAGTATTGCCTGTAATTTTTAGTCTCATTTAAGTCCCTAAATTACCAAATATGAGGACTAGTAGGGACTAATTTTTAGTCCCAATTAGTCCCAATTTCAAAAGACTCTTGGGAGAGACTAGGGACTAATCTCTAGTCCCTAGTCCCATGAACCATACTTAAAAACATTATAACTCACAAACCAAAAATCCAAATTAAATTTGTTTCAATAAATCCTTCAAAACAGGATCACACATGAATATATTTAGATAAAATTATAAGTGGACCTAGCAATTATTGGTATAGAGATATAGAAGAGATGGGTGCGGGAGAAAGTCTTTGTAAAGGAGAGAATCTTACCACACCGGGATGTATAGAGGTTCCCTATTACGGAGTCTAATTGCCCGTTTGCCCCTGTTTTTTAAACTTTCTTTGGTTTGCCTCTGTTTTTGGTTTTCCATTGCGCAAATGCCCCAAATAGGGGCAAACGAGCAATTAGACTCCGAAAAGGGGCAGTTGCACAATTGTTCCAAGTAAATAAAGGAACATATGAGTGCCGATATATCTCTACTCTACTAGTTCGTGTGGTTGGAGGAATTGGCGGGACCGCAGGGGACATGTACAAAAAAGAGGAAGTCTCCAAAGCTGCGGCCGCAAACATTTAGAGAAGAGATTTTGGCTAGATTGGATGAGCTCCAAGGTCGGTGGTGGCGTTGCAAGCACAAGCACAAGGTTCCCCGCCTGGCAACACCCCTAGCACTGCAGGTGGACTGAAGAGCAGCTGCGCCTCAGCCAATCCGGATAACCAACTGGATGCTGCACCTGAGGTTTCCATTCCAGAACGATGTACCCTTGTAACGAAGACTAGAGGTTATCGGGTTGAGGTAGCTAGGGGAAAGGTACACCGAATCACCCGAGCTACTTGAGGGTCAACCAATCTTTGGCGGGACATCTTGTTGTAGCGATTGAACATGTAAATCCTGGTTTTGATGCTACACTCTTTGGATCCGCCGACGGTAAAAATTAAGACTCTTGGCGAGGCTATTTTTAAGAGGATCCGGTGGAGCGAGACCTTATGATCTATAACACCCCAACGGTACCGTCTTGTTACGCACCAAATTGTTCTGCAGCAAAACCTCCTCTGCCTTCTCTCTCCAGGGTATTAGTCGGTCTAAAGGACCATATGGCACGCACCAGGTTATTAAATGGGGATGACAGCAATGACCAGAGTCCCTCTCAGACTCAGAGTGCAATGGGTGGGAATGAGATGACTAGCTTGCATGCCAATGGTGATCAGAGTGCCTCTCAGGGTGCAATGGATCGGAATGCGGCGACTCGCACTCATGCCAATGGCGTTGATTGCCTTGTAGAGTGCATCGGCTAACAATGCGAAACCGGCTCTCAAGGCATGAATGATGAAAGTGCCTCGCAGATTGCAAAATTTGAGAACGCGGGGAGTGGCTCGCATGACAAGAATGTCCGAGTGCCTCTCGGAGTCTTGCGGTGAGAAGCGTAAGCAAGAAAAATGTTTGTTCCAAACAAGCATGTTTCAGGCAAGAGGCATAGAGCATCCAACGGTGACAGCATACGTTCCCAGAAGGGGTCGTCCCTTATGACCAGAAGCAATTCGAGTGCCCTTCGGTACGCACTGGCCAACCCTAAGTACAAGCATGGATCTCCAATGCTCACGCGAACAACTTAGTACGGTAGGGCCTTGTTGTGCTTTTGCTCTTCATGGGTGGTGCATGCAAGCGGCCGGTCCAAACATGGTGGCGTTCTTCGCATCGCTCGGGAAAGCGGCCTTTTGGCCCGATTACGCACGAAGAGGCTAAGATCAATGTGGGTTTCGATGACCTGTTTGACCTCATGACACTAGATGGATTGGATGTGGCCATCCTTCGCTGCATGACACTGTGAGTACAATTTCTTCTATTGTGGACTCATTCGGGATGCCTCTTTCATCTATTGCTTACTAAATTTGCTTTGCATGCTTCTCTATTCCTAGATGCCCGCTCCAGAAGCGAGGGCCTCGTCTTTGTCGGGTTGGCTTTCTTGATCTGAGCCATTGACCTTGAAAGGGGTGAAGGATGATGGGCCTCTCGGCAAAGGGCCGTACATATCTAGAATTTGGCCTACGGAAGCATCATGACAAGGACTTTGTCATGTTTTGCGCATAATCCGTGCCAACACCGGATTCTTTGTTGTCATAGCTATCAAGTGGAGGAAAGTCTATTTTCGTTGACTCTGCGCCCAATAAAGAAGTAAACGCTCCGTTGAAAAACTTTAATACAACAGTGTGAGTGTTTCCTAACCTACATCGACCCATGTATTTTTTTCTTAATTATGTTACTAAAAATAGAAAAGAATGTGACCTTTTACATTTTACTCATGTGTAGCCTTGTTGAGCATGTTTTCAATCCGAAGGGGACAAGGACGCAAAAAGTTTGTGGTTCACGCCAAGTATGCAAAAGTAATTGTTGTGCTTCTCACCGGTTGTGCACTTGCCACTTGGGTTTCCATTCAGCGAATAACCAATCGTGTTTCATATGTTTTGCGGTCTTGGGACGCAACCCGATAACAAGACATGTGGGTTCTACACGGCGCACTACTTGATGGTTGCGATGAATCAAGCTCATTTGGATCGTCACGAGGTAACTTTCGAAGTGCAGCTCCATCTTGTGCCTATCTTTGTTTGGCGATAAACACCATGTGTACAACAAACACTTATGGCTACCTTTTCTTTGTATTAGGATTTTGACTTGAGCAATTGAACCGTTCAATTTGGGTGATATTAGAGAGAAGATCGCCAAGTTTCTTATGGAACATGTCATCGACCCCGAAGGCGACTATTTCGATTAAGTAAACCGTGAGTTGCTTACGTTCCCTTTGCCGCATCACGACCGAGGTGGATACATGCACGTGAACTGTGTTATTTGTGTTGTGAACAATATGTGGCGTGCCCCTCGAACAACCGGGTGCGTGTGAAGAACAATCGATACACTTGAATTTTTAATCTTTGCTGGCATCGCCATTTGTTTGTGCTTGGACCTATGTATATGTATTATATACATGTATTAATAATATCAATCTTTGTGGTGTCGGACGATTCTAAGCCGCATGTGTGCCGTAGCGTCATCATTGACACGCAGGCCGTCAAGCGTCTAAGAGGCGTCTTAAGCCTCCGGATAATTCTGAACTGTCTCGCCCCGATGCTTGGCGTCGGTTGTTTTAGCAGCTTTTTTACGTCGCTCCCGAAAATTAAGCGCCCGAAACGTCAACCTCGTTTGGAACACCTGTAAAGCAGTCTTGGCGTCTTTAATTTTACAAGAGTTACAAATCGATGGGTCGTTGTAAGCATCGTAGTCTCCTTGCAGTGCGAGTCAATTTTAGGTGCTAAGCGTGCGTAAACATAAGAAAACGGTCGGGTACAAGAGCGGTGTGCGTAAACGAATCCACGATCCTGAGACGGATAAAAGCGAGGTAAGGCGTGTGCGTAAGTAGTACAAACCCGCGAGCCTTGGCGTGTGGCGGCGTCATTTGGGTGACGAACGGTATAGGCGGTTGCATTTCGAATGTGTCTGCGTATTAAGGAAAGCATCACAGACACTTTTCTTTGCCCGCGTGTGCGTAAGATTCTACTTGATTCTGGTAGCGGTGCGGGGCAACCGTCGACATGTGGCCCGCGTTCTGAGACACCCTTTGACACGCGGGGTACGTACATGCGAAGTCATCGCGGTCACACATTGGGCCCGGCGCGTCGGTAACTTTGGAAGGGATACTGACGCTTTATTCATCTTTGCGTGTGCGTAACGTTACCGTAAAACACCGGTCGCTTCATAGGAAAACTTGTATGCAGCAGAGGTACTTTGTTCACTACGGTCGAGCAAAACGCAGTCCGCGGACCCTTGAGAAAACCGTCTGTGATAAGTGTGTTCTGAGACCCTCGGTAAGGTTTTGGTCCGTAAAGTCGGACATTTAGAGACCCCTAATGGGCAGACGCCAAGACGCTTGTAGCGATAGTAGAAGCCCTCAACGCGTGGATCAGAGGCCTTTATTTACATAGTGGCAAGCATATGTTCTTACACAAGGATGATGTCGTGGTGGAGCACTTGATGTGGTTTGGTTTCATCAGGGAGCCGAGGTACACCGTGTGGAAGTATCATGGCGAAAAAGAACCGAGTGTCGTGGCCGGTTCATCTGGAGGACCCTCGTCGACTACAACGACGGAAACAACAATGGTGGACGAAGGACGAGAACAAGTTGATAATCGTGATTACATCACCGTAGATGAACCGCTTGAAGACATGCCGGAAGACAATGCGGGTGGAGATGATGGTGAACGGCCCAAAGTAGTTGATGACATGTCACCCGAGGATGCTAATCTTTTCGAGGATATTGCTAACCTCAAAGATGAAGATGACGTGTTGTTTGGCAATCCAAGATGGCTTGAGAATTTTAGACGGATGAAGCAGCGGCAATTGACCCTCTCTACAAAGATGACGACAAATGTCCGAAGTATTGCACGGTGCTACGTTTTAACCCTAACGATGTTGATCTTTGAAGGCTCGCCACGGGTGGTTAGACACGAGCTTCAATGACCTATTACGGGTCCTCGGTGACTAATCTTTTACCCGAGGGGAATAAGGTGCCCGCCAATACCTATCGGGTGAAGAAGTTGATTCGTCCTGTGGTGATGAAGCTTAGGAAGTTTCATGCATGCCCTAACCATTGTATTCTATATCGGGGTAACTATGCGGACTTGCAGAACTGTCTGCGATGCGGCGTGAGTCGTTACAAGAGGAATGTTGGCTGTCGTGCCACCGATGAGGAGGGACCGTCGAGAGGGCCCAAGAAGCAGAAGACAGGCAAGAAGAAGCAGATGCCACCTCCTGAGGATGAGGAAGAAGAGGGTTACACCCAGAGGAAGATCCCTGCCCTATCGGTGTGGTACCTACCCGTGCTCGATCGCCTGTGTGCAATTTTTGGGAACCCAGAGGATGCCAAGCTGATGTCCTGGCATGCATCAGCGGAATGCACGAAGGGCGATGGCAAGCCGCGACACCCCTCGGATGCCAAAACGTGGAAACACATCAATGACATGTTCCGGAGTTTAGGGGCGAGCCCAGAACGTAAGGTTCGCATTGAGTACTAACGGGATGAATCCGTTCGGAGACCTCGATGCAGTTCGCGACAAAGACCTGGCGGTCACCCTCACCATATACAACCTGCCTCCCTACGAGTGTGCGCGAAGCGCCAAATATCTTCTCGCGGGCCACGCTAATTTCCGGACCAAAGCAGCCCGGCAATGATATAGATGTGCTCATTCAGCCAGTAATGGAGGAAATGGCGAAACTGTGGAAAGGGGTCAAGATTATGGATGCGTCCGAGAAGAAGAAGTTCACTCTAAAGGCCATGATAATGGCCACCATCGATGATTACCCTCGCTCTCTTTTTCATTATCGGGGCAAATTAAGGGGACGGCGGCTTTGCACGGTTTGCATTGAGAATACACGCTCCACTTACCTTAGCGGATCCCAAAAGGCGGTGTACATGAAGCATCGTAAATTCCTCGCAAAAGAAACACGAGATACCGGCAAACTTCGATGGATGAGTACTTTGACGGGCGAGCCGAGGTGAAACGGAGGAGTCAAAAAGGGTAAAGTACGGGCCAAAGGTGTTTGAAATGGTGAAGAACATAAAACCACGACTTTGGAAAGAAGAAGAAAGTCGGTGGGCCAAAGGCAAAGAAGAAGCGGAAGCGGAACAAAAAGGCGTGGAAGAAGAAGAAGAAGAAGAAGAAGAAGAAGAAGCGAGAACCCAATCCGGCACCGCCCAAAGTCCCATTCAAGAAGCGGTCGATTTTTCTTCATGTACCGCCATCTTTGGAAGATGCTCCATACACCTCATGCCATCGATAACATGCATCTACGTAAGAATTTCTTCGAGAGCTTGGTCGGGATTTTCCTAGACATCAAGACTAAGACGAAGGGCGGTGTCAAGTCACGTCGAGGATCTTGCCGACATGGGCATCGAGGCCCGAACTTCACTCGACACCCTCGGGGAATAGCAAAAAGTCGACCTTCCAACTGCGAGCTACAATCGACACGGGATGAAAAGAGAGATTTTTGCAAATGGCTCGTGGATTTCAAAGTGCCGATTGGTTTTCGTTCCAACATCAAGAGCATTGTATCGATGAAAGACCTCACACTATCAAACTTGAAGGCCCATGACCGCCATGTCATGCTGACGGTGTTCCTTCCAATTGTGATTAGGTGCATCGGCCCAAAGTTCTTGAAGATGGTCGTTACACGCCTGTGTACTTTTTTAATCACATCACAGAGAAGGTCATCGCTGAAAAGGACCTCCCCGCAGACCGAAAGAGTTCATCGCGGAGACTATGTGCCTTTCGAGATGTGCTTACCACCGTCTTTCTTCGATATTATGCCACACCTCATGATACACATGGTCGATTAGATAGAAGAACTGGGGCCTCTCTACCCGCACGAGATGTGGGACGAGCGAGTGGTTCATGTCCTCTCTTAACGGATCCGTCCTTAACCGTGAATACCCGTGAGGGCTCTATGATCGAGGCATACACAACACAGAGGTCGTTAAGCTGCCGCACTAGATACATCCGGGATGGAAATGCAATCGGGCCTACCCGAACACCCGCGACGGCGCGTAACCGAGGGGGATGGGCTGCGAGGGAGGAAAGTACGAACCGATATAGACCAAGAAACAATTGAAGAAGCCCATGATGGCGCTCTCGAACCGTTAGTATCAATGGAAACGTGGGTTGAGAAGCATCCGGAGGAAATTCGGCAAAGACGGCCGGGCGGCGGCGACGGAGGGGTGGGTACTTGAGACAACACCGGATGAATTTCACAACGTGGATCCGCAAACGAGGGGATACCCCTAAACGCTGAGACCGGGGAAGAATCGATGCTTGCATACGGCCCATCTAGCCAAATCATCACATGGCAAGGTTATGACATCAATGAATACAGGTTCCACACGAAAGAAAAGGACAACAAGGGCGCATCACGTAACAGCGGCGTTCGGTATGAGGGCATTGACATGTCCACCAAGAAACTCAAGACATACTATGGGCAAATCCAAGAGATTTGGGAACTTGATTATGGCAAAGAGGTACGGATACCCATTTTCGGTGCGATGGGTCAAGCCAACGGCGGTTGACGTGGGCGACTTTGGGTTAACCACCGTTTAGCTCGAAAGTACTGTAGATGATGAGTGGGTACTCGCAAAGTCGCGTGGCCGGGTAGCCTACTACCCGGTGCCCAAATCGAGGAGGGCAAAAGCACCTACATGTGGTCATGGGAGGGAAGCAAAGGATCGTGGGAGCCGATGGAGTGCGAGAGTCCTGAATAGTACAACAACTACGTAGAGTTTACGCTCTTTACCGATCATCCAAACAAGATCAAGGAAGTCGAGACACGCGTGTGGGGGAATGTCATCAGGACCAAGACAAAGCCTTGGTGCCGCACGGGACGGTCGAGAAAAAAGACGATGGCAGCCCCGGCAAAAAAAATAAGTCGACATTTATGTAATGGAACCAAACATGTAATGGAACCAAATATGTATGTCACGACATTTATGTAATGGAACCAAATCAGTATTGGATCGCCGCACTTGCTCGAAACCTCCCGACTTGTCAATTAGAGATTGTATTTTTAAATCATGCAAGAACTATTCAAAATTCAAGTTTGACATTTTCTTGGGTACACATACTCATAGGAAGGCCACACAAAAAAATTCAGAATTTTTTTGTCAACATTTGATTTTTATGAATTGTTGAAATTCAACTTTTGAATCTATTTTGTGTGGCGGTTATTTTACAATGCCCGCCACATAAAAATGATTTTTGCGTGGCGGGCATTGTAAAATAACCGCCACGCAAAATGGAGGCGTATATATAGGTGGCGGCCGCTGGAATCGGCTAAGTCCCGCCCGTGTTTCACTTTCACCCCGAAGGGCTGCCCGATTTTTCCCCCGCTCCGTACAACGCCGCCGCCACCGCCGTTTCCCGTGGACCACCTCCGCCCCGCCTCTCCGTCAACCTCCTCCTCCCCGCCGCCTCCCCCGTCAACCTCCTCCTCCCCGCCACCTCGGCCGACCTCCTCCTCCTCCCGGGGCTAGGAAACCCTATCCACCGGGTGTTCCGCTGCCACCGTCGTGCTCCCCGCCGCCTTCCCATCGCGCTCCTCCTCCCCGCCCGCCTCCCGTCGGCGTCCTCCTCTCTCGCCACCTCCCGGTCGACCTCCTCCTCCTCGCGGGCTGGGAAACCCTAGCCACCGGGTGTTCTGCCGCCGCCCCGTCGTGCTCCCCCGCCGCCTCCCGTCGCGCTCCTCCTCCTCGCCGCCTCCCGTCGAGCTCCTCCTCCTTGCCGCCTCCCCGAGCTCCTCCGAGATCCGTCCCCGCCCTCGAGCGGGCCTCGTGTCGCCACCCGGCTTCCTCTCCCGGCCTCCGTGGACCTCCACAGCGCCGTAACCCCTAGCCGCTGTCGGGATTCTTTGTCCGCCGCCACCGGGAGCTCATCCCCGTCACCCCGTGCGTGAGGTTTTTGCAGCTTGTGATGCTACTTGTGTTGCCTTTTTTTTCTTCTTTGGGGATGTGTTGGCGGTCCCTATCATACACTTTATACCGCCAACTTAGTTATATAACATGGTGAACAACGTACTTTTGCCATATGAACCTTTGCTATTAATCTAGTTCCACTTGTATTCGAAGAAAATATGTTTTGCAGGCATAAACGTGGGAAACAGGTAAAAGTACGCCAAAAAGGAAGAGAGAAGGGCACATCGAAGGCGCACTTTGGACAAAGGGAATGCCACCGAGCCAAAACCAACGCGAACCAGGCCAAAACACCCCCGAGGACGCGACACGGAGTGGGCCACAAGCCCACCCCGCCAAACCGGCGCGAGGTGGGCTGCGGCGGCGCCGCCGCAGAGACAGCGCCGATCCCCCGCGCTTTTGCCTTGACCCGCGTCCAAAGGAGAAGAGGCGGTTGCATGAAGGTGCTTTTGGCGTTTGCGCCAAAGATTTCCGCCAAACTCGAAAGTCCCCAAGAACAAGGAGAACCCTCCATTTCCCTCTTACTTTCCCTATATAAAGAGGCCCATGCCTCTCCTTGTAACACACCAATTCACTCATTCACACACAAGTCACATTCAATAAAGGAATCCCACATTCCTTCACCATGTGATCCATCATTCGCCCCACATTCCTTCGGGAATTACACTCCACGTCTCACATATAGGGTGGTTTAGAGAGTGCCAAGACACTCAGTGGGAGTGAGAGAGTGAGAGGTAGAGAGAGAGGAGTAGCGACCCCGCGGTCCTGTGTGGCGAAGAGTTTGCGACGCCCATCAGGCTATCGGAGTGCCGAATCTGTCGGCTCCCGCCTCCATACCTTGTATCTCTACGGGTAACCTTTTCGGCTTGGTGGAAGTTATTCGTGTCTTACTTTCAATATCATTCTTAAGTTTCACGCTATCATTTATTTTATAGAGAATTACGGGGGCGTTGTTTACCTTTCGGTAAATGCTCTAGTAGAGGGCCCCCGATGAAGACGGGATTCCCCGATCGACGCTAGAGTAGTGACAAGTAACTTGTTGGCATTTGTTAAGTGCTAAAAAGAATATGAAGGATTACGCAAGCGCCGTAACACCTACCATTGTAGCTTTTCCCTAGGATGAGTATTCTAGAGTATCGTATCCACAGGGAAGCTTTGGCTAAAGAATTCTAATAAGTCACAATCATGTATCCACTAATTTAGCAAACCACTAGACTATAGTGAGGAGGTAAGTGTTAAAGGTTAAGTAAATATCAAAGCATAAAATAATAACCTACCTAAGATATCAAAGAATAAATAAACTAATCAAAAGGTCAAAGGGAGAAATTAAGGTTCCTGGGCACTTCTCTATTACTTAGGTTCTATGATAGCAATCATACTATAACACTTCGGGACATCAGAACACTAGCCACAGAAAGAGATGAGAAGGGGGCTAGGAAGCTCCGACTACGGTCCTACAAACACCAACCCGAACGTGGTGGAATACGTCGGCCATCGTGGCTGTCACCCACAGGGCTACCACAAACTATCCGTGGGGTTGGGTGCAATCTCAGGTAACCTATAGCCTAGACACCAAGTCTATACTATAAATTACTACTCTAGCTACCATGAATAACTAGAGTCCTCAATACGAGCGGAGATCCCATGCAATAGCATAACAACTATACTTAACCATATATGTAAAACATGGAAGTCAATAGAGAAGATAAATATGTGAATCATAAGTCTTGTAGAGAAGATATAAAGACATACCATACTCGAAGACATCTCGAACAAGAGCATAGCTCCACTCTCCTTTACTCTTGATTAGATCTAAGTTAGATCTAATCTAGTTCTAATTACATGTCTAATCTACTTCTAATTACATGGCTAATCTACTTCTAATTCACTAATCCGGAGAGAGAGGTTATCCTTACATTGGGACACCTCTACAACCGAGAGATAATGAATAGAATGAGATAGAATGAATTAGGGTTTAACCACGGGGTCGAGGGGTCTTCTTATATAGGCCTTGGCGATGAAGCGATGACCATTGGATCAAACCGACCTTGGCAGCGGTGTAGATACAACCTCAAGGTCGGTGGTAAACCGACATACAAAGCTGAAGGCGACATGTGGACCCGGTCGGCGGCCGCCCGGTGGCATGCCACCTCGGCTTCCCGTTTCTTCTGGTGTCCTCTGGTACCTTCTAGAATGTTTTAGTCCACTTTTCGGGTCGAGTTACTTAACGGTTAAGTCTTGTCATCGTATGTGAGATATATTCTGGAACTTTCTCCATTCTTCTCTTCATTTATCTATTAAGTCCCTGAAATTATATAAATCACCAAAACTCATGGAATTATGTTAGTTAAACCCCTAAACTTATGTTGATATTCATTTTAAGCCCTTATCCAAGTTTAGTTGACTAGTAATATTATGCTATAACACATGTCAACAAGTTCCCCAAGCTTACCCTTTGCTAGTCCCTAGCAAAGCCAAACTTAGCAATGGATCGGGGAGTTTGCCGCAATGCTTTCACACCTCAAAAGTACACATGCTTTCAAATAAAATTTCTCTCCAGATAGGAATACTATTTCAAAACATCAACTTACTTATATTACCTCTTACCTTTTTGGGGCTTATATCTTTTTCTTTAATCTGGGTAATTGAAAGATAGAAACGATCCAAGTCGAACACTATATCTCAAACTCTTTTGATCAACTGTCCTTACGGAGTTTTTGCTAATTTTCAAATAAAACTCAAAGTTCCTTAGTATGACTCTCTCTAATCTCTCATTTGTGGTATTTGTGGATCCTCTCTTAGGCAATAAGATAGTGTTGCCTTTCTCTCATAATATGTAGTATTTTTTAGTTAAGGCAATAGCACACTATGCCTTCTTCTCTCTCACCCTATATCTAAGGCTTATATATCCGGAGCTCATAGGTAGGAGAAAATGATTTATTTACTTACTAAGCATATATTGTAAATTCAAGCAATGGATCCAAAGTTACAAGTCACACCCGATCAAGTGGTGCATGTGTATGGTGGATAGAATATACATGGTATGAAATAAAGTATGTAGTGAAGTGAATAGAATAGATGAGGGAAATCTTACTTTTGCTCCTTTTAGGAATCTTCTCTCTTTTTAATTTGGAAACTTTATAGAGAACCTGGGTTGTATTTTTTTTTTTTTTAGAAAGGTGGGCTCTGCTGGCCCTAGACTTTTATCTTTTATTTCCTCTCTTTTAAAGATATGGGTTCTACTCACCCTCGGACACTTGTCCATTTTTCATCTTTATTTTTAGAGATGTGGGCTCTACTCGCCCTCGAACACTTGTTCATTTTTCATCTCTTTTAGGGAGGTAGGCTCTACTCGCCCGTAGGACTTTTGTCCATTTTTCATCTCCCTTTCTTTTTTTTTCTCTTTTTTTTTAATTTACAACCTGGATCTCTTTTGCAATAACTTTTTGAGAGGTAAATATAATGGAGCTTTTGTAAGATATTGGCTAGCAATGAATGAGTGGATGAGTATAGTGAATACAATGGTCGTATATATGGTGGATGCGTACTTCGGGATGGAAATAGCATATGTGAATTTAGTCAAGTGGAGTGGAGTGTAGTGAAATGAGTGGAGTGTACATGATCAGCATGACAAGTTTCTAAGGGTCGACAAAGATTGAACAAACTCAATGCAAAGCAAGCGACCTATATATATATCAAAAAAGGTTTTCCTAATCTAGGGAGCATGTATATATGGCTGTGGTAGGAGGTTCAACACTCTTGTCACACAGGAACTTATCATGTGCACTTTTAATTTTCAAAAGATAAATCTCCGTAAATCTAGTATCACTAGGAGTAAGATAAATAGCACTGAGACTCTCATATATCATATCCGTCAATCACCTAGACTTTAGAGCAAGCATTTGCTACCCACGAGGTTTCGAGGATTAGAGCAAATCTCAAGTCAAATTAATTGCATTAAAAGCTCGAGAGAAATTAAGCTTAAAAGGTAGGTACTTGAAAGGAATTATGATGGAGCAACTATTCATCATCTCCAAGGCTAGAGATTATCTTGAGAGTTTATTTTATTCTCACACTCTAATAAAGACTCTTTAGTAAAAACTAGATAGACTCTTTTTTTTTTTTATTTGGTTTCTTTAGTTATGCATCTTTTTATATCTATCTAATAAAGCAAACAAATTTAGCTAATATTAAATAAGATAAAGGGATACTTATTCGGATACATGGGGGTTGCACTCCCCAAAATTTGGATGTTGACATAGTCTTTAATGATGATGTGGAAGTAGAGGTAGATAGTGATGGTGGTCGTTTGATCTTCTTTAAGACTGGACACCATGTGTGTCATGTCTCTCTTCCTTGGGATCCTGCTGAACTCAAATAGACAACAAAGCTAGTGGAACTAGTTAAGCATTAGAGGTTAGCCACATTGCTTTTTGTTGCCAAGGATGATAATTCTTTTTAAGACAAGAGATTTCAAAGCATTAATATTTTTGGATTTTCTATGCAAAATAAAGAATGATGATGCATGCGTATTTATTTTATTTTTATGCCACCACAAGTAAATATCCTTGTTGGTTGTTACACACCACAAAATTACTCACATGGGGCTTAGAGTTTTTCATGTCTATGCAACAAACAAATATTTATTTTCTTTTTCTAATGCAAGGCTTGTGCTATAATGTAAATATGCTAAAGGAAAATGATTATGCAATGCAAGGAAGTAAATATGCTATGCATATAGATAACTACCGATCTTACCTTTTCGGCGAGGGTTCAGTGTTTTAAATCCTCTCCGAAGAGACTTCTTACCTTGTTGTTTCCTTGAGCGTATTATCTAATCTTGACAGCTTATGCTCCTTGAGATGGTGAAGGACGACGTCACCCATGTTCTTAGCTGGTCTTATCGGTTGGAGTGAAGCGTAAAGCGCCTTCTTGTTTAGTGTGCATACTTGTAGAACATTCACTTGTTGAATTTTGAGAGACTGATAGGCTTCTCCACCTTTTTGCTCGAAGTGTGTCCCGCTTGCAAAGTCATGGTAGAGATCAAGTGCATGGGCTCGTTGGTGGGACAACACCAACGTAACCAAAAACTTCATTCATTCTTCTCTAACCATAGACACAACAAACAAGATAGAATTGATTCTTATATACTTTGTTTACACCTAACTTGGGTGACAAGATCAGAGGATTGAGCATGATTGTTTGTAATTAAAACATTCAACGGATCAAATCAAGCTCGTTGACTCATGGAAGGTTTTCTTATCTAAACACCAAAGGCATGATTATGATTATATTCTTCCAAAACAAGGTAAGCAAATATTTGGCTTACAAGATTAGGACTGAAATCAAGAGAGTGATGGAAGGAATAACTAACAAAACATGTTGAGCTAAAGAAGTTGGATCGGACAAAGGTGTTGCTCTAACAAGTTTGATTCTTTATTTATGAACAAGTCATACTTTAGGAAAAGCTTTAGTAATGACAACTTACCTCAAGATGTTACCTTAATATCGGAGTGTGATGGCGTAACACCTTGTGGTGGTCCTTTTCTTCTCGCTCGAAGCTTTCCTTATTTGGCCTCTTATGTATCATGTTCCTCACTTGTCTCTTTTATTGTATTGTCCTTCCTTTCTTGTTCTTTAAATTATGCTCGAACCTTTTTTTTGCTCCTCTCATGATTTTATTCCTGTAATATTAGTTGACAACAGATACCCGAAGGAATACAAGTAATTGTAAACAAGGGTAGAACTGTCATGGAGCTTAAGGTTGCTTTTATGCCGTAAGAAGTTTTGATTGGATATTTTATATGCTCACCATTACTTTCTCTCTAGTTGAAAATTTTATTATATCTTAAGTTTGATTTTGATGTATGATATTTATTAACTATTCAAACTTAGAGAGACAAAGTAATAGTGAGTAAGGGATTGCAAAACCAAAGCATGTCGAGTGACGGGAGCTTGAGTGGAGGAAGAATATTGTCGATGATCTTTAGAGGAGTCGACCTTCCTCCCCATGCTCGAGCCTTACTTGTCACTCAAGTACTTCAAGTGTGCATGCCGGACTGTTCCTAACCATGTGTTGTAATCACCATGTCCTTAGATGTTGTTCATCCTTGGTTTCCGCAAGGTTAGTGACAAAGAATACCCGAAGGGAACTTGTCCTAGGAACATGTTACTTTTTACCATAAGTCATCATGTGCTCAGATACATATTATTATATATTTATTTTTTTATATTTTTTTTTTCTTTAGAACATAAGACAAAAAAATTGGATACAAATATGTGATTTATATTTACTTACCTGTCTTTGATGTTCTTATGGCCCCGTTGCTTTGTCCATCCAATTCCTTCAAGTGAGAGCTTCATCTAGATCGTGTTGTATGACACTCTTCTTTATTGAATAGACATAGCACGTAGTCTTTTTCTGCAAAATATTAGTGGACACATACCCGAGGGAATATACAACATGGTTGAAGCAGGGGGTTGTTGTCCAAAAGTTCATAAGATTTCATCTATGCTAGCAAAAAGATGGTTCTTTGATTATTCTTAGCAATTTTTTTTTTTTTTCTTATGTCTTATAGCAAACTTTATTTATATGACTGCACTCTAGCATGTGGATCAAGGCAAAGGTAACTTGTAGCAAAAGAGAACGCGAATGATTTGATACTTACAGTTCTTCCATTAATGATAAATGAGCCGTATCTTTTGCACAAGGTTGGAGTTCATCGTATGCCTTGCTTCATCTCAGATATGAGTTCATCTCTTGACTTACCCCAATTGATTTTGAGAATTTTCTACATGGGTTAGTCCAACACAATAACCAATGTCTACACAAGCAATTCTTAGTTCAATAACCAAACTAAACTCCATGTCTAATTCAATTAAGGAAGGCCACTTAACCTAAGCACCACGCTTAATTTAAAAGCCTTTGGAAAATACCCTATTGGCCAATAGAGTACTCCCAAACAAAAGCATCCTATAGTAGAAAAAGGTAGCATCAAAGCACTATAGAGATATATTCAAATAGAGATGAAAGAGCATGATCAAGGTGAGGATTTTTTTTTCTTTTTAGATGCAAACATGGATGGAGGCAAGGAATTAAACATGCAATGGATCTACTATAAGAAAACATAAACTAAGCGGAGTGAATGCATGAGTTAATCAAGTAAACATGCAATGCAATGCAAGAAATTAACTGATAACTACTCAATCAACTTATAGTCCATGATCAAGACTTTCTCACCTTTTAATCATACTTACCACGATGTGTAGTTTCTAAGTACGTCACTTGAGATGTGTGCATTGAATTCTTGTGACGGCGACTTCTTCTTCAATCTTTACATGGTTAGAATAATATATATTTAAATGCATACCTTGAGATAGAAGGGTTCCAATGGTGATGAATCTTGAATGATCAGGCACCCCGGGTTCTTCAATCTTTCTTCTTTCCTTATCTTGTGGCATCTTGTCGGAAGATCGCTTAGCGACATCTTTTGTCCCTGTCTATTCCACAACTCAACAGAACAAGGGTAATCCTACTAGAGCTAGTGATACACTAAATTAGCAAACATCATGATCATCATTAGAATCTTTAGGCCAATTGCTTCCCCAAGAACGGCGCCAAAAAGCTTGTTGGCATTTGTTAAGTGCTAAAAGAATATGAAGGATTACGCAAGCGCATAGAACACCTACCATTGTAGCTTTTTCCTAGGATGAGTATTCTAGAGTATCGTATCCACAGGGAAGCTTTGGCTAAAGAATTCTAATAAGTCACAATCATGTATCCACTAATTTAGCAAACCACTAGACTATAGTGAGGAGGTAAGTGTTAAAGGTTAAGTAAATATCAAAGCATAAAATAATAACCTACCTAAGATATCAAAGAATAAATAAACTAATCAAAAGGTCAAAGGGAGAAATTAAGGTTCCTGGGCACTTTCTATTACTTAGGTTCTATGATAGCAATCATACTATAACACTTCCGGGACATCGTAACACTAGCCACGAAAGAGATGAGAAGGGGGCTAGGAAGCTCCGACTACGGTCCTACAAACACCAACCCGAACGTGGTGGAATACGTCGGCCATCAGGGCTGTCACCACCTGGGGCTACCACAAACTATCCGTGGGGTTGGGTGCAATCTCAGGTAACCTATAGCCTAGACACCAAGTCTATACTATAAATTACTACTCTAGCTACCATGAATAACTAGAGTCCTCAATACGAGCGGAGATCCCATGCAATAGCATAACAACTATACTTAACCATATATGTAAAACATGGAAGTCAATAGAGAAGATAAATATGTGAATCATAAGTCTTGTAGAGAAGATATAAAGACATACCATACTCTGAAGACATCTCCAGAACAAGAGCATAGCTCCACTCTCCTTTACTCTTGATTAGATCTAAGTTAGATCTAATCTAGTTCTAATTACATGTCTAATCTACTTCTAATTACATGGCTAATCTACTTCTAATTCACTAATCCCAGAGAGAGGTTATCCTTACATTGGGACACCTCTACAACTGAGAGATAATGAATAGAATGAGATAGAATGAATTAGGGTTTAACCCTGGGGTCAGGGGGTCTTCTTATATAGGCCTTGGCGATGAACGATGACCATTAGATCAAACCGACCTTGGCAACGGTGTAGATACAACCTCAAGGTCGGTGGTAAACCGACATACAAAGCTGAGGCTGACATGGACCCGGTCGGGCGGGCCGCCGGGGGTGGCATTGGCGGCCGCCGGTGGCATGCCACCTCGGCTTCCCATTTCTTCTAGTGTCCTCTGGTACCTTCTAGAATGTTTTAGTCCACTTTTCGGGTCGAGTTACTTCACGGTTAAGTCTTGTCATCGTATGTGAGATATATTCTGGAACTTTCTCCATTCTTCTCTTCATTTATCTATTAAGTCCCTGAAATTATATAAATCACCAAAACTCATGGAATTATGTTAGTTAAACCCCTAAACTTATGTTGATATTCATTTTAAGCCCTTATCCAAGTTTAGTTGACTAGTAATATTATGCTATAACACGTGTCCTTGATAACGTAGACGTGGTGTCTAAGTTATGAATCACCCTCGTTTGCTCGCAATCCACGGTAGTGAGGTAGGGGATAGGTGGTGACAGCCCTATTCGCCCATCGTACTCCTCCACGTCCGGTCGCGTAGTAGAGCAAGAGGCCGGCATCGCTTGGCAGACCAAGTGCACTCCGGATGCCCGAAGTAATACTCGATTAATAGAAAGAGTAGCCTGACTTAGTCTAAGTGCTGAAAGAACACATCACTCCTAGGATCACCTCCTATGCTTGACCCTTGATATCTAGAAGAACAGACTTAGCACCCGTTCCCTGTGGAAATTCGATACCTGGAATACTTCTAGGTGAAGTGCTACAACGGTACTTTTCGTGCGCTTGCGGACTTTCTTTGCTTTAAGCTAAGAAATACCAACAAGCATTTCGGCGCCGTTCTTGCGGAACGGTTGTCATTATAGTCTCGCAAACCTAGTCTATCAGTGCGAGCCCTTACCCCTCGCCATTCTTTTTTCATTTTTATTTCAAGTTAGTTTTAATTATGGAGCAACCACTTTCAAAAACCCTTTTGCTCCTAAGGGCGAGCTCTTAGAACCATGTCAATCTTCGAAGCCAATCACAGCTTCAAGATTTGAGCTCCGCCCTGGCTTTGTAGCCATGGTTTAGGTCCAAGCCTTTTTAGGTTTGAAATAGGAAAACCCATTGATAAAGCAACTATCTTACAGCTTGTGACATAACTACCGGAGGGTCGTTTTCACATAAAAACCCAGCGGAAGGAGGAGCTTTCCTAAACCATATTTTTGAGAACACTCTCCCGCTAGAACCCATCCGAGTATAACCCAAGCAGATCAAAGGGAAGTCTCTTCTACATTTGTTTAACCCGATACACCTATAGAGAGACCCTTGCTTGAACCAAAACCCAAGGGGACCGCATGGTAGGATCTCCTGTTTTTCGAGGCTAACCTTGCTGAGGGATTCAGTAACACCTCGAAATACGAACAATAGAAGAAACCACAAATCCCGACTGATCCTGAAACACTCTTCGATGAACTTTTCTCCATGACTCTATTAAGGATTGGTGGAGGTCATGTATAATCCTGCTATGGGTATAAATATTCAAATCCGTTGCACAAAAATGTGTCAAGGAATCCTTTAGAACCCAACCAACACGGGCTTTTGCCAAGGAACCATACATGACCGAATTCTTCTGCACAAGAATGTAAAAAAAAAAGATTTTTACATTTTTGATATCCAAAAAAATTTGGAAATTCCAAATGGGCATCCCTAAAAATTTTTAATTTATCAACATCCGGGGATGTAGATGTCAAGCTGGGGAGGAAAACATTTTCCATTACAGTCACATGAGAAGAAAAATCAGTGACAGACTCTCCCCATGAGTATGACACGCCCGAAGAGGTTAAGCTCTATGACAACCTTATTAGCCTCTTACAAGATTTCAAGGAGACGTGTTCATGCCAGAACATTCTTGACATGACACAAGAAATTCTCATGTGAAATTTGTTTCTGCTCTCCCTCATAAGGAAGGCAAAACAATAGTACACTAATGTCATAGGAAGTTTGAACGGGGATTTAAAAGAACTCAAAGACAATTTTTGTCTACCATTCTTCCCCATCAAACTCCCTACCAAGGACAATCCTTGATTTCAAATAGGATGAGAAAGAGTCCTATGTGTAGCCTAGGCCGGGCTTACTATGTTAATACACGCTGGCCTAGACCTGTCATTACCCAAGAGTATGTTTTCACATATCTTTTGTTCGGGTCTTGACATAGACACTGCCCTATGCCTTGACATGACCACTAGAGGGTCATTTATCGATAAAATTACGATGGAGCAAAGGAAGATCCTTAATCACATCTTAGAGAAGCACACTTCTCCTATCGTAAAAAACACAAACCCCACAAAAACCGGGGCATGTCAAACTTTGAGAAGCCCTCATCAGCTGAATCCGTACCTTCACCATCCTTAGGATCGACTGCTGAGCCCTCCTCCGAATCATGAACACCGAGGAATGAATGTTCCATCCCTCGGAATTCCCAAATCAATTCAAGGTTGATGACGAACCTCGAAAGCCGAGGTGTGCTTAGACATCCATCTCACCCTTGATTTTGATTTTCCGATGGGCTACCCTCTCACCTAAAAAAAGGGGGCCTATAGAGGGGAGCCATGATGAGAAGTTGGGAAGGATTGCTTCGCCTCTCGCCTAGAAATCCCAGAGGCGAAGCACCTTTCCAACCAAAACATGTTCGAGGAGGCAAAGTTCATAACTCCACTCGATTCACTTAAGTTGCTACCGCATCTTTGTGAAACGAAACACTGTCACCCTTGCTCAAACACAAGCCATGTCCCTCTGGGCGTTGTTCTTGACAATGGTCAAGATACAACATTTGTCTTTCATGACATGCCTTTTTGAGGATAAGAACTCATGTGCCATGGACATGCCCGAGGCACCAACTCTAGAGACCAAGATAGAAACCACTATTAAGCATGAAAAATCTTCCTCTGAGATCCTTCATGTTTCATGCTCACCTTCTTGGATCTTTAGAGCTTGCCTCAGTTCTGACCACGTGCTCCTATAAGGATCCCAACCTCCTCTTGATCCTCTTTCACAAACTCTCTGAGAGGATGGTTGTGTGTGTCCTCATGTATCACAAGTTTTGTTGATCTCATGGTAGCACGTTGGCACTAACCTTGCAGTTTGATCTTAAACGATCAATGCTTAGTGGAGAAGTTGGGAACTTCACCACCCTTGATAGCTGCAAGAAGAATTCCCACGGTCAAGCTTATGACCATAATCAAAGCACCTGCCGGGAGATACCCGGACTATCAAAAACAAATCATTACATATATTTTATCTCTCTTAATATTTTCATAAAAAACATATTTTCTCTCGATTAATAAAAAGCAAGAGCTTGTTGTCGATTAGCGTGCACCTTCGGGTATTCTTGTCGCTAACCATTTCAGGTGGAGATTGATTAAGAAGATCAAAAGAGGCACGCAATGCTTGAGAACATAGGGTCCACATCAACAAGAAACTTTGATGCTCATGGGTGATGGAACAAGCTCAAAAGGAGACCGGACCTTGCACACTTGACTTTACACAAAAAGTCCAAGTGTGGGGGGAAGATGGTGCGAATCTCAAGTTCCATCCTCCGTGGGGCCATAAAAAATGATGATGTCAGCCCTAGCTTGCAAAAAGAGAGAGAGAGGATATAAAAAAAAAGAGAAAAGAATTGAAAAAAAAAAAAAAAAAAAGAGAAAAAAAATAATATAAAAAATAGAAGAGGAGTGGAGGAGGTTGGCACCACATGATCAAGATGAATACAATGTGCCACGTAACTCCACCCTTCATCGCTTTAACAAGCAAGAAGGGCTCGCTCTCCGTCCTTTTGCGGCCACCATCATGGCCCATGGCCCGCACATACCGCGCGTGTGTGTGGCCTAGCCTTGAGAAGCACCACGGACATGGACATCATGCAAACCATGGCAACAACTTCGACATTTCATCCATTAATGTTGCCGATAAGTACATCCGGTATGCAAAGAAAATAAATGTTCACCAACTCATTTACTCATCCATGTCTCCATCATACAAAAAAAAAGGGTCATGCTTTCTTCGTTTATGTCATATGCTCTGGTTTGGATGTATTCACATGTGCGCACATGAAGAGATACATCATAGGCTTTTAAATTAAGCATGGTGCTTAGGTTAAAATAGCCTTCTTTAATCAAATTTTGACATGGTGTTGGAGTTTGATTAATGAACTTTGAGTTGATTTGCATAAATAAGAAAAGTAATTTATGCTTAGGAGATAAATTAAGGCTAGAGTTATTTTGCAAACTTTGTCTTAGGCCTGTTTGAGTACTAATGAAAGTTTGGTGAGCAACCTTCTAATAATGAACCAATAAAAGAAAATATAAGATAAAATAAAAAATAAAAAGGTTATCGCAATAAAAGCTCTACGATTGTTTAAACCGATAGAGCCATATATGTTTGTTTTTGTTTTGTTTTGTTTGTACGAATAAAACCAGGTACAAGACCAAGTGTGGGGAGGTCTCTCAAGCATACAAGGACACCCACCTGAGATCTCCCCAACGCCAATGCATAATCATCGAGAAATTTCACGATGGAGAAGGACGAAACGAATGACTACCATTAACTCCTTCCTTTTCAAACGACGGTTTGTGCAAAACTCTCACTCTCACATCTCCCAAAAGTTTTGAATGTTTAAATTTGAACACATCAACAAAACAACCTTTTGGATGCACACTTGTCCCCTATTTGTCATTTCTATCTTTATAATTTGTCAAAGGAACAAGTGTGGGGAGAAACCTACACATACTCTACATAAAGTAAAAATTCATATCCTTACGCATTCCCCTTTTGAACAAGATTAAAATGTATGATCATTAAAATGATTTAATCATCCTTGAGCTCCACCTCATTAAAATCCCTCAATGTCTTTTAGTCAGCATATATTTTATTTCTCACTAAAAGATAAACAAAACTTTTGAGGCTCCATCTCCATGCTATCCATTGACAAAATTGCATACTCTTTATTCCTCGCTAATATTCCTATGCCTTGTGAATTATCTATCATAGGGACCCCATGTTATCTAAGTAATTGGGATATGTGATATAGCTGGATGATTTGAACCTTGCTCTTTTATATGAACATGGGATTTGTTTTCAAAAATTCAAAATTCAAATAGCATGCTCCTCAATGATATGCAAATTCCTACTAGAGCCATACTGAGGTTTATCGAATGCAAAAACCTACCATATATATATGCTACTTATCTTTGCATTGAGCTTGTGTCAAGTCTTGTTGACCCTTGTTGAGATAGTTGTCATGCCCCCAAGATCAAGATCACGTACACGCCACATATATCAGCTATTCCTACACTGGGAATACGCTAAAATATGCTTTCGTCCACCATACCAAAAAGCTCTTACTCCTACCCTGGGAGTAGACACAAAAAGATATCTTAGAATTAAATACTCCATGCTATACCAGATAGTGATCTCTATATATTTGTGGTTCAAAGAGACATGGCTATGAAAAAAAAAAATATAGGGACACATGAAGGTCGCATGAAAAAAAAAAGTTGGACACATGAAGGTCCAAGAGTTCAACGAAAAAAAAGATGAGCACATGAAGGCTCATGCAAAAAGATAGCCATGTTCTCAAGAATAAAGTTTTCATAAGAGAGAGATCACTCATATCAAGGAGTATAGTATATATAGTATAGGTTCCACTTTATATCCACACACATGCACTTCTTGATCTAGGGGTATGCCATCCTTCTCCTTGGATCCAAGCTTTGGCCTAGCAATATATGCAGAGTAAGTATGCCCTCATATCTTTTCCCTACCCAAAGATCCATATAAGCTTTTTAGAAGTAGAAAAGAAAGAAGGCAAAACTCTCGTATGCCTCGGTGAGGAACCGTGACACAAATATTTGAGTGATCCGAGTGAATCATTCGAGGAGCAACGCTATATTTACATTTTCAAAATCATATGAAACCCAAGTTCCTGCACATATCTGCCGAAGCAAGGGATTTGAATCCATGATTGTTCCATAATTCAATTACCCAAGATTAATGTGGTAGACACATCAAATTTCACAAGTTTGGTGAAGCACGGAATAACTTGTATGCAGATTTTATTTCTTTGGAGGTAACCCGCCTAGTCTTGCACTTTACTCGAGGACGAGTAAAGACTAAGTGTGGGGGAGTTGTTGGCGGTCCTTATCATACACTTTATACCGCCAACTTAGTTATATAACATGGTGAACAACGTACTTTTTGCCACATGAACCTTTGCTATTAATCTAGTTCCACTTGTATTCGAAGAAAATATGTTTTTTTGCAGGCATAAACATGGAAACAGTAAAAAAAGTACGCCAAAAGGAAGAGAGAAGCGCACATCGAATCGGCGCTTTGGACAAGGGGAATGCCACGAGGCCAAAACCAACGCGAACTAGGCAAAAAACACCCCGAGGACGCGACCGGAATGGGCCACAAGCCCACCTGCCGAAAACCAGGCACGAGGTGGGCCAAACTCACGGCGGCCGCCGCAGCAGCGGCGCCCGCCGCAGAGGCAGATCCCGATCCCGCGGCGCTTTTGGCTTGACCAGCGTCCGAAGGAGGAGAGGGGGTTGCATGAAGGTGCTTTTTCGCGTTGGCGCCAAAAGATTTCCCGCCAAACTCCCGAAAGTCCCCAAGAATAAGGAGAACCCTCCATTTCCCTCTTGCTTTCCCTATATAAAGAGGCACATGCCTCTCCTTGTAACACACCAATTCACTCATTCACACACAAGTCACATTCAATAAAGGAATCCCACATTCCTTCACCATGTGATCCATCATTCGCCCCACATTCCTTCGGGGAATTACACTCCACGTCTCACATATAGGGTGGTTTAGAGAGTGCCAAGATACTCGAGTGGGAGTGAGAGAGTGAGAGGTAGAGAGAGAGGAGTAGCGACCCCGCGGTCCTGTGTGGCGAAGAGTTTGCGACGCCCATCGGGGGTCGGAGTGCCGAATCTGTCGGCTCCCGCCTCCATACCTTGTATCTCTACGGGTAACCTTTCGGCTTGGTGGAAGTTATTCGTGTCTTACTTTCAGTATCATTCTTAAGTTTCACGCTATCATTTATTTTATCGAGAATTACGGGAGCGTTGTTTACCTTCCGGTAAATGCTCTAGTAGAGGGCCCCTGATGAAGACGGGATCCCCTGATCGACGCTAGAGTAGTGACAAGTAACATAGACGTGGTGTCTAAGTTATGAATCACCCTCGTTTGCTCCGCAATCCACGATGCATCGAGGTAGGGGATAGGTGGTGACAGCCCTATTCGCCCATCGTACTCCTCCACGTCCGGTTGCGTAGTAGAGCAAGCAAGAGGCGGCATCGCTTGGCGGACCAAGTGCACTCCGGATGCCCGAAGTAATACTCGATTAATAGAAAGAGTAGCCCCGACTTAGTCTAAGTGCTGAAAAGAACACATCACTCCTAGGATCACCTCCTATGCTTGACCCTTGATATCTAGAAGAACAGACTTAGCACCCGTTCCTGTGGAAATTCGATACCGGAATACTTCTAGGTGAAGTGCTACAATGGTACTTTTCCGCGCGCTTTGCGGACTTTCCGCTTTAAGCTAAGAAATACCAACAGGATGCTACTTGTGATGCCATTTTTTTTCTTTCACTGTCATACAATTTTTTTCTTGCCTATGATGCTCTTTGTGATGCCAAATTGAGATACAACTAAACATATGCCACTTGCTGTGATGTTGACTCCGACCAAAATTGAGATGAACTTGGTACTTGTCTTCTTTGTTTAGTTAAAATTTAGTTGAAAAATGGACTGTCTTGCTACTATCTTGTTGTTTACTTCAAATTTAGGAGCATTTGACATGAATTTGGGAGCCTATTGTCGAAATCCTCGAAATCCTATGTCGTATACTATTTGGTCATATACATCTTTGTTGTTTGTTATGATTTGGGAGCCTATTGTCGAATTTGTGAGCATTTGACATTAATTTAGGAGCATTTGACATTAACATGAATTTGGGAGGCTATTGTCGAATTTGGGAGGTCGTATACCTGCGGTCATATACATGTTGTTGTTGTCACGATTTGGGAGCCTATTGTCGAATTTGACATGAATATAGTGGCTTTACGCCCTCCTATACACTTGTCTCCCATGTCCTAGCTTTCTTTGGTCCTAGCTATTTTGATTTGTGGTGGCTCTCTGTCTACCTCTTTTCTACCTCTACTCTCTATACTTATATGATGATCGAACTATTTGTATACTTAGTCCCGAGGCGTGGCATATATGCAATGATGTGAATCTTTTCAAAGTTGAGGCGGTGGCGATGATGAAATCTCCCCATACTCTCGTGAGCGGCTAAATGAGGACGGCTTGTATAACATATACAAGCAACCCGGTTTAGTCGCGATTTGATAAGGATAGTTGGGTACTTATGAGCCCAAATACACATTTTTACACAATTTTTTTGTATTTTTACACATTTTTTTGTAATTTTAGTTAATTTTTTGTTTTTTTTTTGTAATTACTCTATGTAAAATGGAAAACTATATATGTAATCATGAGAGGAATACAATAAATCTATGTTTAGAGATGACTCTGTGATGGCTCTAGTACAATAATTTCTTGTACTTTACTCTTCACTATAAATTACTATAATAGAATACTACGTGTGTTCCGTAGAATCCAATGGCATCCGAACCAACCGATAAAGATGGGTGCAATGGGTGGCGAGTGAACATGAGGAGGATGTGGCCTCCACGTCCGATTCTTCTTGACAGTGGATACGTGAGTGAAGAGTTGACACCACCGAGGCCACAGAAGAAAGCGTCCTAGGGAGGAGGAAATTGATCCGAGGCGGCAACCGAGGAGCCCAACACACGGGGTTCTCGAGTGGACAGCCTCGAACCAAAAACATAAGTATACGACAAACACAACGTCGTGTGCCTCATGTAAGTACCACGACTAATTTTAGTTCTTATTGTCGTGACAGTTACCATTGGTGCCTCTGGCGTCTCGAGTTTGGTGAAGAGAGCTCAATCGAGAGCGCAGGAATCGTCCCCACCCCGGCACTTCCAACAACCACCACTTCCAAGAAGTCAGGCTTGAAAAGAGGCCCGGCACGGGAGGCACAAGAAAGCTGAAGTGGTGCGTCATATATTGAGGATAGGGCCGCATGGAGAGCCCTTGGAGCCGAAGCTATCGGGGCCACCTTTAGCAGCGGTCTCCATTGTAGCCAAGGAAAATGTGCCCATCACTTACCTAGACTGGAGGAATGTCCTGAAGGAGCTGAAGAAGAAGGTGTGGAAAGGCGTGAATGTCCTGTTCCGTTATCCGGGGCGGAAGGGAGGCTTTGACAAAAAAGAAATGCAAGAAGCATGTGTGGTCCATTGCCCGGCAAAAGTGGTTCGCACCCTACGGAACAATCTGTACACAAACTATGTGCAGAAGGGCAAGTCACCCTTTCAAGCCTACAACTTCATAAAGCAACCGGTCTGGGATGAGTTTGTCAACCTTACGACTAGCGAAGAGTATGAGGCCAAGTCGAAAAATGGGTAAAGAACTTCGCATAAAAGAAGAACGAACTCCCCATAACCTCGGCATGGTAGGATATCTTTGGTCATAAAGGTGGATGGCGGCGAAAAGAAAGGGAGGACACCGAGAAAGGGATAGAGAATCCGTTGCTAGCCCTTCTGAGAGGGCACGTGACTTCTTCTATGCCCGTCGGCCCAAGAAGTAGAAGAGCGGGCAGCACGTCCAAGTACAATGACCCAAAGGTCGACGAGGTGGAGAAGAAGGTGATGCTTGTCAAAGAGGCCAAGGAGCGGGGAGTTCCAACCTAGGAGGGAGCACGGACGACCTGATCGAGGCAATCGGAAGACCGAGCACCGTGGCCGAGTTCGGGGCCGGGGGCTCGAGGATTAGCTAGAAGACCGTGGATTCTGGGCATCCGGCCAGCGGCCAACTACCACACGAGGCAGAGGTACAAGGAAAACCTTAGGATGCAAGGCTATGAGGAAGCCATAAAGGACATAGTCGAGAAGAAAAATAGAAGAGGTATTAACGACAAAGAGGTATTTCCAACATCAAGGTGTGAGTACGAGTGTCTTGGAGCCGGCAAGAACCCAATCGGCGATCACGTCGAACCGGCTGTGGGCACTCTCTATATACCCGTTGGCGGGAAGGGAAAGAAGAAGGAGGTGGCCATTGCCGTGGTGTGTCCACCACGGAGAGATATGTTGTACAATAACGAGCCGGTCCCACCCGACTATGTCTTCGTGCTGCTGTAATCCATAGAACCAAGCCTTGGTGATGTGGAGATCGACATCGGTGAACAAGGAGAAAGCGATTACTCAAGGACCTTCGGGTGGAGAAGCAGTACCTATGGAACAAGGAAGACATTGCCCTTTGGAAGCGGACACCACCTCGGATGTAACACCCGTGTTTTTTGCATCATTTTAAAAATCACTAAAAATTTGAACTTTTCGAATTACAACTAAAACTTGATTTATTTTCTGCTAAACCCGAAACCCTGTTTTTTGAAAACTTGCATTCAAACTCTTACCATATAGAAAATAGGAAACGTTGCTTGTTGCTTGTTGAGCTTTATGGTCGCAAAGGATGCAAGATAAGTTCTAGATTTTATTTATGGAAGTAATCGCATGAGAAAGGGTTTACAAATTTTCTCGGGAATAAAATACGAAACACGTGTGTACCAACATATATGTCTATATTTTTACCAAGCACCCTTAATAAATATTCTCGACAAATAAGTCATGGGAATATAAGCTGTGCTTGTGAAAATATTCATATATATATATATATGTCACACATGAAATAATAAGAATGGGAAAAAAAATGTGCGTACACATATATATTTATATTTGCATGAGCACAATAGAATAAATATTCTCCTAAGTAGAAGTCAAGAGAATATAGGCTCATGGGCTTGTGCAAATATTTGCAAAATATATATATACACACACACATAAAGGGAAATGGGGAGAAAAAGAATGAAGAATAGGGAAAAGGAAATAGAAAAGAAAAGGGGAAAGGGATTAGAAAGGGCTCTCGGGCTCATTCTCCTCTTCTCCCTCTTCGGCCCGGCCCGGTAGAGCCCCTCCTTCTTCCCTCCTCTTTCTCTTTCGCGGCAGGGCCCGGCAAAGCGGCGGCCCGGCACCGGAGGCCGGACCCGGCGCGAGCCCGGCTCTCCCAACTCGCCGACAAGGGGCCCCGCCCTTCTTCCTCCCCTCACGCGGCGTCCACGACCACGCGCCGCGGCCCCCTCTACGCTCCCCGTCCCGTCGCATCAAAGGGAGGCAGGCAACTCCGACGGCGCCCCGCTGCACCCAACCGCCCAATTGAAGGGAGCATTGATGGGCCGGACCCCCGGGAGCGGTCCCATCTGGCCGGCAGCCGAGCACCTTCCCGTGCGAGAGGTAGCTTAAGCGGCACCGCGCACCTCGCCCGGCCGGGGACGAACAACGCGACAACCGCACGAGGGCACAAGAGACAGCGTGCGCCAACACATAACGGCTGTCCTCGCGCCGCAGGAAGGCGAGTCAGCGCTTAGCGCCGATCCACGCCCGGCAGGACTGCCGCCATGGCGGGCGACAACGCCCGGTAGGGAAGACGCGACGACGGCCGGCCAGCTCCGCCGGAGATGGCCACGGCGCGCCCGACCAGCGGCGCACCAGCCCAAGGTCCACGGACCGCGAAGGTGCGGTCGGAAAATATCGACGGCGGCGAAAAGATCTCGCCGGCGGTGCTGCTCCCCGGCGCCCTAGAAATACCCTCACCCGCCACCAATCCGCCTTGCCCCAACCACTCCGAGCTCCGCGTGATGTGGAACACCCGGTGCTCGCACTCCCCCCCCCTCTCTCCCCTCTCTCGCCCACCAATCCATTTTTCCCCAACTTGGGATTCCGCCGTCGCCGCCGCCCGGCTACAAGCCCGCCGCCGTTGTGGTCGTCTTCCAGTCCAACTGGCATTTGGTACCCTTCCCAAATCCCTCCTCTTTCTGTTTCCCTCATCACTGCTCCTATTGTGTAGTTGTGTGCCTCGATGGGCGCCACCGTCAAAAGCGCCGCCTCGTCGCCGCCGCCATGGGGAAAGCGGCCTCCTCCGTTGCTATAGTGCCGACGGGGAAGGGACCAGGGCGACAAGATGACTCGAAATGTCTCCCACGGCGAGGCGGGGCGGTCGAGCGAACTCCGGCCACCGCCGCCGCCGTGCGGGCAAGCCAACGGGCGGGACCCCTTCCCGTCGGGCGCCCGTTACTCTGTTCGGCGCGGCGTCAAGGGAGGTCGATGAGGCGATGCCATGTGTCACGCCGTCTACGGCCCGGCCACGGTGCCACATCAGCGGGACCCACGGTCCATAACCCGGCCATGTCAGCCCACGTGGCACAAGAAGGGCCACATTTCGTCATGAATCTGACACACACGGCGGCAGCGGGGTACACTATGTAATTACTAGGTACACCGTATCCGTACCGCGAGGGTTGCAAAGTGTACTTTCCCGACTCGAGAAAAATTCCCAGAAAAATTTGTAAATTCATTATTTGATTTATAGAATTTTATCATGTAATTAGTTCCAATATTATTACATGATAAAATTATATTATAATATTACCCTAATGATTTAATTAGGGATTAATATTATAAAATCCATATCTCATGCATACTAACTCCGTTTAGGTGTGAAATGACTTCCATAATTCATCTAAAAATCTAGCTCTATGCATCTAACCTATTGCCACCATAATGTTCTATGTTTGCCTTGTATGCCATAGTTCAAGCTAGGTTTTATTCGACGTTCACGCCGTAGTTCTACATCGACCCGATTAGGAGCTTCCGTCGAAGTAAGCTAGAGGCGTTCGACGCCGTGCGATTTGTAAGAACCTCCCAGGGCAAGTCCTTACCCCCCTTAATCATGACCTTAATTAATATGATGATATAATGATGAAGATGAGGATAAGTTGATTAGTATAGCGTGGTATGAGCGATAGTGTAGCTATGGAGCTAAGCTAGGAGGCGTACTCATCCACATTATCTACGCTCATACGTTATAATTAAAGAATAATAAGAGATCGCCTAATGAACCCTAACCAACGAAAGAGGTGAGTGGTGGTAGTCAGTAGAGCCTAAATACCACATCGGGAATCGCCGCGAGGGGTTCTGCGGAGAGATACTCGCCTCCCTAAGGACGGTTCATATACCTTCTACCTAGTGTAATATTTCGTAAGGCCACACACCGATATGGGACGGCTTGATTCCACACCCCGTTGGGTTGAGGTATAATTCAGAACCAAGGTGGCCGGAGCAGGCGAACGACCTATTAGGAGCAGACATGGGGAGAGTGGCCCCATGGTCCGGTTGGCGTGGATGCTGAGTGATCTTCCACGTAAGTGTTTGGGCGTAGTGGCGCAGTGCTAGATGCACATATTGATGATTAATGATTGGGTTTGGTGTTGACGGTATAGGTTGGGTAATAAGGTATTACACACGTAAAGCCGTGGGTGATTTGGTATCACCATATTGTCTAGGATGATGCATCATCCTTTCCAACCCCTGAGAAGTCGTGGGGAGGATTATACCGATGTACCTAGGAGGCATCAAGCGGGTGCGGGATCTTGTTGGACCACCTTTGACCCACCGTACATGGAAGAAGATGGCCCATCATGTGGGGAAAGTGTACAACCTCTGCGAGTTAATTGAATCTATTCGAATAGCCACGTCCTTGGAATGGGCAAGTGCTAGGCCTGAACATCTATGATTAGATATACACTTTGATGATGACTAACTTTTGTGGTGCCATGGCGGTGATGACATGAGACAACCGGGGGAACTAGCGAGAGCAGTTTTAGAGACTTCTGCTAGGGCCCAAACCCTTAATAATTACAACCCCACAGTTTGGGACTTCTTTTAATGCGTTTGTACTCACCCCTCTTTTTTCTGGATATCGGCACATGTGAAGGTAAGATCGGCGACAAGGTAGAGGACCAGCGTATCGTAGTAGTTCGTAAGGTGTTTGCTTAGGAGAAGGGCGTTGAAGCCCAGATTTCATCCATGCACAAATGCACTTTGTGGAGTGCGGGCGGTGTCATAGTTAATCCACCGCTTCTCGGTTGGCCAACTCGATATTGTAACCCAACTTGGTGACCCTTCGTCGCCCTTGTAAGCCCCTTTCCATCCTATATTTCTATAGCTCGGTTTACTATTAATTCTGCTTACCATCATCCATTTACTAATAGGCGTGTTTGTGGCATGATCTGGCGCAAACACGTGTGATTAACGACCCATTCAAAGTGGGGGCGTGACATCGGACGGCGGCGCCCGCGAGACCCTCCTCCTTCTCCCCGGGTGGTGGCGGCGATGAGCGATGATGATAACAACGACGATGGTGGCGAGGTGGCGGAAGTCCTCGTCCGAACCCACCTCGGAACAACGAGAAGGAGAAGACGGCGGCAAAACACCTGATTACGGCTCGGGCGCGAGAACACCTTCTCCTCCACGTGACAAGGGGCTGCCGCCCTCCCCACGCCATTCAAGCGCCCAATGGTTGAGGAGGTTTGAGAAAATGTGCCAGGTATAGCAAAAAAACACATGGCTAACTTGTACTATGCATTAATTGGTCGCTAATGTAGTTCAATTCACATGCATAGGATTGTCAACACTGCCTCATAACAGTCAGAAGGAAGATGAGGTCGAATGTTCCCCAAAGCGCCGAAGAAGAAGAAGCTATCAAAAGAAGATGAGGAAGTTCTTGCCCTGACCACCAAATACTTAGATGATGCGGACGGGGCGAGCTAGCGGAGAAAGAGAAGGACCTCCGATTGGCTAAGATGAACCCGGGGCCTGTGAAGACCGGCAGTACTAGGTAACGTATATGCATGATAATCTCAACCAAACTTAGCTAGACATATTACATTATGCATACGTAGCTAGAAGATGCTAACCTACATCTCCTTACGTATAGGAATTATATACCCTATCGGCGGGGGACAATGGTTCAGCCCGGACTACCCAGACTACTTTGAGCTTGGCAAGTTCATGGTGCCCAAGGGCCCGACTAATCGAGGGCGAGGAGTGGGACACTCGCGGGTTCCATCGATTATATTAGCATGCAACTGATCGGGGGGTGACGGAGTTTCATTTGAGGGTTCCTAAAAGAGCTCTTTAACTTGGGCGAAGATATTTCACCGCCAATAGGCCGGACGAAATGTGGCGGTTGCTCTGGCGCCGGGACCTCGACCAATCCATTGTCACACTCTATCTTTGCGTGAGTTTGTTTATGCATTACCCGCTCGTACACCACTAATTCTAGCTCTCGATCCTATAATGGCGTGACCACATGTGCTTGCGGGATGCAAGCATTGATAACTGAGCGAAGAATGAGCCAATTGTGTTTCTATGTCCGGCGTATATAGGCGTGGCGTATTTTTCTCATTCTTGGATGGAGAGCGAGGAGGAACGAAGAGCTCAAGAAGTTGGGCAAGGCCGAACAATATAAACACTATAAAAGATTGGCCCGATGCAAAAGTTAGAGATGGCGGACTATATACGTAAGTGCATGAAGAAGGTCAAATCGGAGGTCGGTTGTCTCATTGCGGCCCAACATATCAAGTAAGTCAAAAGCAATACTTTTTATTTTTTGAACACTTGGAATCTATTTCTAATCAAATAAAATGGTGTAGCTGGCGGTATACAAACAACGCACACATTGGCCCTTTGGATTACTTGGATAATCTTCCCTCGGGATGGATGTGCCCTTAATTTGGACTCATTGTATGATCGCCAAAAGGCCTCTATAAACATTTTGAAGAGGCCCTGCAGAATGTAAGTCACGACACTTGTATACTATTTCATACCACAAACCGTAAGTCATGACACTTTTGTGGGATTTCGCTGGGGCTTACAAGGATTACTTGAAAGACCCCGAGTCATTCGATCGGAGGCACCGCATATGCAAAGAAAAACATAAGGACCAAATGAAGATCAGGCGAGATTACGAGGTATACGTAGCATTACTCTCGTTTGCTCGTCCATATTGAATGGTCTCATAATAATCTAACCATTTTCTGGTACATATATCGTGCATGCAAGGCGGTGGCGACCCTACGCACCACCAACTTTGTGTGGTTTCTATACCTGTGCGTACATATCCCGCAGTTGGCGTGTACCGTACTACGTGGCGCGGTGACGAAGAAAAACCACGCCGGATGTTTGGACGAAAGACTTAGAGCGACATTACGTTCAAGAAACTGGTTAGCGCCATGTAGGGGCGTCATTGAGGGCGTTGTGCTACCTAGGCCATTTCTTCGACCCTAAGAGCGACCTTGCCACAAAGCGAGCTTATGGGAACTACGGGATTTGGAGAAATAAGCTAGACACCTTGTAACAAATAGCGCGCTATAAGCGTCAAAATAAGCGGCGCTATAGCAGCTAGAAGCAGTTGCCGCGATGTTGTTTAACGCTATAGCGCCAAATAAGCGGCGCTAATAAGCGCCGCTATAGCGTTTTCGCCGGGCTTCCGCTAAATTCCATAGCCGCGATTTAAAAAAAGGGACTAGACATGAAAGACTATACGTGGGATGGCCCTTCTTTTCGATTAGATGTCATTTGTAAATACTTTGTAACCTAAACTTGATTGATCAATCGATCGTTCGATCGAGTTTGTAAATTGTGATGGTGATCACTTTTAAACTCTAAGTGCTTTAATTGAATGTCCATGTTAGTTGAATGTCGAATTGTGATGCATGTTCAAGATTTATGTCAATATTCTCTTATTTTATTATTTAATATGTGGTTTAAATCATAATTTATAATTTTATAATATTTTGAATTTTTTTTTATTAATCCTGAATTAATTAACCGTGGCGGTCTTTTAACAAAACCGCCATGGTTATACATTAACCATGGCGGGCACATAAAGATGCCCGCCATGGTTAATACATTGACCCTAGCTCCGTGGCCCGGTTCCTATGCCCGCCCGCGAAAAATCTAAAATGTCCGCCACGGAAGTTCATTCCTGTAGTAGTGAGACGGCGCTGAGGCGGCAGAGCTCCTTGGCCGGGAGGCGTAGCAGGATCTCATACAACACGTCCGTTGGCAGCAGGCCGTCGTCGTTCTCGTTGGCGAGGGCGACAGGAGGAGCAGAGAGCTCGGTGGGCTTCTTCCGACAGCCTAGTAGTGACGGCATCTCTGAAAGCTGATGTGGATTGGAGCCGTGCAGCTTGCCGGCATTGGTAGGTATTTGGTGTTGGCGATGGAGTCTCGGTACGCGCGAGAAGGATTTGTTTAAATAGCCACTAGTTTGGCTGGTTGGGCAGTCGGACTCGAACTCGATTCGACTTCGGTTTGGCTTCCAGTCTTATCTGGGCCGGTTATTGCATTGGCCCGGCGGCCAGCACATGGCGCACATAGTAGTGGCACATCCTCTCTTAGGGAAATATGCGAATTTCGAATGGAATTTTCTCGGTAGACGTTCTAAGAGTAACTCTAAAGGTCTCTTTATATATTCTTTTTAATTACAAGAATAGAGATTTTTTTGGAAAGATACACATGAATAGCTTCTGTGAGAGCAATTATAAAAGATTCTTTATATTGTTTCTAGTTTTTAGAAACATAATTTTTGATTAAAAAATCTTACAAAAACTTCTTTAATTAGATCTTTGAATATACACGTCCACTATTCTAGATTCCTCGATAGTCAAAAATGAAGAGCGAGGATATATGGCTATCTAGAGTGTGCATAAGGTGTTCAAATGTCTCTCCAAATTATGATTTAGAGAGTAAATTTTAGAAATACTCTAGAAGATATTCTAATTATATATCCAAATATAGGTTGGCTTTTTTTTTTTTTTGGGTGGGGAGGGGGGTGTGGGGTGAGGTGGGTGTTAGGAGTGGCCTTCGGCCTGGGCCGTTGGTTCTTGCGCATGTGACAGGTTAATCCTCAAACAATGAAAAAAAGTTGACACAAACCGTAAGGACAGAAACAATGCACTAGTTTGGTTCAAGGAAAAAAAAAAAAAGAACTATTCTTATTGCAAGCTAGTTAAGCTGGATTAGTCGTTAGGAATGGCTCCAACCAAGGCAGAAGTGTTGAAATATTAGGCAATTTCCATATTAAAACCATAATATAAATCATGACGAACTGATCGAAGCATGATTCAAAATCATATCACAGATCATAGCATGATTCAACAACATATAGCATAGCACGATTATAGCAACCAGTGTAAACACAATTCATACACTAGACAGATTGAACATGATGAACAATAAGATTAGATCGTAGGAATAGTACCTGCTGTTCGTAGATGACAGCATGATGGAGAGGTTCCTGAAGGCGAAGCTGAGGTCCTCTAGGTCGATGTCGCTGTTGTCGATTAGCGGCAATGGAAGACTTTGAATCAGCCGACGATGAAGACGACGCCGGGACATAGCGCCCGCGGGTTCTTGACGGAAGACGGGCCGTGACGAAGATCGAGAGCAATCGAGTGAAGAGTGCTTCCCAAAAACCTTATTCGTCTTCTCCTGCTATAGGATCGAAAACACGACGGTTATGGGGACCTGCTCGCCCGGTCGCTGGTGCACGCGAACGATCGGGCTGGAGACGTGGCGACGGCGGCGCAGCAGCGAGAAAAGGCAAAACCCTAGCTTTCGATTAGATGCGTTTTAGCGTGGCAGGTGATCTTCTTATATAGTCCGGGTAAACCAACCTCATGACATAGTCGTGATCTAAATCATTTAGGACTCTGCAAGGCGAGAAGCCAGATTTCGGCAGACCATTCATGCAGGTGCCGCACGCCCGTGCCCTTCGCCCCGCCTGGCCCAGCCAGTCAGAGCGAGTGCGTGTGGACTTCCTTTTCTCCTTCTCACACTAGACTTGAGAAGATGAGAACAACTTCCATATTTAAGTTGGTTCAGTCTACCTTACTAATCTCCGTTGCGCAACGCATGTGGATCGGCACCTTTGCCACCTCGGAGGCAGCCGCGTTTGCCTACGACGAAGCCGCCTACTCCATGCGCGGCCCCGCCCCGGTGCTCAACTTCCCCGTCGAGCATGTGGAGGAGTCGCTGTGCGCGCACTGGGACTGGGGCTCAGCAACGGTGCCGCGGGGGACTCGTTGCATCCGCAAGCGCTTACGGAAGAAGAAAAAGATGGCGGACGCCGGCAAGGAAGACCGCCATCCATTAGCAGAAGCTAGGGAACAGACGGCGACGGCGGGTCATTGGCGGCACTACAAGCAAAAGGAGAAGGTAACCGGTGTGCTAGAGCTCGAGGACCTCGGTTCTGACTACTTGGAGGAGCTGCTTGCCCTATCTAATCAATGTAATGAAGAATTCCAATTTCCAATAATGAGAAATCATGGTATGATCTTCTGATGCATGCATGGAGGATAGTGTGCACCCATTGTTGTACGTCGTTTGTCGCAGTCACAAGGATGACAAGCACGGATCGAGTTGAACAAGTCATACTCATACTCTCGGAATTCATTGGCACACAAAGGCAGGTATATTGCTACATGTCAGCCATCTCACCTCGTCTCATACAATGCTACATAGGATTTTTGATGATGTGGAGGAAAGAGATAGTGAAAGAGAATGAGGTCGCAGTATCATGAGCTAAAATTTTGGAGTAGAGACAACTATTATACTGTATGAGTTGTTATTGTCATGCACCTCACAATCCTATTTTTTTCTTTACCCATAAATTAAGGAATTGCACGTTACTATGAGACAACTTAAAAGGACAACCAATGTACGTTAGTTTATTAAGTCGTCTTAAATTACATGTCACTACATGAGACGAAGTTACGAGACAACACCAATGTACCTTCCCTAAGCAAGACTACTATCGCCAACTTTTGCATGTTGTGTTGATAAGGGCACTCCCAACCTAGACTCTACGGTAGAGTACAAATCCATTAATTACACCGCAATGTTGGCAAGTTGCTGATGTGGCGAGACATTTATTGAAGAGAGGGGAAAAAATGAAGACTCTCATTTGCTGATGTGACGAGACATTTATTGAAGAGAGGAGAAAAAAATGAAGACTTCGTTTCTTATTTAGACATCGAGTCTTCGTTATGTTCGAGGCCGCAGGACTCTACTGGACTCGCAATGGGGAGGCCAGAGTCGATTCCATGGATCCCGTGACGCCACCGCAATTCTCCCGCTGCGGTCCTCGCCATCTCCCGGCGCAGTAGCCCGCCTTGCGATTCCTCCCGCGCGGTCCTCGCTATCTCCTGCTCGCAGCAGCCCGCCTTCTCCCACGCGCTCCATCTTCACAGCCCGCTCTCACTCAATCATCATCTCTGGTTTCCGCAGAGGCGCCGCTTCCTCCCAAATGCGGCCCCTCCAACTCCCAGCCTCTCCTGCAATCTCCCTTCGATTCCATCTCCTTCCCCATCCACAGTGATCCAAGAGCATCCTCAAATCATGAATCGATTAACAAAGACGACTCCTCGGCGAGGAAAAGGTGTTCCTGCAAGCCGGGCACCTCAAGCTCCAGTAGCCGGAGCTGCTGCAAGCCGGAGGCCTCAAGCTCCGGTCGCCGGAGCTGCAGCAAGACGGGCTCAAGCTGGAGAAACCGGTGTGATTGAAGATGCTTGTGTTCTCGAACCGGTGGTTCCCCCATTGGTGTATGGTGGCCAATGCCATCTCCTACCAATGGTAAATAAACTCTGACTGAACCTACATATTTTTTGCTGATGTTATTTGCGGTTCCTGAACCGGTGCATGCGTTAGTAAATGTTCACTTATGGTATTGCTTTGCCTGAACCTATATATAGCATTGCTTTGCCAATGCCATCTCCTACCGAAGGGTAAATAAACTCTGAATGAACCTATATATATAGTATTACTTGGCCTCTCCTAGCTGATAATGTGTGTTGGATTTGTCCAATTTTGGCGAAGAAATAATTGATTACAGCATGGAAAATCATATAGTTGCAGGTTATAACCACCAGGAGGGTTCTCAAATTTTCTGCAGTCAAATACATTTGCTAACCATCCTAATGGAAATGAAAATTTTCACTTTGTTGGTGCTGGATTGAGTCAATATATCTTCAGTTTCACCAATTGCTACAAGAACTCCCACTCCGGCACAGCAAACTGTTGACATAGAGCATGATATAGATGCATGATCTAGAACAGCCAACCATTTGAATCGATTGGTCCCTGAAGACATACGGCTGGTAGGTTGAAACCATGTGGGTTTCATGCGGATGAAACTCTTTATATATCTCTCTTCATATTAACCCATCAAGTCATGAAATCTGCTGATGTGTTATTGTATTAAATCCATTATGAAACCCAGAAATCCTCACCAAGACTAGTGTAAGGCAATGGTTGTGCCTTCAAGCTGCGTTGCCTGGCCAGACGGCAACTCAGCCCATTGATTTTGTGCCTTCTGCTGTGATCCAGCTTTAGAATTGCTCGGCGGACACACCACATGTCTATATAGTACTTTCCAAAAGTCACTGTGATCCAACCCATATAACGATTCCATGATCCAATTTATGACGACAAAATAAAAGTAACAATTATACTACTAATAATATGACAACTTGCATGCGCCATGGAGGCCAGCTGCGTAGCTGAGATCCATATATGTTGGAAGACGACGAAGGCGAACCCAATGCAAGGCTCAGCTCTGGAGGCCTGACGAGCACAAAAGGCTTCCTAGATGCATGCTCACGGAGAGATAATCTAGCATACTAGCTAGCTTGGCATACATGTTTGTTCTTGGATCGTATACTCCGGCCATGACCAGCCTTTCCGGATCGGCTCCCCACATGACTATCCTTCCGTCCTCCAAAACATGCAGTGGGCGTGGAGGCCTAGATGAATGACGATACTTGCAGCCGGGTGCACACTGAATCGAATATCTTTTTTGTTCCAGAGCCTTTTGTCGATGTCGTCCATGTCTTCTAGAAACCATATATCCATTGAGCAATCACAGTTCTTGTGATGTGCAGTGACCAGGCAGCCATCCAACACACATAACTGGAGGCTCTCCATGTCTTGACTGAACTTGAGCTCGTTGTCGGAACAATTGCTGCTCAGTGGCCCGCGAAGTGTGTTTGGCCTCCACTCCTCTGTCGCCAGATCGAAAGCGAATATGGCATCCGGCTCAAAGTCGGCATGGTAGTAGTAGCCGTTGGAGGGTCGTCTCAAAAAGTAGGCAACCCCGTCTACGACCACCCTTTCCCTCATACACGAGGATGAGGGGCCTCCCACGGGCGGGCATGGCCGTGCCCGCCACCTTATTGCTCCACTATCGTCGGCAGTGACGGCGTGGCCGGACACGGTTATGACGTGGCATGTCTGCGTGATGAGCTCTTGGCCTAATAGTACGTCATGCAGGCCCGTGTAGTAACCGTTGGTCCGGAGCGCCTTGTACTCTCCAGTGGAGGGAACGTAGCCGAGTAGTGATGGGGACGACCCTCTGTACGACGCACGGTCTTGGGCCAGCTCGAGCGCTAACGGGATCGAGCCATCCAGCTGGAGCTCGACATCTATGCCGCCGTCAGGCAAGGTGGCGACCACTTCGCCGGCGACCGGATCGAGCACAAAGCTGAGATCTCCTATTACCGGTGAGGCACAGATCAGGCCGAGGTCAGTGGTCAGAGTGTGCACTCGTTCCGGCACGTGTAACCGTCTGACGATGTTGTAACTACAGCAGCTGAGGTCAAGAAGGTGGACCTCGTTGTTCTTCCACATGGCAGCGACGAGCAGCGGGTGCCGGGAAGCGTGGGCCTTGGCGAACACCGGGTCGGAGGTGAGCGATTGCCATGACCGGCAGACGACGCGGAGCCGGCAGAGCTCCTTTGCCGGTAGGCGGAGCAGGACCTCGTACAGCACGTCCGTAGGCAGCAGGCCGTCGTTCTCGTCGTTGGTGAGGGGACCGGAGAAGAGAGCTTGGCTTGTTTCTTCCGACGACCTAGGGTTGACGACATCTCTGAAAACAGATCGGGTGCTGCTAGTCGTGCTCCTGCACGCGTGCGAACTATTCGTTTAAATAGATTAGATAGCAGTTTGGCTGGTCGATCGGGCAGTCGGACTCGAACACTCGATTACGAGTAGGGGTCGGAGCGGACTTCAGTTTGGCTTCCGGCCACTAATCTTATTTGGCGCGCGTGCGCTGCCAAATATATCGGTGCACGGACGCGTGCGCGCGTGTCGGGCTATTAGATGAGGTGCGCCGCAGCATGCGTCCCTAGTGAAAGCATTCCCCTCGTTGTCTTGCGCTTGACAGACATAAATAGAAAGCGGACCCCATGAGTTGTTAGATCTGTCCTTTATTTTTGAAACGAATTTCAAATTTTAAAATGTAATAACTTTTCGTCAAGCATCTGTTTTTCAAATCCGTTTGCACCATCGCGTTTATTATAATGAGATCTATAAAACTAGATCCATGTTGAATATGTTTTGATATAATTTTTTCACGATGACAAAAATTTACATCTAAAGTACAAAGTTTTATATCCAAGAGTACAAAGTTTTATTGTTGGAGTACAAAGTTTCAAAATTTGGAGTGTAAAGTTTTTGCTGAGATTAGAGTTGATGGTGTTTGTTGAGATTAGGGTTAACACCGTATCTTTGAGACTAGGGTTTATGGTGTTTGTGAGATTAGGGTTCATGACTTTTGCTGAGATTAGATTTCATGGCGTTTGATTTTGATGAGATTAGGATGTTCATATCGTTTGATTATTAATTTCATATATCATATAATATAAGATAAAATATTTATGAATTTGGTAATTTTATTGTGATTAGGGTTCATGGCGTTCTTTGAGATTATGATTAATGTCGTTCTTTGAAATTAGGGTTGATGGTGTTCTTTGAGATTAGGGTTCATGGAGTTCTTTGAGATTAGGGTTTGGGGCGTTTCTTTGAGATTAGGGTTGATAGTGTCTGCTTTGAGATTAGGTTTTATGGAGTTCTTTGAGATTAGGGTTTGGGGCGTTTGCTGAGATTAGGGTTGATAGCGTCTCTCTTGAGATTAGGGTTAGAAGTGTTTGCTTGAGATTAGGGTTCATTGCATTCTTTGAGATTAGGGGGTTCATGGTGTTCTTTGAGATTAGGGTTAATGGCATTTACCGAGTCACTAACTGATTTTTTAAATTTAGTGTTTTGGGGCAAGTGTCCTTTTAATTGCATGCCCCCTATCGTGCAATGGGTTTTGGGGCAGGTGTCTTTTGAAAAGCATGCCCCCTACTAGACAATAAGTTTTGGGGGTGTGTCTTTTAAAGAAGCATGCCCCTACTAGACAATGAGTTTTGGGGCAGGTGTCTTTTAAAGAAGCATGCCCCCTACTAAATGAGTTTTGGGGGCAAGTGTATTTTGAAAAGCATGCCCCCTACTTGGCAATGGGTTTTGGCCTAAGTGTCTTTTCAAAAAGTATGCCCCCTACCGGACAATGGTTTTGTACTTTCACTTCCATATGGATGTGAAACCATTCCCCGCCCATTTACTTTACCCACAAATCCGATTTCCCAAAAGAGAAAATTCTAGCTTGTAGACAATAAATTATTTGGCCCAATAAAACTAGACAGGAGAAACTAGAAAACAATATGGGTGTGCAGAAAAAACTTGGCCCATAAAAGCCTGGACAGCGCTCACTGGGGACACTAGGCCGCGCGCAGCTTGGTGAAGTAGTGCGCGTGCACCAATATCTCAAGTAGCGCGCGTGCGCCGCTAGCTTTCCTGGTGCGCGTGCGCCAGGGAGTGTCGCCCGCTTCCGGCCTTATCCTATGTGCCCGTTATTGGCCTGTAATAGTATAGTACTAAATTTGAGTATATATATAATACGAGGAAAACTTGCAATATAACTCTCAAATCTGCATCAATATGCATTGCACTCCGAAGCAATGAACATGTGGGGGAGGCTGCGGAGCTCTCCTCCTGATTTGAGCAGCTCCAACAATAAACTTTTGAGCAAACTATTGTTTTTCATATTTTAATAGAAGAGGGAGAAAAGCTACTTCTTGATCAGTAACTAATTCAGCTCTTACATAGATTTTAATATTATGCATGTAAGATTCTTCGTGTTAAAAAAGCTATGTGCTAAAATTATCATTATTGAAAAGAAGTTGTCCTTGCCGAGCTATGTGCTAAAAATTATCATTATTGAAGAAGTTGTCCTTACCGTAATTAGCTATAACTATTGCGGCTGTCCTTACCATAAAGAAAAGAAAAGTAGAAGCCTACTAATTTAAATTATATACTACTAGCGAATATGTAGCGTTGCAATAGGGCGTATAACTTATGCGGCTAAATGAATAATTTGAGACTTGAGATTAGTCTTGTGTTCCAATTTCATTTAAGATTATTTGAATGTATGCTATGGCTTGAACATATCCATTGATCATGACATGTGTTTTAATTTCTCTTGTATTTAGATGTCAAGACTGGATTTTCACATTGCCTACCCACTATACTAACTCGTAGTATGTGCATGAGAGGCTTGACGATTTTAATCAATGATCACATTATACACTCTCTAACAGTCAGGCCCGTGCTAGTCCATTCTGACTGTAGGGCCCTTCATGAGCCGCACCCTTGGCGTGTTGTGCCGGCATAGGCCGGTCCCAGTCAGCTATTCAGACGCGGTTGTTTTCTACTTCCACACTTCACTCCCATGCGTATAGGATCCTATTTTTCTTTTTCTCTTTCCTCCTTATCCAACCACACCGGTCCTTCCGCGCTCATGCTCATCTGTGCCCAACACAAGGCACACACCCGCGTTGACCAGAGATAGCGACGTTTGTCCCCCACACACCAGCCTCTTCTTATGGCCTTGCGCAGCCTCCAAAAATCCTCGCGCCGCCTCCACTTATGTCGCCTGCACAGGTCCTTGTGTCGGACACCTTCCATGCGGTCGGGCCAAATCGACCATGGGCGCGCCTATCCCTATCCGGCGTGCACGCGAAAAGACGTGGCTAGGTGTGCGTGCAGATGGTCGGACACGCGTAGTCAGGCAACGAGACGACCATCCTAGCCAATGAGGCCAGAGATGGCAGCGCCAGCAGACTTGGCTAGCGGCTTGGAGTTAGCGGCGCGTGCACCCTGGGCGCCCTGGTGTTGACACCAGATTTTGGTCAATGAAGTTGCAGCCCAAAAATCGTGGAGAATAGAGATTGCCAACTTGAAGGGAAGAAAAGAGAGATCAGCAAAGATGACGACAGCAGAGTCGGCAAACGACTGATCCAATTTATGTACAACAAACATAAAAGTAAAAATGACTACTAATATGACAACTTGCATGAACCATGGAGCCTGGCCGTGTAGCAGATCTATATATGTTGGACAACGACGAAGGCGAACCCAATCTAAGGTTCAGCTTTGAAGTACTCGAGAACACAAAAGGCTTCCTAGATGCATGGTCACGGAGCAATACTCTTGCATACTAGCTAGCTTAGTGTACCTGTTTGTTCTTGGATTGTATACTCCAAGGACCATGACCGGGCTTTCGGTTCGGGTTCCCAGATGACTATCCTTCCGTCCTCCAACACATGCATGCAGTGGGCATGGAGGCCTAGTTGAATGGCGGTACTTGCAACCGGGTTCACACTGAATCGAATATCTTTGGTTCCAGACCCTTTTGTCGATGTCGTCCATGTCCTCTAGAAACCATAGATCCATTGAGCAATCACAGTTCTTGTGATGTAGAATGACCAGGAAGCCATCCAACACACATAACTGGAGGCTTTCCCTCTCTTGACTGAACTTGTGTTCATTGTCGTAAGAATTGCTGCTCAGTGGCCCGCGAAGTGTGTTTGGCCTCCACTCCTCTGTTGCAAGATCGAAAACGAATATGGCATCTGGCTCGATCGCCTTGATGTCGACATGGTAGTAGTAGTTGTCATTGGTCGGTCGCCTCAAGAAGTAAGCAACTCCGTCTAAGACCACCCTTCTCCTCAAACATGAGGATGAGGGGCCTCCCACCGGCGGGCATGGCGGGCTCGCCACCTCATTGCCCCATCGCCGTCGGCAGTGGACGGGCCTTGCCGCATTCACGGTTATGACGTGGCATGTCCGCGTGTGATGAGCCGACCAAATAATCCGCCATCCCATCCCCGCAGTAACCGTTGGTCGGAGCACCTTGTACTCTCCGATTGGAGGGCGTGCGGCCGGTAGTGATGGGGACGACCCTCTGTAGTCTTGGACCAGCCGAGCTCTATGCCGTCCACTGGAGGTCGGCGTCTATGCCGTCGTAAGGCAAGGTGGCGACCACTTCGCCGGGCGACCGGATCGAGCACAAAGCTGAGACCTCCTATTACTTGTGAGGCGCAGAGCAGGCCGAGGTGCGTGGTCGAGAAGGGGACTCGTTCAGGCACGTGTAACCGCGGCGGCGATGCTGCTCTGGTCAAGAAGGTGGACCTCGTTGTTGTTCCACGCGCGGCGACAAGCGGGTGGCGAGGAAGTGTGTGCCTGGCGAACCCGGGTCGGAGGTGGCGATCTCCATGACCGGCGGACGAGGCGGAGGCGGCGGAGCTCCTTGGCGGGGATACTGAGCGGGGGCGCCGTACAACACGTCCGTCGGCAGCAGGCCGTCGTTCGTCGTTGGTGAGGGCGACGGAGAAGAGAGCTTGGCTTGTTTCTTCCGCCGACCTATGGTTGGCGGCATATCTAGAGATCTGAAACCAGATCGGGTGCGGCTAGTCGTGGCCCACGCACGCGTCGCGAACTATTCGTTTAAATAGCACTACTACAGTTCTCAACATTAGGGGCGGTTTTAGATGGACATTAGGGGCGGTTTTTCCAACCGCCCCTAAACAAACGCACCTAATGTTGTCGACATTAGGGGCGGTTGGGAAAAACCGCCCCTAATGTCTCAACATTAGGGGCGGCTCTGTTTGAGCCGCCCCTAATGTATATATAGATCAAGGGGCGGTTTATCTAAAACCGCCCCTAGAGTTGAATTTCACAACAAAAAAATATATAAATAAATAATTCACAAATTCAATTAATAATTGACATAATGTCTCCATACTTCAAATAAACATATATGCATCATGCAAAACTCACATACTTCAACGCACAATTCACATAACATACGAAAATGTCGAGATACAATTCACATAAAGTCCACAATTATTCCCATCATACAACTCACATAAAAGGTCACATAAAGTTTACAATTATTCCCATCATACAACTCACATAAAGTTCACATATTTCCCATCATAAGTTGATTCAACGCCCTAGGCCTAGCCTTTCCCCTCTCGAAGATGTTGATACTTTGGATTGTTTTGCAACTCGGCGGTCCGGTCGATGAAGCTACCTTTATGATGTATAATTTGATCCAATATAAAGTGACAAAGGCCACCAACGAGATCCAAGAGATCGTCATCTTTGTAAGGGGTAACCTTTTTCCCTAACTCTTCTTTGGCCTACAAAATTTCCAATATAAGAAATGAGTGACCATATATATAGGAACACGGTGAGCATATATATATATATAGAGAGAGAGAGAGAGAGGAGTGAGCATGTATACCAAGTTTGGGTGTCTCGGGTAGGCTGTCTTTGTTACTTATCGCCATGCATACATAATATCCACAATGTACACGCCCCCGGTGGCTGTTTGGGACATCAGTATATATAAAATTGTTAGTTATTGCATTTGAGATTATGCATTACCGAAATAGGTCATACTTACGGGGACAGTCTGTTTTGACATGCGGCTTATCCTTCCTTCTTGGATTATGTCTCCCCGATGGTTGTTAACATACCAATGATGCATACTGCTCGAAAAGGATACCACAAATGCCACTTGTTAGTAACCAAAAGTTAGGTTAGGAGGTTGTATAGTAACATATAAGAGGGTTGTCGATGTACATACGATTTGAGAATCGCTATGAAGTCTTTATATGTGGCTGGATCAAAGTTCATTGAATCATGAACCCACGCTGGCCTATGCCGACATCGACACATATAGCAATCCAATTGATTACTGCATAAATTCAATCATAGGAAAATGATGAGGTCGTCCGTGTAAAATATGTATTCGAAAAGCTTTATGTACATGTGGAACTTACTTGAAGTGGTATGGTAGCCATATCATATTGTTATGTTCGAGATTTTTTTGAAAGCCACGGCTATATGCCGCCATCCTAATGGCCTCATCCTTGATCGCCGCCACCCGAATTGTCTCTTTCTCCGCCTTGGTCTTTCCGGCTTCTAACTCTTTGCCATTCAGGTCCCAACCCTTAGGATATGCAAAACGGATTGTGCTATGTGTCGAGGGTCCACGTACCCATGTTTCAAATTAGGAACCTGTTTTGCAAGGTGTGCTTGCATCCTAAAAGGGGGCTTTTAGGTTAGTTCCAACGTTATTATAATATCGCAATCATACCATATCAAGAGGGCAAAGGACTTACAAAGGTAGGTGTGAACTAGATTGATGTCCATAGAACCCGAGGCGATACAATGTATGGATGTCATCGAGCTCTATGGCAATATCACCACCAGGTCCTCGAATATACCGTTCGGGTAGGCACATCTTATCTCTCGTTATATCATCGGCCGACGAGGCGTGCAAGTACCAATCGTGGAACTTTTTCATTCCACGTGGCATATCTTGAATGATATGGTTTGGTAAGAAGAGCTTGCCTCTCTCATATTTTTTTCGGGCATTTCTTTGTCCATCCGATTTCTTCTATCTTTGGATACTTCTTTGCCGAATAGTGTTTACCGGTGATTGGTTGAAGTAGAACCATGTCGTGGTACTTGTTTGACTCGGTTCTCGGGCTTGAACTGGTCATGGGCGTACCACTTGGACACCACTTGTGGACGTCATTCATCGGTGTGTAAAGGCGGGCCTTACATTTTTCGGAGGCTTTGTTCTATACACCAACTCGTCCCATAGATCATCTATTGGATGCTCTTCAACACGAGCTTCTTCCAAAGGCACCTGCTCGTAGGAGGCACATTAGGTTGTATGACCTCAGGCGGAGAAGAGTGTGGCACATTAGGTCGTATGGCCGCAGGCGGAGAAGAGTGTGGCATCTCAGGGTTTTGTTGGTCAGGAGTAGGGGAGTGTGTCATCTCTTCATCACAAGTCGGTGACATAATATACTCCCCCTCCTCCGCAACCCCCTCCAGTCGTGGAAGTGGCAAATAACTTGGTGGGGGAGGCGAGAAACCTGTCAATACAATGTCTCGTTTGTGCCACAAGATGAACTGTCCAATCACTTGACCGAGTTCGTTCAGTCCCTAAGGAGTTGGGTGTTCAAATATATAATTCTTGTAATGGGGCTCCACGGTATGCACCTCGACCCTAGTGTAGTCTAGCAGTATAGGCTTGCCGTGCCACCTGCCCCCAGGGGGATGTGCCACACCTGTTCCGACAACCTGCATTATGTTTGCCCTTCCAATGAGAACCACCAAGTTGCAACTAGTTGGTTCCCGTATGCGATCGACGAGGGTTGTGCCTCGCGGTGGAACCTTGGTCGCTAGGTACTTCCGGAGGGCTCCCTACTACCCCAGGTTGAGTCCGCGGGGCCACAGGCAACCCTTTTTCCTTGAGCGCCTTCGCTACCATAGCCTTCACTGTGCTTTCAAGATCCAGCACTCGGGCTTTACCATGTTTCTTGTAGATGTGTCTATCCTCTTGAAGCCATGTTTCCATGCCGTTCTTTTCCCTAAACCCCCTGGTGCGTCCGGTGTGCTCGGGGTTTCCCAAGGCAAGGGTAAGCTCGTCCCTCTCTCTATAAGAGATGAATGAGCCCTTCGCCTTTTCTTGACCGTACTCGAGTATCTTTGATACTACTTCTTCGGTAGCTGGGTTACTAAACTGAAGGGAAGAACCAGACGATGCAGTACTCCTCGCATGTATCCAATTCCTTCCGCGTATCTTCAAATTCTTCAAATTTACCCCGGATGCTTCTATCTCTTCGTCCTTCTTCCGGAAAATGGGTTCTGCCTTAAAGTAGCCACCAGAACCTAAGTGAACAGGGTGAATGTTCATCTTCGCTAGCTCTCTCGTTATTTGAGCACCGACGGCCAATGCTTCTGGTGAAGTCTTCTGAGCCACAAGATCATCCCATTGACTCTGTGTTATGTTTCCATACTTGTGAAACGGAGTTTTCCCCTTTTGGATATATTGGGTGTTTAATTCACCCCTCCAACGCCGGAATGACTCCCCCATTGTCCCAAAGGCACTATGTTTCACGGCCTCCTCAGTACCATCTGGAAACTTGAAATTGACTAGCAGCTTCTTCCATAGGCCCGTCTTGACCCCTTCCGATATTTTTTTCCAGGATGGGATAGCTGGGTTCAACTCATCTCTTACAAGGGCGCCTATCGCATTATGGAATTTTGCCCTCATCTTCTCTGGCTTAAGGATGTCCCCTTGCGGACCGACCTCTGTTATAACATAGACCGTGTCCTTGTCAGGATACTGGTTTGGTTTCCTTATCCCGCATTTCCTCTTTGACACGGTTATGGTCGTGGCCTGGGGTTCTGGAGCAGAGGCGGTATTGTTCACCTCTGTGGCGTCTGCCTCTGCTCTTGGTTCCTCCATTCCATCTTCTTCGACCAAACGTTGCGGACGACGACACTGTCTTTTTGGAGGAGATTCAGCAGGGACCTATGCACACGGACACGGGAGATTCGCGGTTAATGGTTGTAACATGATAAAAAAAAATTCAAATACTAATTACTAAGGCTTTGTCTCAACCTCATCTTCTGGGTTGAAGTCCTTGTCCAGCTCGTCCGCGGTTGGCCTATGCCTAGGTTCTTGTGGGAAAGGATCCTCGGGACTTACGTATCCGCCGTCACCATCATCATCGCCATCATCGTCGCCGAGTCGTCATCGAGTCGTCTCCTTCTTTGTCCATTTCTCCCTCCTTGAATGGATAAATGCTACGCATCGCTGCTATATCGTTGTCTACCTCATTGTTGAACTCCTCCCGACTCATGTGAGCCGGTTCTTCCCTGTTCTAAGGTCTCCTTGTCCTTAGAGCTTTTGGCGAGTGTCTCTTGGCGGGGACATTTTATGATTTAGTCTAATCTAATGAAGGAAAAGATTTGGCATTAGAGAGAGAAGGGAGAGGAGGCTATAGAGAGAGAGAGAGCTTCAGCTTAGCTGCTTTGTAGCATATAGAAAAAAAGTGAGCATATAACTCTCAATGAAAAACATTTGGTACAAATTTGGCTCAGATTTGTCCCCTTTTCATCTCATCCATTCTTAACTGATTGCTTATAGAAGCCATCCTAGTTTAGAAGGTCACGGAGGGGTCTCAAAATCATCATAGCCGCCGCCTCAGCCCAATAAAAAATTCATCATTGCACATCATTGCTACTGCCACTGCCTCAGCCCAATAAAAAATTTCATCATGGCACATGCAAATAAACAGCTACAGCCAGCAGCAAGTAGCCAACAACAAGTAGCCAACAGCAAGTAGCCAACAGGGGTGACAAATAGTTAAGGCATGTCCAAATAGTTAAGGCATGTCCAATTAGTCATATTGCAAATCATTGGAAATAGTTAAGACCATTAGGGGTGACAATTTAATAGCTACAGCCATGTCCAAATAGTTAAGACCATTAGGGGTGACAATTTTGTAATAGATACCAGCAGCAGCAGCAGCAAGTAGAATTAATTTGTGCAAGGTTCAGTTATTTCAAAAAAAAAAAAAAGGTAGCATGGCAAGGTTCAGTTATTTCCAAAGTTAGAGTTCATGGAAAGCAGCAGCAGCATATTCATCTAAGAAATAGCATCTCAGTAATAGATGACATGTACTCATCTCAAATAAATTGACATGTATGCAGTAGTAGAATATTGCATGACAGGTGCTCAAAATTTTCCCAAAAACTCAACTGAACATTGCAGCATTTCAGCATATAACTAGATGGCAGTGACAAATGCATATAACCAATGATAGTAAATACTTGTTTGGATTCATAAAGAGCATGACAAGTATGGCATGTTGAATTCAAGTGACAAACCCTAAACCAGTCACGTACTCTAGGGGATAACCACAGATTCAAGTGGTTATTGCAAATAATTTAGATTAGGCTTGAACCACAAATTTAAAATGTTGACAGTCCACAAAAACTGTACCAAATGCTAGAGTAAGTGATAGGTCAAACTGTTGTCTTCTAGTACAGTCACGTACTCTAGGGGATAACCACAGTTTCAAGTGGTTATTGCAATATATATATATATGCAAGTATAGAGAGGCATAGCATATATATATTCCAAAAAACTAAATAACAGCTAGCTTGCACTGCAATTTGCCTGCACTGAATTGCACTGCTGAAATAAGCATACATATAGATAGCCAACTCTCAAAAAAAAAAATAAGCATATATATAGATAGCAGCAGCAGCATATATATCTCAGTAATAGATAGCATAACATGTGCTCATCTCAAAAAAAAAAACTCAAATAAACTGGCATCATAGGCAGTGGCAAGCTGAAACTAGCATAACATGTGCTCATCTCAAATAAATTGGCATCATAGGCAGCAATCATAAACTGATTGTGTTCCAAGTATCAAAGGCAATCGGATTTCAACCCTAAACCCTATAATTAGTTTTCACTTTTTTTATTTCAGAAATTACAATATTGTTTAAAGTTTTATATTATAAATATATTATTTGATAAATAAAAACTAAAAAGATGGTTACAAATTAAAAAATATCGGTCTTGAAATTATTGTGTTTTCAAAGTGTAATTCACCATATTTGGTCGCAAAGCCGCACGTAGAAAAATACGGTAATTTCAAAAATGACTAAAAAAAAACCTAGGATTTTGCGTGGGGCCATATTTTGGGTGTAAATGACCACAAAAAAAAATTTGAGGAGGTTTGGACATAGGCGGAGCAGACGTACTTCATAGTGGTATACGGAACGTTTCACCGAACCCTATCCTCACACTTAGGTTTCTCATGGTTGTGTGCCCCTGTGCGCTTTGCGGTGTGCTATCGGCCTCAAACTTTTTTCTCGAGGCATCTACATGGTATGTGTGAAGGCACCGCCAAGTTTGAGAATTTTCTGAAATTGTTTGGTAATTTTCTCTGATTATTTTAATTACCGCGCGACTTCTCCCGGTAATTATACGTTGAACTATGACCACCCCCAAAAAGACCTGAAACGGTGCCAAACTTTGCCGCAAGGTCTCTTGTGCCCTAGGAGGCAAAACTTGTGGAGGCCGGTGCGAAATTATTGTGTTTTCAAAGTGTAATTCACCATATTTGGTCGCAAACGACACGTAGAAAAATACGGTAATTTCAAAAATGACTAAAAAAACCTAGGATTTTGTGTGGGGCCATATTTTGGGTGTAAATGACCACAAAAAAAATTTGAGGAAGTTTGGACATAGGCGGAGCAGACGTGCTTCATAGTGGTATACGGAACCTTTCACCGAACCCTATCCTTACACTTAGGTTTCTCATGGTTGTGTGGCCTGTGCGCTTTGCAGTGTGCTATCGGTCTCAAACTTTTTCTGAGGCATCTACATGGCATGTGTGAAGGCACCGCCAAGTTTAAGAATTTTCTCGAATTGTTTGGTAATTTTCTCTCGATTATTTTAATTACAAATACGACTTCTTCTAGTGTTTACTAACACTTTCTTAAAAGCCAAAATGACCCATATAACTAATGTTGATCTCGATGAGCTCTAAGACGTTTGTATTTAAATTTTTTCGATTTAAGGTCATTTAGTGCTTCGTTTCACCTCGTTTGACCAAGTTTGACTTTTCCAATTCAAACTAGAGACGCCTTTTTGGAGCCCTAGATCTCTTTTTTTTTTTCAAAAGTCACGAACACCAATTTTGTGTAGCTCCTCAAGATCTACACTCTATATATACAATTTTTTGTATTCAAAGTTTTTCGATTTGAGGTCATTTAGTGCTTCGTTTGACTAAGTTTGACCAAAACACATTAGGGGTGGCTCTATATATAACCGCCCTCGATTTGAGGAGACATTAGGGGTGGTTGAAATATAACCGCCCCTAATGTGTCAGGGTAACATTATTAGGGCGGCTCGTAACATGAGCCGCCCCTAATGTGCCAACAGTAGGGGCGGTTTGTTACGAGCCGCCCCTAATGAGCCAACATTAGGAGCGGTTTGCATCTACCCCGGATTTTTCAAGATACATTAGGGGCAGCTCAAATTATGAGCCGCCCTTAATGTTCAAGCCCAGCGCTCTCTTAGTTCCTTTTGTAGTAGTGTAGATAGGGTTTGGCTGGTCGATCGGACAGTGGGACTCGAACACTCGATTACGAGTTGGGGTCGGAGCGGACTTCAGTTGGGCTTCCGGCCTTATCCTATGTGCCGGGCGGCCAGAACCACAGAAAGGCGACAAGGACGAGATATACTCGTGCCAAAGGCCAATGAAGCTCCATACAGAAGTATGGTATAGTACTAAATTTGACCTTGAATATATATACCAGGAAAACTTCCATAACTCTACATCAATTATATGTATTTAACTCCAAAACAATGAACATGTGTGGGAGGCAGCGGAGCTCTCCTCCTGTTTTGGGCGGCTCCAACAATCAACTTTAAGCTAACTCTTAAGTATTTTTTTTTGTCATATTTTAATAGAAGAGGGAGAAAAGCTAGTTCTTTTGCGAATTGGCTTGTAGTCCAATGGTAGGGACGGTCCAGGTGGGGCGCTACCCACCGGGATTCAAATCCTGGTGCTCGCACCTTTTCCCTGGGATTTTCCTAGGATTTTCCGGCGTTATGCATTAAGTGGTGTTTATGTTCCCCGTCGACTAACGAGGCGCCAATGGTGACTTCGAGAATCTCCAGATCTGCCGGATGCTCGCCCTTCCGGAGGTGCTCATAGGGGTAGGGTTTTGCGTATGTGTCTTCATAGGGTAAGTGTGCGTTCGTGTTGTGAGTGTGTCTGCGTTGTACTGTGTCATTCTAAAAAAAAAAAAAAAAAAAAAAAAAAACTAGTTCTTGATCAGGAACTAAGCTCTTACATAGATTTCAATATTATGCATGTAAGATTCTTCGTGTTAAAAAGCTATGTGGTAAAAATTATGATTATTGAAGAAGTTGTCCTTACCGTAATTAACTATAACTATTCCTAGTGTCCTTACCGTAAATAAAAGAAGAAAACTACCGATCTAAATTATATTTAGCCGTGCAAACCATATCATTTTTTACTTGTTTTGAGATATTATTGTTGGACATGCAAAAAAAAGTTTATAACGTCATAGTTTGTATAAGAGATTATTACTTCCTTCGTCCCAAATTGTAAGTTGTTTCACACTCTTTATCCCAAGCTTGACTACTTCTTCCTTCGTCCCAAATTGTAAGTTGTTTGACATTCTTTATCCCAAACTTGACTACTTGTCTTATTAATTTTTTTTTTTTTTTTGCAAACATAATCAAATTTAAGTTATCCTTGAAGAATTTTTATTAAGAAAGCATAAAAAAAAAAAAAAAAGAAGTGATATTTTACACAAATTTTTAAATAAGATGAGTGGTCAAACTTCGTGTTAAAAAAATCAAACAACTTAAAATTTAAGATGGAGGAACCATAATCTATATCTATACCTACTAATAAAGAGAGAAAATTTCAGTCCCACCTCTTTTTTTCACCTTTTTTTCTGCCTTTTTTTTTCCGCCTCCGACGTCTTCTTGCAGCCGGACTCCGTCTGCCTGCCTGCGCGAGTCTCGTGATCATACAGCAAACCAAGGTCGCGCTCGGTCAGTACTGATACTATACGATTCCTGCGTTGCGTGCCTGTAGGATACTGCGTAGGACTCCACCGATTCCTTTCCCGATCCAAATACGACTCAAATCCATCGTATACATATATATATTCCAAATCGAACAATCTTGCAACTCTACAATTGCACGGCCCCAAAGAGTAAAAGTAATACATCACGATGAATCAGGAGGAGAAGCGCAGCAAGCCTCGGGAGCGCCGGCTGCCCTTCCTCGCCTCCGAGTGCCACGACCACGCCGACGCAAGTGCTGGCGCTCTTAGATCCTCCAGGAGATCAGCGCCAAGGTCATCGACATCTAGAACGAAGGCCTCAGCGAGAGCACCGCCTCCGCGACCTCAACGACGGATCAACAAACTCCTCCGCGAGCGCGGCCACTGGGAGCGCCGCATCGTCGACCTCGGCGGCCGCGGCCGCGACTACTCCCGCATTTGCTCCAATAACGCCGCTCTCATGATGACAGACCTTGACGGCATAGTCGCCGTCCCCGACTACTCGGGCCGTGGACCGGGGTACCGCTACTTTGGCGCGGCCAGGAAACTCCCTGGCGTGCGGGAGCTCTTTCGAGAAGCCACAGCCGCCAAAGATGAGGAAGCGCCGCCCCACCGGCTACGAGATCCATAAGCGCATCATCATCGGGTACTACAGATACTGTGACAACGAGGACGGCGTGCTAGAGTGCCTTGAGGCCCCTGCCGAGAAGCGCATGCGGGAGGCCATGAAGGGTGAGGTGGCTACGGCCGTGTAAGTTAAATTTGCTCTTAGGAGCATGTGCTCCCACACTGTGAACCATATGATACGCATTGTGATCCGTGCTAGCACACTTCACAATGCGTATCATGTGGTTCACAGTGTGGGAGCACATGCTCCTAAGAGCAGAAAAACCGCTTCCGGCTACGGCCGGAGGGTGCAGCGGGGAGGCTGCTGCTAGAGAGATACTTTTTGACAGGGTGGAGGAGAGGAAGCGAGGCGAGGGGGCTGCTGGGAGGGAATTTGTTGCACATGATGTGCCGCTACCTGATGAAAAGGAGATTGAGTGTATGTGTTAGAGATGAAGAAGAAGGAGCTAGCTGCTTAGCAAGTATGCCATCGATTCCCTGCTGGTTGAGCAGGAGGCGGCCAAGGAGATGCTCAATGCTTTCTTTACAATAAAAATCGTCTTCCAAAACAATAGTTAAATTTTGTTGAAGAAAGTTTAAATAAAACACTGCTAGAACACAAGTTTAAACGCAGAGCGTGGTATAACCAATACAAATTGTACTAATCTCTCGTGTGATCACCAAAGCAGGATATCGTTTACCGAAACAACTATAAACTTTTTACAACTTTAATTGTAAAAAAGGCGACATAAAAAATACATATCTAATCATATAATTTGGTATTGACCCGTAGCAACGCACGGGCACGTTTTCCTAGTACAGACATAAAGGTGATTATATTTATCAATTAATGGCTTTCATCTTGTCGGACGTGTGCCGCACATATAAATACCGAAGTCATTGTGATATCATAGGGCATTCGATTCCATGATCCAATTTATATTATGACCAAAAAAGGGGAATATGACAACTCACATGTGCCATGGATAGGGACGAAGCCAGAAAATAATCAAGGGAGGGTTGAAGATCATCTTCTACCTCTAGCAACCCCTCCTACATCTTAATCCATGCCTATTGGGGCTGAGGGGGGGCTCCACTTGATTAGCAGCCGTAGGGGGGTCGGAGCCCGGGTGGTCCCCCACTAGCTCCGTCCCTGGCAATGCATGTCGGTCAACATATCAACGTTGCACGTACGACGAGGACAACGCACTACTGTTTGTTCTTCTGAGATCGGCTAGGTGTGGATCGAGAGGGTGATTCTCTTGAATTCGTGATAAACAAGTGGGGTGTTCATCTAGAACACATAGTGCAGTGAGTGCAGTGATAGGGAGAGAGAAAAATGGAGATACATACCATAGGTGAAACCTTCTTCCATGGAGTCGGTGGTAGGGGAAGAAGTGGTGAAACACCGTCTTCCGATGGTGGTGGCGTGCCGGTGGCGCTTCTCGTCGCTGGCAGTGCCTCCCTCAATATCAGACTAGGGATAGGGCGGTGGGGAGGCGGCTGTGGCAATTAACCTTGTATTGTGTGTTGTGGCCCTCACATCCTATTTATGGCACTATGCGACAGGGGCCCACCAGCCACTTTATTGGGGCCGGGTATCCCCGATCAGGATGCGAGTCAAGGGGCCGATTGGCCGTTGGGCCAACCTGTAGAGATCAATCTAACATTCTCCCTTTGATCTCATCTTACACTTAAACTTCAATCTTAACTTAAATACTTTCTCTCTATTCCATTATAGATCAATGCGTAGAGCGTCCCTCATCGTCACAACCTGATATGACCACGCCGGCTATGGCGACCTCATCAGCAGCATCTCCGATCAATATGTCAACCAACATATTTGATGGATTGATTACAAAACTCCAATACAAGGTGCACGCGCTACTTTGTGAATTTCAGTTAAACACTAATGAGAATTTTATGCTACCTAAGTCGTGCATGTTTACATTGCTTAGGTTCACCAAAGAAGAGGACCCGAACACATCAAGGATGGCACAGGAAGGAGGAACTCGCTCGAGCCAGACCAGCGTGACAGAACCGTTAGAAAGAAACAGTCATAACTTTTGGCTCACAAAAGCTATGAAGGCAAATGAGCACTTGTTAGAAAGCTCTTCAAGTCTAGTTTCCAATGGTACAAGCCCCGACCAGTGTGGATATTTCATCAAGGCGTCCGACCAGATTTAGTGCCGACTGGTCAGTGAGTCAGCAGTCTGCCTAAAGTCAAAATGTTCATGCAAAACTGTACCAATGTACAATACTTCATGAAGCAAGAGGTACATGGTGTGAAAGCTTATCAAGTTAGCTTTCAAACGCATCTAGTCGCACATCATTTGAAGTTCCCTAGAAGGAGTTATGAACAAAACACTAAAGACTGCGCCACGCGGAATCTGCTCTGGAGTCCATTCCGAGGTTTCCCTTTCACATGGTCGACGAGTCCAGTTTCTTTTCGTATTTCCACCCTGTTCCTAGTATAAATACCCCCCTATGTGTAAGCTATCAACAACTTTTGATGATTTGAGATTAATCCAAGTGATTTCGCAGCCGAGCCGCTGCGTGAGTGTCTTACTCAACCCTTGATCTTCCTTGTTCTTCCTAGACTCGTGAAGAGATCCCTTTGGGATCCACTACTTCATGCTCTACAGATTCCGTTCGGCTGCGCCGTATTGTGTGGATTAGCTCCGGATTGTGGTTCTGCGGTCGTTTGGAGATCGAAGTCGAAGTCTTCGCGGTTTCGGTGCCTCTCTCCCCGTCGCTTGGTCGCATCCAACCTTGGCCAGGTATAAAGCTAGTTATCGTTGTTCTACAACAAGTTATCCTACTATCTCCGCTGCCCCGTATCAAGTTATCTTGTTCATCGACCTACTGCCATGAAGATCGGGCCACCCTCGTGCCGAGATCCGTTCGGTACGTATCACAACCAAATTGTCATTAGATTTGACAGCTACAATACATCTTTCTAAGTCGAAATAGAGTCTTAACTGGGCCCTAAATGTCTAGAAATCATTGGCTTTACATCAACCCATGTCGACTGTGTATTTTCTCAATACACCGGGTGGTAAGCCTTTGTAAGCGGCTCCATAAAAAACTTATTTAGTACTTATATGCTCAATACTTTATTAATGATTCTTGACTTACTCCTTTTCAACATATAATTTGGTGTCAATGTGTTTGGCAGCACACTTGAATTATTGTCTTAGGAGTAAATTATTTATATAGTTGTTCTTGTAGTTAACAATCATTAACTTCAGGTATAGGTTATGTTAACCTCTACCTATACCTGACCGGCAGGTATAGGTTATGTTAACCTCAACAATCATTAACTTCAGGTATAGGTTATGTTAACCTCTACCTATAGTCAACAATCATTATTGTCTTAGGAGGGTGGTGGGAAGCGTGGGCCTTGGCGAAGCTAGGGTCGGTGGTGAGCGATCTCCATGACCGGCAGATGAGGCAGAGGCAGCAGAGCTCCTTGGTCGGGAGGCGCGGAGCAGGACCTCGTATGTCAAGTCCGTTGGAAGCAGGCCATCGTTGTCGTTGGCGAGGGCGATGCCACCACGAGAAGAGAGCTCGGGCTGGCTTATTCCAACGACCTAGGGTTGACGCCTTGATGGCATGTCTCAAAGCATATCGGCAACCTAAGCTTATTTCCTATTGAAACTAAAGCATCGGTCACTTGATTGTTTTTTTTTTTTTTTTGAAATGATTACGTCCATTTATCACCACTTGATCTCGAATTCTTTCACACATAAGGCAAGTCCCAGTTGGAAGTTTTATAACATTGTTAGAGCAACTCCAGTGGGGGCATGTAAATTGAGGCCCTAAAATTTCATTTGCATGCTGAGGTGAAAAAATTAGGGGCCCAAATTCAATCTCAACTCCAATGGGAAAAGCAGATGAGGACCCTAAATCCCGTCGGCCTACCTGTCACGGAAAAGGATCGAGCAGCGGGGGTCAATCCGCACCACTCTGCCCGCATCTAGGCAAAGCGGCGGCTCGGCGCCGATGACGACGATGCTCCTCCTAGCGGCGGCAGCGAGAACAACAGCAGGGTGTGGTTGCGCGGGGACGCCGCAGGGCGAGCCCACCTGGTTGTCATGCCCGCTGCCTTGGGAGCGCGTCCCTCCATGTCGACTAGCCATGGCAACGTGCGCACAGCTCGCCCACGCCGCCGGCCGCAGGAGCTCGGTGATGCATTCCGCCGGCGGGAGGTCAATCGCGCTCCCGGTCCCGGTCGAGGCACGGCGACGCCGAGGCACGGGAGGGGGTGAAGACATCGGGCGGGGAGGAGTCGGAGTCGGGTCGGAGTCTACTACTCAAAGAAGGACGGCGAGACCCGCCAACGCCACCACCGTGGCGAAGCCGGCCGCGGCGCAGCATGCAGTCCGAAGTTCGCCGTCGGCGTGCTCCATGGGCGACAATGAGGGCGTCGAGGACGCCGCGGGCGAAGGGGTCGGCGCCTTTGGGGCTCTTGGGGCGTGTCGCCACCGGGCGGAGCGTCGTGGCGATGTTTGGGGCGGGCGTGGGCGCGGGCGGGGGCCCCTTGGCAGCACTTCTTGGAGGCGCCGGCGGCGCCCCTTGGGGTGGAGAGGATGGGGGCGAGGGCGGTGGTGCGGAGGCCGGGCGGCGGTGGGAAGGCGGCGGCTGCCGGTGGGGGCGGGGCGCCGAAAGTGCGTGCGGTGCTCAACCTACTCCAGCCGAGCGCGACGGGAAGGGATGGGGAAAGTGGTGTGGGCCCCACTGAATAGGGGGTTCTTTGGACTAGGGACCTGTGACTATAATTTGAGGTGGCATGGAAAATAGGAGCTCATGTAGAGGCTCCACCGAGTTCAATTTTTGTCTAAACTCCTAAATTTTAGGGTAGGGCCCCCACTGGATATGCTCTTAGCAGGATTACTATCGTCAACTTTTGCATTGTGTTGATATATAGTTGTGACTACGGGTTTCATGCAGTTGAAACTCTTAATGTATACCTCTTCATATTAACCTACCAAGTCAAGAAATCTGCTGACATGTTATTGTATTAAATGCATTGTGAAATCCAGAAATCCTCACCAAGACTGGTGTAAGACATTTGTTGTGCCTTCGAGCTGCGTTGCCTGGCCAGACAGGAACTCAGCCCAATGATTTTGAGCACCTGGCGGCTGGGATCGTTGCTTAGCGGACACCTTTGCTCGTCCTGTGATCGAGCTTTAGAATTGCTCGGGCGATCCTCCTCTCAAATAAATTTATCGATTATAATTTATTCATGTACCATATGTATATATAGTACTCCATTTCAAATTATTGTTTGTTTATCTTTTTTAACCTCAAGTTTGACCACTCGTCTTATTCTAAAAATTTGTGCAAACATAGTTAAATTTAAGTCATTCTTAAGGACATTATGTCAATAAAGCATGCCAGAACAAAAGAAGTGATATTTTACACAAATTTTTGAGTGGTTAAACTTAGGTTAAAAAAGTCAAACAGATTATAATTTGAAACGGATTCAGTACTTTCCAAAGTGATATCATATTGGCATATGACATTCAATTACGTGATCCAATTTATGTCCACAAACATAAAAGTAAAAATGACTACTAATATGACAACTTGCATATGCCATGTAGCCCGGCTGTGTAGCAGATCTATATATGTTGGATGACGACGAAGGCGAACCCAATCTAAGGTTCAGCTCTGAAGTACTGGAGAACACAAAAGGCTTCCTAGATGCATGATCACAGAGCAATACTCTTGCATACTAGCAAGCTTAGTGTACATGTTTGTTCTTGGATTGTATACTCCCAGGGCCATGAACGGGCTCTCCGGTTCGGGTCCCCACATGACTATCCTTCCGTCCTCCAAAACATACAATGGGTGTGGAGGCCAAGATGAATAACGGTACTTGCAACTGGGTACATGATGAATTGAATATCTTTTGTTCCAGAGCCCTTTGTCGGTGTCGTCCATGTCCTCTAGAAACCATAGATCCATTGAGCAATCCCAGTTTTTGTGATGTGCAATGACGAGGCAACCATCCAACACACATAATTGGAGGTTCTCCCTGTCTCGGCTGAACTTGAGCTCATTGTCGGAACAATTGCTGCTAAGTGGCCCGCGAAGTGTGTTTGGCCTCCACACCTCTGTCGCCAGATCAAAAGCAAATATGGCATCTGGCTCGATCGCCTCGATGTCGACATGGTAGCAGTAGTCGTTGGGCGGTCGCCTCAAGAAGTAAGCAACTCCGTCTACGACCACCCTTTTCCTCAGACCTGAGGATGAGGAGCCTCCCACCGGCGGGCATGGTCGTGCTCGCCACCTTATTGCTCCACTGCCGGCTGCATTGGCGGTGCGGCCGGACACGGTTGTGACTTGGCATGTTTGTGTGACGAGCTCTTGGCCTAATAATCCGCCACCCGAGAGCACGTGGTAACCGTTGGTCCGGAGCGCTTTGTACTCTCCAGTGGAGGGAACGTGGCAGAGTAGTGGTCGGGACGGCCCTCTGTACGACATACGGTATTGGACCAGCCCGAGCCCTGACGGGAACGAGCCATCATGCATCCTGCTGGAGGTCGACGTCTATGCCGCCGTCAGGCAAGGTGGCGACCACTTCGCCAGCGACCGGATCGAGCACAAAGCATGAGGCGCAGATCAGGCCGAGCTGTGCTATACTTAGATCATACGCATGTGGCACATGTAACCGCCTTATGATGTTGGGACAGCCGCAGGTCAAGTCCAGAATGTGGACCTCTTTGTTCTTCCAGATTCCGGCGACGAGCAGTGGGTGGCGAGAAGCGTGGGCCTTGGCGAACCCCGGGTCGGAGGTGAGCGACCGCCATGACCGGCAGACGACGCGGAGACGGCAGAGCTCCTTTGCCGGGAGGCGGAGCAGGACCTCGTACAACACGTCCGTCGGCAGCAGGCCGTCGTTCGCCTTGGTAAGGGCGACCGGAGGAGAGAGCTTGGCTTGTTTCTTCGGACGACCTAGGGTTGACGACATCTCCGGAAGCAGATCGGGTGTTGCTAGTCGTGGCCCTGCACGCGTTTAAATAGACAGCAGCTTGGCTGGTCGGGCAGTCGGACTCGGAACACTCGATTACGAGTAGGGGTCGGAGCGGACCTCAGTTGGGCTTCCGGCCTTATCGGCTTATCCTATGTGCGTGCCGGTTATTGGGCCTGGCGGCCATATCGAGCTACAGAGGCGACAAAGGGAGCAGAGTTTGGCTAGTTAAAAGTTAGGAAAAAGTACACGTTCCCTCCCCCAACTATCACATAAGTTCACTTTTCCTCCCTCAACTTCAAAACCGGACAAATCACCTCCCTCAACTTTTCAAACCATGCATTTTTCCTCCCCGAGCGGTTTTGAGGGCGGTTTTTTGCTACAGTAACCGCGGGTTTGCTACAGTAACCATGGTTTGCTATAGTAACACGTTTGTCTTTTTTAAAAAAAAAAAATCCGGTTGAATCTTTGAAAAATCATAGTAAATCATAGAAAAATCATAAAATGAAAAATCCGGTTTTGTTGGACTCCACATGAGTAGATCTACACAGTGAATATACAATATGGTATACTTTAGTTCGACAAAATAATTATAGAAACTGAAGCTACGAATTATTTTAATTAATTATATATTCACCTTATAGAACTTTTTGTACTAAAGTATATCATATTAAATATTCACTGTGTAGATCTACTCATTTGGAGTCTAACAAAAATAGTTTTTCTATTTTATGATTTTTTGTGATTTTCTATGATTTTTCAAAGATTCAGCCAAATAAATAAAAAGAAAAAGACAAAAATTTTCGTAGCAAAAACTTTGTAGTAAAACATATCATATTATATATTCTTTGTGTAGATCTACTCATGTGGAGTCCAACAAAACCAGATTTTTTTATTTTATGATTTTTCTATGATTTACTATGATTTTTCAAAGATTCAACTGGATTTTTTAAAAAAAAAAAGACAAACGTGCTGACACTGTAGCAACCCGCTGTTACTGTAGCAAAACCGCCTTCAAAACCGCTCGAGGGAGGAAAAATGCATGGTTTGAAAAGTTAGGGGAGGTGATTTGTCCGGTTTTAGATTTGAGGGAGGAAAAGTGAACTTTTGTGATAGTTGGGGAGGGAATGTGGACTTTTTCCTAAAAGTTAAAACAGGAGCTTGGCTGGTTGGGCAGTCGAACTCAATTCCAACTAGTAGTCGATCGGACCGGACCTCAGATGGGCTCCTGGCCTTTTCTGAATTTTGAGCTTATTATTGGGCCGGGCGGCCGGGACTACAGAGGTACCAAGGATGAGGAGTACCAAGGATTGAGCACTCGCGTCGAAAGGCCAGCCCACATAGTAGCACATCCTCGCTGACAAGGATATATATATACTAGTGATTTCTTTGGCGCCCATGCGCTTGAAGTTGGCACCACATGATTATATTTGTGAAAATGCACGGCTGGTTATGGATAACAACATAGAAAACAAAAAGCGCACTTATATCTTTTTTTTTTGCACATTTACACATCAGAGAAAACAGTTTTGCTATACACAATGACAATGTACAACTCCATACCGGGAATTCCAAGAGTTCTATAATAGTTTCTTTTACTTCCATGGGAAGAATCATCCTGTTCATAGTGTTTTACACAATACAGTGAATTGAAAGAGTAAACAACAGAGGAAAAGGTTCCAAACAGTTCTCCAAAATAATTGTACTTATAGAAGCACTTATGTTTTTCTGTTGTTCCTGTTGGAGCACGTACTCCATGCAATTATTTTTCTCTTGAAGAGAAGAAATATGTTTCTCATATTTTTATCCAAAACAACAGATTTTTGCTGATATTTCAAACTCTTCTTTCTTAATGCTCAACTGATCCTGCAGCTCCGTTGCTTGATCATATGCAAAAATCCTTCTCTATTGATAAGATTGTTTCTGTTCCAGATTGGCATGCATAGCTTGTAGGGCTTTCATTGCCAACATAATGCTATCCAACTGAAAGAAAGAATTTACGCAATATATTATATGAGCAAAGGAATTTAAGCACAGGAAGGATATGAGTAGACCAGTTCAAATATTATGACAATGTGAATTTCTAATTGAACCAAAAAAAAAAAACTTAGTATGTAGGTTTTTATATCAGTATGTATTCGAGAGAACATATTGTTCTCTTGACAAAAAAAAGAGCTGAACTATTTGTTAGGTGAGCCTGGTAGGATTCTTGAGAATCTTTAAGCTTTGTTCTCAATTCATCTAGCTCAGTTTTCATATCACATAATGACAGGCTTGCAATGCGTAGGTTTACATCAGTATGTAACTGAGAGAACAGATTGTTCTTTTCAGCCTAAAGAGTTGAATTATTTGTTAGCTATGTTCTCAATCCATTTAGCTCAGTTTTCATATCACCTAACGACAGAGTCTTGGATTGCCAAACCTAGTTCAAATTTTTTAATGTAAAGCATGTACCTCTTGCAATCAATATTTTTAGTGGAAGGAGTAAACAAAACTATTCAGTGAGATAATCTGTAGAAGTAATGATGGTTGAAGTACAATGAATCTTTTGTAAAACTATACATAATACCTTAGCTGTTTGAGACATTAGATAACTCCTTTTTTTCAGGCCTTGCAGCATACGTTGTCAACCAAACAACCAATATTCAATAGACAGGGGACACCTGTAAGGCACCACATAATTAATTAAATTCACGGAATCTGAGGGCAACTATGTTGGAAGGTTACACACTCGTAAAAAAAAAGGGTAAGCAACAGGCCATCTAATATTCTATTAAAAATATGGAAAGATTTCATCTCATTTAAATTTATAAAGTAGGGAGTCAAAAGAAGAGTTTTCATTAATACGAGATAAAAGAAAATGATCCGAGATCTTAGAAGTGTATAGGGAAAAAGCAAAATAGTCTAGAAGACCGAACATGGAGAGTCAATTGAGATTCATCACTTTTGGTGCACAAACCGTAGAAGAGGAATTACCAGTTCGGTAGTGGACCATAAGCGAGGGCATGAGCCATATTAGTATCGCACGGAGATGTAAGGTAGAAGTAAATTTAAGACTTGAGCGGTTTGGCAACAAATTCAAATATAGGCAATGGCTGAAAAATGACAGCAGGTAGAATCCAAATCCGGGTGTGTGTGTGTTTGGGTAATAAGAAGCCATTAGCAGTGTTGAAGTTTCTTGATCATTTTAGGATTTCATTTTAGGATTTTGACCACCCTATTTTCGAAAGCTAGACCTGATTTTTCTTTAGCCCGAAACTACTAAAAGGTAGTCGAGTAATCAATTAAGGACATCGAGTAATTGTTTTTCATCTAGAATGAGAGGTTTTTTTAGTAAACGACCATTCTTACGTGAAGCCTCATCACGTCTTTTCTTTTTTTTTGACAAATCTCATGAGTCTTTTAGTAACTTTGAACATTCTTTTGTGAAGCAACATGTACATTTGACTTAGGATATATATGATGGTGGTGCGGAAATGTTTTGGCCAACAGGCAACTCATGTAAAAATATTAGTTAACCCGAGTCCGGTGAGCAGAGAGAACGAGAAAAGGGCATCACCATGAAAAACATTCTAGATCATTTCTAGCAGTTTTTACCTACAAATTGATACTTTGACGGGGCCCGGTAGGTGCTGAAAAGAAATCATGCTCATGTGACAGATCCAACCAAAACATTCGGATCATATCTTCAGCAGTTCAACAACCCTAATCCGGAAGGGGAAAATAAATAACAAAGGACAGTGCATACACCATGATTAATATTGCGGATAGTATTTAGCAAGGATTATTAATAGTATTCTCAAAATTCAATAACGAGGAAGCCATGTGGCTGCAATAGTGACTATCTATATAATCGTAAAGAAGTAAACTCATATGGATAAACTATGTAGCCGCAAGCATGGTTTAAGAACTATGTAGCTGCATTGCATTTCAAGCATGCCTGTCATTGCATTGCAAGCACGCCTATTATGGAATCACCAAACTTACTTGGATCGTCCGTGAGAACAATTGGATTAGTATCACAGTTCACTAAACACCGACTAAATTTTGGTGTAAGCAATGTAGGTGAGCTCACCATCTCATTTATTTCATTTGTACAGAGATAGGATCATTGTCCAAAAACCATCATAGGCCAAGCATCTTGTAACAATATAAAAACGTTCATCATTGCACAGCCCCCAAAACCTCGAGTAGAGGACACGAAGAACCCCTGGAACAAACATGGCCACAAGCATGGCCACGATAGAAAACATTTTTTGCCTTTCTGATTGGCATTGTGCAATGGCGAATGGCTCTAGGGCACTACTCCCCAAAACCAACGGCCAATATATTATGGTGATCATCAATGCATATGCCAAAGTGCTTCAATTTAATAAGAACAGAAAATGGAGACAATGAGAATACACTCAACTTAAAAAAAAAAAAAATTGCTATGGAAATATCCTGCGAGAAAAAAAGTATGCATATGACAGGCATTAGCATATGCTTGAAATAGCTTTATCATCAATGTTGCATGCTCAGAAATAATTTATATCCAATAGTCATTTGCTCAGGCCAAAAGACCATAGCATCAGCACACAAACATGTGCTTTGAATTTCATTGTCAAAACAGGAAGTTCTCGATTACTAATGCAACATCACAAAGCATGTTCGGGCAAATTCAGGATGCAGGCACGAAACGAAATTTTGAGAAGTAGCCTGCCTTCTAACTATGCCCGGTTCAGCCAATATTTTTTTGATGGCGTGGATGCCTAACTTCTAACTATGCTATAAAAACTGGCTAAGGTAATTAGAAGTAGCCACAGCGCGCTGAAAACGGTAATTCTGAAGCGATGAGCACCTAGAAACTAAGATATTTTTGTTTTCCCATTGAGGAGGCAGGACTTTAGTAAATGAATATTAGAGGGAACAAAAGGAAAATCAAGGATTCGATGAAGCAAGCACAAAATCAAGCACAAAACCAGTCTTTGAACCCTAACCCTAACCTAACCTAACCCCTAACCTAGGGAAAATCGTGAGGGTTACCCGCGAGGGTGCGAGGGAGCCGTGACGGAAGGAGCCATGGAGACAGAGAGAGAGGGCCGGGGGAGGCGGGCGGCACCGCCAGACGCTGCCCCATCGCGCAGCCCGCCAGCGCCGACGCCGGGCCGCGTCGACGCCAGCGCCGACGCCGCCGCTGGAGGAGGAAGCGTAATCGAAGGCTGAGGAGGGGTGGGGCGGGAGCGGGCGGAGGCGGAGGCGGAGCCGCCGGGCGCTGGCCGCGACCTCCAGCGGACGTCGCCGCACCGGAGACGAGAGAGAATGAGAGGCTTCGTTTTTTTTTTACGGCCTTTTTTTTTTTTACCGTGAGGGAGCGTATATATAGTTGGGGCGGCGCTACAGTAGACTGAGAGAGATCCAACCGCCGAACCAGAGATCGAACGGTCGAAAATAATTTTGCTAACGTGGACGCCCCGACCCGTTTTTTACTCCACACACAATATTACTTTTAAATATCAGCAGAATTTCAAAGGGAATTTTCTTGGAAAAATCGAACTACCAAGCGTTGATTTAGATAGATGTTCCAAATATTAAGAGTAACTCTAAAAGTATTTTATATTCGTTCTAATGATGAGAATACAGATTTTGCTAGAAAAATGCATTCCATCAGTTTCTCAATTATAGTCGTAATCTTTTTATTTCAGATTTTTCACTACCTAAAATGCACGTGTGGTTCTAGCTCTCTCTAGAGTCTACCAAGAAATTGTTAGAGGGTGGAAAGACATAGATAGCGAATTTTATTAAAATCACTTTACAAATAATGATTTAGAGTGAGTTTTAAAAAACACTCTTGAAAATACTCCAACCAAAAAAAAATTATTTAAATAGCTCTATAATTAATGTCTTTCTTTGGTACACACTAGTACCCGAATGTTTTTTTTTGTGGCGGGCGAGAATTATTTTAGGTGGCGGGCACACACGCCCGTCACCTAGTAAAAGGTCACGGTTAATCGAGGGAGCCTCCATGGCGGGCGTTTGTGCCCGTCACGGTAAATGAATTAAAAAATAAAAAAGACCCAAGCCCGGTGCCAGCCCATACGGGCCCGACACCGAAACCCGGATCCGCCGGGAGGATGATCGCCCGTCGCCGTCAAAACCTAAGCGCGCCCGGATCTTCGGCGTCGTCGCCACCGGCCGTGGTGGGACTTGAGCCGAGCCCGCCCCGCGATATCCGTCGTCGTTGAGCCCGCCGCCCCAGATCCACCTTAGTGGACACCGCCGCCCGCGAGATCCGCCGGGCAACAGCGTGGATCTCCATCGCCCGCCCGCCGGAAGCCGTGCCCGCTGGATCTGTCTGGCCGCGACGCCGTGCCTCGCGCACGATCCGCCGCCGAAGCCTTCCGCCGCCGCCAAAAGCCGTGCGCCGCCTGGATCTGCCGCCGACCGCCGTGCCTCCACCGGGATCCGCCGCCGGGCCGTGGCGCCGCCCCGGATCCGTAAATTTGGAAGCCGCACCCGCCCGTTACGGCGCCGACCGCCATGCCCTGTTGGATCCGCCGCCGGAGGGCCGCCGCGCCGTGGATCTGCGGCCGGAGGACCGCCCCGCATGGATCCGCCTCCTTCCGCCGGATCCGCCCCTGCCCGGCGTGGAGACGCGGGATCCGCCCTTGCCGCCGTCGTGTGGTGGAGAAGGGAGGGGGCGGCGCCCGTCGTGTGGTGGACGAAGGAGGGGGCGGCGCCTGCCTCGTGGTGGAGGAGGGATGGGGCGGCGCCGTCGTGTGTGGGTGAAGGAGGGAGGGACCGGCTGTGGAGGAGGCCGTGGAAGAGTCGGGGAGAATGGGGGGGGAGAATGAGTGGGGCGCAAGAAACCCTAGAAGCCATTATATATACATGGCCCGATAAGAAGTCCTGGCTGGGCTTAGTCGTGGGCCTCGGTTTTTAGGTGGCGGGCCTTTCTAATGTGACCGCCACGTAAAATGGGTGCATTTTGTGTGGCGGGCGATTTTAAGATGCCCGCCCGCCAAAATCTATTTTCCGTGGACGGGCAAAAATGCCCGTCACGGAAAAAAAAAAAAACTGAACATGGCGGTGATATTTTCCGTGGCGGGCAAAAATTGTGTCCGCCACGGAAAATATTTTGGAGCAGCTCGCAAAATCATTTCGGTACTAGTGACATTCCAAAGAAATGTAATTGTAACTAAGGCCTTGTTTAGTTCCCAAACTTCATACTTCCAAAAGTGTTGGCCCATGTACAGAGTACTAAATCTAGATGAAATTAAAAGCTAATTGCACGGTTTTTTTTGTAAATTGCGAGACAAATCTAATGAGCCTAATTAGGTCATGATTACACACTAAACTGCTATAGTACATAACACATGCTCTAATGGAGGATTAGTTAGGCTTAATAAATTTGACTCGTCGTTTACAGATGGAATCTATTTATTTTATAATTGGTCTACGTTTAGTACTTCAAAGGTGTTCCAGAATATCCGCACCGCCGCGGTGACACTTTTCACAACACCACTTTACAGTATCTAAACACAGCCTAAGAATAATTTAGCTAAGCATACTTAGCAACGGTAACAACCACTCCCACCCGATGCCGCATGGTCATGCTCCAAGCCATCAACATGATTCCTACGCCATTCTATGTACTGAACGTGCGCGCATAGCTCGACTTTCCCATTGCCTACTCCACTACTCATGTACCGTACCTCATCGGCCCTCACTGCAGCGAAGGGTTATTGCTCTTCTACGCTCAATTGCTGAAAACCCCAGTCGGCCGCTGAGGTGTTCCATGGCATGGTCCACGAGGGACAACAAACATGATGCTTCCATCAAGGCGATCCATCATATCCATGGTATGGTTCGCAAGGGCGTGCTCCCACACACTACTACAGTTTTTTTTACCGTGGCGGTTTTTTTTTTATTTTCCGTGGATTAACCGTGGTGGTTTTCTAAGCTCCAAAAACTGCCAGGGTTAATATTAACCATGGCGGTGTATTAACAATAACCGCCACGGTTTTGTAAAAAAAAAATAAAAAAAGAAAAGCCCAAACCTAACCATGATGGGCTAGGATCTGGGCTCGCACCGCCAGATCCGCTGGCAGCGTCCCATTAGGGTTAGGGCTAGGGGAGGGATGAGCAGGGGTGTCACTACCATGGCCCACCATGCCCTGTAGCACCGTCGGGAGGAGGGAGCTTGGAGGAGAGGGGAGCGCCACCGGATCCGCCAGCCACGCGTGCTACCGGATTCGCCATGCATTGGCAAGTTAGGAGGAGTGAGGAGCGCCGCCGGATCCACGGAGAGGTGGAGGGATGAGCCGCCGTGCCACCGGATCCGTGCCGCAACGATGTCGGCCCCGAGCTGGGACGCCTCGCGAACTGGATGTAGGGTGGCTCGGGCCTCCGCTAGCTAGGTCGGGGATGCTTGGTCGGGGACGCCGCACGCTCTGCCGCTCGGACCACGCGCTCGAGGAGCTCGGGCTGAGAGCTATCCCAACAAATTTTACCTAACTATATATAATAATGTGAATCTAGCTGAGAGCTGGCGGAACAGCTGATGGGCTGATTGCCTGACAAACACTGCATTATATAGTTGTATAAAGGTTGACATCGATACAAGAAGGTTGCATTGAAACAGACCACATTTCTCAGAAGGTTGCACTGACACAGACATTGACACACAGACCACATGCAATAGTCTGTTTTTTTAAAGATAAAATTCACTAGTCGTCGATGTTGAGTATTAGGTGCGGGTCAATTCAGTGAACATGCTAGATACGCCCTATTCCTCTATATATGAGCTATGCTAATTGTATATGGGGACACTCTGATCGGATCTTCTCCAAACATTGGTATCCATGTATATGGAGAACTTATATAAGCATCCTCGATCTGTACATATCTACTAGCAAGATCGATCAAGATATGCGGAGTTACTTCACTAGTAGCACAAAACTTAGCAGCCTGCAGATGGCACCATATAAACACGAGATCTCTTCACGTGCTACCATTCACTACTAGTAGAACAATCAAGCATGGACGTACCTATGGCAACAACAATATATCTGCGTAGATATTCATGTGATTGTTAGGAAACAAAATCTGTTTATTCCAGATATGCTTGCAGATATAACGGCCTGCCTCGTAATTTTTTTTTCCTTCATCCTAAAACGTATATAAGATTCAAAATCTTATCTTACTATTACTAATTGGAGGCTCCAACGAAGCCTCCACATTAATCTCCCCAAACGTGCTAGAAAAAAAAGAAAAAATGCTAGAAATTCTCACATTAATCAGACACATCTAGCCATCAAATCTAAAGACTTGGAATCAATAACCATTGGATCTACTTTATTTTCTAAAAAATTACCCACCTTTGCCATTATTTTTTTTAAAAGAAAAAATAAAATCCACTATTCTAATCTAAAACACTATGTGTACGAAGGATTCTCTAACCGTCCTAGATGGGATCGCTCTCCAACGGAGGAGGAAAAGTTAGGCGGCGCCTCCAACCCGACGGCTCCACGCGGCCACCAACACCGCCTGGCAGCTAACTTGTGATCCCCGGGCCGAGCAAAGCAACGAAGGAGGCATGGAGCCAATACAGGCGATCTCCGTGAGCACAGTTCAGTTTCATCTTTCCCAATTTCCCTAATCTGTTCTTATCGGAGGCAATGAAGCGGACGGCGGAACATCGAATACGCCGCCTGACTCACGCCGGAACGGTTGCAGTAATCAGATTATCAGGTAATCATGGTCTCACGGAGGTTCGTCGTCTACTCGCCTAATTGATTTACTATTTTGCTTACATGATTTTTTTTTGACAACAGCTTACATGAAATTCAAAAAACCCTCTTCAGTCTCTTTTAGAAAATTATTGAGTACTTTCACATAAATGTGCTAATATTATGAATACTATATTGTTTAATTATTTAGTATTCTGTTTTTTAATAATTATGGAGTTGTTATTTTTTAGAAGCACAAACCAAAGAAAGCGGCGGTACCTGTTGCTACTTCTAATTGTTCCCCTGATTCAGTTGAACATGTGGTCGAATAAAAATAGCATTGTAATTCTCGGATACTCTTTTATGCCTATATTTGAACTCTATATACTGAATTTAATGGATGGTTTTGACTTAATTCTTGAATTTACCGAATCGTGTTCCAAAATTTACAATTATTACCGAATTTGCTAAAATAGATCTGCCAAACTGTATATGATTTTTTTTTTCGAAGGCATGATTAGCCACTGAATACAACACAGTCATGTACGCCCATGTGCCAACTACTTCGAAGTTGAGGCATTCGATGTCCCGTCATGTACCGCGCTAGGTCTGTGCTTGTGGCTCTCAATGAAAAGGAGGCTTTGCTGTGCGGTTTTCCATTGATTGCTTCTTGGCGACCTGGCTGAAACACGATCCAACAATGTTTATATGTCAGGTGAGTCTGCCTCCACCACTTGCTTGCGTAATCAAATTGTATGTGATTGGGGAGGTTCGGAGTAGTACAACATCAATGAATGTTTGAGGAGGGTCATAGTGCACTGTTGCATAATGAAATTTTATGGTAATCACCACGAATAAATGTTTGACTATACTGCGGTTTGTACATGTATGCGAAATCGTTTGCTTGATATTAGTCTGAAGCTTTTGGCATATAAGGCTACACGCTAGCTGCTCCTATTTGAACATTGTTGTCACTTGTGAAATACATTACATGACACTTATTGAACATTAGGTATAATTTTTATTTTATTTATAATGTCTTTGAATTACTTTATAATAAGCAGTTGACATAATCCTTATTGAGCATCATTACAATTTTTCATATGCACAGAAGTGCTCTCGGATCATCACATCTCTCGATCACCATAGATGCACTCAAGCCAGCTCTCCATAAAACAACATATAGAGGTTCTTTGCTCGATCATTTGTGGAAGATTGGAGCAGATACACCTGCTGTAGCACGGCCAAGTTGTGCACGAGCAACGCATTCAACAGCTTCTTCGTGATCAACACCTACTTCATCTATCAACGTCTAAAGCTGGCACGGATCATCACACATTATGCGACGAGGGTGATGGTGCCGACGTCCTCCTCCATAGGTACTAACCTAATTTTCACCTATATTCTTGCACAACTCCATTTATGCTGGCTGATATTGTCTAGATGCACCAAGTCAGCAAGAACTCCATCGAAAACATCCCCACATCTACGACACTACTGCACCAAGTGACGTCGAGAAGAGTATGGATGCCATATACAATGGATCCTACCCTGTCGGTGGACACCAACAAGGTAGGCGACACTAGACCAACTATCTACCGGCGAACACCAACGTCACACATTCTGCACTGTTTACTCGAGATCGAAGACAGCATGTTCGAGAAGCAAGGAGGGTGAGGGTGCCGACGTCTTCCTCCATAGGTATTAATCTAATTTTCACCTATATTCTTGCAAAACTCCATTTATGTTGGCTGATATTGTCCAGATGCACCAAGTCAGCAAGAACTCCATCAAAAACGTCCCAACATCTACGACACTACTGCACCAGGTGATGTCGAGAGAAGTATGGATGCCATGTATCATGGCTCCTACCCTACCGGTGGACACCACCAAGGTAGACGACACTAGACCAACTATCTACTGGTGAAGACCAACGTGGAAGGCATGACAACCTACCGATGAAGAAAGTGATGCTACACCGACTACCTACTAGCGAACACCGGACGGGCAAGGTGATCCTACACCTACTATCGTTGGTCGACGCCCGGCTGAGGCAGGTGACGTTGCATCAATTCAATCTAATGACACTAAACCAGCAAACACCGATGCGATGACGGCGAGGTGGTCGGGCTAACGTTTCAGTTGCACCAATCCAACTTCACCTACTTTGGCAAGCATGCACCTTTCGGACGCCGATGTAGTGGACAACATCTATGCCCCGAGCCACTAACAAAAATACCATAAAAATCAACCCTTGAGAAAAGTTATCAACTTCTAAATGAGGTGACAATTTCCATCCTAAACTTGAGCATATGCATGAAGGAAGTAGGCGTCAGCTGTGCACCAAACACCGATGTTAGACATAGCCGCATCAAGTGAACTAAAAACGGGCTTGTGCAAGCATCATGGGGTGACAAGGATATCTATGTCAAGAAAGTGAAGGCGGGAACATGCAAGTCGCAAGTGCCACGACGCGTCTACATCAGCGGCACCGGCCACACATTATGACTAAAGGTATGGCCACCTTGCTAAATCCCATAATTATAATTTAATTAGTCTTCTATGACGTACATAATATGGTACACATTGACCACTATGTATAAGTTTCATTTTATTAATTTTAATGTCTTGGTATTACTTTGCACAAACAAGTGTTGATATAATCCTTAATGAGCATCAGGTATAATTTTTTTATGAACTTTTTTTAAATCATCGGCAAGGGAGGCCCTAACTACTTTTTTTAACCCAACCTAGAAATTTGCTCCAGTATGTTGAAACCACCACCTAGGAGCTCCAACTGCCAAGCTGAAGGTCAGTTTGCAACTTAATAAAAATGTCATTGAATGACCTCAAATTATATTCTAGTGTTGCTAACAAATTTAGGGGACCATGATCGTTGTAAGTGGCGTTATCAATAAAGCCTATATGGAAAAATTAAACTTTCAAAATTACAAAAGATAATTAAACTAATCCAATAATATTTTTTATAATTTATCCATCTCTGTCATTAGGTAAGATAATGCTTTGACCAATAGGTTTGGGTTCAAACTATCCATGAATGGCATTACGAAAGATAATGTAAAGTAATATATAACTATATAATTTGTACCAAAAGTATCCACCTCTCAACCATTGTAAAAAAAATAAAGTCTCTCAAATCTACATGTAAATGCTAATATAAACTATTACGAACAATAATTCAACATCCATGAGTTAAAACTTAAATTGTAGAAATAATTATTTTTATGGACTTATTAATTGTAGAGATATATCTCTAGCTTAACATGTAATGATAATACTTATAGCTCACTATAAGTTATATTAACTTTCGTGAGGGTAAATTTTGTATGTAGTTGTCTTGAAAAAAATTACGAATATTAATAAAAAATATGCAATATGAATATTAGTAACTTAATTTAGGAATTATTTCTTTAGCAAAAATATTGATATGATAGAATAAAGTCATCATCTTAATTGCCTTGGTTGAAACAACTACTTAATTATGACATCGTCAAAACTAATCAAGAATATTCATTTAAAAAATCAAACATGAAAACATTAGGTAAATGATACAATAAGCATTAGAATTTCAATTTAATACTGTAAAAAGATTACAATAACTAGACTGAAAGTATATATTTCAATGATATCCCTGTATAGGGATGAAAAAGTGTGTATACACTTTAAGTTTGCTTATGTCTCAATTGAATACATATGACGCTAAAAAAAGATTAAACGTAAAAAATTAATGCTCATGAAAATGGTAGAAACAAAAAAAGTAAAACATAAAATTCTTACTAAAATCTAAAATATTTGTATCTTAGGAATTAATAAGCTTAAAAATTGGGTAAGAATCAAAATTTAGTTTTATGTCAACAAAATAGAGATTATAGCTAAAACTATCAAAGTTTAAGTAAATGGTTTAAACTAAATATATATTTATAAAAAAACCTATGGATATAAATGAAAAACATATAAAACAATATTTAAAAGTACCTATTATAGATATTATTTTAGATATTGGTGAAGAGAAAAAGATATATAATGCAAGTAATTTTTATTAATTAGTAGTATTCGACCATAATAATATTCTAACCCGTGCGCGCACGGGTTGGTGAACTAGTATATCCTCAATTAAAAGCGTTTTCAAGTATATAGGTTAATTCCTAGTCATTCAAAACATGATTTTAAATTAATATACTTTCAAAATTTATTAATGTCAACCTATATATCATGCATGACGACAGCTTCAACCTATAAAGGATCGATGTTTCCTCACCTATGCCAACTATGTGCTTCTGCGGCTGCTGAAGTAAGATAGTTCTTGTTTTCTGGACAGATGTCATTCATTCTCAAAGTAATTGAACACATGGAGCAAGCATTTGATGTTGTTGTTTTGCGCCCCTTGCATGGGTCTGTTACCGGTACTACGATGTTTCCTGTTGAATCGGCACGATCAGACCAAGTCAAATCTTAATATATGTATATATTAATTCTTCAGATAAAGCTGTCCTTAGTTAAGATCTATTTACGTATGATTAAAGCATCATCACCAGCTCAGTCAAAATGTAGGTACTGTATATATAACTAGCTAAGCCCCATGATTAAGCTTGCCTACTCTCTATCATTAAGTTGGATCGTGTGTACTCAAGCTAGTTAGAGCCAGTTCTAGCTAGGCTGCTAGCTATCTCCATATATACAGTCCACATCCATACCCAGGCCTCGTTTAGTTGGGCTAAAGTTTTGCCAAAAGCACTGTTCTGACTCCTGTAGCACACTGTAGCACGTTTCGTTTGTTAGTGGTAAATATTATCCAATCATGAGGTAACTAGGCTCAAAAGAATCGTCTCGCAATGTACATCTAAACTGTATAATTAGTTATTTTTTTTACCTACATTTAATACTCCGAACATATGTCTTTTGGTGTATTTAATGTGATGTGATGGAGAGAGAGTGTAAAAGTTTGCAAAACTTTAGCCAAACTAAACGTGGCCCCAAAAATTTGCAGCTACTGAGCACCATCGCCATCTATATGGAACCTAATTTCAGAACCTACTACCATAGCTACAACATCTCCACCACCACCTATGCTCATGACCGTTGGCTACCGCCGGAACACGATGATAGCCTCTACAGTAGCGGCGGCCTCCCTGCACCGGCAGCACCATACCATTACCATGTAACCGACACCAACTACTCATCAAACACTATTGCCGACGCTGCTTTCCAGATATCCTCCGATAACACATATGGCGCCGGCGCTTACAGCCACCAATCCACCGCAACGGCCTGTCCCTCGCCGTCCGGGACCCCTAAGCACCTTCATTTCGGCGGCTGCCCTGACGAATTCAGCAGCTGTCCCGTTCACGGTCAGCAGCATGGCATGGGCACCGGCTTGGTGGAAATGCACCAGTTCAGGGCCCTCATGGGAGCCCCCTCCATCTCAAGAAGTCCAGCAGCAGCAGCAGCTGCTGCTCCTCTGCCTCAACGACGACTTGTTACTACACACCAGCAGCGGCCTGCTTGCCGCATCAGCACAAGGCCAGCTCCGACAAGGCGCCGCTGATCGGGGTCCGGAAGCGGCCTTGGGGAAAGTACGCGGCGGAGATCAGGGACTCCACGCGCAACGGCGCACGTGTGTGGATTGGCACCTTCGACACCCCGGAGGCCGCCGCACTCGTCTACGACCAAGCCGCCTACTCCATGCGTGGCCCCGCCGCGGTGCTCAACTTCCCCGTCGAGAAGGTGGAGGAGTCGCTGCGCGCGTTGGGGCTCAGCGCCGGCGGCGCAGGGGATGGCGACTCGCCCGTCCTGGCCCTCAAGCGGCGCCACTGCATCCGCAAGCGGTTGCGGAAGAACAAGAGCAAGGAGAGCGCCGGCAAGGAAGGTTGCCATGGTTCAGCTCAAGCTAGAGAACAGACGGCGGCGACGGCTAGTCACGGGCGTGGTGGCGTGCTGGTGCTCGAGGACCTGGGGCCTGACTACTTGGAAGAGCTGCTCGCCCTATCTGAACAATGCAATGAAGAATTCCGTTGAGCAATCACGGTACGATCTTCTGATGCATGCATATGGATCATCGTGCTGCCACGAGTGGTTGTACATTGTTTACTGCAATCACAAGGATGACGAGCACGGAGACATATTCATATATACTGTACTCACCAACATTTTGTCGATTGATTGTGCCTCCAGGCAGCAAACGTATACTCCCTCCGTCCCCAAAAAATGTCTGCCGCTTTACGCGCTCCCGAGAAAAACTGCCGGCAATTATATATTAAAAAAATATAAAATATTTATGCTAAGTAATTAGTATCACTGGAAAGATTTTTAAGTCTAGTTTTTTATCAAATTTATTTAAATATTTAAATGTTGCACGTATTTTCTATAAACTTAGTCAAAGTTGTGGCACGAAAACCAACGGCGACAGTCAATTTGGGACGGAGGGAGTAAGACTATAGGCCATTGATGTTGAGCACCTAGCAGCTGGTATCCCTGCATGGCCGACACCTGTCTGCAAGGTCACAATCAAGAAAAGCCTTAGCTTGTCGCCTAGTTCAAGTTAAATCCCCTTACCTGTTGTAGCTTAGATAACATGTAGTTATGTCATTGTTTGGTTGTAGAAAAGAATTTTCAATTAATTGCTATGAGTTATCCTTTTAACTACAGAAGTTATTGACCGTGTAAGATTGTTGCCTTAAAATTTGTAAAAATTCTGAGACAATATATATAGCAACATATTCAAAGATTGCACAGTGATCCGAATACATGATACATCATTCAAGTATATATAGCAACATATTCAGCTTGCAAACAAAAGCTTTGGTACATCCCATATATTTTCTCATTGAAGAGTGAAATGTTTGAAGTTTTATAGCTGCATTTCATTAGCAGCTAGGTTGGGAGTTGGGACTTGGGACTCGTGGGTATACTCCCTCCACAGCTAAAAAAAGATGTTTTGGAAAAGGTTTGAGTCAAACATTGAGAACATAAATCATGAATAACTTTTAAGTCGTTGAGTTTAGAAATGTGAAAATCATATCAATAGATTTGTCTTGTAAAATACTTTCATAAAAGTATACATATATAATTTTTTAATAAATATTTTTATAGAAAAGAGAAGTCAAAGTTGCGCTTTAGAGACCGTGTCGCTATCCTAAACGTCTTTCTTTTCAACTATGGAGGGAGTACTTTACAGCAGAATTTGAGGCCATTTGGCTAGTTATGTTTTATTGTATATGGGCAAGCACTGCAGTATGTAATTTATTCAACACTACTAGAAATTGGAAATTTTCTGCTGAACAGATAAAATACAAAAATAATTTTACTTTGTCGGTTAACCAACAAGAAAATTCGACAATAATAGCTCGACGGTGAAATAGAATTTTTCTCTCGGGTTTTTTTTTTTTTTCTGTCGGTTAACCGACAGGAAAACAATGATTATTAGGTTGAAAAGTAAAATTCATGGCCATGATAAATCAAGTGAAACCATGTAGCATAATTTTTAGCTTGAAAAATAATTCACTTGAGTGTCAAGGTAAACTTGAGATGGTCAAATATATAAAACATTCATATAAAACTACATGTTCAGCTAACATAGATATTTTTAAATTTTAAAAATAGAAAATAGAAATAATCATATGGGACACCAATGAATATTGATAAGGCGACATGGACACAACTCATGGTGACTTTTTCATTGACATTTTAAAGATTAATCCAATATTTCTTACACTAGCTTGTCATTCTTTTTAAGTTTCATTTTGGAGCTCAAACTATAAATATACTAAAAGAGGTCTTTAAATCTTAGCTTTTTTCATAGTTGTTGTAGTGTAGCATCAACCTAGCACTCACCCCAATTCAAAATATAAGGGTTGATTTGACATGACACGGTATCGAATCTTGTACATTGTGCAATAATATATAATACAGGGTTGCTAACAACAAAATCATAAACATAATAATATACATTCAATTACACAAAAAGCCAAAGGTATTATTTTATATCAAAAGGTTTATATATCTTGTAAGTTAATAATTGTTAAGTGATAATCTTCCTTCAATCCTTCTTACCTTTGAATATGGTGTATAGAAGTATTCAAAATTTGTGCCCAAAAGCAAGAATTTTATGCAACAACACGGGTCGTATCCCCGGGCGGAAATAATGGGCCAACAAGGATCCAAGAAGCAAGCGGGAGGGCCCTACGACATGTGACTTTGGACCGCGCAAGAGAGGAGGAGGGAGGCCGCCGCTGGCCGTCAACATCATCTATGATGAGTCCTAGTTGATTTAAGGAATAAATTGGTTAAGTTAGGAAGTCAAATCGGTTAAGATAGAAAGGGAATCGAATCGATAAGCATCTCCTTGTTTGCTTAGAAGTCAAGTCAAATCCCATAATAATAAATATGCGAGAGAATGTAACAGATTGATCAAGTAATAGAAAGAGCAAAAGCTACCAACCCCTCTTGTTGTTGCCTTCTCATGCCCATGCCTAAACCTAGCCGTGCCGTCAACCTGCCCCCCTGCCCATGCACGCCGCCACCCACGCCATCATCGGTGTCGCTCCCCGGCTACCCTAGCCACCACCGCCCCCACCGCCCGGCGAGCCCCCCAACCACCCATCACAGATATTTTGCTTTAAATGTATATGCACATAAATTCGGTAGAAAATATTATATATATGTGATATTTTTCATTCACCAAGCAACCCGAAAGTTAAGATATATACATCTTTTGCATTCTGTTTTAATCAGCTATCCTAAAATCTCTAGGATACACGTACTATACTAGGTTTTAACATCAAAATAAATCATGACCTGCACATCTTTTTGAATTCTCTCTTAATCATCTGTCTTAAAATCTTAAAAAATAATTAAGGGAGTGAGACCATGCCATGCAGGAAGAATAACAAACTGAACTTTTATAATATCGCTGTCTTAAAAAATGCTCGTCAACTTTATTTGCCGTTCAGTGTAAGTAATCTAATTGTTCATTGGGTCGCGAACTCTCTCCGCGAATCTAGCAAAAGCTTACCCAAAACCTTGCATCGAGGAAAGATTGGAGATATAAGAGGAAAGATTGGAGATTAAAAAAAAATAAGGTACTTGCTACAAAATGATATCTTATGATGTACTACTATGTAGCAGATATAAGAGGAAAGATTGGAGATTAAAAAAACAACTTTGCATCGAGTACGTGTTCAAAACCTAAATGACCATAGTTCTATTTGCTAGCTAACTTTTATATATAAAAAAAACATTACAATAACACAGTAAAAAGAAGCAGTATTTTGTTGTCCTCCAATAACTCTTGCAAAGAACTAGGATTGATGGAGATATTGATGTGACGTGCTGTTGGTTTGTCGTATATAGCCGCCCTACGTCATGCATGTGCACAGCTAATGTCCTTGTGGAAGGGTAGCAATTACTACTTCTGTTCTTAATCAGGGTAGTCGTCTTGCCCATAAGAACATTCTACAAAATAAATTTCGCCAATGCAGTGTCTTCATTCTTCTACTCTCGTGTAGGAGTATCTATCACACTTTCTATATCTTGGTCATTCTTTTCTCCTTAATTCCAATGTTGCATCACCATTCTTTTAGTTCGCACACTCTAACTAATGCCATAAAAACCATCGTAATCATTCATTGGTACTGGCCTTAGACAATATCTTCACTCGATTAAGAAAAAGGTAAGTTTTTCCCAAAAACCTGTCATATAAGGGATTAAGGTAAAAAAAATCATCCTCCAACATATCTTAACCCCCTTTTAATCTGTCAATCTCCTATATTTTCCACCTCAATCCCTCGAACAAAGGGGAGAGCCTTGGCTGGACATGAGCTGGCACGACCCCAGCCATCGTCCCTAAGCTTGTGATGGTCGGAATCGGCTTGGCCATGTTCTCAAGATAGTAGATCCAAGACACCACCACTGCCCAAGATGAGTCATACAAAGGTCAAAGCAGGGCCGCCATGGAAGAACCTCGCCAGGACACCGCTGCCCCCCACCACGCGGGCGGCCTCAACTCCGTCCTTCACCTTGCTCTCCATCCATGATGGGGACGATGTCATTGTCATTGCCAAGGAAGTGAAGTAGGAGGCCACCAATGATGGGGGAGCAAGAGCCATGCCTCCTAATAGCGTAACGAGCTAAGAAGCGGGCTAAGTAGGGGATGAAAGATGCATCGGTGTTGCGTGGGGAGCACTGTCATGAGATGAGACGAGACTAGAGGAGAGAGACAGAGAGAAAGAGAGAGAGAGAGAGAGAGAGAGAGAGAGAGAGAGAGAGAGAGAGAAAAGAGCTTCTTGTCTAATTCATTGACATGTGGGGTCCATATGCATGGACAGATCTAGGGTTATTACTCAATATTCCTGGGAATACCCAACTATTTTGGTACATATTCATGTATATATGTGTATATATGTGTATATAAATGTATAATAATATAATTTGTAGTATTTTCACGCATTTCAATCCAAAACTGGTAAAACCAGACCTTTCAATTAGAAGTCTAGAGATTCTAGAAAGCAAATATTGGTTTTCAAGCCTACGGATTCGATTTTTTTTTTTAGTGCTATTAGCAATATTTTAAGCCTATGAAAGCAATTTTATTAATGATGTGGAAGTGAGAATACCCAAGTTTCAAATCATGCCTCCGCCACTGTCCATATGTATAAGAGATATGGATTCTTTAATTTGATGTAGAACAGCTGTCCCTAGTTCTTTAATCTGATTTCTCAATCTCCTATATGAACATTTTAGTGAAAGGATGTTCAATATGGTGGAATGCTCTTAGAGTACGCGCAACCTAGAAGCTAGGAGAGTTTCTATAAATATGGCCACTAAATTATAGGTGTCAACTTTTTCCTAAATTATAGGAGAGTTTCTATGAAAAATTTCTAAAATTAATTGTTAGTACATATTATCATATTTGATTTTTTAGCTGAACAGGAATGCAGATAATCAAACTTGAAGTCAATATTGAATATGAAATTAAACATTTCCTAATTATAATTTAATCTTTGTATAAAAATAGTTAACAAAGACATACCAATAATTTTCTAAAACACCGAAGGTTCTACTTCTTACTAAATATGCCACCATCACTACAAGAATATCAATTGTCAAATAATGCATAATAACTTGTTCGACGTGAATATACTCTTGTCCATATTAGAAACTATATTGTTTGTGATAACATTTGGACTGCATCGATTTGGACACTAAGTTAAGCATTTTATAAGTTTTTGGACTAGTTTGCACCCAACTATCAAGTTATTATATTAGATTGACCATTTTATAACTTGTTGTACCAATCTGTACCTACTGTCAAGTTTCTTTGTACTAGATTGTGTATATTATAAGTTATTGGACTAATATGCACCTATCTGATGAGTTGATGTATGATGGACGCAACTTACTCATAAAAAGAAAATACAACACAGTCTGCATGGTGTAGTTCTCTCTTATTTGAAACATATCTTTCCCTAGGGTGTCTAAAAACCGTAGAAAGGTTTTTACCCTTGGGAAACTTGTAGATTCTAGTACTATAGGGTCTGCATGGTGGCCTAATACTACGCCTAACAGTACTAGATTTGCACCCAACAGGACGTACCACCATATGTACATGTGCCAAGCGATGGATAACGTACTTAATAGCGGAGGGTATTTTTGTATTGGTACTGTGCAAAAGATGGCCACGTACTGACATACCGCAGCGCAAGGACGCATAAGCACAGTCTGGCGGCGCCGAAATTGCGAGCACCCGTAAAACGCTGGCGCGTGAACACACGCAACAGGCCGACAGGCGGTTCGGCCGTCGAATGGTTTGGTGCTCGATGCCAAACCGTCTGGAGCGATGCATGATTTCGGGTGTTTGCTACTTTGACCACGAAAAAGATACTACTACAACTGAAGGCTCCAAAAACAACACAAGATAAACCTATCTTATCATACTATTATTAATTAGTGGCTAATTAGAGGCCCTAACGAAAGCACCAAATTAAATCTCAAAAAAAGTGCTAGAAAAAAAAAGACAAATCCTATAAATTCTCACAAGCAGAAACATCTAGGTATCAATTTTCAAGACACTAACAATCTTAACTGCTAGATCTATTTTATTTTTTAAAAAATTACCTACCTGTGCCACTAATAGATTAAAATGCAAATAAAATACAAATCCATATTTTTAAAATCTATTCAAGTACAAGTGTAAGGGGCGAGTCGAGGAGCACACCGTCGGCGAGGGCAAGGGCACTGCAGGGGCAGCACAGGCGGCACAGGAGGTAGGACTCCCTTCATCTACGTAAAATATTGTGCCTGTATTGTCTTCCCTTCATCTACGTAAAACTAAGAGTAAAATAATCAGTACGATCTTTTAGGTCAAATATATAGGTATGATGTGAATTGGTTTGTAGTCCAATGGTAGGATAGTCAGGTGAGACCCTACCCACCAAGGTTCAAATTCTAGTGGTCGCATTTTTCTATTCTAGGATTTTCCGGCGCTAGGCATTAAGTGATAGGTGACATCCCTGTCGATAGTGAGGCACCTGTGGTGACTTCGTGAACTTCAAGATCTGCCGCTCAGTCCAGCCGAAGGTGCTCATAGGGGTAGGTTTACATATGTGTGTTCATTGGGGTGAGTGTGCGTGCTTGTTGTTGGGCGTCTGTGTTGTTGTGTAATCTAAAAAAGGAAAATATAAGGTAGGACTTCATAATGGTACTAAAGAAATTCCTTTTTCAATGTTGATGGTGTGAAAATTACCAATACCACATTTCTCAGATGTACTGCAAATTTTACCAAACTACAAAGATATAAAAGTTTGTGAATTTTTCAAATGACCTCGGATGGAAAAACTTCATGAATGAAAATTGTAGATCTCAAAAAGTTATGAACCTTTGTAGTTGACAATTTTTTTATTCGAATTCGTTTAGGGCTTCAAAAAAGCAACTTAGACTCGGTTTAGTATAATATATAAGGAACTAATACGAAATGTAGACACAAAATACAATATAGTGCAGTGGCAGTGCAAGTGATGCATGAGAGGTTGTGGGTTCAAGTCCTACCAGCCTCACATTTGTTAAAAATGCTGAAAAAATTATGAGCTAGATGGCCGGTGGGGGCCTCCCACAAAAAATTGCTATTATTTTTTTGGATTTTTCGCATTTTCTCTTTGCCGAGTGTATTCTGAGCACTTATCCAAGGAAAAACACCTTTGTCGAGTCCGCCTTGCTGAGTGTTACACTCGGCCAAAAAAACCTTTGCCGAATGTTTTTTGGCCTTCGCCGAGTGTCTTAGGCACTCGGTGAAGCCCTGAAATCCGGTAGTAAATATTGTGCACACATAAAGAAGAAAAATTCAAAAATATTAATCTAGCTGATAGCTGGCGGAACAGCTGATAGCCTGATACACACTGCACTATATAGTTGTATAAAGGTTGACATCGATGCAAGAAGGTTGCATTGACACAGACCACAAATGAAAAAGGGTTGACACAGACCAAAATTAAAGACAGATACAATGCACTAGTCTGTTTTTTTTAAAGATATAAAATTAATTAGTCGTCGATGTTGAGTATTAGCGTGCGGCTCAATTCAGTGAACATATTGATACGCCCTAATCCTCTATATATGCGCTATCCTAATTGTATATGGGAATACTCTGATCGGATCTTCTCCAAATATTGGTATCCAAATATATGGAGAACTTATATAAGCATCCTTCGATCTGTACATATCTACTAGCAGGATCGATCAAGATATGTATAGAGTTACTTTACTAGTAGCACAAAACCTAGCAGCCAGATAAAGCCTAAACACGACACGTGCTACCAGTTACTTCACTACTAATAGAACAACCAAGCATGGACCTATATGGCAACTACAATATATCTGCGTAGATATTCATGTGATTGATCGGAGACCGTTTTGTGTGGGGGCTACTTTAGAATGGGTTGTTTTTAGTCGAATCCATGTATGGAGCATTATTAGGAGCAGAAGCCTTACCGTATAACACCCTAATCTGAAAACTTAAACTACCTCTCAAAATCAAAGTCTTCATGTGGTACTTATATAAGGGAGTAATCTTAACACACAAAAGATAATTTAAAACAACGACTGTGGCAAGGAGATAGGAGATGTTGTTTCTCTTCTTCATATGCGTCGGTACAACACTTATTGTTTGATAGCCACTTTGCTATTTTTATCTGGAGAACTGTTCAGGTTTCCTTTAAATTAAGACCTCCAACTAATTAATATACAAAAATTGTTTACAGGCTAGATGGAAGGAATAAATAGGAAGTTGAAATCTCAGATTCTTGTGGGTGCAAGTGCAATATGTTGGGCCATATGGTTAACTTGAAATGACATCTTGTTCGACAAGGTCCTAGCATCATCTTATTTACAGGCTATCTTTAAGGGGACTTCTTGGACCGGGTTCGGTCCATGTTATAGAAAGAGGAGTATAGCCATACAAGACCATTGAGACAATCGCGATGGAGGTGTTTGCAAGACACGGCTGGAGATTTAGTAATAGACTTGTTTCTTAGTAGTGACTTTTGTAAATACTTTTGGTGCTTGCTATGGCTCAAAACTTTATTTTTGAGATTCCTTAGAATGTTATGCTCCTATTTGTTATAATAAACGGTCATATGCATTGCTTCGATGCAGAAGTTGGGATATTAATATATTCTCTTTTCTAAAAATGGACATATAATATGACAACTACAATATATCTACGTAGATATTCATGTGATTTTTTTTTTTTTTTTTTGACATTGATATTCATGTGATTGTTCGGAGACAAACCCTGAAAGCTTCAAAATCTGTTTATTCCAGAATTGCAGGTAGCTTCAGCTGCTTAAAAGGGAATTAATAGAGTGTGTTTGTACTCTCTTATTTCCTCCGGTGAGCATAATCGTAGGTGTTATCTCCGGAGATAATAAGAGAGTAACCGAAGTTGACAGTACAACAATGAACCTGCCATTTCTGTTCGTTTTGTCCAACAATTGTAAGTACAGGCACAAACAAGATTAGCTGTGCCAAAGACGGCAAGAAGCGCGCGGTGCGCACACCAAAATAGCTAGGAATTAGTTAAATAAATTGCCATACCATGCAACATGGCGGATCATCCTGCCTTAATCAAATATTAGTTGTTATGCAGCAGCAGCAGACTGCTAATAGCAGTTTAACCGAATGAAACCTGATCGAAAGTACCAAGAAGATCGAAAGAAGTAGCCCGCAGCCACCATCCAAGAAGATCGAATGAAGCTACCTTAGCCTGCGCAGCCGCCACCATGTGTACAAGACAGTGATCGACAGGTTTAGAGTGAGATCAATATTTATTTATACGCCGGCTTGACGAACGCCGTATTTAATTAAATGACTCTTTGGATTATTATAAATTATTACATATCACACATATACATAACTTTAGCAACACTAATCCTGTCCACTACAACAAATCTAATCAACTAAGCAAGCCCAGTTCGCCCAACAATTAAATAGATCAAAGTGATCTACTAAGCTATATAATCCACCACCACCCGTCCAAAAAAAAAAAAAAAAAAAGTAATTTTCACATTTGAAGGAGCCATCTAGTTTGAACTTTGACCACCACTGTATGAATAAATACTAACATTTTTATATCAAACAAGGATCATTAGATTGATTATGAAAAATGTTTCTATAGTAAATCCATTTTAAACATAAATGTTGTTATTTTTTTTTATAAAATAGGTCAAAACTTAGAAAGTTTGACTGGTCCTTTTTAAAATAATAATGAGTGTCCTTAGGCCTATCATTACCTTCTTTTGGAGATAGAGGGAGTAGAAAATAATTGGGTGGATCTCTCTGACTAAATATAGATAACTATTAGGTACTGGAACCAACAAAAAGCCTAACCAATAGCTAGGTTTTCCCAACTAGCAACTAAAAATTCGTTGCCTAGATCAAACAGTTCCTCAATATAACTTGGGAGAGGTTTTCTGGCTCTAGATCAAGCAAGGTTGAATTACATAATACATCTGTAAGCAAATATATAATATCTCACGGGCGTGGAATAATCAAACCTCCGTATAGACCCATTGCCTTGGTAAAAACAGTTTGCACTATTATTAGTCACAAGGACATAATTAATATTGTTGTGAGAAATACATTTTACTACTTTTCAAATTTTTGAGCCAAATAGTAGTACCACATTGAAATATGAAAGATAGTGATTGGAGAAGTTGCATACCGGTATCAAAACCCTCAATGTTTGAGAATTATTGATGTGATGAGCATCCATCTGAATGGTCCAGCATATAGTTGTCAGCTGTTGAAATAAAACAGTTATTAACCGATCCAGATCCAAAAGGGGTCATCAGTCATCACCTAACTAAAGAAACAAGCTCGATGAATTTACTAATGGAGTATACAAAGCTGTCGGCCTGATCACCAGAGGGGGGTTGGGTGGAATCTTTTGCAAGCTAGGTTGTTCACATGCAAGCGCACGCGAGATGCAGATTAAAATTGAATTTACGGCAGATTACGTACAGTTGAAAATATAGAGGCCGTTGAAAGCAGCTTCATATGTGTATTCCTGGAAACAAATAGGAAGCCAGGACTGCAATCTAGGCACGTATATCTAACCACTTCGATCGGCGGCGATCATCTGGAGAGAATCATATCGATAGGTATATGCACATGCGCTACTAGTCCAATGAGATTTGAGTGATTTTGAAGAAGAAGAAGAAGTGCATATGCCGCCAATAGATGGAAGGAGCTTAGCATAACAGATGGGCAGATACAGTGCACTCGTCGTTGAGCACAGATAATATTTATATATGTACTTCTCTATATATAAGTACAAATGTAGTCAGTGAAAAGACACCAGAAAGGGTAATACAGGTACTATATTTAAAGACACGTACCTCCAATGAATACTGTATATTATAACAGCAGATACACTGTACTAGTTCATGTTCGTGCCGCCTGTGTGGTTCATCGATCAGCACAATGAAGAAGCGATAACCTATACTATATATGATAAGCTGGCAGTAGGATTTTTGCTGTTATGTTAAGGAGGAAACCATGATGTGGAATCTCCCTCTAATTTGGCGTACAAATATAAATACATTTTTATTTTTAGTATAAATTCGTCCTCAGAAAAAAAAAAAAAGTTGGCGGAATACTCTGTCTTGAAATATAATGTATCAAATATTCAGAACTTGTCCAAAATATAGTATAATGTGTATCCGGCTGGCCTACTATCAAACGACTATGGTACTAAAGAAAACCTGCATCCATGATGAGGATATATTGGCATGAGGGCCTGCGGCATTAAGCCTGGACACTCCATCTTATATTAACGGTGTTGCATCAATAATTTTCCCCTTATTACTTCTATATGACTGCATTCTGCATGGTTATATTTATATGCATAATACTATATAATGTTTTCTTGTAGATTTTTTGTGTCTGAAACATTTGTCTAGGGAAGGTATTTAAGAGACATCTATATATGTCGACGATTACATATATATACTGCATCATTTTTAGCATCGCCGACAGGTACACTTTAATTTAAACATCATCTCGATTTGTACACATATTAATACTATAAAATTAGCAAAACTAGTACACATATGTATATCTATATTGACTTGCGTATATATTTTTAAATACCTCTCTGTATCAGCCGTCCGCAGCTTCGTATATACGAGATGATCCTTCACGTGCTACCGGGTGCTTCCCAGAAGGCCAGAACCATACATATGTGGCAACTAAATGTGCGTGCAAAATCTATCTGTTACAGATATAGGAGCTGGACTGAAGGAGCAACAGCCACAACTACTATATCTAGCAGCTACATTTTTTGAAGGATTATCTAGCAGCTACATTTCCAGCAAGATCCTAAAAGGTTCTTTCTGCTGACTGTTGAAGCAACTGCATATCTGAGAAAAAGTTTCAGAATATCAGATTATGTCGGCTGCTGCGTGCAGAGTTTAAAAGGTTTGAGTTCCAAGTGTGGGTGATATTCAGTTGCTAGTATAATCTGATATTCTGAAACTTGTACTATATTTGGTTGCACAAATTTGTTCCTAGTGTGGACTGCAGCAAGTTCCAAATTTGTGTTGTATTTGTTAAGTAGCTGAATATTCAGTTCCAAGTGTGGACTGCTGGTATGTTTGTGTTATTATTAGTGGGCCCTCTTTGTTTCAGAAGGAGATATATAAAAATAAATATCTATATATCTTTCAATAAATCCACCACCCTCCCATTGGTTCCACAATCCAACAATCCAAAACTTCAAACTAGCTTTTTTTATCGGTTGCGCCTTCAAGCAAGATCACAAACAACAATCCAATAATGTAACATAACACACCTGGAATCTAGGTGGACCATGCTTCAGTTCAGCTTTATTTCGACCCTCATCATAGAAAAGTAAAGTTTTAGAATACTACTAAAACAAACATGGCCTTAGTCTCTTAATTTTCTCTTAATTGAATATAACGAGATATAGATTGTCCAAAAGTATGCAGTATATTAATTAAGAGTTTGATTTGTATGATTGTAGTGGAAAGAGAATGTTTAGTTTGGTTGGATGGGAGCAAACTAAATTATCCATTGTTCAGTCATCACCCTGTAGTTGTTTTGTGGAGATCTGTGTGGGGCTGCTAATTCTTTTGCTCTGGTTTCATGGGGCGCCAACGGTATTGAAGTTCTTGGTATTGAAGTTCTTCCCTATAAAAAGATTCATTGATTATGTATACACCACCGTTGTGGGAGGGGTTTGGAGGTTTGTTGAGTACATAAAGGTCACTTGTTTGGAGATGCGCCATAGTCGTTTGTTGAGTACATAAAGGTCACTTGTTTGGAGGTTTCTTGAGTATATATATATGGAGCAATAGATGAGTAATAACATTCTTAACTAGAGGACATTAGTGATGCAATCTCTAGACGTGACTTGAGTATACTAGCAGCTACTTCACAAATTAATACAGCACAAATTTGGTTGTACTATATTTTTTATCATGTGGAGCCACCAAATCTTTTGATTGAATTTACTCACCGGCGGTCCTCTTTGGACGATATATATGTGTGTGATACAAAGATACTAAGTTTGGTACAGCTAGGTGAGCTTCATAGAAGGCACAGCGTGGCAAGACGATATATAAGTGTGGATGGTTGGGCTGCAAACTATATTTTCGTCTTGGATGAAGATTGTAAATTTACACTGGTAAGACTAAAAAACGTTCAAACAATACTGTATTTAATTTAATTGATATATAGACGAAGTCGGTAGGTCTTATCAAATGTTAAACCCGCCTTATACGAACTGAGAAAGTGTTGACTATTCGCATGATGTGTTGATGAGATAGAGACGAACCTGCAGATACCATAAACTGCATCTGTTGCCAGCAGGATGCAGCCTACCCTAGCTACATACCTGCAGGGGCCTCTTTGTTCCTTCCTATCTACAGGCCATGCAACAATGGAAGCATCCATGACAATTCTTCGGTGCTTCTTCCCGGCCTCGCTCCGTACGCAGCCCACACAGCACATGTGCCAATTAGTAGTAGTAGTAATGAGCAATAATCCTGATCTTGTGAAATATCTCATGTACTAGACTGGAAAGAAATGTACGTTAGAGCAACAAGTGGACAGTACTATAGCTGCGGTTGTCCCCCTGCCAAGGTAGCATCTTGTCCATGGACTCGACTATCGAACAAAGTCAAAACTAATACTATTCCATCAAATTAGGGCTGTCATTTGCTACTTTTTAAAGCATGCCACATACACTCAACTGATACGAGAATTGTATATATAAGCACCTAGACAGCGACCTTAATTCTTAACAAGCCTAGCTTGATAGCTACTCTCAAGCAGCAGCTGGCTCAGACCATACCATACTACTCTAGCCAGATAGCTAGGTAGGCGTAGCTCTACACGCACATCGATTGCCCCAAATTTGAACAGATTGTGGAGTGATCAAGGGCACCCATCCATGGAACCCCAATTCAGCAGCAGCTACTACTATGGCCATGATGCCGGCGCCGCCTACGCGCATTGTGATAGCCACCACTACGGCCTACAAGGCTACGACACCTACAGCCCCTACTACTCCACCGGCAGCACAATGGCCTCTTCCGGCTTCTTCCAGCCGGCCTCCTCGGCCGCGTACTATGACGATGCTGCAATCGCTTACAGTGGTGACCACTACCCTTCTTCTTCCTCGTCGACGACGTGGGCGTCGTCATCATCGTCGGGCACCAGCGCCACACCCTCCCAACAGCCGCAGCAGCTGCATTTCGGCGGCGTTGATGAATACTACAGCTACCAGTGCCAGGAGGATGGCACGGGCCTGCAGGTGGACATGGATCAGTTCAGCGCTCTCATGGGGGCGGCCAGCGGCATCTCCAGCAGCGCTTCCACGACGAGCACGCCAGCGGCGTACTCCCTGCCGACGGCAACGGTGCATCCGGCCGCTGGCTCCGTCATCCAGGCGTCGAGCCCCAGCAGCGGCGGCGGGTACCTGCAGGAGGAGCCGCTGATCGGGGTGCGCAAGCGGCCGTGGGGCAAGTTCGCGGCGGAGATCAGGGACTCCACGCGCAATGGCGAGCGCGTGTGGATCGGCACCTTCGACAGCCCCGAGGCCGCCGCGCTCGCCTACGACCAGGCCGCCTACTCCATGCGCGGCCCCGCCGCGGTGCTCAACTTCCCCGTCGAGCACGTGGAGGAGTCGCTGCGTGCGCTGGGGCTCAGCGACGGCGCCGCGGGGACTCGCCGGTGCTGGCGCTGAAGCGGCGCCACTGCATCCGTAAGCGCTTGCCCAAGAACAAGAAGGCGCCAGCCGGCAAGGAACAACAGACGCTGGTGTCGAATAGCCGTGGCCATGGCCATGCCAAGCAAAAGCCGGCAGCCTCTTGCGTGCTGGAGCTGGAGGACCTTGGGGCGGATTACTTGGAGCAGCTGCTCGCCCTGTCAGATCAATGAGGAAAAATCACCGAGCAAATCTTCATCTGTGTCATCCATCAGTGACACAAGCATGAATTATTGTGTGCTCAAGTAGATGTTATGTTCTGCGTTATGCCCAATAAGGATACACACGCACACAAACACAAACACTGTCATGCGCTCATGCTAAATTTGTATAGTGATAAACACAGTTATCACTATACTCATCAACATGCCCTTTTGCTAGATTTTTGTTGCTAGGTTCATCAGTTCAATCCTATCGTGCTAATAAATTTGATTTGTTTCTATTTCAATAATCCAATCTCTAACTTGGGCTTAGAATGATACTGTAGCGCACACACGCCTAGCTGGCAGCAAAATCACATTCAATTGATCGGCGCGTGTGGATCTTGTAGGCGATTGTGCTAGAACCGCCGATCAATCGAATGAAGCACAATCAACTTTGGTTTGCATTGTATTTATCAGTTGGTTCAGATTGTCCACCTATATATGCACATTGCCATGTTTAAGATAATTCCTGCAATTTATGCAATTTGCCTTAGATGTTTTCATTAGTGTTGCTTTTTCTGCTGGTTGTCATAACGGATACATTTTTCGTTTTTCCATGCTGCGTTTGATATGCATCGAAAGGTTGTAAGCTTTTAGAGATTAGAGAATTGTGCATGATTACGGAAGCAGTAGCTGCAGTACCCCTTCAATAATCTAGGAAAAATCATTTCTTACCTCTCTATCATCTAATAATGTCATGTGTTTTGTACAAAATCACAATAGGCAGTACAAATGTGGAGTTTTACTTCAATCTAACTAGGTGAATACCCCGCAGCGTTGCCACATAGATTTTAGATAATTTGAAAAGAAATTAGACTATTCATATTTATAGTTATATGAATGAAATCATCTAAAATTAATTTTGGTGAATGGTTTGATGTACACGTCATTGTGGACAACTAAATGCATGCTAGCGGATGAAGAGAAACTATTATAATTACACGTGTTGTTGGCTATAATTCCAATTAACTTCTAGTGAATTATTGAGTGGATTGCTGATGTGGATAGCTTACATGTTGAGACAAGTCTCTAGGGGTTTATCTTTATAGGAGTATAAGCAGTTATTTTGAACTACATATGGTTGAGGCAGGGAGTGAGAGCGAAAAATTACAACTATTAATATATTTGTTCATCCGTTAGAAATTGTTATCAAGTTCTATTGTTTTGTAATCATCTTAACCATCCTAATTTTGTTGTTCTAGTCATGCATCGTTCACGTGTTCTTCCTAGAAACCTGACCAGTAGGCCTACAAAATCTACTCTTGGAGGCTCCTACTTTCATTAACAGAGGTGGAAAATTTGTATGATCATTGCTAAAAATGCAAACCTTTTTCGAGAATGATATTTCACTTAGGCAGTCCATTTCTAACCTTAATATGTCAAAATCTAGCTAGACTCATATATAACCCTGACTCTAGCACCTACCAACAAGTCTTGCACACTTCCCTCCCTATACCATGCAAGCATCTCTCTCTCTCAAGCAACCACACTCCCTTCCCAGCTACACTCTAGATCACCAAGCTCAATCCTCTAGCTTGTTCGCTAGCGACTCCCTATTCTTACTTCCAAAGCCAATGCCTATCACCTAGCTCAATGGTCGACAACTCCTCTCTTGGTTACTCCTATAAGGAGCTAGAAATGAATCCCTGTCGGATAAACTCCCAACTCTATACTGGCATGAGCTAAGGGAGGTGTCGGCGGTGAAACTGGCGCACGATCCAAGGATGAGGTGGTGACAAATCATCAAAACTCATGAGGACGAGCGGTGGCGAATCTCATGAGGAGAAGGTGTAGTGGAACTCGCGAGGAGGAGGTGGCACAGCAGCATCAAAACTCATGAGGACGAGCAGTGGCGAATCTCATGAGGATGAGGTGTTAGAACTCATGCACTCATCAAGTAGGTGTTAACACTCTAGAACCGACTAGGTGAGGATCGAGTGGGTGCTCCTGTTCCTAGATGTAGAACTTGTAGTTGTACCTTATGGAGCACACTGTGGCCAGCATCGCGCCGGTGACGATGCACTAGGGTCGGAAAAGTGATGCACGGCGTGTTGGAGTAGCGTGGTGTTCCATTGGGGGGACCGCGAGGGTCGGCGGTGCTTCCCGTCAATTCAATGCGCCCACGATCGGAGGGGCTTTCTAGGGTTTGTCGGTGGGAGCAATGATGGTGGTGAAGCTCGTGTCTTGTGCCTGGCCCCCACCTTTCTCTTTTATAGTGTTGCATGATAGGGTCCCCAAGGAGTCGGTTGAGTGTCCCCGATCATGATGCGGTCAAGGCATCCGTCGAATGAGATCAATTCTAACAATAGGATGCAAGAGTGGCTCTCGCGAGCAAGCCAATGAGGCAATGGTAATGGATCTCAGGCACAAGCAGAGGTGAAATCCTAGTGAGGTAAAAATTGGGTTCGCACGAGCTCCCTTTCCTCATCCAAATATAAAATTGCAGCCTCAGATTTAATCTTGTCACCATATACAAAAGAGAATAAATAAGTTCACACTTCATTAATTTGATATAAGAAAAAGGGCATTCATGGCTCTATTTCTCTTTCTTTCTATGAGCTCATTTTGAATATATATCAGTGAGGGGTGGAGCCAGGACCTTTTTTAGAGCTGTCACTTGACAGCAATATATTTTGAAATCTATAAATGTTGTAACATAAGAATAACGATCGAGTTCTTAATACAAGTTACTCTACTCTCATCGATATCCATATATAAAATTACAATTCAGATAATCTTGTCAGCGTATACAAAGAGAATAGAAAAGGTACAGACTCCATAAGTTTGATAAGAAAATAGTCAAAACTAATCGCATTCATGGTCTGTTTCTCTTTCTTTCTATGAGCTCATTTTGAATATATCAGCAGGGGTGGAGCCAGGCCCTTTTGGTGCTGTGACTTGACAGCAATAGATTTTTGAAATCCAATACTAAATGTTGTTCAACTAAGAAAAAAAATAAGGCTACCGATCGAGTTCTTAGTACAAATGATAGCAATGTTTATCTACCTTGGATCCGCTTCTGTTGTCAGAAAAATTCAAATAAAGGTTCAAATATACTTCCAAGGATAGTACCTTGTTATAGGTATTCTCATGTTCAAAAAATTCAAGTAACACAGACCTAGCTAGTCATGGATTCGCACTCACCCAAGAAACCCAACTTGCAGTGTTGCAGCTACCTAGCAAGTAGCAACTACACACCTGATATAGCAACGCATACAGATAATTTACAATACTAATATGTTGTCCTAAAAAAAGGGTATGTGTATATATATTATGGTGTCGACAGGTTCAATGTATATAGTGCTCCATTAGTATCGTGCTCACATTACTATGCATCTGGAATCAAGGACCTCTTTCCGCGAATCTAGCGCTACGTTACCCTTTCTATGTAATCATGGGGGAGTACTACATACTACAAATATTTGTATGACCTACTACCTGTTGCTCATTTACTAATCACCATGTGTGTTCCGATCTGGCAGAGAGTGACCTATCTGCTGCTTTTAGTTATTAATCACTCATCATCCATGTTTTTTTATGGCAGAACACAGCTTCATCGATCTGCGCTTCCCCAATTCCACATGGTGACATGCGTATATAGATTCCTCGCAGTCCAGATTCTAATTAATTATGCGTGTAATACCATATATAAATTGGTGGGTGAAAAAGTGATTGTCATGGAATAAGAGCTAGAGCTTATATATAAATAAACAACAAAGAAACGGGAATTTTTCTTTTATTTGAAATTCAGTAGCATGGGATACAGCTCTTGTCTGTTCAAAGAGTCAACTCACAATCACAAACTCAAATGGAGGTGGATCTCCAAAACCACCAAGAAGTGTTTCTCCCGAAATCTTAATAGTAAGCTTTGATTTTGGGTGAAGAAATCCATCAAGATCTATATATATATACACTCATATAAATTTTGGAGTAGCTGTGCAAAAGATCTCTCTCTCCCTCTCTTCTCTCTCTCTCTCTCTCTCTCTCTCTCTCTCTCTCTCTCCATTCACAACAGAAAGAATAAGCTAGTTTTGACCACAGAAAATATGATAAGTCATTTGTTATTCTTCCCTGATTCAGATATATATGTACACAACTGGCAAGCAACCATCGATTAGGTGCTAGAAGTGATAACCTGGGAAACAATTATCTAGTTCCAGTCCAATAATGTTTAATATTATATACACTGCATGCAATATTGAAAACTACAAGAAAGACAAAGTTTGTCTGGTCTAATTAGTTGTTTCAGTATATTCAGTACTCTATACAATATTGGATAAATCACAACCTAGTCAACTTAATTTCTGCAATAGAGTTTCAAAAAAAAATCTGTAAGCAAAGAAGCTACAACCTATCACATCAAAGCACAAATTATTGGTGTTCTGTATTTGTATATAGTCATGGTGTGTAGATATGTACAACTATCTCTCTACAACACAACACAAGAAGGCTATAACAAAGTTTAGCTGATAATAAGTAATGACTCACTGTGTACAGATAGACACATGAGACGGTGATGACGTCCACGTAGTTTGTCGTATCCAGCCGCCCTACGTCAGTCAAGTGCATGTGCGGACCTGAGAGGTCTATGACCTTTTTTGTCGTAGAGCTACTGCCTACTAATGGAGTAGCTAGTAGTTTAGTACGCTCGCAATTTATTAGAACTTGATTATTAGTAAAGTAAACTCTAATCTGTCCCTTTTTTACTATTCTTGCAGTACGTGCCAGTACATTGATGTACTTGTAAAATTTAGTGGATCTACGCCTAACAAGGAAACGGCCCTTTTGGGTATTGTCTCCATGTGCGAACAATACTATTCACAGCAATACAAGAGTTTTTGTTTTTGCACCATTTTGATCACTAGATCTCCTGTGCTATGTTTCTCAAACGTTTTGAGGCACATTCTTCTCCTATGTAAGGAAGGGCGAGGATGCAATTCGCCCAAGGACTTCACGGGAGAACCTAATGTGAAGGAAGGAAGGAGGCTCAGCACAAAGTTGTGCTCCACGTACACCGAAATGAGTTGGAGCCAACATCCTCCCAACGCAAGCGCAAGCAGAACCTTTGCCTCTGCTATCATCCAGCACTAGAATTTTTGTCAACTTTTTATATGCTCTTCTACACCACAACAAGACAAGTTGTTGCTTCAACTTTTAGAGCAAGCCACCGTTTCGTGCATAGGAGAATATGACATCCTGCGAGACTAAATTTTGTGATGATTCGGACCCGAATGGGTTGTTTGGTTGACTGTCCAACCTACATCACATCAGTTAAGACAGGCTCTCTATGGTCAGGCTGCTATCATGTAGTTGCTCATTGTTTGGTTGCTTGGGCGCAATGCAGCTCATGCACCCAGCCTACATCCCGCCAGCCTGGCTCCATAGAAATGCTCGATTCCTGCTTATTTCTAAAGTTGGCTGGGAAGGAATCTTGCATGAAGGGAGCCTGGTCCGACAGCTACGCCAATCAAACAAACTACTTTTCTTGCATGTGGAGAGCCTGGCTCAGGGCCGATGCAGGCAACCAAATGCCCCTAAGTGTATAGCCAGAAGTTGGGGCAACACTCCACGGTGGAGCGTTGGGCATGGCCTTAGTTGGCCTCGCGGTGGTGGACTGATGGTGGCAGAGCATAGTGCTGGTTTCGTCGAAGGTGGAGTGGCAGAGCATGGTGCTGGTTTCGTGGAAGACGGAGTGGGACTCGCCAATATCCTTCCGGGAAGCTCCAGTAGATAGATGGTTTTAATTGGACTGCGGCGAAGAGCAGAGGATCGATGTCGCCGGGCGCGTGGGCGACTCTGCTCATCTGCTGCTCGCCAGCAGCTGCAGCTGCTTGAGCTGTTACTAGGTGCACGGGCGCGTGGCAAGGAGATATTGGACGCGGCGCTGAGCCTGAGTGACAAGCGCGCAGAGCAGCTGACGGAGAACAAGGGCCGAAGAGCTCGATTCCGAGTCCTGAGCTCAAAGGAACCAGAGACTACTCATTTTCTTCTTTTTTTTTTTTTAGGAGAAGTTGCTTGCAAGCAGGAGCGTAGGATAAGACTAATTTTTTTTAGGTGTAAGATAAGACTAATTAGGCCCATGGCTTCCCAAGGTTCCTAAGCTCACTTTCTTAATGGGCCATATAGGAATCCACAACCAGTTTGGTCCATGAAACCGTCGTCCAGCTCTCCGACCCCTAATCGTAATCAAAATCGAGTCCGACTGCCCAACCAGACCTGTCTATATATTTAAACGAATCGTTCGCGCGCGTTCCTAACCTCCCGTGCCAAAACGCATCCGCTTTCAGATATGCCGTCACTACTAGGCTGTCGGAAGAAGCCCGCCGAGGTCTCTGCTCCACCTGTCGCCCTCACCAACGAGAACCACGACGGCGTGCTGCCGACGGACATGTTGTACGAGGTCCTGCTCCGCCTCCCGGCCAAGGAGCTCTGCCGCCTCCGCGTCATCTGCCGGTCATGGCGGTCGCTCACCTCCGACCCGGGGTTCGCCAAGGCCCACTCTTCCCGCCACCCGCTCGTCGCCGGCATCTTGTCGCAAAACAAAGAGGTCCACCTTCTTGACCTAAACAACAACATCGTTAGGCGGTTACATGCGCCGCAATCCCTGTATCATCTCAACATAGCACAACTCGGCCTGCTCTGTGTCTCACCGATATATGGATGTCACAACTATGTGCTCGATCCAGCTGTCGCCGACGAAGTGGTCACCACCTTGCCTAGCGGCTCCGGAGACAACGTCGACCTCCACGAGGACAGCCCGTCAGTGCCCGGGCTAGTCCCAGGTCGTGCGTCGTTCAGAAAGTCGTCCCCAACTGTACTCGCCCATGTGCCCTCCACCGGAGAGTACAAGGCGCTCCGGACCATCATATACTGCACGGGCAAGGATGGTGGAGTAATAGGCCTGCCGCTCAGCACGCTGACATGCAACGTCATAACCGTATCCAGCACCGGCGGTGGTTGTGCAATAAGGTGGCGAGCACGGCCATGCCCGCCGGTGGGAGGTCCCCCGTGTTTGAGGGATGGGGTGCCAGGGGTGGTCGTAGATGGAGTTGCCTACTTCTTGACGCAACGGCCATCCACTACCTTGAAAGGGAGTACTTGAAAGACATCGAGCCAGATGCCATTTTCGCTTTCGATCTGGCGACAGAGAAGTGGAGGCCAAACACACTTCACGGACCGTTGAGCAGTAATTCTTCTCACAATGAGCTCAAGTTCAGTCCAAAGAGGGATAGAATCCAGCTATTTATGTTGGATGGTTCCTTGGTCATGGCACATCACAAGAACCGGGATTGCTCAATGGATCTATGGTTTCTAGAGGACATGGGCGACATTGACAAAGGACTATGGAACAAGAGATACTCGATTCAGTGTGTACCCGGTTGCAAAAAGATACATTCGCTTAGGCCTCCACGTCCACTGCATGTTTTGGAGGACGGAAGGATGGTCATGTGGGGAGCCGAACAACAGGAAAAGGTTCTAGGTGTATACAATCCAAAAACAAATATGTACGCTAGGCTGGCTAGTATGGAAGACTATTTTTGCGTGGGCATGCATCTAGGAAGCATTTTGTATTCATCAGGCCTTCAGAACTGAGCTTTCATATATATATCTCCACTACATATAATACATAAAAAAAACTTTTCTAAAGCCACACAACAAAATGACCACCACAGTCATTATCTTTCTTAATCTTTCCTAAGTGCACCCAACAAAATACACCCCAAAGCTAAGCAATTTTGAAATAAATGGCTCATATCTATTCTAAACTCTTCTCTCACTCATCCACCAACATCCAAGGGCCAAAATTGCTGGGATCAATCCTCATCTACCACCATCCCATCCCGCTCTGGCCCGTGCAACTTCTAATTTTCTAATCTAAGGGCTCTCACAGTGCAGACTCGAGGTAGAGTCCATAGCCATTAATTATGCTGCCACGTAAACAATTTGCTGATATGGTAGGTCATTTATTGAGGAGAGAGGGAATAAAACGAAGAAACGATGTCTAGTTTAGGGCGTCCGCAATGGTAATAGCTAGTGCTAGCTATTTGGTTTGGTGATGTGGAGGTGAGAGACACAAACAAAGACTATTTTAAATTATTAGCCCCACATGTTCATCTCACATGTTCTCGGGCCACGTGAAATAGTCTAGCTATTTGCATATAGCTAGTAACTACTCCCTCCTACTTTTTCTTGCCATGTCACATCTGTATAGCCAAATAGCTGACGCGCCGCGTCTATGCAGCGATCGAGATTGGAGAAACGACTCCGGATCGCACTGGGAGGAGCAGGCGTTGTTTCTTCGTGGTGTCACTGGATCCCGTGAGGCAGAATCCTTTCCCACGATGCGTTCGCCGCCGGCCCGCGTAGCATCGCTTGGAGCTCGCCAAGTCCGTGTCCACCGCCGGCCCGCATAGCTCGCGATTGGTTGCCCTTATGCCGCCAAGTCGCGTCCCCGTCGCCCGCGGATGGCGGCAGCCACGGAGAGGGAACCTGGCTGGAGATCAAGCGGAGCCCTGGAGCCTCACGTGGGAGAGCAGCCGCCGCTGTGGAGAGCTCGCACGGTCGCCGCTGTGAAGTACTTGTTCGTGCTCCGGCGGCAGGTGCTCCTGTCGTTGTTTGTTTAGCCCCTGTTCTTTTGCCGCTACTTGTCTGAATCACTGAATGGTATGGTTCCTGCACGTTTGGCATGATTTTACTCGTTCGTCTCCAATGTGATAGCCGTGTTCTGCACTTCCGCTAAGTTTTGGTTCTGATTCAGTTCCTTGGGAAAATTTTATCCATTCAATGTCTGAAGAATTGTGACCTACAATTTCTGCTAAGTTTTGGGTTTGATTCAGTTACCGAAGAAATATGACTTGCAACTTTATGTTTTTGGTAGGTGTACGGTGGATCACATGATATATATGCCACATCTGATCAGCATAATTTTTTGTTGCATAATAAATTCTTTTATCTATAGAAACGGGTATTGCAAGATTGCATTGGGGAGCATGGTGAGTCTTCAACTTATTCAACTTATCTAAAACTCCAATAAGTCTATCTCCCACTAGGAGGTAAATTAGGAATTCTCAGCCTTCTCATTGGTCCACGTCACACGTCACCGAACACCCACTAGCAAACCCCCACTACACCCCACGCATGCATCAATTCCCACCATCCGTGTGTGCAACTCATGCCTGTTCAATTGTCGAAACTGAAGAATATGAGAGGCCAATCGATCGAGGCCATCCTCCGTCCTGCTTCCTGCTATTTAAAGCAAGCTAGGCCTGGTGGAGGAAACATGGTGCAGATCAGTGGGTGGCAATACCTGGTGTAGCTGTACGGCGACCAAGTCCCCGGCATGAGTAAGGCCTCCAGAGCGGGAACTCAGGAGTCAGCGGCGCTGCTTCCATGAATCTGGGCAGGCGAGGTCAAGGGACGGGGCGACTTCAAGCCGGCAACGACGCTCCTTCATCGACAAGGAGTGGGCACCAGCGGTCAATTCCGTGACTCAGATCGCGCGGATGTGGCGCGACTCAGAGAACGGCGGTGTTTCCCTCCGCGACCCCGTGCAGGTGGCCACCAGGATTGGGGTGATCGACGCAGCGAAGAGGTTCAGGAAGACCCCCAAGCGGAGGCGGCTCCTGTCCGCGAGCGAGCGGAGAGGGACATGCGGGCGATGCAGCTACGAGGCTGCAGCGGTGCCAGGCGAGTGGCTGCAGCGGCGGGCGGCTTCCGACGATCGGCAGCGGAGGCTGACAGCAGCAACTCTCGCTGGGCCAGGAAAATCGGCGGCAGCGCGAGGCCGCGGCGGCGCTGGGAGCGCCAGAGCGTTAATCGGCTGCGACGCTGCCGCGCTGCGTCTCGCGAGCAGCACGGTACCAACTGTGAGCACGAGTGCACATCGGTGTGGGATGTAGCAGGTGCCGGCGACGGAGCATGCGACATCAACGGATCTTGCTCGATTTGTTTTTCTCCCGTTCTCCATTCTCTCGATCGATTCTTTTTGTTTTCTCTGCCTCGGTTATGCTCTTGTGCATTAACTATTACTTACGTGAGCAAGTTCATTTCATTGCTAACAGAGAATTTGTAGTTATTATATAATATATATAAAGTTTCTCTCTATATATCTTATAGTTTTTAGTGATCAACATTTCAAGTACTTTTATTTCTTTTTTCATACCCGCGATGCATCACATCAAGTCATTTCCATGATGAATCAATCTATCATCAAAATCATTCGTATAATGAAGGTGACATCTAATCAACTTTTTTCGTCTTTTTTCTCTTGCATTCCAACGCGGGGAATTCCCTAGTAGACTCTATGGGTAAAGCCAGAGTCGCGGGACCATCCGACTCCCCGTCACCCACGCTTCCCGACGACGCGGCTCTCCGACTCCCCGACGTGCGACCCTTCGTCTCGGATTGGTTTGTTGTTTGCCTTTTTTTATGCGGTTCCTCTGTAGTCGGATACTCGGATTGATGGGTGTTCATGTCGTCGCGTGATGAAATGTATCTGCACTGCTGCATGGTGAACGAATTCTTGATGGAGCTTTATGTGGCGTTGCTGTTTTGCCTGAGTTAGAAAAGGACACCGTGGGCGCCAGGACACCGCCGCCGCCGCCAAGGACGCCAGGTTTGGTGCTATCCTTTTTTTTTCTGCGCAAAAATGTAAATATGCTTGAGCTTGGGACATGCCTGCCCCTGAGTGCGGCAGTTTGGACTTGTGAACTTGGCAGTGCATGGTGCCTTTGGCGTGCTCGATGAAATGCCCATGTAGATTTTGCGTAGTGTGTACGCATCACATTGGTTTCTACAATTGTACCACCTGTCTGCTTGTGCATTTCATAACTTTTGGTTTCAACCATTTCTGATTACACCTGCCATGCTAATTGATTCGTTCTTTCATATGTTTAGTGATAGCATGCACTTTATCATGTTGTAGGTTTCAATATTGAGAAGGTTCAGGGCAAGAGTGTAGTAAACTTTGTAGTTGTAGTAAACAAAGTTTCAGTAAACTTTGTTTTTCTCCCTTTTGCTTATCGGATGCCTGTTCAACAAAAAGAAGCAAGGCGCAAGGAGACTGAGGAATCTGCCACTGCCTCTGGGAGATGCAGACCAAGCTTGCCAAGGTTCGTAATCCTTCCCATATACAGTGATGAAAATATGTTTTTTTCACTTGTATGGTACCTTCTTATCTTACAGGAATGGATTTTTGATGACTTATGTCTGAATGGGGAAATTCATTTTTGGGACATCAGATTATCTGCAGTTTGCCCACTGCTAAATTGCATTCAGTTTACTACAGGCCTGATTATATGCAGGGTTGGCTTTGCGGCATCTATCTATCTATGGAGCTAATTCTCCTGAGTGGAACATCAGTATGCAGGTGCACTTACAGTAGCAATATCCAGAATCCAACTAGAAACTATGAGGAACTTCCAGGTACTTCTATCTTCTCTCTGAAAGATTATGGGATTATATTCAGAATTATGAGGTTCTTAAATAATTTGTGAAAATCAGCACTGTACAGCTATAGTCAAACGTGTATCTTCGTTAGTAATTTGTTGTCCCGTGGCACAATTTTTTGTTGATCACACCCATAAATCTGTTTGGCTAGGCAAATTAGTTAATGTTAAATCAATTAACTTGCCACGGGTTCTTGTAAACTGTTTAAGAAGCTGCACAACTTTAATTTGATGTGTCGTTGCTACTGTGCATTCACTGTGATTTGTTGCATTTGTCTTGAGAATACTCTTTTTTTTCCACATGTCTGAATGCTTTTCCCTGCATTGGGAAGGTGGTATTTCTATCTAATGTTGGCACTACAATGAAACAAAATTTAATGGAATTTCAATGTAGGGAAGATAAATAAAATACTAAAACCTACTGTCTTATTTTTTTCACTCAACCAGATTTGAAGTGATTTTTCCCTCCCTCCAGCGATCACGCAAAGGATCTTCTTTGAAGCATTACCAGATTTAGACACTTCTTTCTATCATGGGAACTTCTGCAGGAGCAGGTAATCGTTTCTTTTTAAAATTCTGAGATTGCCAGGCACCATAATAAAATATGCCTACTGGCACCTTTGAACATTCCATTCTTGACAGTTGGAAAGGATGTCTGTCGTCATAGCTTTGACAGTTACCGTCGACTCCTTTGGTTGCAGTATGTACTTGGCGAAATTGGTCTCCAAACTCCAAAAGTTTAATCTATGCCTTTCATGCAGTTCCAAGTTTGCTGCTCATTCCATGAATTTTGAAGCCATTAATATGTAAGTGCTTGTTTATGCATATCTTAACATGCCTTAATTACTTTCTTTGAACCAACTATGAGTAGCTGTTAAGATGCTATGCGGTAAGCAGGCATCCTTGGAATCACTTGTTCCATTTTCTTGAGATCCTCCTCTACATAGGTTTTCTTGAGACCCATATATTCTTTTAGCCATAATGTGATAATTTGTTTGTCTGGAAACTCCACGGGAGTACATAAATGTGGTAATTCTTTGAGCCATATTCTATAAAGGATTTGCTGCGATGATGTCTGCAGCACTGTGGTGGCTCCTGTGTCACCCAACTACAAGCTAGGAGGACATGCTTCTTCAGCAAGAGACGGTTTCTGTTTCGATGTTGTTTAAGAATGACCCTCAGTAAGTAGCAGAAACGTTTTTTTTTCATTGTATATAAAGTACACGTGTGTGTGTGTGTGTCTATATATATATAAAAAGTACACATGTGTGTATGTGTGTCTATATATATATTCACGACACACAAGCATATTTAAACTATTACTTTGTGTTCTCTTGGGCATGGCCACTGAAAAATTCCTCTTGTTGAAAATGCCTACAGAGGACTGGTCCTTCAGTGAGTTTTGTAAAGGCTGTGTTTGACTGTAATTTTGATTTTAGATACATCAAAAAGTATTTTGGATGATTTTTGAATTTTCAGTTGATGTCCGTCAGATCCTTTGATCTCTGCCTCTCTTGTTTCCTGCAGCATGAATGCCCTTTGAGATTGACAATGTTGTGGATAAGTAATTTCTACAGCTTATAAAATTGGATGAGTTTTGCTTATTATATTTTTGCTTCAGCATGTTTCCAAAGGAAGGAGGTGGGCACCGGGTTCGAGCCCGGGTGGTGTCACTCCTATCAACTTGTTATCAGTTCTGACCTGTTTTATTTTTTACCCATGCATTTTTCAGTTTTAAAAAGCTTCTGGCAGATAGGTGACATGCTGCTCCTCTCTTTCCGTAGGTTTACTACTCCTATAGTTCAGTGCTTTGTGCAGATACTAAAAATGGAAATCTGAACTTTCTAATCAAAACCATGAATATCTTCATGGCACTGCCAGCAATGGTGGCTGATGGCATGAGAAGATCATATGATGTATTCAGTGTTTTTTAGCTTCAATTCTGAGTTGAGTTTTCAGTTAATGTGATGTATTGAGTCTTGTATTTTGTGTTCGATAAAAGCCTCTAAAGATTCTCTTAATCATGAACCACTCTTTTTCTTGCTCCGTGTGCAGTTCAGCTTTGGAGTGCTAGCGTTGACCGGAGTTGATATGCTTGCTGCAACTATTGGACATGACCACATGAAATAGATTCCTAGAAACCTTTCTTTGTTATGAACTTCAGTTTGGGTACTTATCTCTACCAAAAAAAATAGTTGAAGGTACACAAATTTGTATTGATTAGCTGGATCATAAAATGCACTTTGGTTTATACGAGAACAAGTATGTGCTCTCTGTTTCTCCTGTGTTGGTAATGCAAAGGCAGATTGTACCTTTTGTTAATAATGTTTGTGTCAAAATCAGTAGAACTGAATAACTGATGCAAAGATATTCTTTTGGAGATGGAAAAGATTTTCCAGCCACATGGTGCACTCGTACTGACATTGTTGATGATGCGCTGAGCATTGAGCATAGAACTGATGCAGAGCATTCTTTTGGATGCATATTACTGTACATAGTAGATTCTGTAAAGAGGCCAAAACTGTTCTTTTCACTATGTACCTTCAATTCTTTTTTTTGGTGCTGGGTTCCCTTTTGCTTCATATTTATAAACCTTCATGAGGGTGTTTATTTTATTTTCTTTACTACAGAAGGGACTTTGATATATAGCAGCCAATATTATAATGTTATTCTCGTAATCAAAGAGTTGATATTTATTACACTATTATCTCTTTTTTTTCTAACATGTGTATTTTTAAAATAAAGCCGTAGCGTTAGCACGGGCACTATACTAGTTATATTAGTAGATAGACATTTAAATATCATCAACGTTTTAATATCATCAACGTTTTAAGTCCCCGGCTATACTACGAGATATAGTTCAATTTTGCCTCTATGTGATCTTCAACACTAATAGCCGTAAGTAGTCGGAGAAATCTGCTCAATAGGTTCTTCTTTTTCGAGAAATGTTGTACCACTCAGGGAATTTGCTGGACAGGTATGAAGAAGGTTCTGCTGCGGTTAGCTGGAATGATCAGAAGATGGCTTCCGTTGTTCAAGCCGGAGGACGGTAAGAAACTGGAAGATTTCATCAATCAAGTGGAGTCGGCAAACTTGCTGCCTCAACTGATGTGGACGCCGGTAACAACAAGTTCATCGTCAAGATTGTCTCCATTGGTTTCTCAGCGCTCGGTTTTAGTCACCTTGAATCAATCTGAGTTTCTGCTTGTTCCTGAGAACACTGAGATGTAATTGTGCCAAAACTGTGTTGGCGTCTGTTTCTGTTGGCCCGCTTTAGCCTTGCAAGAACTATAACAGACAAAATATTTGTTTTTGGTAATACAAAAGCAGGGGAACCCTTTTAAAAAAAAAAAAAAAGAAATGTTGTAACGCTTTTTTATTTTTTTCTCAATCACGGTAAAAGGTTTGCTCGTCTTTGTATTAAGGTAGAGAGAAGGTTCAAGACAAAACGCCTTAATTAGCAGCACCCTAGGGGAGTCAATAAGTTGGACATGAATGCTCAGGTCCTTCCTAATGTATAGCAAGCTAACCTACTACATTGGACAGAGGTAGATCGAAATTGTGGCACGGGCTAGAAAGCCTATGCTCTAGAAACTGTACCACTTTATTCATGTATCAGAGTCCATTTGGAGGAAATAACGGCCAAACATGACGCTACATATTCATAAATGGAGCCAAGCATGACGCTACATATTCATAAATGGAGCTTTTGCTTCTTTTTTTAGTTGCCTCTAATCTAGATATAGTTGTAGCATAGCATCTGCTCATACACACGTACACTCACTCTAAACAGGCACGCCACCACACACACCACCCGTGTACAACCAGACCTACAACGGCACACAGACTGAAGATCGTGTCCTTCTTGAGATCACCGGAAACCATGGACTCTGTAGGCGAGATACGCGAAGAGGCAAACGCTCGGAAACAATCCAAGGGAAGACTGGGTGTGAACCCTAGGCAGGCGCTCCACTGAACAGCCTTACCAGTGCGTTCGCAAATGGAGCCTTTTGCTAATCTATGAGCAAACGCCTGTGCCAAAATCATATTGTGCAGAGGCCCACAACAGCCTTATACTTTTTTTTTAGCAGACAATAGCCTTATACACTAGCAATTGGGTGAAGCGGGCCATAATAAGAACACGAAAAGGTCCGGAGTGGGTGAACTAAGCAGGCCCTGTACTGCTTCATTAGGAAAGGCCCATTGTCTGGCCCATGAGCAGAGAACGACAGATGGGCCTGTCAAATATATATACGACTCTTTATTGCTAAAACCGCAACTTTTTGACCCTTGCATTTCGATTTTCGGCAACAACTGCACCGACGATGATTACGGTGGTTCTTTTCAAGATTTTTTCCCGTAGATCGGATCATAGCCGTGTTGTTCTCGCCTCTCAAACTCGGCATCATCTCTCCCATAAATTTCACAGTTCCAACACTTGCCCTGGAGATCGAGCACAGCACTGATCGTTCAGAGCGCTGGCTAGGCAATGATGTCGTCGCAACTCGCAACCCTCGATCTCCGCGGCGCCGGACGACCACACGCCAACCGAGACGAGGACGGCGGCAGCGTCCTTCCCATGGAACAGGTGCGCGAGGTCCTCGTGCGTCTCCCAGCCAAGCCGCTGTGGTGCCGCCTCCGCGCCGTGTGCCGGCCATGGCGCTCTCTCCTCTCGTCCGACCCGCGCCTTTATCGCCGCGCACGCGTCCCACCACCCGGGCCCGCTCTTCGCCGTGGCCGTCGTCGTCACCACCGCGTGGGGCAAGACGATGCGCGTCGACATGGTGGACGCGTCCGGCCGGCTGACGAACCAGGTGCCCGCGGGGTGGTACTGGCACCGCAGCAGGCTCATGGTGCGGGTGCGCACGGACCACCACCTCGCGCCCGTCGCCGTACGTGGAGGACAAGTGCCTGCACCTGCGCATGGTGAAGCTGGCCTCGGGGGTCGTGAGTCGTGACCTCTAGGACAGGGACCAACACCCGAGCACGGCGCTGCCGCGCGCAAGCCCCCGCACCGGTTCACGGGGCTCGTCCTTCGCCGCGCCGCCTCGGGGGAGCACAAGGCGGTTCGCATCCGCGCGACCCCGCTGACCAGACCTGCGAGGTCATCACCATGCATCTGCCGGGACGACGGCGATGGAGGCAGCGGACGCGCCCGCTGGCGGGAACGGCAGGCCCGGCCGAGCTCATGTTCTGGACGCCGGAAGGCTTCCCCGACGCGGCGGTCGTCGACGGGACGGCCTACTTTCTGGTGGATCCCCGCGGCCGTCGCGGCGACGGCTAAGGGTACACAACGGTACACCCTGCGACTTTACGGAGGGCAGCATCGCGTGCTTCGACCTCGCCCCAGAGCAGTGGGCGCCGCGGCTGCTCGGCGGGTCGCCGAGCACCGCCACGCGCAGAGGAGGCGTCATGGAGCCGGAGGTACGCGATACCGTACGACACGATCATGCCGGACAGCCGCAGCGACCGGGAAGCGGAGCCGCTGTGGGTGATGGCTGACGGGAGGGTGGCCGTGTGGGTGTGGCGGGCATTGGTCGGTGACGGAGGACGGCCGGCAGGGACTGCTGCGGATGTACAATCCGGCGGACGGCAAGTGCGTGGACGTGCTCAACATGTCCAACTGCCTCCACGTCGGTGCTTATACAGGCGGCATGCTGTCAGAGTACTCTACTTAATTAATGGAGTACAAGGCGGATTAATGCTTGGTAACAACACTTGTGCTTACTAGATGTTTCAGTTCTTCAATCAAATCTAATGATTGTGTCTTGCTGCTTGATTACTTGATTGATTTAATTATCATTGGTTAGTGGCCACATAACTGTGTCTTGTTGCTTGATTTCCTGATTGATGCGATTTGATTCCCTGATTGAAGTGATTATCCATGTTTTCTTTTCGAACCAGGGAAAAATTCCCCATTTCTATTACCGAAATAACGGAAATACAGAATTATCAAGACCGTTTCCAGATAAAAATAAAAGGGCAATACTACTCCTATCAGCCCATACAGACCCAAAGGGTTCAGGGGTTACATCCAACCAACAGTGTAAGCCAAAAAACCATCCTCCGTCATCTGGAGATGTTTCCAAACCAGTCACAAAATAGAAGGCATCACTTGTACCTCTCCACATTCATCATCAATTGTCATCTTGAGTACTCCCCAACATCTTTTGGACATCTTGCTTCTTCGTCTTGCTAACAAGATCAACAACTATCTTTAGCATCATCTTGATCCCTTCCTTAAGTGCCTCCTTGTCGCAGCCAGTTTATATATTTGTCCAATAACCCATGAGCGAGCAACCATAAAACACAATATAAGCAGCATCATTTATAATTTTTCCATGCAAATATGCTTTGTTTCGACTATTCCATACAACCCATAGTATTGTGCCAATGCCTAATGAATGAAACTGTTTTCCATGTGGAATCCAATGTTCACACCACTCCTGGCACTGATTAATTGAATCAGGAATATTATTAGCACCAAAACATATAGCAACAATAGACCACATTGCCTTGACAGTGTTACATGAGAAGAACAAGTCATTTGCAATTTCAGAGAGTTTGCAGAAATAACAAGTTGGATCACCCTTCCATTTTCTTCTAATCATATTGTCCTTGGTCAAAAGAACATTATTCAACAGCATCCATAGGAGTATCTTAATTTTTGGAGGAATTTTATCTTTCCATATCTTTTTAGGATAGGGACCAACATCAATCTTTGTTAAAGCATTGTATATGGATTTAGTAGTAAGTTTTCCTTTCTTACCCAATTTCCAAATGACAACATTAGTGCCCTCACTCAGAGGACACAATTGCACATCAACTATCATCTTTTCCCAATCCCCTAACCACTCACCTACCAATCATCTTTTGAATTGAATTCCTTGAGGGTTTTCTTTGAAATCCACAACAAATATATTCTGTTGCTGACATAGATTAAACAAGTCTGGATACTTTGCCATGATGGGTTGGTCACACAACCAGGCATCCTTCCAGAACAAAGCTTTTATGTCCATTCCTCACCTTAACTTGTCTCCCTTGCAAGTATACATTTCTAATTTTAAGTAAATCAGACCAAATTAATTTGAGAATCATTCTATCTATGATGGAGGTATTTTTTATATATTTATATTGAATGATATCCTGCCGCAATCCTTTCCCATTTTCAAGCTTCCACCACCACTTGCATAACAAACTCACATTAATAAACTTTAGATTCTTAATACCAAACACACCTTTCTTCTTTTTCCTTACATTTTTCCCCATTTTATCAAGTGATACTTTTTCTTAGTTCACCAAAATGGTTTTACCGCGTGACAGTGCACTATACAATATGGTTTTTCCCATTTTACCCTGTGACAAAATGGTCTAAGTTAAACCCACACATATACGAAGACAATGCACTATACAATAGATGTTTTGATGACATAGGGCGTGTTTGGTTAGCTTCGAGACAAGCCGGGTTGTACCTGGGCAGCCAGGGTTGCAGCCCGGCTTTGGCGGCGCATGCATGTGGCCCGTGTTTGGTTATTTTGTACTCACAGAGTCTGGCTATTCGAGATTTTGTTCGGTTCACCGCGTGTAAGCATTAGTTATCTCACTGCATGCTTGCTACACTCACGTGAGCCTAGCTGCGTAGAAATAGTTGATTCGGTGTATGAGTTGAGCTGGCTTATGAGGGAATCTTGCCTCGCATGGGACATGCCTCACCCTCTAACCAGCCAACCAAACACTCGGCGTATGCAGGTATCCAAACTCGTTCATAGTGTTTGTCTTATGTGAGTGGTTGTTATTCTTTTAAAACATTTGTAATATATTTTTATTGTTGTATAACTAAAGAACATTTAATTGCAGTCTGTTGACACCAAAATTCCTAACTCATAGTACGCAATACAAAATATAATATAATCTTTTTGTCAGAATAAAAAATATAATATAATTGAATAATACTATCCGTGCATGCTAAGGTAAAATGATGTAACATCTAGTCATAATTAGAATTTGATATATCTTCTAGTGAGGTGGGCTTCTCCTAGTGTTTTGGTATTCAAAATCTACTATAAATTTTTTTCTCACTAAATACGTCCTAGTGATATTTTTATGTGCTAGTATTTATTACTAACTAAAAAACACTACCATAAGTCTACCATTTTGGTAGTGAGTATGAGCCTCGTACCTTACGATCGACATACGGACTAAACCAAGGAGGAGGTATATGATCTTAAGATTTCCCAATAAAATGGAGATTCTGTTTTTGTCCCTTTCATACGGGATTGGCTACTCACTTTTCAAAAGCAAGGGTACAACTACAAAAAGACATGATCACCGATGTAATATAACATAGACCTTGCTCCATTGCTTTGTTTATTAATTAATCGACTATACAACAACTAAAAAGAAGTTAGCAAGACTACCTTCCCCAAAACCAAAACGGAACACAAAAGAATGATAGCAGTCTGTTGACACCAAAATTCCTAAGTCCTCATACGTATAATAATGTAATTAAATATTACTATCCATGTTAAGGTAAATGATAATATCTTCTGTGAGCGTCGAATATAATACGTTATGATGGACATACTGACTAAACCAAGATCAAGGGATATCATCTTAAGATTTCCCAATAAAATGGAGAAACTTTTTTGTCTCTTTGATACGGGATTGGCTACTCACTCTCAAAAACAAGGCTACAAAAATATCAAAATGCATGATCACCAATGAAATATAGGGAGATGCTATATTTTTCCCCGAAAAAATCGGGATTTCAGGCGGCAGTTTTTGGCCGTCCGATTTTCATCTAGCGGCGGATCGAGCTCCGGTAATGTTCATCTTCCTCCTCTCGTCGGCAGTGTTCATCTTCTTCCTATTGCTGCCCTATGTTTCCGCTCCCCGCCACGAGCCACCACTCGCCGCGGGTGCTAGGGTTGACCGGAGCAAGGAAAAATTATATGCAAGGAAAAATTCACTTGCACAGTAATGATGAACACAAGTACAGCAAACTAAAGCTACTTTTAATACAAAGAGAAGTTTACTAAATTGTTTTACAAATAATTTGCGTGTTGGGCCAAAGCATAGCTATTAGCACCGCTAACGTTATTTTATATTTCTCTTAACGACGAAGTACTACATTGACCACGTCACGCAGTCCACGCAGACCACAGCAACATTCGCTGGACAACACGTGTTCCCCGCCTCTCGGTCGCGAGTGCCACGCCGCACGCCGCGCACCCCCCGCCCCGTCGCTCTGACCGTCTGGGCCCACGCGCCACATCACCCCCTCCACCTCAACCCAACGCGGAACGGCCGCCCACTGGCTGCACACCTCACGACGCACCTGCCTGCAGCCGCGCACCGCACCGGCCACCGCCGTCGCGGCGGCCAATCGAATCAATCCAATCGAAATCCAAGAATTCCCCACACTAATCTCATTCCCGAACACGCCGCGATCGAGGGGGATCGATCGATCGATCGCCAAGCAATAATCAAATCCTTTCAAAATCGACCTCGTCTTTTACAAGCAGCTCATTAATCGCCCGTTTCGCCATTGTTTTTCTTCTTCTTCTCTAGTACAAACCGGGGCCCGCTCCTCCTCGTTCCGCCGGCCGTTTCTTCCTTCCTCCTCATGCTCCGCCCTCGCCGTAGCAGCGCAGCGTAGGGTCTCTTACTGCGCCGCGTCGGCGAGTGATGAGGAAGGCAGCGTCGTCGGCGGGGGCGGGGCTTCCTTCCGCCGCCGCGCGATGGAGGGTCTGGCGGCCGTGCTGCTCCTCTACGCGCTCCTCGTCTTCGCCCTCGAGTCGCCGTTCGTCTCCACCTCGCTCTCCTCCGGTGGTGGGTCCGGTGGCGCGCGGAAGCTCCACCTCTCCTTCGGCGCGGGCGCAGGCGCCGAGCGCGGCGCGCCCGCGCGACCCGCCAAGGAGCCCCGTCCCGTGGCGGCGTCCGTCTCCGTCCCCGGCGGCGGACAGGATCGCCACCACCGCCTCTCCCGCTTCGCCACGGGCCTCGACGTCCGCCTCCTCGACTCCGCACGCTCCGGCGCGCTCCGCCGCTCCGTCGCGGATGCCGTCGCCGCGGGCGCCCGCGCGTTCGCCGACCTCGACGGCCTCGTCCCCTCATCCTCCTCCGCCAACTCCTCCGCCGCCGCCGCGCGCCTCCGACGAGGGCGGCGACGCGGCCACGGCCACCAGGTGCACGCACTCGATCGCGCTCACGGGGAGGAGGTGCTCGGCGCGGGTGGCCGGCGCGTGGTGGAGCTGCCGTGCGGGCTGGCGGTGGGTTCCCACGTCACGGTAGTCGCGACGCCACGGGGGTGCACGAGGAGCGGAACCCGGCGATCGCGGTGCTCAGGGACGGGGAGCGGCCGGCGATGGTGTCGCAGTTCATGGTGGAGCTGCAGGGTCTCAGGGCCGTCGACGGCGAGGACCCGCCCCGCGTGCTCCACTTCAACCCGCGCCTGCGCGGGGACTGGAGCGGCCGGCCCGTGATCGAGCAGAACACCTGCTACCGCATGAACTGGGGCGCCGCGCAGCGCTGCGATGGGTGGAGGTCACGCCCGGATGAGGAGACTGGTTGGGGACCCCTGTCAGTTCGTTTGTTTTTTAAATTGTTTGACTCCTGCTGTCAGGTGGATTTTCTGTTGTTCCAGAACATGCTGAATGTCTTTTGTTTGTTCATGTGCAGTGGATGGGTTGGTCAAGTGTGAGAAGTGGATTAGGGATGATGATGACAGGTTGGAGGAATCCAAGACAACATCGAAGACAGCAGCATGGTTCCTGAATCGGCTCATCGGGCAGAAGGAAGAGGTCAATTTCGGCTGGCCATTTCCTTTCGTGGAGGGTCGGCTGTTTGTTCTTACTCTCAGTGCTGGCTTGGAGGGTTACCATGTGAGCGTTGATGGGCGACATGTGACTTCGTTTCCTTATCGCACTGTAAGTGCATAGTATGTTTCTCCATTTCATTCATGCAGTAAGAAATGTTTGGGGATGCTTGTTCACTGTCTATTGCAGTTAGTTCAAATAATTAGTGGTTGGGGACAGTTGAGGTTATCGGTCTTGGCTTCTATTTGTCCAGTTAATTTATGTTGTGGCCCTTGCAGGGGTTTGTCCTGGAGGATGCTACAGGCCTGTCACTGTATGGGGACCTCGATGTGCATTCAGTGATTGCAGGGTCTTTGCCCACTACACACCCGAGCTTTGCGCCACAGAATTATCTCGAGTTTTCGACTGTTTGGCAGGCCCCTCTGCTGCCTGATGAGCCAGTTGAGATTTTCATTGGCATCCTGTCATCAGCTAACCATTTTGCTGAGCGTATGGGTGTGAGGAAGACATGGATGTCTGCTGTCCACAAGTCACCAAACATGGTGGCTCGATTCTTTGTTGCACTGGTAAACACTTCGGTGTATAATCCCAAAGGCTCAGCTTACTTCATTTGTTTTGTGTGCTTGTGCTCAATGTGTTTCTTAATTCCAGCATGGCAGAAAGGAAGTGAATGTGGAGCTGAAGAAGGAAGCTGAATTTTTGGGGACATTGTTTTTGTGCCCTACCTGGACAACTATGATCTTGTTGTTATGAAGACTCTTGCAATATGTGAATATGGGGTATGGCAGAGAATTTCTTGCTCTTTTGAACTAAATCTTATTTGAGTACAGTAGCTGTTGTTTTCGCGTTTTTCTGACAGTAGTCAACTTGGTTGCTCAGGTTCATGTTGTCTCTGCTAAATATGTAATGAAGTGCGATGATGATACTTTCGTGAGAATTGATTCAGTAGTCACTGAAATTAAGAAGGTACCAACTGGGAGAAGTCTCTACATGGGGAGTATGAATATACAACACAGGCCGCTACGCCAGGGAAAATGGGCCGTGACTTATGAGGTGAACCTTATGAAATGTTTTTGTAACAGTTATTAGATTTCATTCTTCATGCACCACCTTAACATTTCTTATATAGCTTGAAGCAAAGATAAATTACTTTTTTGCAGCCATGATTCCATAAAAGCTATGTTCATTTGTAGTTTTGTACTGACCTATGTGTGAACTGTGAAAGACTGGTTAAACCTATGCTCATATAGTGATATACTAGTTGATATTGAATTCGTTTAACAATGGTGTCTTGAGATTTGGGCATCGAAACCATAGTATATTCTTGTCAAGATGGGGATGCTGGATGTCTTTCCTGATACATTTATTTGGAAATTGCCATATTACTCTTCATTTGTTCATATAGTAAGTTATCAGTGTTTGTAAACCGAATTGAAAGTCACTTGTTGCATGTCTGCATCTGACGACTGGCCCCTCGAAGGTCAATCATTGGGGACTTGACATATGATTCTTTTCATTATTGATTCTCAAAAATGATTCTTTTCATTATTGTTTAGCTGTTAACATCTTTAGCTATCTATAAGCATGATAGCATTTTATGGTCAGTCGGACCAATACTCATGTTGTAGAGCACCTCATCTAAGAAGTCAGCATCAAGTAATATGTTTACAGAAGCGGGGCTATTATATCTTGTCTGGACATGTTTTGTTAGTATATTGTGACTGGATATAACTTACATGTTTTACTGTTTTAGCGTGCTCCTTTGGACACGTTTTAATTTATATTGTGAATATTATTAATCTTGTTTATCACTTCACAGGAGTGGCCAGAAGAGGTGTATCCGTCCTATGCAAATGGCCCTGGATATGTTATATCATCTGATATTGCTGATTTTATCATGTCGGAATTCATGAAGCAAAAGTTGACGGTACAATCTTATATTTTCCTCTTGAGAAAATCTCCTCCATACAATCATCACAATAGAAAGGCCCTCCATGCACTATTTATCACAGTTCACGAAAGTGCCATTTGAATGTCAAACACATGTCAAAATAGCATTTTGAATAATAAAATGCCAAATTGCCACTTTTTGGTTTTTGTTTATAGCAGATTAGGCTGTGTCAATATAAGGAACAGAGAACAATGGATCATTTATATTGGTTGCCACACACACACTTTATTTGATTCTTTAACTATTTGTTGACTAGCAGGCTAATTGGAGATAACATTTGTGTATGAGCCTTGATTTAACCTCTTGTTTGAAAACTGATAAACTATCTTTCTACAAATATAGAGTTCATAATGGCAGTTCAGAGTAATGAAGAAGCTAATGTACCATTACTCTCTCTGCAGCTCTTCAAAATGGAAGATGTGAGCTTGGGTCTGTGGGTTAAGCAGTTCAATAGGACAAGACCTGTTGAATACATTCACAGCGGCAAATTCTGTCCCTATGGATGCGTCCCTGACTACTATACTGCTCATTACCAATCACCAAGACTAATGTTATGCATGTGGCAAAAGTTACTAGAAGGAAGACCAGACTGTTGCAATACGAGATAACAATGATGGCATAGTTCAGAAGAAAAGAAAATAACAATTACAAAATCAGTAGCATTTGACCCTCATCTAGTGTCAGTCCCATGTAATCAACAAATTAGAGGGTTAAAGTAATGTCCATTACCTGGGATTAATTCATACATGGTTTATCCGCCTTGAGTCTCACATGCTAAAAACTGACCCTACTTAGCTACAACAGTGGGTGATAGGGTGAGGCAGCACACTAGTAATCGTGCTCTCTTTTGGCCCCAAACAAATAGTTAGAAGTTCACAGGCGCTCTGGAGATGCCTAAGGAGTTCATTTGTAAATATGAAGACTTGAAATGGTTCGGTTAAGTTATTTCTATTTACAATATGGCTCTAATATTTGATTGTAGTTGCAGCTAAACTCACCAGGTAGCAGGCCGGTTATCTTGTTCAGTTATGACTTTATTTTGTTAGCGTAATTTAGTCCTTAGATACCAAGATTTTTAAACTTTTGAAGACAACAAATTTGGGTTGCTATGTCTCACTCAGTGAATCCCAAGTAAAGCATCACACATGTTTTCTTTCAAAAAAAAAAAGCATCACACATGAACCCTACTGCAAACTGCGGAGCCATCCATGCCAGCTTTTATTTATTTTTGTGTTTTTAAACGATCGAAGCCATGGTCATTTTGAATCTTTTTTATCTTTTATTACGACAAGAAGATGGACAAAGCTTTCCAGGTTTGCTTGGTGGAGCATGTCCATAGGACTTACATGCACCATTAATAAAATAAATTTAGAAATGTCCAGAGTTATTATTTGACCAAATGTGAACCTAACAGTTTCTGTATGTCCAAAACCATGATGGACAATGGATTCCGACCAATCGGATACACCTGTGTGTAAACAAAACGTACCTTGTTTGACCATCCGTCTTATTCAAACAAGGTACTGGGTTTTGGTGGCCGTTCTTTTCTTTTTTTTTTTTTTGACACCTCTCATCCGGATACAACTGTAGCATCTGTTCGCATACGCACACACACCTACACCACACACACGCACACCTCACACACACCACTTGCATACAACTGCATTCTACAACTATATACAGATATCAAAGACGCGTCCTTAAAGAGATAACTAGAGTTGTCGAGGCTCCGACGACGGACAAGTCGCAATCTCTTTGTGGCTCCACGCGTTGAGAGGCTGATCTGAGAAAATTATGGGAATAAATCCCGGTGGGAGCACCAGCGTCAAATCCAGGATTCGAACGCTGGCGGGCAGCTTGCACGCCGACAAGCACTGCCAACTGAGCTAGTGCTCTGGATCGAGGAGTCATCCGTCATCGAACAATGCACCGACTGTTGCTACTTTGACTATGGCTTTGCTGTATCTGCAGCTGTCATACGACGATGCTTCTCAGGTTCTGGTATATGTGACTTGTCCTTGTAATGTGGCCCAATTTTGTCACGAACATGTAAGATAATCTTTGAATCATCTCTAACGAAGGCGCACGGATGGGTTAGCTTGTTAAGGAATGAGTAGAAAAAGAAAGGCCAAAGAAGTGAACCGGCATAGAGAAATAATAAAGCTGAAGCTGCTGGCTGCTGGCTGCTGCTGAGTGTGAGAATATAATCATGGCCGGGTTAGCTTGCTCCTTGTTATGCTCTACTCTGATAGACTAATTAGGCTTTAGTTTACCCCTGTGCGTGGCGCTGGGATGGCGATCGATGTACACAAGTACACATATTATTCTGTTTTATGAAGCTTTTGAGCTGTCGTTTGTTTTCCATGGTTCCGTGCTCCATCTGCTGAGTGCTGACCCATGGCCGCGTCTCGGATTTGCTGGTGTGTGTATTATTGGTCGGGTTGTACATGCATTGATTAATCAGATTATAAGTCCCTGCTTTTGTTTCAGTTTGATTCACCGGATGCAAAATGAAAAGGGTACCGTGTGTGACAGTGTGAAGGTGACAGGATCAAAGGGCGCGGCAGGATGAATGAAGCATGCATGCATATGGTGGCTCTAGACAGATCCATGTCAGCGCATAGTTAGCTAACTAAAATAACTCATATTAGTGAGGTAACTACTAGCTGGTTTTGCCAACCACTAGTATATATGACGGTCGTTGATTAAGGCTCTATTTGGATCCATAGAGGTACTATAGTAGTTAGCCGCTAATAATTAGCTAGCTCAGTGTATTCAAACACATCTAGCTAATAGTTTAGTTAATTATCAGCTAGACACCTAAATATTAGATACTTAAATTTTTTTGAATAAGATGAGTGGTCAAACTTTGTGTGAAAAAAAAAAAAAGAATCAAATGACTTGAATCTTTCTTTTTTTTTTTTCTTATTGAATCGTGGTAAAGTATTCTAATCCAATAAGGATTTGAATGGAAAGTACTCCTATGTAGTATGAGCTCGGAATGGATGGAAACATGACCTAAGTATTACGGAGTACTTAGGTAACAATTTGCTAGACAGCTACGTGGACCTGCTTGGCTGGTTAGTTAACTAATTAGCTGGTTCTAGCACTATTAGCTGTCCGCGAATCAAACAGGGCGGATGATAATGATAATGATATGATGATGACAAGGAAAACGAGGACTGGACTTTGATCTCTGGGATCCCCGTTCCGTTGGCATATGCGCTTACGTCTTGACAGTGAATGAATCAGTGATGGCAGATTGGCAGCAGGAGACAAAGCCAACATCACAGCTGTTTTGGCTTCGACCATATCTATACCCCCTGACCCAAATTGGCAGTTTTGAAATGGTAGTGCCAGGCCAAGGCAACCAACCACCAACTGGCAACAGCACCCGTTCCGTTCCGTTCCGCTCTACGCCGCCGCCGCCACCGCCGCCAGGTCTAGCCCAACCCACCCACCAAACCAACGCAGCGCTTCACTGGCCGATGCGATGGCGATACGATCGTACGATACGGCGCGGCAAGAGTACAAAAATACGAGTACTCTACCGTCCTGCCACACTACACCTCCAGCTAGCTAGCTACCTGCTCTCCGTCCCGTTCCGTTCCGTTCCGTTCCGTTTCCCGTCCTCGGGTTGTTCCGTTCCGTTTTCTCCTCCTCGGCTCGGTCCCTTCCTTCTCTCGCTCGCTCGTCGCGTACAGCTGGACGCCTCTTCCCTTCCTTCCCCCCACCACCTCTCCTGACTGACTCCTCCCTCCTTTCTCGCTGTTGCCTGCTTCGCCTCGCTTCCGCTTCCGCCTCCACCTCCTCGGCCGTAGAGAGAGAGAGAGAGGGAGGGAGCCCGGAGACCGCCGCCAGCAAGCGCGAGGAGGAGGAGGAGGATGGCGGCGCCGCCGTCGAGGTCCCGGGGCGACTACGACCATCTGATTAAGCTCCTGCTCATCGGCGACAGCGGTGCGTACTCCCTACCCCTCCTCCCCCAACTAATCCCCCGAAGAACACGCCGTCCCTCCCGATCCTTCCTTCGCGCGGCTCAGTCCTTCGGCTCCTGGTGCGCGGCGCACGCCTCGGCTCCGCATGCTCGCTCGCTTGATTGATTAATTTGCTCGATTGGTTGCCGATGTAGGCTGCTCCTGCTGCTGCTGCTCGTGGGCTTGTTCGCCGATCCCTCCTTTTGCTGTTGTACTTTCCGCATCCATCGGACGAGTCGGTAGACTGTACGGAACGGAACGGAGCGGGCTGTTCGTTGCCCAGGGCGGGCTCAAGGAACAGGGTTTTGTTAGTTTGTACTGCTACTAGTGCTAGATGTACATGTACGGCAGAGCCCGCCCATGGTTGAAGCTTCACGAGCGAGCGATGCGTGCCGTGCCGATTAATGCTTCCTTATGAATGTAGAGTACTAGTTACTACTACTTGCTACACTTGACACACCACTTCTCCGGTCGGGTGCGTGGGAGGCGCCGTGCTAGACGTGGATGGATGGCCTTTTATTCATGCATCCGAGCTCAATTTCTACTCTACTCTTGCACTTGTAGAGTAGAACACACCAGTTTACACACACCTTGCTTCAAGTTTTTAGTTTGCTGAGCGTTCCCGGAACGGTAGAACGGGGTTATTCTCTAGGTCAATTGCTGAGTTAGGTAGGCTAGAAATTCAGGTGGATGGTGTGAAAGTGGAGAGGTGTGATGTATTGCTTATCTATCATGGGGATTCCAATCAAATTCCCTACCGGACTTGCAGTTGACTGTGTTTTGGGTAGGGTCGCTACGCTAAGGTTGTGTCCGAATTGTTGAGTTAGGTTTGCTGTTTAGTTTTACCACCTACTCCTACCTCCTAATCACTCCTACCCGTACCACTATAATTCTACATCTATATATGCTGCTGGCCACAATAGAATTTAATACTTTTGAATCTCAACCGGATGATAGAGCCTGTGAAGACTTCCACAGGTTCATGCCAAACCCTGAAGTTGATTGTGTCAGTATGCTTAGTATTTGGTTTAGTAACTTGTATGACACTTGATACCGACATTTATCCATTATTATTCTCTGGGTTAATAATTGAAAACTAGGTATATGTGAAAAGGTAAATAAGAAAAAAAAACAGGACAATGATGATTCTTTCTTATTGAGACAATTGGGAGCAGAACAGATGGTCACTTCTTGTCTACAAATACCATCTGTTTATTGGGGATACAATCGTGCTTCATTCACCTTACCTTGTTTTGTACTTTCTATCATGCAGTTAAATGTGTGTTCCTCTGTTAATTGACATTCATGTTTAAATTGCCATCTCCATCTTCTTTTCACTGTCGTCCATATGCATGCTGATCATGCTATTGGCAGTTGTTAGCTTGCATGGGTTTCATTGTGCAACTGCATATTTAGCTTCGGGTTGTCTTATTTTTGCGCAACAGGATATCATCAACTTATTTATTTATTTATTTATTTATTTTTGGGGGGATAAAATACCTCCACCGAGCTGTTCATGAGTGACCATGGTGATTTGTGCAAAGGGATTACCATGAACGCCTGTCTGTGACATTTGATTAAAAACTTCACATGTCAACCCCAATCCCCACCCCCACCTTTACCAACAATAAATATACATATATACATGCACAGAATTCTGCATATTTTTTTCTCAATTTAAATTAGGTGTGATGTCCCTCTTAGATCTTCGGTTGGACAGTCAGAACCCTGTGATGTCTAAAGTATATTCTCTTGCAGTTGATTATACCCACTGATGATCCACATCCTTGTCAGTGTGTTGTATTCTGTAGTCTCTCTCCTTGACCAATACCTTTTGGTCAAACTTTTATGTGTTGCAACTTTCCCTCACATAACATAATGCACAGTCTAATGGGAGGCCCATTTCTATTTCCAGGAGTTGGAAAGAGTTGCTTGCTGCTGCGGTTCTCTGATGACACATTCACAACAAGTTTTATCACCACCATTGGGTATGCACTCAGGCAACATTATCCTCTCTTTTAGTCATTCATTTATGGAAGTTAATATTCTAAACTTCACTTTTTCCCTCTTCTATAAAGCATTGATTTCAAGGTTAGGACAGTTGAGCTTGATGGAAAGCGTGTAAAATTACAAATTTGGGATACTGCTGGTCAAGAACGTTTCGAACAATTACCACTGGTAATTATTTTCTCCTTTCTTTAACTATGATAAGATGTAGGCATAATTTCAGAAGCACACTATACCTGATCTTAAGAAGGCCCAATCTAGACCAATACTTTAACAATTAGAAAATGAATAGATTTATCTGTCCCTTGAAATTATACATGTCTGGTACTTTTAAGAGGAAGAAGTAATGGAAAATAGTTTGGTATGATTAATAAAATGCAGCTATCTTGTGGCCAAGCTGGGCTGGTTGAGCTATGCCTTATTAGTAAATCTTGTTTATTATTACGAAACCGAAAGTGCTAAAGCCCACCTTGACCATGAAGCCTATACAGACAATTGCCTAAGCCTGAAGGTTCAGGAAGTGCATGCCACTACCACATCTGTTCTTGACTAGTTTCACATTAAGAGTTCTAAAAATCAACAGTTATATGTTGGTCATCTGTAAATCTTTCAATGGTGACATTTCTTGTATGAGATGGTAATATATTTTCCATAGTCTAGTAATATAAAGTAGCAATTTCATTTTGTCGACTTTTAAGGAAAATATCTGCTCTGATATATTGTCCTTTTTCTTTCTCCCCCGTTTTGCAGCTTACTATAGAGGAGCTATGGGCATTCTGCTTGTATATGATGTCACAGACGAATCGTCCTTCAATAGTATGCAACATGCACATGTATTCCCATTTGTTGACAGAAGATGAAAATGCTAGTCACTTTATTTATTGTTTTATCTTAATTAACTTGTAGACATTAGAAATTGGATTCGCAACATAGAGCAGCATGCATCTGATAATGTCAACAAGATCTTGGTGGGCAACAAGGTTGATATGGATGCAAAGCGGGTACACGTTTTCATAAAATTACCTGCTGCTAGGCTCCGATGACTGGTTTTCTTCTCCATGCCCTAGTAACTCCCCTGTCAACAGGTAGTGTCCACGGCTCAAGGTCAGAAGCTCGCAGATGAGTATGGGATCAAATTTTTTGAGACGGTAATATTTTGTTAATATAAGCTGAGTAATGTACCTTCTGAATCATAGTCACTTCATGAATTTATCAGGTTGATAAGATGGTTAGTTTCAGAGTTGAGCGCAATTGTATATTTGTATGCAGAGTGCAAAAACAAATCAAAATGTGGAGCAGGTTTTCTTCACCATGGCAAGGGACATAAAGCAAAGACTCACCGAGACTGTTGCCGCTGCGACTGAGGTAGCTGTGTACTCATGTAACTATTATCCCTGTTTCATTGATCGCCATGTAAATCGTCACCTCTAATCTTCGCCAAACTATGCAGCCCCCAACTATTCAGATTAGCAGGCCAGATCCCGACCAAGCTGGCGCAGCCTCGTCGAGGTGGTCGTCCTGCTGTAACACCTGATCTGCGCGGTGGCATAACCACACTGTGTGACTGCTAGGTTACTACTGCTTATCGCGCGCGTGTGTTTACTCCGGTGCCAAGCCAAGATGTAAATTCCGCTCGGTTGATATCTAGTGCAAGGGACCAATACTCTGACCACTATGGGTAATGGGTGCTGTGATTCTTCAGTGAGATGTTCTGGTGTTTCATTCACATGTCATTATTGCCTTGTTGTAGTAGCCCAGTGGCTTGCGCTAATGTATGCTTGGAAACTCATCCCTTTTAGCTCCAGATTTGCCAGAGCAAACGTCTAGTAGGCAGATAAGCTGGTGGACTGATTTGCTCCTGTCATGTAAACAAAAAAAAACTTGGGGAGACAGCAGTATCTGATTGTGTGGAAATATGCCTGTACATTATTATTGCTATATATATATATATATATCCTGCTGTTGCTCCCATGTGCATTGCGCAGGGCACAAGTTTGCATTGGTATTTTTGTTTGGTTTATTTATACAGAAAAATCGCTGCTGCGCTTACGCCTACTGGTGGGGCCCTGTTTCAGCTGCAAATTCTAAAATGTTTTGAGAAAAAGCCAATCATTTGCCTCGGTGGCATATGTATGGCGTGTGATGCTCTTTCCATTTCAATAGATAGATAGACGCGTGCGCCTCCAAATGTCTCTTTGCTTTGTCCTTGATTGATACAGTGTACTGTTCGTCTGTTGGAAAACTTGACCCGGCCAAAAGCTGGGTAACAGATGCTTTCCCCTCTTCCCGTGTAATCAAATCACCTTATTTAGTACTTTAAAAGACTAGCAATAAAACAAAAATGGTGGCCACGCATGCAGAGAATCCAAAATATATTTGTCGGTGAAGGGAGAAAGTCAAGCAAGCAAGTAGTACGTATTAATCGATGGTGTTTTCCAGCAGTCATCTAGTTAAGTATCTTGTAAGATGCTAAACTAATTTGAAGACATGTCATTTTAGCTCATTCGTAGTAGGCTTTTGGTCCAAAACAAGTGGAGCCGGCGGTCCTACTACCAATGTCTCCAGGACTACATTGCGTGTTTGCCTCAAGTTAACGACGGTTTCACTGTATATTACTGTATCTAACTATGATAATTAAGAGTGACCATCCCAGCCCCAGATCACCACCTCCGTCTATGTGCCTATATCTTTCAAGAACAAAAGAGATGAGCAATGAGCACCGGAGGGCGAGAGAGAAACAGAGGACTTCCTTTTTTGCGTATGGTAGGCACGCCCTTTGGCAGCATTATACTAATCTGGAATCTATTATCGGCCCGGATGTTTTTGGGATGCTTCTAATAACCAACGGAGAATAACAAGGATTACAGGCGGCCATGATCTGGCCGGCGACAGCATTATATTCCAAGTGGCGCCAGCCCAAGAACAGACAGGGTGCTTCTTCCCCGCATGCACCGCACCATGTGATTCGAATCCGGGGTCCACGTCCAACACGAAATCAAATCATATATCATCATCTCCAGTGTTTTGGTTTATATAATTAATTATTGTAAGTACTTAATAATAATGCACATAGACATAGTTTAACAGCTAGACAATCTTTTGGTGGCTAAGGGAGGCCCTGCACACAGCAAGTGGCAACCATACGTGTATCTTTCTAATCATCATGGCCGCGGCGACAAAGTATTCGCTGCCATTATCCTAACCGCCGATGATGAAGTTTTAGTCCGATGCCACTGCCAGCATGGTGTGATTGCGTCGCCCGTTGGCTAATCAGAAAACATGATGGGCAAATGGGCTGCATGGCAAATGCCCTGCTGCCAACCTGCTGATGAAGCGTGTTTCTTTACGCCCGTATTAGCCAGGAAGGTATGGCGGTTGGCGAGCGTGTGTATATGTGTACTAATCTGGAATGCTCAGATGTTTTCTTTAATTAGGGCAATGGATTGTTGCATAGATTGGCCAGCGATGCGTCGTCTGATGCCGTGTTTTTGTTTCTCACGTGGCCTTTTTTTTTTTCAGTACAAATTTCATCGTATTGCTGCGAGTAGTAGATTAACCTTAGGGTCTTGTTTGGATGCAAAGCGTATTAATCACAATCTATATGTATTGAGTGAATTGAGGGGTGACCAGTACAAGGATGGTAAAACTATGGAAAGTTAGAAGACGAATGAAGGTTATGTTTAGTACCCTAAAAATCTCTTGAAATACCGAATTTGGTCATGTAGCGCTTTTTATTTATATTTGTGGTAAATATTGTACTACCATGGCCTTATTAGGCTCAAAAATTCATCTCGTACTCCCACCGTCCGCGATTATCTTCACCTTTGCAATTCAAAAAAAAGTCTACAAATAAAAGGTCACCATGGCAACTGCAGCCTCCTATCACTGCTACCTGGCTGCTACCAGCTCCAACCTGTCAGAAGGCGTGGACCTGCGGGCCTGAAACCTGTTGCTAGCTGTTTACAGGGTACTTTTGTAATTTCACAATTGCCTTGGTTTCCGTGCTGCAAGGTAGAAGACAAGTTATTAGCGGACTTAGGGAGTACTCAACATTCCAATGGGAAAATATCTCATTCAAACCTCTAACCATGCAAAGTAACATGTGCCCCCCTCCTAAAACCAAACTTTCAAAAAAACGATGTGCATAAATAGTGCACTACAGAGTGCATATTGTAAAAGTTTTTGAGATGCAAATTTAACCTAAAAGATCATATCAAAATAACAAAATTTGTGGCCATTTGAACTTTAAGAGAACGTTTTTAGGACCCTGTTTTTAGCACATTACTTTTGCATTACAAAATGATTTTTGTGTCTCAACTTTTCAAGTTTTTCGACGCCAAGAAAACGTAGGCATATTGTACTTATGACCAAATTCAATGTGAATACCACCGCAAAAACACATGTTACCCACAACATTTGTGCTCACCAAACTCCCAAATCACCAAAATCCGTGGCATAAATATGCTTAATGATACGGAAAAAATAGTTAAAAGGATCTACTAGACTTCATCATCCGTTGATCCTTGTATGGTTTCTGATTCATTTAGGTCTAATATTGCTACTGCTTTTGTTTTGTCCAATACATAGGGATATCAGTAGTACTTCGGCTATATTTAGATCCATCGACTTTCCATCACATGGAAACTTTGGACACATACTTAGAGTATAAAATATAGGTAAACAAAATATCTAATTGAACAGTTTGAATATACTTTACTCCCTCCGTCCGCAAATAACTTGTCTTCTACCTTGCAGCACGGAAACCAAGGCAATTGTGAAATTACAAAAGTACCCTATAAACAGCTAGCAGCAGGTTCCAGGCTCGTAGATCCACGCCTTCTAACAGGTTGGAGCTGGTAGCTGCGAGGTAGCAGTGATAAGAGGCTGCAATTGCCATGGTGACATTTTATTTGTAGACTTTTTTTTTTTTTTTTGAATTGCAAAGGTGAAAATAATCGCGGACGGATGCAGTAAAAAGGTTAGTACCTTTGTCGACAAAATAGGTGATTCACTAATAATAAACGGGTAGTAGAATATAAATTAGTGGTCAATATTATTTTAGTAGGCTGCTGGTAGGTGTGCTAAACACGAAAACATGTGTGTATCCCTAGACCCTATTACCACATCTAGGCTTTAGAGTAGTATACTTTGTTTATGCAAAGCATCTTAAAAACCACATAGTTGGGCATTTTATTTTCTCTTGTATCATATATGTGTGTACGAAAATTTAGCATCAACTTAAAAATCTACTTTAATAAATGTCCAATCAGGCAGTCTCCCAGAGCAGATGGTTAAGGCCATCCAAACCACACCACGTCTCCAGGGCATTTACAAGTTACAAGCATTGCAGCCGAGTGTGAGGCCAGTAGAGATGAAGGTCGGTCCAGATGCACCCCTTTCTACACGTAACTACATTGATTTATTGTGTAAAATCTTAAATTTCTCGGACAAATACGCGATGGATACGCTAAGAAACGTGTCGAGCGAGCCTAAATTGGCGACGACCGCTCTAGTCTAGAAGGTCGCCTGGGTGGTGTACTATCGTACTATATGGTACTAGTAAAAGCATACAACAACAAGTAGGAGATACATTAGCGTCAACCAAGTGTCACGTACGGAGTACGTACACAGGCGTGCCACGTAGCACGTTGACTCGCTACGGTTCTCGCACGCGCGTAGGTGGCGTGACCGTCTTGGCGTCCGCCAGGTCCAGTCCAAGAAGGCATGCACCTCGCACTCGCAGCCACGTGGAAATCGCGGCCCGCCCGCCCCGTCTCCCCCAAATTTCGCCCGTTGCGTTGCGTCGCCGGGCGGGCGTCGTCGGCCACGACAGACACGAGCATGTGAGCGGCGCCAGGGCCCGCGGGACCGGCGGCAGGGCAGGGGCAGGGGCAGACGACGTGTCCGCCATGCACCCGCGGGGTCCAGTCCACGCGGCCAAGACACGCCACACGCGCCACCACCCGCCGCGAACCGCCTGGCACTGAGCTGTGGGCTGCGGACCGGTGATGGGTCGCCTCGCCTGCCGCTCCGCTCCGCGCGATCCGGTGGCCGGTGGGTTTCCTTCTCGGGCCTTGTTCGGCTGGCCGTTCTTTGGTTTGGTGATCGCCGATTTGTTGTGAGAAAAAAAAATCATCGCTTCGGCTAGTTGTTGGTGCCAGATGCTGGTCTGGTTTTATGTGAGAGGAAAATACTTTTGCTTTGGCAGCCAGCCAGCCGAACCCGGCCTGGCCGGCAACGGGAAACGGGGCCGGTCGTACGGAGCTGCCTGCCAACCCGGCTCGGCCGAATCGCTCGATGCACTATTGCGGTGCCGCCGAACACCAACAGCCGTGCGAGTCGTCCAATCGCCTCTGTTCCCACCGCGGTCCTCTGGTTTTCAACGGACACTTTTCCAAATGCAGTTTCAAATCAGACATTTGTGTATAAATACTTATTTCCAACATTTTCCTTCATTTCCTTACAAAAGTGGAAGAAACAAGCTCACAAAAGATATTCGGGGTGTTTAGTTGGTGAAAAGTTTTGGGTTGAAGCATCTGAAGACTTTGTTTGTATTTGGTAATTAGTGTCGATCAATCATAGACTAACAAAGCTTAAAAGATTCGATCTCGCACTTTTGTTGGCGTGTAATTAGTTTTTTTTATTTACCTACATTTAATGCTCCAAAAATACGATAAGATATTCGATGTGACAAGTGAATCAGAAGACTTTTGAATCTTGTACTACCAACTGAACACCCCTTGGTACAATCATCTCATTTATATATAGGTACAACTATAGCTACCTAGAAAAATCAATACATACACTTAGGCTAACTTTGTTATACTAAATTACCGGGACGGAGGGAGTACTCCATAATAACGTGACAGTAAAGCATAACAAAATTACCGTATGCCAGTGCACTTTTTTTCTTCATGCTAATTTACAACCTGATATTAGGTTGGATCAAATGACAGCCACCTAATCTAACTGTTTGCCAGTACTTGCACGGTTATAAATTTAAAAAAGGAATCTCTCATTTTTTCAAAAAAAAAAGAAGAATCTCTCCGTCTCTCGCCGCTTGATACCTTCAATCTTCCGCGGTAAAAAGCAAAACTACCGAATTTTCTAACCAACCCAACAAAACCGTTACATATATACAAGTACTCCTTCCTCCTCCCGTTGTGTTTGCTGTTCCTCCCTCCTCACCAGGGTCCCTGCGCCGCCGCCGCCACCGCGGCGACCCCCGCCCGCAACGGTCACAGCCTCACCTCACCCTCACCGCGGCGACCCCTCCTCCTCCTCCTCTCAGCTAGTATTAGTACCACCACCCCGCCCCCCACCCGCACCAAACGGCTACTCCCTCTCCCCCATCGCCTTCCAGAACCTTCCGCCGTCCGTCCGACCGTCCGCGATGCCGCTTTCGCCGGCTCCGCGGAAGAAGCGCCTGGTCCGAGCGGGCCTGCTCGCCGCCGCGGCGGGGTACTTCTTCTTCGTGCTCCTCTTCGAGCTCCCCTTGCTCCCCTTCCTAGCCTCGTCCGCCTCCCCCTCCTCCACCACCTCCTCCGCCTCGTCGCTCCCCCTTCCAGCACCCGCGCCGGCGTGAGCTGGAGGCGGCAGCGGCAGCGTTCGCGTCGCCGTTCTCCCCCGCACGCCCCTCCAAACCAGCCTTCCCCGCCGCCGCCGCGGCGGCACCGGGCCCGAGCTCCACCACCACGCCCAAGCTCCCGATCTTCTCGTCCCTCCTCCTCCTCCCACGTCCCAACACCACCACCACCACCACCACCACCACCACCACCACGGCCACCACCCCGTTCGACGCAACCGCCGCCGACGCCTTCGCCGCCGCCAAGCCGCACCTGGCCCACCTCCAGTCCATGCCCAACCCCAACCCCACCTCATCCGCGCCGGCGTCGTCGTCGGCGTCGTCACCAACGCCGCCGACCTGCCCGTCGTCCCTCTCCGTGCACCGTGAGCGTCTCCCGTACGACGGCGTGCGCGTGGTGGAGCTCCCCTGCGGCCTCGCGGTGGGCTCCCACGTCACCGTGGTGGCGCGGCCTCGACCCGCTCGCCCCGAGTACGACCCCAAGATCGCCGAGCGAAAGGACGGGGAGGCCGCCGTCATGGTGTCGCAGTTCATGGTCGAGCTCGTCGGGACCAAGGCCGTCGACGGCGAGGCGCCGCCCAGGATCCTCCACTTCAACCCAAGGATCCGTGGGGATTACAGCCGGAAACCCGTCATCGAGATGAACAGCTGCTACCGGATGCAGTGGGGACAGTCGCAGCGCTGCGAGGGGTTCGCGTCACGACCCGCCGAGGACACCGGTGAGTTGTCGTCAACCTCCCCAGCGACCTCCGGATTTCTCGGGTTCATTTTGATTCCATGGATTATTAATTTGTTTTGCTTTTTCGATCTAGACAAACTCCCAATGTTCTAGCTACTACCTATCATGTTGGTTGGTTTAGTTTAGAATCTCAAACGATTAACTAGAGAGATCGAGGTTGGTACGACTGAATGTGTGTGCCTTGTTAGTTACGGGGAGTTGAAGACTGTCAACTTCAGGGGTCTTAATTTTGTGGAATAGCTTAGCTTGGTGGAATTCGGCATTAGAAGGTACAACTTCGGCAGGAAATTTCTAGAAAGGGTTAGAATTCAATTCCGATTTGCCTTTCCTGTTTATGGAGAAATGTGTGCGAGGGACCTAAACCTGATGGGGACGTGTCCTAATTTACAAATCAGTGGAATCTTACAAAGTACACATTGACCTGAAAACCGTGTTGTAGAGCTGTTCAGTTTTGACAAGGCAACTGACGTGGGAACCTGAACCTCCGGATTTGTTGATTTATGAACCATAAACAACTTCTAGTGTCACATGGTGCTGTGTTCAGTGATTTCGAGCTTACTTTAAGTTTACAGACGACTCACTGCTTACCAACTCATGTGAACCATAGCAACATAGCAATGACCCAGATGGGCCAGATTAAAACTTTCCTTGCAGCAGCCAGCAATTCAGTCCTTTCAATTTTACCCAAACGCTTCAACTTGAAACTGAAGTTAAAACCAGGATTGGTTTCTTTTACTTAAAGAATGCAGGCCATGACTTTGCTTTGCAACATTGGCATTATGATTCATGGGATGTGTCGCTTTTGTGTTTCAGTTGACGGACAGCTCAAGTGTGAGAAATGGATCCGGGACGATGACAACAAATCAGAGGAATCAAAGATGAAGTGGTGGGTGAAGCGTTTGATTGGTAGACCAAAGGATGTCCACATCAGTTGGCCGTACCCATTCACAGAAGGCAAGCTATTTGTTATGACTTTAACAGCTGGTTTGGAAGGTTACCATGTCAATGTTGATGGGCGGCATGTTGCTTCATTTCCTTACCGCACTGTAAGTTATCAGTTAGAGCCTCATAAATCTTGGTCCTGAGGTATGTATCGCTAATTGTTGCCAATTTTTTCCTTCCCTTCAGGGTTACTCTCTTGAGGATGCAACTGCATTATCCCTGAATGGAGACATTGATATTGAGTCAATTTTTGCTAGTTCTCTACCCAGTTCACATCCTAGTTTCGCTCCGGAGCGATACCTTGAGATGTCTGAACAGTGGAAAGCCCCACCACTGCCCACTGAACCTGTTGAGCTTTTCATCGGCATTCTCTCTGCAGCCAGCCATTTTGCTGAGCGTATGGCTGTAAGGAAGTCATGGATGATGTATACAAGGAAATCATCCAATATTGTAGCTCGGTTCTTTGTGGCTCTGGTAACTACTACCACCTTTAGTCATCACCTTTAGTCATCAAAATGTTTTTTACTAATTTACATGCTGCAAAACACTGACTGACTGGATTAAGAAAATTCACAGAATGGAAAAAAGGAAGTTAACGCAGAGCTGAAGAAGGAGGCAGAGTTCTTCCAGGACATTGTTATAGTACCTTTTATTGATAGCTATGACCTTGTTGTGTTGAAGACCGTTGCCATTGCTGAGTATGGGGTAAGTGATTTCAATCTGGCAACCAAGTAATATTTACATTCTAGCTGCACCAGCATATTTCTTTACAGGTCAATTTCATTGATATTTACAGCTAACCATCTTTGTTATTGCAGGTGCGCGTTGTCCCTGCAAAGTACGTAATGAAATGTGATGATGATACATTCGTCAGAATCGATTTGGTACTGGATCAAGTGAAGAAAGTTCGAAATGATAGAAGTGCTTATGTGGGAAGTATAAACTACTTCCATCGACCACTAAGATCTGGCAAGTGGGCAGTAACTTATGAGGTAAATTGTTGTCTCCTGTGTAACTGTGGAACCTGGAATAATAGTTTTTTTTTCATGCAGTATCCAGCCCCTATTTTTTCTTTTGCTGGCAAACAACCAGCGAGAGCTGCACATTTTCTTTTGTTTATTTTCTCCATGATGACCATTTAGATAATAATTGTGTATCAGCTTAGACCTAGTAAAAGGAATCTTGCATTTATATATCATTCATTCATAGCAAACAACGAGTATTTTTTTTTTTTTGAGAATAACAACGAGTATGCTTGCGGAGTACTCCTATGTACACAAGCCGGTGACAGCTGTAGTTGTACTGTCCATAGTTGTCACCCTTTTCTCTATCCTAGTCTAATCTAAGTAGTGGACAACAACTCTTCTTGACATTCTAGAGAGTAAAAGATAGTGGCATTATCACTGAAAATGTATATCCTTTCTAATGCAGGAATGGCCAGAAGAAGTGTACCCAAATTATGCCAATGGACCTGGCTATGTAATTTCATCTGATATTGCTCGCTACATCGTATCTGAATTCGACAACCAGACACCGTGTAAGCATGATATCTGACCTTATCAACTGAGTCAAGCAAACAATAGATATGGCACTCAAAATATGCAACAATTACTCAAATGATTTGTTTTCCTTTTTTGGCACACAGTTGTTTAAGATGGAGGATGTGAGCATGGGCATGTGGGTGGAGAAGTTCAACAAGACGCGGCGGCCGGTGGAGATCCGGCACGATGTGCGGTTCTACCAGTCGGGCTGCTACGACGGCTACTTCACGGCGCACTACCAGTCCCCGCAGCACATGATCTGCCTCTGGCGGAAGCTGCAGTCCGGGAGTGCCCAGTGCTGCAATGTGAGATGACGATGGCGAAAACCTGTTTTGTGCAAGTAATTCGAACTCTTGATCAAAGAGGAAGAAGAGATAGGTGGTGGACAGGGTCGACAGCCCGTAAGCACAGCTCGCTTATGAGGAACAAACAGATGGCTGATGACCCGGTGGTGACGTGACGGCGGGGATGAGTTTGGAGGAGGTTGTGATACGATGATTGATTCGTTCATTCTTTTGGTCGGTGGCCGGTTTCAGCTGCTGATTCTGACAGCCCTGATCGATGTTGTTGGTCGGGGATTCTTTTATACTACCTGTTAATATTGTAGTTGCGTCAAACTTTTTTGACCTAGAAATTTTGACTTGGGTGGGTTAGATTGGCGGTGTTTGTGTACAAAAAAGGATTTTCTGAGTTGGTATTTATATTTATCTTATCTTTATACTGAGTTTGTGTGGACACTGCCAAGTGCTGCCAATACACCAAAAGGCATCAGAACAAGTCCTTAAATTCTAAACTTGTATAGATGCCTGCATTCAAAAAAAAAAAAACTTATATAGATGCCTGCATGAATCACAAAAAACTGCAAGTGACATGATTGGAGCCGATTCTAAAATATGCCTCGGCTCATTCTGGCACTCGTGCATCGTCTAAAAAAAAAAAAAAAAATAGAAAAATAAAAATCGTTGTTTCTGAGCAGGTACAGCCTGCACGTCAATTCGCTCCTACATGTTTCTCTGTTTTATCTCTCTGAATTGGCTCTGCAAATGTAACAACTACTGCGACATCTCCCTTAAGAGTCTTCTAAAGCCATTTCATCTGAAATATAGGAGACCACCACCACTACAACAACAGATTGCTCATCCCATCTCCCATAGTCCATAGAAATCTCGGACACGTAGAACCAATACAGGGCAATTCAAAAAAAAAGATACCAATGTTGGGCCTTGTCTTTCTGGAAGTTAGTCCTCGGCCCATCCTGCTCGCATAAAAAAAAAGTCGTCGGCCCATCACATGCTTGTTACTTTGCCTCCTCGTGAGATTTTACCAGCCCCGTCCTAATTTCTAGTGTTTTTTTTTGCCTTGACAATATGAAAAAAATCGATTTTTTTGTTTATCCCAGCTTGGGCACATTTGAACTGAAATTTGAAACCGAGCCAAACTGCATCGAAATCGAACCGAAATGTCGGTTTTTCGGTTCGGCGCCGCCAGATCTGGGAAGATGGGTGTTTGGCTCGGTGCTCGGTTTTACCTCGAAGCCAAACCGAAGACTGAGCAAACCGAAGAAACTACGGCATCTGTGCCTTATCCTGTCCACCTCCACCAATCCCCCACTGGGCCAAGCCCACGTACGCGGTAAGGCCTACTCTGTGGCCCAATTTCCCCGCCCACATCCAGTCAGGTACTCACCACACCAAAGTATTAGACGACACCACTCTAACCCTAACCTTGTGCTCTTTCCTTGAAAAGCCACCTACAAATGCTTTACACCCAATCGTTCCGGATAACGGCTGCATCCTCTGTCTTACCGCACCTTCTGGCACGGAGTTAGCCGATGCTTATTCCTCGATACCGTCATTGTTTCTTCTCGAGAAAAAAAGTTGACGGCCCGTAGGCCTTCCACCGCCATGCGGCATTGCTCCGTCGACTTTTCGCCCATCGGGAAATTCCCACTGCTGTCTCCCATAGGAGTCCGGGTCATATCTTTGTCCCGGTGCGGCCGATCATCCTCTCGGGTGGGCGGCGGCGGCGTCACGCGGCCGAGACCGCACGAGTAGTGGGCGGGTGCGTGCGGGGCGAGCATGGAGGGCAGCGTTGGGCTGCGGCGGAGGTGCGAAGTGCGGCGCGCGCGGTCGACCACGAGATGCGAGCTGTGTAGGCCGTTGGTCTGCCGCGACCGGCAAGCCGATTACGAGCAGGGAGGAGGGAGAGCGCTGAACCAGGAGGCGCAGCTACAAGGCACGAGCGGCGGGGCGCGAGGAGCGGGCGGCGTGACTCATCGTCATCAAGCAGAAGTGCATCTTTTCCTTTCCCCCCTTGGCTGTAATGCATTGTGGGCGGTTCGGTTTAAACAGAAAAATCGACCTAAAAACCGAAACCAAAATTGTCGGTTTTTGATTTGTTAGCCAATTGATTGGTTATCACTCTCTGAAAACCAAAATTTTTGGAAAACCGAAAACCGAACCGATTGTCGGTTTAAACCGAACGCCTAGGTTGATATCTGTCTCTCGGGTGTTTTGGCTCGCGGAAACCCTCCATTTTTGTCAGTTGCGTTGGTCGCTGCGCAGGCATGCAACGCCAGAAGCCTTGGCCTCAACGCCAGCGGCCAGCAAGAGTGCAAGGCTGCTTCATCGTTCTACGGGTTGCTGCCCCCATGTACTTTTGGACTAATAGCACAAGCTAAAAGCTGTATTCCTCCGATGATAATTCTAAGCTTTGATACATGTAGTTTTGTGTGTTCAGCTCTAAGCCCAAGAAGACACAGGACCGGCCCTAGCTGCGTTCTACCTGCAGTGATCGGCGACGATCGCCATGAGGCTCCGCGACGTCGTGCTGCTCGTCCTGCTGGCGCTCCTCCTGGCCGCCACCGTCATCTTGCCGGTGAGGCTCTTTGCCGAGGACGACGACGCCGCCGTCGTCGTCGCACCGGCGCCTCCTTTCAATCCCTCTCGTGTCGAGGCCCTCTCGTGGCAGCCAAGGTATATAAACAGCGACGACGACATCCATGGAGCACGTATTAGCGAGTAGTAGGAGGAGAGGACACACATCACATACATGCTGAGGAGGTTCTTGTTTCGTGCTTTTCGCATCCGCACATATATGCAGGATCTTCGTGTACAAGGGGTTCCTCTCCAACGCCGAGTGCGACCACCTCGTGACTCTTGTGAGTGATAGTACTACACCTGTGTGGTGTGTGGTTACAAGGGTCGGCGATTGATGGTGGAATTGAACAGGCGAAGAAGGAGACCATGGTGGCGCACAACCAGTCCGGCTACAGCCAGGGGCGCACCAGCTCCGGCATGTTCCTCAAGAAGCGCCAGGTAAGGTACCCTCCCTCCCCAGTTCACTACAACGTTTTTCGAGGAGTTTCAGTTTCTTTGATTCCCAAAGCCAACAGCTATTGCAAGGTCAGTTCTCTTCTTGTTTTGCCAAGGACCCGGTGGTGAGTAGGATCGAAGAGAGGATTGCGACATGGACATATCTTCCCGAAGGTGAAATTAGTAGCAATGGAATGCATACTGACTCAGAGTATGTAATAACCAAAGAGTGATTTGATCTCAACAGAGAATGGTGAGGGCATGCAGGTACAGCGCTACGAGCACGGACAGAAGTACGACCCGCACGTGGACCAGGGTTTAGGATACTGGTAAGAAAAACAAATTCCGCACATGGACCGGCACATGGAGCTGGTCACACAAATATCAGGTCAAATTTGAATAAATTAAAATTAAGTTTTTAAAAGGGATAATTGATAGAGTGCCCTTTTTTAAGTCGAATTTTTGGTCCTGTTTTTAATCTTCCAATTACATGGTTGGCCCTGTTTTTTTCTGTTTTGAGCTCGAATTACACGTTATGAGGAGCAATCATGTATATGAAAGACTAAAAACAGAGGTAAACATGCAAAGTTTAAAAAATTAAACGAGGGCTTAACAAGCAATCGGACCTCAAAACAAGGGCAGTCTTGCAAGTGGCCCTTTTTAAAAAAAAAGTTGGTATCATTAGAACTCTCTAATCCATCATCTGTAAAAAAATTATATAAAAATGATGAAATAACACAATAATATATAGCGTGCTAAGGTGGGCGAGTTGTATATGTTAGTGCCGTTGAATATGATGGATTATTTTAGTGTGGTTTCGTGTAATTTTGGAGTGGAAGATATCTTGAGCTTTAAATTTTTGTCCGATATATATAAAAAAAATTCGGACCTCAAATGAAAAAGGTAATATTTTAAAAAAATCGATGATATTTCGCCCAAAGCATAAACCCTGACTTGAACAACTACAGGTTGAACACGCGGTCCCGGGCAAGCCCCCGCTATGCCACCGTGATCATGTACCTGTCCACCGTCGACAAGGGAGGCGAGACCGTGTTCCCCAAGGCCATGGTACCCATAGATTCCATTTCCATGTTCCTGCACTGTCTGTCAACTCGGAGTGCTCTATTTATCAAGGGTGTGTTTAGTTGGTGAAATATTTTGGGTTCGGCTACTGTAGCACTTTTCATTTGTATTTGGTATACTGACATTGCGAGCATGCAGGGGTGGCAGTCCCAACTCAAGGATGATACTTTCTCCGAGTGCGCACACAAAGGACTGGCAGGTAATCTCACTCACACCTACAGTAAAAATCTGGCACACACCATGTGTCCATGGGTGTGTTTAGATTCCAAAATTTGGTGCAAAATTTTGGAGGAATGTCACATCGAGCAATCGTAAAAAAAAAAGAGCACGTTTCGTTTTGTTAGTGGTAAATATTATCCTACTATAACGTAACTAGGCTCAAAAGAATCGTCTCGCAATATACATCTAAACTGTGTAATTAGTTTATTTTTTTACCTACATTTTATACTCGATAAATGTGCCGGCATTTTGATGTGGCGGGGAATCTTCTTTTTGCATAGTGAAATTTGGAGAGAAAGTTGGGGTGCTAAACACACCCCATGTCTGTCTTCATGAGCAGAAGCATCTGCAGGCTCCAAACCTCTGAGAACCTGATCGAAGTCTAAACATGGCGAGGTTGATAGATTTGCTTGTTCCATTGCTTGCAGTGAAACCGGTGAAAGGTGACGCTGTGCTCTTCTTTAGCCTCCATGCCAATGGAGCGCCAGACCCGCTCAGCCTCCACAGGAGTTGCCCGGTGATCCAAGGCGAGAAATGGTCTGCGCCCAAGTGGATCCACGTCAGGCCCTATGAGAATCCCTCGGTAGTAGCCCCGAAGGATGCGTCGACAGTGCTCAAAGAGCTGCAGAGTGTGTGATTCATAGGCTGTTTCAAGGCTGTCCCATGGAAATCTGAGGCGTTGTACGAAATTAAAAAAATGTGGCCTACTAGTCTAGAAAAAAAAAAGACTAAAATAAGTTGTACAATATAAAGTAATACATTGCAATAAGGTGTTGTCAAGAATGGTACCTATCTTGCATAATCGATCTTTACTTGAATAAGCGTCATTCTTTTAGTGTTCTTTGAAATGAAATCTTCAATAATACGCTCACCAGCATCCTGAGAAGGAGCCAAGTCATCATCACTATTATTGTCCACGTGAGTATGTTGTCAGGAAGGGCTTCGTCAACATCCAAATTATTTTTGACTTAAAAATATTGTGGGGAAGATCCCCGCATTTGGGCTTTTTACGGGAGGATTTATAGGATCATTGTTAACATTACTATTAACTGCTTGCCCCTGGTTAGGTGTTGGATTATCGGATGACACTTGTGATTGTTTTGTAATAAACCTACCCATAGCTCCTTTATGAGATTGGATTAAATCATTTATTTTTGTTTTTACTTACGCTTTTGCCAACCCGATTCAAATTTTATAGACCGAGTTCCAAAATACATGGATTCAATCTTTAAACCCTATTCTATGGTATACTTTTTTGCTTGCTATAGGAGATAATATCTCAAATCAATCCGAGCCCTTGATTTTTTTAATATTTTCAATTAATTAATCAAGTAAAAGAAAAATAAAATTGCTAATTCCCAAGTCACGGATAGAAACAAGCCGGTCAATGCGACTTCCTTTTTTGAGCCGTTTGCACCCTCCTTTTCTAGGGTCCGAGACAAAGAAACTTTAGGCAATTAATTTAAATCTCAACACACGCAATTGTATTTTAAATCTCCATGAATTGTTAGATTACGCATGCATCAATCAAATTCAGAAAAGATCTTTTATATCTAAAACTTTCCTAAACTACACTATTTTACAAAATAAAAACCAAAATAAATATATATTTCACCTATTACCTCATAGTAGGTAATATGTGATTATAATTGTCCGATCGAAATAAATGAACGGCTCACAGTTATTTGGGAATACCGTAGCAACCACCAAAAATCAAAACAACAAAATTTAGAGAGCGACCCGCTACTCGCTATATAGTTCGCTATGATGAATGCGAATGAATTCAATTAAAAGAACATAAATATGAATGACTAATTACGTTTAGGGCCTCAGCGCCTCAATTTGGTGCCTCGCCGTTGCCGTCAGTCCGTGACACTTCCGCTATGTGGCGTTGAGACGAACAGGTTTGGGAATTGGGATTGCAGCAGTGGGGAGACAATAATGTCCGTGACGCTGGCTTCAAAAGCATTTTCTATTGGGCTTGCTAATGGGCGATGCTATTGGCACAACGAAAGAATCAAACAAATACACCTGCTGTGCTTAGCTAATAATGGTGTTTAGTGGTTCTTGAGAAGGAATGCAATATTGCAACTCCATGTCCCATTTTTTTTTGTTGCCTTGCATAACTGTGGATTTCTGGACAGGCAGTAGTGTGTCAGGCCACCTAAAAATAACATGGAAGTAGTGGCAAGGAGAGATGTGTATTCCATTCCCTCATGGTTCTGTTCTACTCGCGAATTGGCTTGTAGTCCAATGGTAGAACGGTCCGGTGGGGACGCTACCCACCGGGGTTCAAATTACGGTGCTCGCACCTTTTCTTGGAAATTTTCCCAGGATTTTCGGCGTTATGCTTTAAGTGGTAGCGACGTTCCGTCGACGACGAGGCGCCCTACGGTGACTTCGAGAATCTCCGGATCTGCGGTTGCCCAGTCCTTCGGGAGGTGCTCATAGGGGTAGGGTTTTGCGTGCGCGTGTGTTCATAGGGTGAGTGTGCGCGACGTGTTGTGAGTGTCTGCGTTGTACTGTGTCATTCTCAAAAAAAAAAAAAAAAAAAAATGGTTCTGTTCTACTCACTTTGATGCTGCTTTTTGGGCCTCACTTTGCCAAGTGCAATCTCTTACCTGTGACTCCTAGATTTTCTCAAAGATCACATCTCTCATATGTTTCGTTTCCCCTGCTGATCACTCTCTTCGATCTATGATTTCCAAAGAAAAACTTTCATGTAGCGCAAACGTTTCTTTTTAGTTAGTACAACTTCTCAGCCCGCCACTAGTTGGCGATTTGTGTTTAGTGTGCCCTCCGCGCTCCACTATTAACCCCGTCGATTTTTAACCAACAGGCCCACCACAAAACCCGATCACAAAAGACCATGGCAAGTGGAAATTTCATCACATCTTTCAAGTAACTATTTTCGAGTAACTTTTCTTGATTTGCAATTTGCAATATTACAATTTGCAATTTCCAAGAACCTGCATTCATAAGTCTCACATATTTGCTAGAGTCCTTGTAGTTTATATATATAGTATAGTATGAGTTATCCTTGTAGTTTTTACGTATATGCCTAAAGAAGAAGAGGCATGTTCAAGATACCCTCTACTTGTTAATCCGGTTGTCATGAACCAAAATTGGGCCACCCCGAGAGTGGCTAGATGGGCGAAACATAACGCCGCCCGGCCCGGGAGGGGCGGGGGGCGCGCGAGGGGCCGGCCCCGCCGCCGCCACCTTCCCTCTCCCGCACGAGTCCGAGTTTGCTTCATATTCAAGTTAGGATTATCTTAGGTAATTTTTGGTATGCAAGGGGATATCTCATCTATAAGGGAGACCCTTATTAGGAAAGAATAAATTAGGATATGCTTGTAAAAGGTATTCCGATTGTATAAGGAAACCTTATAGAAATTGCTTAGATTACAAGTCCCACTAGTCGGGCTATATAAGCAAGAGGCATGTAATCTCTAGGGGATAAGCAACCAAATAAAAAAAAAATATCTTTTCGCTCTCCAATTCTACGTACGCCGCCACCACGCCCGCCTGCGCGCGCGCGCCCTCCATTGCCGCGCGCCGCCGCCGCTCCTACGGCTCCCTCCCCCTTCCGTTGCTCGAGCTGCCGCTCGTCGCCGCCGGCGAAGCCGCAGCCCCGCACGCGCCATCTCGGAAGCTTCGTCAAACGAGGAACACGTGTCAATTCCGTCCCAATCTAGCCGAATCGACGGTGGTATTCGGAGACCGGGGCGATTCCCACCACCCATGGCTTCCGAGATCAGGAGTTCAACGGGGGCCGAGGGAGCTCTCGACGTCCACTACGCCCGGATCGGCAAAGCGCCGATGACATGGAGGACCGCCTCCGTCGTATGGAGCACGCCTACATCGCCTCGAGGATCCCAAAGACGTCACGACGACCACGCTGAAGGGCGGCCCGCCGGCAACCGCCGCCCGCCGGCACAGGGCTGGCTCGGCCGCCGGCCCCCCCCCGCCTTGGACTTCGACGTCGGCTCCGACCTCGCTATCCTCCAGCTTGGGGAGGCGGATGACGCCGTCCGTGACGCACCGCCGTCGCAACGTCATCCTCGGCGACATCGCGGCACCGGCTGCCCTCTCCTCTCCTCCGACACCGCGACCTCGCAGACTCTCTCCGTCCGAGATGGCGTCACCCCGGCGCCCCCGCTCCTATCGCTGTCCGTGCCACCCCGCGGCGCCCGGCACCATGCCGCCATCGTCATTGCACCCTCCCCGCTACGCCACGCGCCGCAAGTCCAGGAGTTCGACGGCACCGACGACCCCGACCTCTCGGATTCGAAAGCCGGAGCTCTTCTTGAGCTCAACTTGGACATCGACCCGGACTACTATGTGAGTTACGCCGCTTTCCACCTCACCGGTCTTCTTTGCGATGCGGTACATCGACCTGTCCAAGAAGAAGTCCCCGCTTTCGAGTGGGACAAGTTCACCCGGCGCCCTGCGACATCGCCGGACCGCCACGACACCTCGATGCCATGGCGGCATACGCGCCCGCCCCCGGGGGGAAGTTGGGCGACTACATCGACGCCTTCGAGGTCTATGCTTCACGCATGGATTTTGAGGGACGGCGCCACCGCGTCGACCTCTTCGTTGAAGGCTTACGCACCTCGCCGCGGACAAGACTCGAGTGGTTCGAGCCCCGTTCAATGGAGGAGGCCATCGACCTCGCCCCGCCCAAGACAACGGCGATGAGCGGACGACGCCGGGATGGGCGCCCGGCATCGGCGGCGGGCAACGCCGGCCACCACAGCAAGACCGGCAACATCGACGACGACATCATGGCCGTCTGGTTGATCGCGATACCAGGCCGGCGTCGTCGCTTGTTGCTATGGGCGATATCGACGGCCCGACGTCGAACGACATGATCACGGAGCTTTTGTAAGGACCTTGATGTCGCCTAGGAGGCCTAGAGGGGGTGAATAGGCCTATACCTTAAAATCGACTTTGTCAAAACTTCAAGCGGATCGGTACACAATAGGCGCGGCATCGCCGCTGTCAAGTCGCGTGGCACCGCCGCGTGAACGGACCAACGACGAAGACGAGACGAGACGGAGAGAGACACTTCTCGCCGTAGCGGCTCGCCGCCGCTTCGCGCCCTTGGCGCGCCTGTCAGCGGCGGCAACGCCGCCTTAGCGGCACCGCCCTTTGGCGCACAAACACAAGCTGCGCAGTTTGAAATCTAAGCAACGAAACTTAGATCGGGTGAATTTCCCGGGTTCCACGCACACAAATATATCACATATATCCAATAGAATGTGCGAAACTCCTCAACAAAGTAGATCGGGATGAAACCCTAGCTCACAAGAATAATATGCAAGAATGTAAATAGCACGCGCGTGAGACAAAGGATTTTTCCCGTGGTTCACCGTCGCCACAAAGGCCGGGTTACGCCCACGTTGTTGAGGTATCCACAAAAGGATTGGGATTCGCCACACAAGCTGTCCCTTCCCTCGTTCTCAAGTCAAGGGAGTGAACCCTTGAGATGAGGGGTGATTTTCTTGATTTTGAGTGAGGTTACAAACCTCCCAAGGCTGCCACACGAAGAGGCAAGCTCAAGGGCGACGCCTAGCCGTCTAGGAGCAAGCTCCAAGAGGAAAGAACCCTAGGGTTCCGGCCAAACGTGAACCAAATGCTCTTTCAAGTTGGGGAAGTAGTAGATCCGGCCTCCACAAGCGCTTTGTCTGCCTTTTCCCTCAAGATTTGATGGTGGAATCGAAATCTTGGCTTGGGGGAAGGAGGAGCAACAATGGAGGGAGAGAGAGAGCAAGAGGTCTGTTTTTCTGGCTCTTTGTCGCGAGGTAGGAGATGAAGTGAGCCGGATGACCGTTGTGGGAGGGGTAGGAATGGTATTTATACTCGGACCGGGCCCAACGGTCGGATTAAGTCTTGCTGCCGCACCTAACACGCTGCACTGCGCTTGTGGCTGCTTGCCTCACTTACGCCACGCACCGCGCCTCGCCAAACAACGACAAAGTGTAAAAAGTGTCTGGTATGTCTGTTTTGGGCGTGTGAGGTGATGTTTTTGGCCGATTTGGAGGTTTGAGCATTTAGTTCACATGTAGCCAAAGGTCCTAGGATCCTCTTAATAGTACGGCATGTCCTAAACTCAAGATTCAAAACATAAATGAAATTAAACCTCCATGAGTCTAGGTTGCCATCCATTGCACTTGAAGGTTCCATCAACCTGTACATCATCCTCTATCATCTTTGTCTCATCTCTTAGAGCAAATATATCTTGTGCATGTGACTTGAACCATTTCCACAAATATGAGTTCACCTCCATGGCTTCAAGTCACTCACACTAATGATTTGATCCTCAACACAATATGACTCCTCATAGCTTGATTAGTTCCTCGACTAAATGCAAGTACTCTCTTCTTCACCTTAGCCATGGTACCTCGGCCCCAAGCCAACGCTTGCCCTTCACCTTCGCTTAGTACCTCGAAGCCCTTTCCTTGCTATCTTCACCTTATCAAGATACACTCAAGTCACATCATATCAAGCAACCATTGAATAACTATTTCTTCAACACTTTGATCCTTGCTTGATTATCTTGTAGATATGAATGTTGAGACCAATCAAGCTTCGGTTTGACTCACATAGAGACATACATGGATCAACATCAATATGGTCAAGCCAATTCACGGTTCCTTATATCCTATCATTTTGGCTTGACACTCCAACACTTATTTCAATCTTCTATTCATGGGAAACAAGCCATTATAGAGACCATTCCAATATCATCAACTCTTGTCTCATTTGTCTTTTGCTAAGTATGCTTGCTTTCACATGATGCTATGATATTCCACAATATATAAGCCATTTCATTGATTTCATTTGCATTGTTGTCTTTTGCTTGAACTAGATCGTTTCCATCATCTTCCAATACAACAATACACAGTTTGGCTTTGCTTCCATACTCTATGGAATACCATCAAGTTTGCTTGTTGAACCTTGAATATACTTGTTACTACACAATCCACAAGTATATGCAATAGACTCGGTTTTCTGTTCAACACTTAGCAAACTTATTAGACCTTTAATTATGTTGTCATTCAATTCACCAAAACCCACTAAAGGGATAGATGCACTTTCAATCTCCCCTTTTTGGTGATTGATGACAACACAATTAAAGCTTACAAAAGATTGATAAGCATTAAGATTTTGAATCCTATGATATAGTGAGCTCCCCTAAATGTGTGCATTGAAGGAATTCAACTTTTGGCCTCAAATGCCAAATGCACATATTTAAGATGAAGTGTGAGAACTCTCCTATATTATAGCATCCGTGGGGTGCAAGGTGTAACATGATGACCGTGATGCTCATGACAGTTCATGCACTCAAAAGATAAACAATCCATCATACAAGGCATGAATGTCACACACTAGCATAAATGGTCCTTAAAGAGCATTAATTTTAAACTATCATCCTTGCACATACCACACAAAATTTTGAAAAATCTTACATGCCTCCCCTTTACCCCTTTACAACAACATATCAATCTCACTTTAATATTTCTCCCCCTTTGGCATTAATCTCCAAAAAGGATCTCTCCACCAAAAGGAAGAAATATGATGGTAGACAAGTGAGAGCAAGAGTAGAGCAAGGTTTAGCATATAAGATTTCTCTCCTAACTTTTCTACCAAACAAAGTATGCAACACTTTAAGCCAAGATTCTTGAGAAGTTAGTATATTTAGCTCATACCTCACTAAGATGACATTCATCATGAGACAAACTCATGACATCACCACAAGATGTATGAACCAAATATCTAAATAAATCTCTAATCATCACCACAAGAGCAAACTCATGGTGTGACTGAAAATATTACATACACATGCACACACTAGCATGTAAGGGCCTAGATGCACAAAGGTAGTACAAGATTCCATGGAGTGATATACCTTTGTTCTAAGCCTCACAATCTCCACCAAGAAGATGATTTCAATATTTGAATTTAGTGCTTTGATGGTGCTTTGATGGGACTAGTAATTCTTTTCGCAAGATAAATTCATTTGTGCCCATCTCTCAACATCATCATCTTCAAGGAGATAACCCAAACTTGTGCTTGATCTCAATTGAAAGTCCATTGCTAACTCTTGTTGTCATATTGAGATACTAGATGAAGACATATTCCTTGATATACCAGATTGAAAGATTGTCCATGAATACCAATTGAAATATGATCTTCATATTTTTGACATCACTTGAAAGAGTCTTCATATGGCTTTTCGGAAGGTTTGTAATGTTTTGGTTGTCAACAGATAGCTCGGGGGCCATAGAATGAGTATATATACACCCAAAACCAAAACTAGTCATTAGAGTTCAAAAACCAGCTGTCATGACCTGTACAGGTGCGGCACTTTGCCCTACGGTGTGCGGCACCTTGCCGCAGCTCACCACAGACAAAGACAGGTCACCTCACCGAAAATGCCATAACTTTTCACTCCGAACTCGATTTCGGTGATCTTGGACTTTTCGGAAAGCTTATCTCGAGAGCTATCCATACCAACCAATGGCAATACCAAAGATCAACAAGTTCAAGTGTTCTTCTATTGAAAGTATCTTCACAAGTTGATGCCAATTGGAATAAAAGCTCATATCTCATAGTATCACCTAGATAATGCTCACAAAGACAAGAGATAGCATTAAATTGCACAAGCTAGAGTTTCACAACTAGTGACCCTTTGGATGTGGAAGGCATGATGAGTCACTAATTGCAAGACCTCATAACATAGACTAAATTCCCCCTTGTTGATAGTGCATACATATATATGTGGAAGGCAAGAACATATGCACTTTTGGTCAATTAAGTCCAAATAAGGGAATTTAAGCTATATTATGGAGAGTAGCTACTAAAGATATAAGATTGCAATCCAAATAAATATGAGAGATAACTTTACCAATTTGGATTGAATTAAGGTAGCATACCCAAGAGAAACTCATTCTCAACACGAGACTACACAAATCACTAGAAGAAAAGGTTAGTCTCAAAAGACACAAGGCATAGGATGGGCTCCCCCTCAATATGTGCATCAAGTACTTGAATTACTTGTGAAATGCACTAGAATCAATTTAAGAGTCTAGAGGAGTTCATCCTATATCTTGGTCAAGGCACAATAAATTTGCAACAATTGAAATTATGCCGAGAGAACATACCACCACCAAGGTAGATAGGTCACCACATTGATATGATCATTATGAGTGAGATTTCAAATGATTTGGATATCCATAGTTCTCACTTGATGAAATGTGGTGAATTAGAGCACTCATGATCATCCAAGTTCCATATATTAGATTCCTAGTTCTTCCTTTACCTAAAGCAGCCCACATAGAGAGCAAAAGGTAAAGTTTATGAACTTTGCAAAATGTGAACTAGGAGTTACCACTGTTGATTTGCAAGATCTGGGTGATCGGTGGGATGGATCAAGAGCACTTGATGAGCTCTAGAGAGGAGAAATAGCAATGAAAGTCCACTCTTCAATTATTTTCTCCAACTCATCCAAATATTGTTCCACTTGAGGATTGGGGCATTCAACATTTAAACTGGGAGCACTTGGTTTACAAAGATTGAGACCTCCTAGAATAAGCGTGAGGCACCTAGAGACTCCACAGGAACTACCCATCCTCTTTTTGCACATGTGTTGGACTGCACATCATATACTTGGAGGAAACCAATAGTCACACAAGATTTAGGCCAAGCTCCCCTAAATTTGTGCATACAAGAGTACACAAAGTCCACTTGAGCATACTAACAATTTGAGGTCAAGGGAGAGGTTAGCACTATATTCCAACCGGTTTCAAACTCCTTCAAGCCGCTAGCACTCCAATAGTTTTTGTTTACTTCTTGATCCAACTTGTTGTAATTACTTGTTTTGCTTGTATTCTGACCGCAACTTATTTGGACCCTTATGTGATTAGGGGCCTCCCCTACATCCATGCCCCGATTCTACAGGTGGGACGCGGCTTTGCCGCGATTGGGAATCTTGCAGCTTGCGCCGCGCCACTTGTCCGATCAAGTCAACATGAGTTTTTCACTTTCATAAAAACTCTTTTTAGATCAAACTGAAGCTTCATAATTGCGATGAATCTTTCATGACCAGCTAGAGAGCCAACTGAACCTTGTTGATGCAATGCAATTCAATTCCATTGAAACAGTTTTTCAGATTCTCGTCATCGTCGAGGAGGAAACTTCATATCTCTCAGACCACTAGCTCAATATGCATGAAATTTGGTAGAGATGTTCATCTATGAGTCCTCTAACTTCTCTAAAAGTTTCAGCCCATTTGTACTTCATTTGATCAGTCAAAACATTATTCTACCAATATTGCTCAAGACTGAAACTGCACTGTTGAAGCTGACATAAATCAACTCAAAACTGATTTTCTTCCAAATAAATCTTCATGTCAATTGTTTAGCAACAAGTACTATACATGTATATCATGCTCACAAAGTTTTAGGTCAACTCATCAGTGTTTGATCTTTGAAACTCATGCTTGAAGACAGCCAACTCAAAATTCTGAATTTCTGGACAGATTTGATGATTCACTTCATTGCTCTTCTTCTTGTCCAATCTTGAGGTGAATTTGGTTGAGAATACTCACAAGATGTTATATCCATTCAGCCCTCTTATCAAAAGTTGCAATCTTGTAAATTTCTCCAATTTAGCTCATCCAATTTCAACCTCAAACTTGATTTTGCCTAATCTCAGATTTTGATCTCGTTGCCCTCTAGCAAAACTCATCTTTCTTTTAGGTGAAGAGTAACCTTCAAGCTTGTGATATATGCAATTTGATAAGCACAACCTCCTATGAATTTTTCTGTGAATAAGCTCAAACACAAGAGGTTATTAGTAACACAAGCACTAGCTTCTCATTTAGTAACCCTTTATATGTGTAGAAGGCAAGTAGGTCACTAACTGGAGAAACCTCATAACATGGACTAAATCTCCCTTGATGTCTCATGCACATTCTTTTGAGTGGAATGGAGATGTGAATATGCATGGTTGGTCATTTAAGTCCAAAGGGCAGATTTAAGCCATATTATGGTGAGTGGCTAACATAGACACATCAACTCCAAATCAACTAGAGAGAGAACACTTCACATGGTTTTGGATTGATTGCCTTCATATGATAGCACACTCCATTTGAGGAACACATTCTCAAATAGTGAGACTACAAAAATCACTTAGAGAAAAGATTAGTCTCACAACTCTAGTCATAGAGTAAATTCCCTTTTGATAAGTGCTCTAAGTATTTGAATTTCTCACATAGCACTTTATTCATTTAAGAACTTGGGATTTTCGCTCTATGTCTAGGTCATGGCAACAATAGAATAATTAAAAATGAAATATGCATGCCAGGAGATACTCACAACCATGTGTACTATGTAGATGCCCATAATATGAAAATGAGAATTTGGCAATCTACCATATGACAAGATTCCATGAAGTAGAAAGTTCTTGAGTTGTGAGTGATCAATGCCTTTGCTTTACTTGAGCATGATTCTTCATTCTTGGCCTTCTTCAGATTTACTTATATTTCTCAATGTGAAAACCAAGATTCCAAATCCTTCAAACCAACTCATTGTATGTATGAATGAAGAAAAACTTTCTTCAACTTGAGATTCTTGATTTGAAGTCCACGGAAGAAGCTCAAGTCATCTATGTTGCTTCATGAAGATGATAAATTCAATTCCAATCACACTTTTCTTTCATGAACAACCAGCAAAGAATATCCTCAAGTGCTTCATTTACCTAAGTGGCTACACAAGACACAAAGGTGTAAAATTTGAACATAACTTGCACTTGAGATTTGGTTGTCACCACCCTTCTTGAAAGTAATGAATGAGACAATATCTTCATCTTCACTTTGCTCATATGAAAGTTGTAGGCTTTGTCCTTGAATTGAAGTGGAATCAGTTGCTGCTTTGTCTTCACGGTGGCGGCTTTGCCGCTCTCAGCGCGGCACTTTGCCGCTCTGTAATGTTGCGATGAGAGGTGCGCAGATGCACTACATCAGAGCTGTCAGCGGAATTTGGTGCAGCAACAACTTGAGGATCCTCCACTTCATTTGGTGAGATCATCTCAACCATTTAAGCTTCCTTAAGTGTCAACTCTCCACCATTATCAAGATTTGATCAATTTCGAAAATGGATCACTTCTGAAAAACAGAGCAGTGGAAGAACCATTCATAACTTTTGATCCCCAAAGGCTATGAAGGTCAATGAGCACTCGTTGGAAAGCTTATGAGGTCTAGTTTCCAAAGCCACCAGTGTTGATCTGTTTGCAAACTCGGCAATGGCTACACACCAGTTTTAGTACAGACTGGTCAGAATGTCTGCAGTCTGTCATATGCTCAACTTCAAGTGCAAAACTGTATCAATCTGCAATATTCCTCGGTACATGCTGCACATGGTATGAAAGCTCATCAAGTTAACTTTCAAACCCAACAAACGGATTGTCATTTGCACTTCCCAAGATGGAGTTATGATCAGATCAATACAGACTGCACAGAGGAGCAATCAGCAACATAAGGTGGTTTCTTCAATACCTACAACACGAATAAGATCTTGCTCTACTAGAGAGCCATTAAAAGCATCATATGGCAAATGATTCATTTAAACTAAAAGCACTCTAGCCACTCCTAATAATTCACAAACACACAAATATTTGTGAACTACTAGAGACTACACAAGTCAAATGGCTAGCTAAGAAGGGTTAGGTACTAGTTACCGAGGTGAATATGAAGTTTGAGATATTTCCATTGATTCATCTTCGGGTCAACCATATAAGAGAATATAATATGAATTGATTGATAGCTTGAGTGAATATTTTCAATTAGCTTGCTCAAGCACCCCGAAGCTTCATATCACCTCCAAGTACCTACAACACTCATCAAGCACAACTTGGTGGCACCCAAACTAAGTTGGGTCCATCAAGGTTAGTCACAAGAGACTTAGGCACCCAAATGGCCTTTGTGCTAGCACGTGGTGAACTAATCACCTCTCTAGCACAAGTGTCATTTTTGGGCATCCTAAGCAAATTTGAATTAATTGACAAGTTGAGCTTAGGAGTGTTACCCATGGGACAATCCTTACTTAAATGTCCCTTTCCTCTACATGAGTAGCATAGGCGGCTCTTGTTGTTGTTAGCCTTCTCTTTTTGCATTTTGCTTGCTACCTTGTAGATGAACTTCTCTCTTGATGATGACAAGCCTTCACTTTTCTTGTTTGGACATGATACAATCTCATGACTCTTCTCATTGCATCCATAACACTTCCTCTTGTTATTTCTTGTCTTGCTCTTTGGAAGTGTGGCTTGCTCATCAACCTTGTTGGAACACATAGAGGCACTATGTCCCATGTTAAAAAGTACTTGGCATGAGCCATCTTCTTCTTTTTTGGATCTTGCTCATGCCTTTCCTCTCTTTCCTCAAGGAGCAATCTTTAACATGGTGATCTTCCTTCTTGCACTTGAAGCAACCGGTGAGAGTCTTCTTTGATTGTTGTTGCACCTTGGTGACCTTGGGGACATTGTCTGATCTTCTTAGGTGCGGCACTGCCGCTTTAAAAATGTCTTGACTTTAGCCCTGATCATCTGACTACTGAAATGCTACATTTTGGACAGCTTGCACTTCTTCAAATGTCCCCTTCACTTTGCTTTTGTTGGACTTGTGACCTTTTGTATGGGGCTTGCTGCATGCATCGGTTGATCCCTTTTCAAGCTTCTTCACCATGTCTTCACGGTTATCTTGAGAAGGTTGAGCATTGCATTTCCCTTTAATAGAATCACGTCCCTTCTTAGCCTTTCAACCTCTTTCTTGAGCTCTTCATTTTCTTTAGTGATAGAATCATCACAAGTTTCTATAATTACTTGCTCATTGGAAGGTTGGCTTGCATTTGTATTGGCTTCTTTTATGTGTCCAAGCTCATCATTGGCCATTCCTTTGAGCCTAGCAATCTCCTTTCTCATAGCTTCCATATCAACAAGGTTAGTGGCATAAACATTCAAATCAAGATTAAAGCATTTTCCACAACCTTGACTAGTGGAGGGAGTAGAGGTGTCCTTTGCATTAGAGGGCTGTGAGGTGCTCTCCCTAAGATGACTATGTTGCAACTCAATCTCCTTGTGCTTTTCAACTAAGACACAATACTTATCATTGAGTGCAACATTAGCCTTAGTTGTGAGAACATGTTCTCTTTGCTCTTCGACCAAAGCCTTGTGCAAAGAGTCCACCTCACTTCTCTTTAATGCAAGAGCTTCCTTATTAGCAATATACAACCCTTTCAAGCTTGTCAAGTTGTTCATCTCTAGTTGCTAACTCAGCTTGGGTACTCTCTAAATCCACCATTAGTTGAGAAAGAAAGACTCTAGTTTTAGAATCTAGGTTCTTGATGAGTGTAGCATACTCTTCATCATCGCTAGATTCACTATCACTAGAGCTATCACTAAGATCACTACTAGAGATTTCACTAGGAGGTGGAGGAGGTTTGGCTTTTGATTTTACCTTCTCACCTTTTGCCATGAGGCACACATGAGATGTGGCATAGAGAGTTGTGCCTCTAGGTGAGGTGGATTCATCATTTGGCCTCCACGATCACAAGCTTCTTCTTCCTTCAAAATGTTAGTCTCACAAGAACTAGAGGAAGTAGAAGTACCACATGTAAAAATATTGTTCTCACCAACTATTTCATTACCATCCATTAAGTCATGTGTTGGTGAGGAAGTGGATGTGGCATGATCAATTATGCCCTTTGGGAGAATCACTTGAGGCTCATCATGTGTCGGTGAAGTTGAGCACTCCTCAAGTGGTTCCTCCAATGAGAGGTTGCTCTCATCACATTTGGACTTGCCATATCTTTCTTTGAGTGCGGTCCAAATGAGGTGAGCATCATCAAGAGGTTCACCATCTCCAAAAAACGACGGCATCTAATACATCTTCACTCAAAGCACTAAACAAAATGTTAGCGGCTTGAGCATTGTATTGTAAGCATTTCACTTCCTCTCTAGATAGATATTTTAAATCGTCACTAGGAGGTGAAATGCTCACATTTACAATCTGCTCTACATGAGGACCAATGGCCCTAAAAATATCAAGCACGATGCTTGAGACCAAGATGCATAGTTTGAGCCATCGAAAAGTAAAAGTTCTAGAGATACCTCCTCAATTGTCGACATCTTTCTCTCAAGGCGGTTAAGCCCGAAATTGAGAGCCTAGCTTTGATACCACTTGTAAGGACCTTGATGTCGCCTAGGAGGCCTAGAGGGGGTGAATAGGCCTATACCTTAAAATCGACACTGTCAAAACTTACGCGGACCTGTCAACACAATAGGCGCGGCTTTGCCGCGTCAAAGTCGGCACCTTGCCGCGTGAACCGACCAACGACAGAGACGAGACGAGAGACACACTTCTCGGCCGGCAGGCGCGGCGGCGCTGCGTCGTCTGCACCGCTTTCGCCTTCGGCGTGGCACCGCCTCGCTGGCGAGACAAACACAAAGCTGCAGTTTGAAATCTAAGCAACGAAACTTAGATCGGGTGAATTTCCCAGGTTCCACGCACACAAATATATCACATATATCCAATAGAATGTGCGTAAACTTCTCAACAAAGTAGATCGGGATGAAACCCTAGCTCACAAGAATAATATGCAAGAATGTAAATAGCACGCGTGAGACAAGGATTTTTCCCGTGGTTCACCGTCGCCACAAAGGCCGGGTTACGCCCACGTTGTTGAGGTATCCACAAAAGGATTGGGATTCGCCACACAAGCTGTCCCTTCCCTCGTTCTCAAGTCAAGGGAGTGAACCCTTGAGATGAGGGGTGATTTTCTTGATTTTGAGTGAGGTTACAAACCTCCCAAGGCTGCCACACGAAGAGGCAAGCTCAAGGGCGACGCCCTAGCCGTCTAGGAGCAAGCTCAAGAGGAAAGAACCCTAGGGTTCCGGCCAAACGTGAACCAAATGCTCTTTCAAGTTGGGGAAGTAGTAGATCCGGCCTCCACAAGCAGTTTGCTGCCTTTTCCCTCAAGATTTGATGGTGGAATCGAAATCTTGGCTTGGGGAAGGAGGAAGCAAAATGGAGGAGTGAGAGAGAGCAAGAGGTCTGTTTTTCCGGCTCTTGTCGCGAGGTAGGAGATGAAGTGAGCCGGATGACCGTTGTGGGAGGGGTAGGAATGGTATTTATACTCGACCGGGCCCAACGGTCGGATTAAGTCGGCTGCACCCGCACCTAACTAACACGCTGACTTTGCCAGCGCCCTTGCGGCTGTTCTTGCCTCACTTACTGGCACCTACGCCCGCTGCCGCCTACCGCAACAAACAAAGTGTAAAAAGTGTCATTTTGTCTGTTTTGGCCGTGAGGTGATGTTTTTGGCCGAATTTTGGAGGTTTGAGCATTTAGTTCACATGTAGCCAAAGGTCCTAGGATCCCTCTTAATAGTACGGCATGTCCTAAACTCAAGATTCAAAACATAAATGAAATTAAACCTCCATGAGTCTAGGTTGCCATCCATTGCACTTGAAGGTTCCATCAACTTTTGTACATCATCCTCTATCATCTTTGTCTCATCTCTTAGAGCAAATATATCTTGTGCATGTGACTTGAACCATTTCCACAAATATGAGTTCACCTCCATGGCTTCAAGTCACTCACACTAATGATTTGATCCTCAACACAATATGACTCCTCATAGCTTGATTAGTTCCTCGACTAAATGCAAGTACTCTCTTCTTCACCTTAGCCATGGTACCTCGGCCCCAAGCCAACGCTTGCCCTTCACCTTCGCTTAGTACCTCGAAGCCCTTTCCTTGCTATCTTCACCTTATCAAGATACACTCAAGTCACATCATATCAAGCAACCATTGAATAACTATTTCTTCAACACTTTGATCCTTGCTTGATTATCTTGTAGATATGAATGTTGAGACCAATCAAGCTTCGGTTTGACTCACATAGAGACATACATGGATCAACATCAATATGGTCAAGCCAATTCACGGTTCCTTATATCCTATCATTTTGGCTTGACACTCCAACACTTATTTCAATCTTCTATTCATGGGAAACAAGCCATTATAGAGACCATTCCAATATCATCAACTCTTGTCTCATTTGTCTTTTGCTAAGTATGCTTGCTTTCACATGATGCTATGATATTCCACAATATATAAGCCATTTCATTGATTTCATTTGCATTGTTGTCTTTTGCTTGAACTAGATCGTTTCCATCATCTTCCAATACAACAATACACGTTTGGCTTTGCTTCCATACTCTATGGAATACCATCAAGTTTGCTTGTTGAACCTTGAATATACTTGTTACTACACAATCCACAAGTATATGCAATAGACTCCTTTTCTGTTCAACACTTAGCAAACTTATTAGACCTTTAATTATGTTGTCATTCAATTCACCAAAACCCACTAAAGGGATAGATGCACTTTTCGGCTACACGGCCACGACGACCAACAAGGAGCTCGGGATCATCTCCAACGCCATCGAGTTGCGGGCTCTGGCGCTTGAGTGGAGCCTCCACTATGGCATCGTGAGGTACTTCCACCGCTACTACATCCCCGCTGCCTCGAGCTTCTCAGGACTTCATGATGGGGAGAACGTCCCGCCGCATGGTGTAGCGGTGGGCTTCCACCTCCCCACCGCCCCGGGAAGATCGGCGTTCCCGGCGCCGTCCTCCTCCTCCTTCAGCACGCCCGACAAGCGGATCGAGGGTGCCACCGTCCTCCCTCTTCGACAACAACGGCGACATCTTCTTCCGCATTGGGAACGTCACCGTCGGTGCGGCATGGACACAGAGGCCCGGTTGGGGCCGCCCGTGAGCACGCCCAGTGACCTCCTCTACGGCTGCCTTCGACTTCACCTCCCCGCCGCCACGTCGATCCGCCATGTCTCTCTTGACGGCTCCATGCTAAGGTGACGGTGCCGACGACCTACACCTACACGTCTACTCCGCCCGACCCGGATGATCGAGCTGTCGGGGACCCTCGGCGCCCCTGTTATGCGTCGTGCATGGGCGACACGTCCTTTCGTCGCAGCCCCCGCTGAGCTTCAAGTTCGCATCTACTTTGGCGACCTCCACCTCGACCGCCTTTGCCGACAACGGCGGCCCGATTAATGCGCAGCGGCGATAGCGACGAGTCTCGCGCCCCCTCTCGTCTTCGCCGGGCCTGGAGTGGTCACCTCCCGATCGGGCTGCTCTTCGCCCCTACGTGGTGGGTTGGGCGACGCGTGGGCCAGCGCCGCCTCGTCGAGCGGTGGGGAGATGTCATGAACTTAATTGGGCCACCCGAGAGTGGCTAGATGGGCCAAAACATAGCGCCGCGCCCGGCCCGGGGAGGGGCGGGCGCGATGCGCATGGGGGCGCCCCTGCCGCCGCCACCTTCCCTCTCCCGCATGAGTCGAGTTTGCTTCATATTCAAGTTAGGATTATCTTAGGTAATTTTTTGGTGTGCAAGGGGATATCTCATCTATAAGGGGAGACCCTTATTAGGAAAGAATAAATTAGGATATGCTTGTAAAAGGTATTCCGATTGTATAAGGAAACCTTATAGAGATTGCTTAGATTACAAGTCCCACTAGTCGGGCTATATAAGCAAGAGGCATGTAATCTCTAGGGGATAAGCAACCAAATAAAAAAAATAGCTTTCGCTCTCAATTCTCCGTGCGCCGCCACCACCGCCGCCGCGGCGCCGCGCGCCCCGCTACAGCGCCGCGCGCTCCTCACGGCTCCCTCCCCCTTCCGTTGCTCGGCTGCTGCTCGTCGCCGCCCGGCCGAGAAGCTGCAGCCCGCACGCCATCTCGAAGCCGTCGAGCGAGGAACACGTGTCAAATTCGGCCCAATCTGGCCAGGAATCGACACCGGTTGTCTATTGATCAAACTCATTACTGTCTCAGATTGCAGTCTGTTACCAAGGAGTACCAGGATTTTTTAAGCCTTATCCACAAATAGGCCAGTTTTGTAAGCCTTATTCACAGTGCACAATAACACAAAGTTTCATATTTATTTGTAACGTTCAAACATAACGGCGCAAAATAAATTGAGATGGACTCAAATAGTAGCCACAGAATGTTGTACTTAACACTTTCTACATATATAAATTATCTTATATATATTGTTCTACATTGATGGTTGTTACTTATACGGGCTCAATCAATAAAGGCGGCAAAAGCGCTGATTTTCTAGTAAAAATAACTAATTACGCGGTTTTAGTTGTAAATTATGAGAATAATTTTTGAGCCTAGTTAATCATGATTGGACACTAATTGCCAAATACAAGCGAAATGCTACGGTTTTCAAAAATTTTCAACACTTGAAATCTACAAGGCCTTAACAACTAATGCGGCATCTCAGTTGAATGGACCTTTGCCCTCTCATCCTAATGCGACATCTCAGTTGAATGGACCTTTGCCCTCTCCGTTAAGCCATTAGGGCAACTCCATCAAATATCCTTATATTTTATCGAGTCTCTAAACCATTTCATCATAAAAAATATAGGAGACCATCGCCACAACAGCAGATTACTCATCCCATCTCCCTTTGAAATCTCTGATACATACTAGTAGGTAGTAGGTACCATTGTTGGGCTAGAACTAGTCCTCGGCCCAACCCACGCTTCCATCTTACTTTGCCTCCACGTGAGACAACATTTGACCAGGGCCCCCAGTCCTGTGTTTCTTGGGCCTACACCGAGCCCAATATAATCAGGAAAGTAATAAAAATACTCAAATATATAACTAAAAAAAATACTCAAGTACTAAATCCGTTCCAAATTGTAGTTCGTTTGACTTTTTCAATCCTAAGTTTAACCACTCGTCTTATTCAAAAAATTATGCAAAATATCTTTTCTTTTGTTGTGACATGCTTTATTATTAATAAAAGGTTCTTAAGAATGACTTAAATTTGACTGTGTTTGTACAAATTTTTTGAATAAGGCAGTGATCAAACTTGATGTTGAAAAAGTCAAACAAACTATAATTTGAAATGGAGGGAGTATATAATAATTGAGTCTGTCTACTTACACTTTTTTTAAAAAAATCGAATTTGTTTATCTATCTGTCGCTCGGGTGTTTTGCCTCTCGAAAACCCATTTTTTTGTAATTTGTGTTGGTCGCTGCGCAAGAATGCAACGCCAGAAGCCTTGGCCTCAACGCCAGCGAACAGCAAGAGTGCAAGGCTGCTTCATCGTTGTACGGGTTGCTGCCCCCATGTTCTTTTGGACTAACAGCACAAGCTAAAATCTGTATTCTGATGATAATTCTAAGCTTTAATACATGTCCTTTTGTGTGTTTACCTCCAGGCCCAAGAAGACACACTGCGTCCTACCTGTACTGATCGGCGGCGCCGCGGCGATCGCCATGATCATGAGGCTCCGCGACGTCGTGCTCCTCGTCCTGCTGGCGCTCCTCCTGGCCGCCACCGTCGTCTTGCCGGTGAGGCTCATCTTTTCCGAGGACGCCGACGCCGCCACCGTCGCCGTCGCACCGGCGCCGCCTTTCAATCTCTCTCGTGTTAAGGCCCTCTCGTGGCAGCCAAGGTATATAAACCGCGACATCCATATATACATCGAGCATGTAGGAGGACACAAATGCTGACGAGGTTTTTGTTTCATGCTCGATCGTCGTGCTTTCGCATCTGCATATGAAGGATCTTCGTGTACAAGGGGTTCCTCTCCGACGCCGAGTGCGACCACCTCGTGACTCTGGTGAGTGACGGCGCCGCCGCCGCCGCCGCAACGATCGATGGGCTTTATTTGCATTGCAGCACACAATTAAGTAACTGATGATAGTACTACACCTGTGTGGTTACTAAACTACGGCCGGGCCGGCAATTGATGGTGGAATTGTACAGGCGAAGAAGGAGGCGCACAACCAGTCCGGCTACAGCCAGGGGCGCACCAGCTCCGGCATGTTCCTCAAGAAGCGCCAGGTACCGTCCCTCCCTCCCCAGTATTGGCAGTTTCAATTTCTTTGATTCCCAAAGCTAGCCAACAGCTATTGCAAGGTCAATGCTCTCCCAGCAGCAGCTGCTGCATTCTTCCTCTGAATCCTATTGCCCCGCCGGCGCCCAGCAATCCGTAAACATCCAGGCCGGCCGGCATCAGTCGCCGCGCCGGATCGGAAGTCGGACCACTGACCGCCCCTCTGCATGCAGCTCCATTATAAGTCAGTAACGTGTTTTCTCTTCTTGTGTTTTCTCTTCTTGTTTTACCAAGGACCCGGTGGTGAGTAGGATCGAAGAGAGGATTGCGGCATGGACATTTCTTCCTGAAGGTGAAATTAGCAGCATGCATACTTACTCAGTTATATTAGGATGTTCTACGAAATATATTTACTAAATTCAGGCCGGTGAGGCCTTTTGACATCTCCCTCCATCTCAAAATAGATGTCATTCTCGCTTCCCGACAAGTCAAAGTTTTTAAAATACCGGCAATTATATATTAAAATATATAATTATTTATGTTAAGTAATTAGTATCGTTGGAAAGAAGTCTAGTTTTTTAATAAATTTATTTGAAGATTTAAATGTTGCACATATTTTCTACAAAGTTTGAAAAGTTTGACCGGCACGCTTGACATCTATTTTGAGATGGAGGGAGTACGTATAGTATTTTATAACCAAAGAGTGATTTGATTTCAACAGAGAACGCTGAAGACATGCAGGTTGTACTCCCTCTATCCCTAAATGTTTGTCTCTAGAAAACCGTGTTTCCCTCACAAACACGCTTCTCTAGAGACAAACAAAGAGGGACGGAGGGAGTACAGCGCTGACGAGAAAGGACATAAGTACGACCAGCACATGGACCAAGGTTTGGAGGAGGTAGTACTCTGGTAAGGAAAAAAAATTCTGTCCCCGGCCGCACATGGAGTAACACAAATGTCAGGTCAAATTTAAATGATCAAAATTGATCAGTTTTTAAAAACTTGTAATCAATAAAACTCTCTAATCCAGCATCCATTACAAAGGTATATATATCACACAAGTAGAGTCCGCGATAATATATAGTGTGGGCGAGTTGCATCTGTTAGTGCCGTCGAATATGGAGGATCATTTTAGTGTGGTGAATTTGGTGTAATTTTGGAGTGGAAGATAACTTGAACTGATCTTTTTACTGATATAAAAAAATTTGGACATAGCGAAAAAGGTAATATTTCAAAAATTTGACAATATGTCGCGAAATCATAAACCCACGACTTGGACAACTACAGGTTGGACCGACATGCTGGGGAAATCCCGATGCGCCACCGTGATCATGTACCTGTCCACCGTCGACAAGGGAGGCGAGACCGTGTTCCCCAAGGCCAAGGTACCCAGAGACTCTATTTTCGTGTTCTTGCTGTGTATCTGTAAACTCGGAGTGCTCTATTTATCAACTGACACGGCCGGGACGCGGGGATGCCAGTCCCAACTCAAGGATGATACTTTCTCTGAGTGTGCACACAAAGGATTGGCAGGTAATCTCACTCACACCTACTGTAAAAATCTGGCACACACCATGTTTGTCTTCATGAAGCGAAGCATCGGGCTCCAAACCTCTCGAACCTGATCGAAGTCCGAACATGGCGAGGCTGATAGATTTGCTTGTTCCATTGCATCCGGTGAAACCGGTGAAAGGTAGCGCCGTGCTCTTCTTTAGCCTCCATGCGATGGAGAGCCGGACCTGCTCAGCCTCCACAGGAGCTGCCCGGTGATCAAAGGCGAGAAATGGTCTGCGCCCAAGTGGATCCACACCAAGTCCTACGAGAATCCCTAGGTAGTACTCCCCAAAGGATGTGCTGACAATGTCGAAAAGAGTTGCAGAGTGTGTAATCCATAAGCTGTTTCAAGGTTGTCTCATGGAAATCCAAGGCATTGTATGAAACTAAAAAAAAATGAGGCCTACTAGAAAAAAAATATAAGTAAAATAAGATGTACGATATACTAATGTAATACATTGCAATATGTTAAGAATGGTATCTTTGTTGTATAATATTTACTTGAATAGCACCATTCTTTTAGTGTTCTTTGAAATGAAATCAATAATATGCTCGCCGGCATCAGGAGAAGGAGCCAAGTCATCACTATTATGGTACATGTGGGTCTTTGTGTTGTCAGGAAGAGCTTCCTCAAATTTTCTAGAGCAATTTTGTAGAATACATGGCTTCAATCTTTGAACACTATTCCAATAGACGTTAGATGATAAGTTCAAAATGACAGAATTTAGAGATCGACCCGCTACTCGATATAGTTTGCTATGACGATTGTGAATGAACTGAAAAAAAAACAGAAATATGATGACAAATTACATTCAGGGCCTCAGCGCCTCTCACCTGGGTGCCTCGCCATTGCCATCAATCTGTGACGCTTGAGCTATGTGGCGTTGAGACGAACAGATTTGGGACTTGGGATTGCAGCAGTCGGGACACAACAATGTCTGTGACGCTGGCTTGAAAATCATTTTCTATCGAGCTAATAGGCTCGGAGCCAGGAATTATTCATATGGGGGCCGAGCAAATTTAACTTATAAAAAATGAGCACAACTTGAGTTAGGTTAGATTTTTTATGGTGACTATCTAGATTAATTCATCGACTTGACACGAGTACTCGCATTTTTTATATATACTCTTGGACCAAAGACGCTATTTTTTAGTGGTAGACAATAACCCCATAACAATAAGACATCTGAGATGATTTCGTAAACTTTGATATGTATGTTTCAGTCCTTCTAATGTGCTTCGTAATATTATATATTTAATTATGTTTTGTATGATTTAATTATCTACAAGATATTAAAAGGCATATGTGACAAAAATTTTATTATATTCTCGATTCTAATATAAATAAAAATCATAGATTTATACTATTAAAAAATTTTGCTTGAAAATGTTGGGGGCGCGTTATGGCCCCTGCCAGCCCCCAGCTCCGCCACTGCTTGGTAATGGGCGATGCAATTGGCACAACGAAACGATCAAACAAATACATCGCTTGTGCTTAGCTATATCAGTAATGGTACTATTGATTTGGAGGCCCTGCGCTGTCGCCTAGGCTGCACGCCCCTAGGGACGGCCGCTCTTATTTGGATTTTCATTCGAAATGCAGTTTACAGAGTGAAAGTTTCATTCTATACTCCTTCCGTATAAGAAAAAAATAATATGTTTTGGACAGCAACATAGTCTCCAAAGCACAACTTTAACTTTTGTTTTCTACAAAAATATTTATTGAAAAGTTATATATGTATATTTTTTTGTGAAAGTTATTTTCAAGACATTGATATGATTTTCACATTCCCAAATTCATCGACTTAAAAATTATTTATAATTTATATTCCTGATGTTTGACCCAAATCTTAATATCTTCTTTTTTTACTATATGGAGGGAGTACTTGATGTGTACATAACGAGTGAAGGTTTTCTCCATAAAGCAGGGGTAGTGAAGATAGATTCCTCCTTTTCTTAATAGTACTAGTGTTCATACCCGTGCGTTCTACTGGGGGTAACTAAACTTTTACACGAAAAATACAAAGATCGCGCGATAAGATAACAATACTGTCAATTAAATAGCGAAGCTAATTAACGTGAAATCAAAAGGTAAACTTCATGAAATTAACAGTCACAGTTACAGAGTGCAGCGTCACATGCTCACAAACTCTACTTTTCCGTGATGCGTTAAGATAATGTTTTATATCAACATGAAGAAATGCTTATGTGTTGCAACGGGAATAAAATATCAGACCATAGAGAAGTCATCGAGTGACATGTTGCTAGCATAAACTTCCATAAGTTTTGGCCTTAATGAAAATATTGTTTATGTGAATAGTTAGTTTCATAAACAATCACTTAAAAACTGAATAGAATAATAGGATTGTAAAGGAACATTGTCAATGGGATATAGTACAAGGAGTGGAACTAATTGATGGGCAAGAGCTTCCTAGCTATGAAATACATGTGAATGATAGATGCCTTAAAACAGCTGATCTGGGGACACTGCTTTTTTAGATGGAACCTATAAAAATGGTTTCGCCAAAAGGAATTAAATTTGAGTTTATATTAAGGTACTATTAAAAACAAATTGAATTTGAATCCTATGAACTCCCAATTTATTCACCTCATCAAAAGACCCTAAAGAATAAATATCTTTAGTTGCGCCTGCAAAACGGCCGCATCTTTGCAGCCTTTCTAGAAACAAAATGTTTTAGTATCTCCAAGTTTCCCTTCCCTTTTTGTTTGGGCTTCACATCTTCTCGACTTCCTCGTCTCACAATGGTGCCAAGGTCAAGCTTGTCATTCAGACCCGCAATGAGTGTGGATCGCTTGATGGCAAACATCTTTCATTTCTCTGGCCGTCCAAAACAGTTACTTAATCCCATCTAGTAACAGTCCAACCTATTTCACCAAATTGGACAGAGGAGATCATCCTTTGCACCATTGTCTTGTCGGACAAAACCTGTTTACACGCTTTTATAAGATGAAAATAAGAAAGCCTTCAGCACATAGCATTTCATGAGGGCAATCGAAGTACAAACAAACTGTTACTTATCTGGTGACTATATATATTGTGGGTATTTGAACATAAATAGAACACTATAGTAATGATCTCCAACCAAATTGAAGTTGTTGCTTACCAGCAATGCAGTCGAAAAGGGTTCCATATAGGGGACAAAGATATATCCTGCCCTCAATATAAACTTAATCCACATAGTTCTTAATTTTAAAGGGTAGGTGTGGGTTCAAGTTGAGACCATACAATTGAAAGTAGCATGATGTAAAGCTGACCATTCCAAACGAAAAGCCTCTTAACTAAATGGTGGGGGAGACCATGTTTAGCTGTCCCGAATTCAGATGACAACCAGATGCAGAGGAATATTACAATGTACCTCTACTTGGGATCAAATTTGCTTTCAATGGCCTGATCACAGTTAGTGCTGATGACAGGTGAATATTAGCTTTCTGCATGCCATGGATCACCAAGCATTAGAAAGACACCTCTGATTAAGATTGGTTGTCTTGCCTGCAAGAAACCATACAACAATTATGAGATACATAGTATCAAACATGCAAATCAATCAACAGTCTCTTCCAAGACGGCTCCAATCCACAGTGATCCAGCTTGTCTGCAAAGCCCTCTTGAGGTATGTGGCCCATCTCCTACTCCACCACCGTCGTCGTCATCCAACCTTTCAACAACCAAAAGCAAAAATCTCTCAGAAATTTCTTAAACTGAAGTAGCAATCTTTTCTGTAATGCTCCCTTGTCTACCTTATTGTCAGGCAATTCTTTTGTGCCTTGCAATCCTTATCTTAAGTATAGAATAAGGAATTACAACAGGGTTTCAAATGTTCTGACAGAAATTCAGGGTTTTTCATCTATTGCCCCACCTAAGTTACTTCAGCTGTTACAACATGTAAATACGGTGATCTAAAATATCGAATGGTGATTGCATTTTAAAAAGACTAATGAATGTCTTCAGTGCTGGAGTTTTGTCTGTTGAAAGAGGAGGTAAAGCCTTTACTGAATTGTAATGGCCACCAAACAAATTAGTATTAGTAATAAGTACCGTCAGATGAAAAAAAAAAAAAATTGAATAACGGAAGATGAAGCGGAGGCCAAGTCCGCAGGCCATCATGTGAGCTAGCCACACTCCCTGTGCGTGCCGGATCATGAACAGTGGCCCTTGCAGGATTATGATTTATGAATGGTCGATCTGTGCGACAGTAGGAAGATGTTACTGGAGAAGATGCAAGTCCATGGAGAACATACTGGAGAAGTGCAGATACATCGGACATGTATACATTCAGACAGTGGCAAACAGGAAGAAAAAGTAATGAAACTCTCAACTCTGCGATAACTAGTTAATGACATAACATTACCTCGGCACAGTCATATTCGTCCAATCTCCGGTCAACCTTCTCCACATCTCTGTAGCTTGACGCGAAATTGAGTCCACCTTTATTCCTCCAGGAATTATATTAACATTTCAGATTTATATTCAAAATTCAGATTAAATTATTTCAAACTTTGAAGCTGAAAACAAGAAACAATATTTCAAACTTTTTATTGTTACGGTCAAAAGAATTAGAGCATTCATATCTTAGAACCCCAATGAAGAAATGTCCCCCAGTCTGTATTCACATATCTATGTCCCCAGTTTCACAGTTTGTATTCATATATCCCGTGATTGGACCCTAGAACAGAGGACACTTGTAATTGGATCAGATCCGAATAAACATAGGATGCAAAACAGATCAAAGCACACATGCATGCAGGACTGCAGGCACCGATCCAATAAAGGATATTTGGTGTGCAGGTAAACGACTCATAATCTTTGAACCGGATCAAAGTTAGTCACAACGAAGAGAAGGGGTGACATACCGTTGGGCGCTCGTTGCCGGCCGGCGGTTGGCGTCCGGCGGCGTGGAGCAGGAATGACACGAAGCAGCGAGCCAGCGGCGGCAGGGCAGGTCGTGGACGCAGTGGCACGTCCGGCGGCAGCGCGTCCGGCGGCGTTGATGTCAGGGCAGGTCGATGCAGGCGCCCAGGGCAGGACGCTCCTGGTGGATCTGCAAGGGTGCTCGGCGGGGAGGGGCGAGGTGCCGGTGCAGACGCGGTGGATGGTTGCGAGGCAGCAGCGACACATGTTCGTCTCGTTGGCCCGACGCAGGAAGATTGGGTGAAGGTACCGTGGGCGAGCGCAGAAAAGGCAGGCATGGATTTTTTTTTTTGCATGGAATTTAATTAGTGATTGACTGATTTCTATATTTGCTCCGTTCATTGCACGGTGATTTCTCCATGGGGATGGGAAATCGTGCGGGGATTCCGTCGCATGAACGGGCGAGCGGAGGGAGCGATTTTTTTCGCGGCAAGGAAAGTCGTGCATTCATGGAGAGATCTCAGGAAACCGTGTAGCATGATTTCCTCCTTCCTAAGAAACGCGACCGGCGAGGCGCGCAGAACGGGTACAATTTTACATGAGGAATCCTTTTTTTTTATTCTTTATGTCTTTTAGCATCCTTCCATCTCCACGTTAAAACATTATTTCTCTCTTTTACATTTGCATCTGGAATCTTTTCTTATTCTTTATTTTCTTTTGCACCCTTCCACCTCCTACTATTACGATGGGAGCGATATCGCAGGGGAGCGGCAGATGGAAGTACCAAGAACCAATGTCGCACCAAAAGAAAGTCTTACTTTTGTTCTTTTTATGTTGTAGAGAAGAGATAGAGATATTATAATGAAACCTTCAAATTTACGGCAAGGGAAGGCGAAGTAAGTTTTGGTGTCTAGTGATTCTTCGGAAGGAATACAATGCAACTCCATGTCCCACTTTTAGTTTTGCTCTGCCTTGCAAAACAGTAGAGATATGTGTATTCCATTCCTTCATGGTTTTGTTCTTCTCACTTTGATGCTGCCTTTTGGGCCTCACTTTTGCGGTGCAATCTCTCACCCGTCACTCCTAGATTAATTATCTCAATGATCACATCTCTCATTTGTTTCATTTTCCTGCTGATCACTTTCATGTAATCTATAATTTCAAAAAAACAACTTCATGTAATTTGGTTTACCAGGTCGACCCACAGGTCGAGGTCGATTGAAAGGCACGGGAAAGTGGAGGCTCTCTGTAGTACGAGGCGAAATGCCATCTCCCTCTCCTACCTTTGAACCCACCGGCAGCCTCCTTCAGCCGCCCGGCCCCCTGCCTCCTCACGACTTACCGCCGGTGATGAGGTCGGGTGGGCGGTTCCGTCGTTTCCGTCCTCCTTCCTTTCCCCCCTCCTTGTACAACTACTCCAGCGAAATAAAGGCCCCTGGATGGCCATGTTATCTTCTTCTACGTGTAATGCGTACAAGGGCACTTGCCTTCTTTGTGGTGGTTGCCATGGAGGTCGGCGACCCTACAGCTGCTCCAAGGCTCTTCCAAATTGAGCACCTTTGTCAACCTCCGGTGGAGATTCACAATGAAGCGATGGCGAGGGCGCCATCGCCCAGGATTTGTGCTTCACCGGACGAGGCGACGCTCTAGGCGGCCGTCGGCCGGATTCGAGGAGCCAACATCCAGTTCTACGGGTGGTGCACGGGGAGATTTTTTCGGTTGATTCCGTGCCACATGGTGGGTCCCACGATCTGCGGTGTGGGGCACTGAAGATGACACATGTGGTACATGGAATCACCGTTCTTTTTCTGTCCCATGTGAGTCGATCGTGCTGGCTTCCGGCACTTCTTGCCTAAATACGGTGGTCATCCTCATCCTCTTTTTCTTTTTATTTCTTCTTTTACCCGCTACCAAGCGGGGCAATATCCATCGGCATCAAGACCTCTCGGTTTCTCTGTCAGCGGTTCAGCGGCGAGCCACCCATCGGCTCACGAGGGGCGGTTTTTCTACCCGCCGGCGACTTTTTAACAAATCGCCCGGCAACCTGCTCTCTTTTGGAGAATGCGGAACTAAGTCCGTTACGGACCTTGATGTATTTGGCTCCTTTGTTAGGGGGCCTACTTGTAAGAATGCTACTTTAATATAAAATGTGGTATTTGTCAAAAAACAAAAAAACCTAGTTGTACTTCAAGGATAACCGAGATGTAGTGTAATCATGGAGCCGATTTGATTTCAAGGATAACCTTGCTGGTCCTAGAAAATGTGCTCCTCCCCGACGTGTCCTCTCGTGAGGCGTTCTCAGGCTTTTGCAGGGAAGGATGGGCTCTAGATCGGCCTTCCAACAGTTGTTTGTCACGTTCAGGTCTAGAACATGACTAATAACGGGAAGTTGAAGAGAATTCGGGGAAGATGATAGCACAAAATTTGGGAGAAAATAGCAAGACAGCAAGGGGAATGAGAAAAAAAAAGAAGAAGAAGGCAATTAGGGGTTTAGACACATATAGTTTATTCTTCGATGCCCTTCACAAGAGAACACAATTCAATACATGATGGGACAAGCCCGACCGGCAAAGCCTCGCAGACCCATCTCGACCCAGTACGACTCCTGCCATTAGAATGCCCGGGTCATGACTGTTGATTGCAACCTCGGACCTGCCAAGGTAGCCCTTGCTGATGGATCAAGATCCAACGTCAACACTGTGAGTCTGTTAATACATACTCCATCCATTCCAATAAGCGCTTTAACTTTTCTGGTACATCCATTTTGGTACGCAAATATAATAATATATGTAACAAAAAAACTCAAAACGACTTACATAGTAACGAGTGGTTGTGATTTGTTCTTTGTGTGGAGCACGAGTCGGTGAGCCCGCGGTCGTTCCGATAAAGGAAACGGTCAAAGCCGTAGTGAACAGAGCAAAAGGTCAGTGAAGCATACTATCCGCACAGGCATGCAGTCCTAGTCGTCGCTACTAGCAGATTTCTGCTTTTGTCGCCTCCGGTTTCAGTCGCTGTGTGGGCAGAAACCACGGGTCGGCGACCCACCACGCCTGCAATCCAACAGGCCCGCGCGGCTCGGCCACGAGCCGCCGCAGTTAGTTTTCTGGCCGGTTGCTTTGTGTCCTTTGTTTATTCCACGGCAGGTATACCGTGGGCGCGCGCGCACCGACCTGGCCGACGACTCCGGTGACCGCGCGCGACAAAACCCCGGCGCCGAGGTATCTATCGCGCACGAGAAACCCACAGGATCAGGGGCTGGCAAAAAACTGTGGCGCCGTTAAAGTCAAGCACCGGGGCCGCCGCCGGAGCGCCCCCGTACGTCCGAGACGGTGTGGGACGTATAAAGCTCCGGGCGGTGGTGACGCGTGCAAACCACGGCTACCTGCCGTTGTAATCGTACTACTGTTTGTAGCTCCATCTTTGTCCGTCCTGCGGTGATCGATCGCCATGAGGCTCCGCGGCGTGCTGCTCGTGCTGGCGCTCCTCCTGGCCGCCACCGCCGTCGTGCCGGTGCTGCTCCCGGTCCTGGGCGAGGACGACGGCGTCACGCCGGCGCCCCGTTCAACTCCTCCCGTGTCAAGGCCGTCTCATGGCAGCCAAGGTATACAGTGACACATCGACCGACCTCGTAGCTAGCTAGGACCGCGCGCGAGGACACCCAAGCTCACGACGTTTTTCGTTTCGTGTTCATCGTCGTGCTTGTTAATTGGTCCGGCGCATCGCGTACGTACAGGATCTTCGTGTACAAGGGGTTCCTCTCCGACGCCGAGTGCGACCACCTCGTGACTCTGGCCAAGAAGAAGATCCAGCGGTCCATGGTGGCGGACAACCAGTCCGGCAAGAGCGTCATGAGCGAGGTGCGCACCAGCTCCGGCATGTTCCTCAACAAGCGCCAGGTCAGTCACAGCCGCCGGCCGGGATCTGGGAAATTTGTACGTCTTCAACACTGCTATTGCAAGGTCAATGCTTCCCTGCAGCCACAGGCAGCAGTACGTATTGCTCTGAATCTCACTGGCACGGCATGCACGTCCCCGCCCGGCCGGCAACCCGTAAACATATATCCAGGCCGGCCAGCGTCAGTTGCCGGATCGGAGTCGGACCACTGACCCGCCCTGATCCTCTCTGTAGTCTGTACAGCAGTTACTAAGGCTGCAGGGATCCATCAGTACTAGCCATCCATGGTCCATGTCCATGACGATCGTTGGCTGCAGCAGGCAGCTGATGCATGCTTCCTGTCCTGGCACAGCACTCACTGCTCGCACGGACCATCCGGCCTGGACCAGTAGAAACGGCTGAGATACAATTTGTTTCTGAATTTCGCAACGGATGACCTTCATATGACAGAACGACAGTAATGTGTTTTTCTTGTTTTGCGTAGGATCCGGTGGTGAGCAGGATCGAGGAGAGGATTGCGGCATGGACATTTCTTCCTCAAGGTGAAATTAGTAGCATGCATACTCATCAGATTGCAACTCGATCCATCGCTTCAGTTTAAGATTGAGGCCGTTTGACGACATAATTAACCTGATTAACCAAGCTAATTAATCGATGGGTGATTTGATTTCGTCAGAGAACGGTGAGCAGATGCAGGTGCTGCGGTACGAGCACGGCCAGAAGTACGAGCCGCACTTCGACTACTTCCAGGACAAGATGAACCAGGTCCGTGGAGGCCACCGCTACGCCACCGTGCTCATGTACCTGTCCACCGTCCAACACGGAGGCGAGACCGTCTTCCCCAACGCCAAGGTGCTTCCAAACCTTCAGTTTCAATTTGCTGCAAGTGTCAACTGTGGTGGTCTTTGGTATGCTCATGACACTGCCAGCTCGATCCATCTGATGTGATGTATATGTAGGGGTGGGAGTCCCAGCCCAAGGATGACACTTTCTCTGAGTGTGCACGCAATGGCGGATTGGCAGGTATATAATCTGAAAATCCTCTGGCACGTTCCTGGATTTCAAGCACAGATTCAGAAGCATCAGACATTCAGACTCCGAGACAAGCTCTGAAACTCTGAAATCTGAACTGAACACAACGCCCATGCTTGTTGCTTTGCATTTCACGCAGTGAAGCCGGTGAAAGGCGACGCCGTGCTCTTCTTCAGCCTCCACGTCGACGGTGTACCAGACCCTCTGAGCCTCCACGGGAGCTGCCCGGTGATCCAAGGCGAGAAATGGTCGGCGCCCAAAGTGGATCCACATCAGGTCCTACGAGAATCCCAAGGAAACGCCAGGATGTGCCGACAAGAGCGAGCACTGCGCGGAGTGGGCTGCGGCGGGAGAGTGCGGGAAGAACCCGGTGTACATGGTAGGCGCCGAGGGGTCGCTTGGGCAGTGCCGGAAGAGCTGCAATGTCTGTGGTTCATAGCCTCGATCTTCTGCAGTTTTCTGTTGTTTCGTCCAAATGCAGTTTAGTTTCAGATAAGTGAGTGGTGATAGTTTTCTATACTTGATGTGTACATATGACTAGTGGAAGTTTTTATTCAGATGATGACATGATACAGTTATTTGAGTTTCAGATGGTTAACAGTATAGTAAAGACAGATATCTCCTTTTCTTATGTTTTTGAAACATTGAAATTTACATCTACTGCTAGGGAAGATACAGTAAGTTTTGGTGTTTACTGGTTCTTCAGAAGGAATGGATTGGATGGAATGTGGCCTACCACTAGCAGTGGCAGACAGGCTGCCTCAAAAATAACAAACTCCTTTGGCACTTTCCACAACATAGAAGTTGTGTGGACTCTCTCCAGCCTTACCTCTGCTTTTGTTCAGACAACCTTTGTTCTCCCCAAAAGAAAATGTTGATAAGTCACATCTTATTATAAAAGAAGTTTGCTGGATGCCCTGTTTATTTTTTCTTCATGAAACTCAAGTGTGTATGGTATGGATCTTCAGTGCAAAAACAAATATGTCCCCTCAGGCTTTAAAATGACAGTGTAGTGCATAGTCAAGATCCAACAAATAAAAAGGGGATAGCAACCTATCTATCACCTGGAAGCAACTCCATCAAATATCCTATATTTCATCTCCCTTATATTCTATATTAGTCTCCTAAAACCATCATGTAGTTTTAGATTATTTCTTGTTGAAGAAAATTTTAAACCAAATAAGGAGATGTAGCAAATTACATTCTTCATTAATTAATTACATTAAAGTGTTTTTGTTTTCAAATTAAAAGAAACCTTGTGACTGCACTGATGATGGGTGAAGTGTTTTAGAATGTGAGAGTGACATATATTTTGATACAAAAATTTAAATACCACAATGATAAGTAATATGAAATGGAGAAAATAATAATCGTTGGCTCGATACACACACAAATATCAGACCATCATTAATTAGTTGTCGATAGATAAACTAGTTTTGTAAGGCATCAAATGAAAGGTTGATAAAGATACCTTCTTCACAGAGAGAGGGAAGCATGGCACCACTAATCAATCAATATTGGCCACATTTGCTTCATCCGCCTACCTCTACAAAAAGGTGCTTGGACATTGAAGCGTCACAAAAGCAAGCCTAGCCATAAGATAAGAGAAGTCATACGATTAGATTTGAAAGCACAAGGTGCCTCATCTGATGGCTCTTCCCAAAACTAAGGATGCAATAATGCCTCTCTTTGTGATGGTCGCTGCGATCATGGTGTTGGTCATGTCACTCTACTTCGCTCAAGTTCGTGGAGAGGACAATTTTGCAGTGTATTGTAATAAGATTCCAAGTTGTACTTTTGACAAGTGCAACCAACTATATATGTCTCGTTGGGGTACACCAATTTTACAGAATATTGCCTCATAGAGAACAATGTCCAACAGTGCTGCTGCGAGGTAGGCAACAAAGAGTAGCTGTCATCACTTGGAATGTTGAGGATTAAGCTTAAACTAGATGTGTACTGATGAAATTAGAACAATACCAAATAATATATTTTTAATAATCTATTATATCTGCAAGCGGTCACCATAAATAGAATTTGTTTAAAAATCGACGAACTGTTCTTCCATCAAATTTTTATATTTCCTAAATTGTCCTTGCGCATTCTGTGACTCGGAATCAGAACCATCCGTCTGTGTATGCATGTCTAAATTAACTAACGAGACAATGAGTCTGCAAGTAAATTAAGAATAAAGCAATGCTAAAATTGCATTCTATCCGGACGCAGAGGGATGAGTTTGGAGAAAAAAACTCGGGTCGGGTTGGGAAAGACCGCCCCACCGGCATTGTTCTTAAGAAGAAACCTTGGTTTCTCCGACCGAGAAAATCGAACCCGAGTCCCGCCCGACACTAGGAGCCTTTAGCCCATGGGAATTACGATCCTCAATCCTTCGGAGAGGACCTAGGCTGGAAACACCGTAACCCCCAGGCAAGTATACCAACGAGTCCACATTTCGATCCCTACGGGACTGGGCGGCTCTTAACTAAGCGCTTTGACACACGGGACTGACGAGGGAACTTTTTTTTTTAACCACGGCCTGAAATTCGCTCCCACGGGAGTCGAACTCGGGATGTGTGGAGTGCCGCTTGGAGTATCCTAACCATTAGGCTAGGACCCCTTTGGCGGATGAGTTCGGAGGAGTTTGCTCGTCTAGACTTTTTTTTTTTTTTTTTCTTGAATACGCAAAAGATTTACGTATCTTTGTATTTAAGAAGAAGAGTTTTACACCAGCACGGGCGCGTTTTGGGAGGGTAAGATTTACAATAGGCACTGCCTTCCTTGTCGTTTTACACATGGCGATTACTCGGTTGCTAATTCTCCTAGGTGGCGCGCCCCCGCCTCTATCCATAGGTCAGCGATGCTTAATCTTGGTGAGGAATTGCACTAATGGCCGCCGTTCGAAGAATCTCGCGTTTCTCTCTTTCCAAAGCTCCCATGCCACTGGGGGTAAAAGGTTGTTCGCCCTTCCTCTTCTCTCCGTGCCACCTCCGTCTCCACCACTCCCACCGGGCCGAGATGGATCCCCAACCCACGTGAGGAGGCCAACCCCAAGTGTCGCTAGGATGGTCCACAAGATGTGTATGGAGAAGGAGCAGGCGGTGATGATGTGGTCGATGGTCTCCGGTCTTGATCACAAAGGTAGTACTGCCAGGCGCATCTAGCGCGTGGCGGTGCTCTCCGTGTGTCCGTCAGTGCCTCCTCGGAGAGCCGACCATAGGAAGATCCCCGACACGTAACGGCGCCCGGTATCCGCACCAGTACAACCCGGATCGGGTGGGGACGGCCGGGTGTAGGGCCCCGAGGCTGATTCGGAGGAGTAGGTCCCCCTGGGCTTTGGGTCCATTTTCACACCAAGCGGTCGGCGTTGTTTGTTGAGGACTTCCAACGCGACCAAATCTCGAGACACCGATATTCCGCGGTAGCGGGGACGTAGATGCCTCCAAAGTGATCCGTCATCGTACCCATGCGCGTCCCCTCAGACCTTGTGCCACGGTTGTGCGCCGGATGTCCCTACGGCTGACGAAGTTCAGCAAGCTTGGCGCAATGTGCTTGACTATCTCCGAGAACCGTGTATGTGGATGCCTCAAAGAAACTTTGAACCTCTCGTGGCACGGAGAGCGGCAACTCAGCCCGGCTCGTCCAAATGCGTGTGCTGCAGCCAAAGCCACCTTGCTTGCAGACCATTCATAGGCTCTTCTGCATTTTTCTTCTGTTTCGAAATGCAATTTAGTTTCAGATAAGTGGTGATAGTTTTCTATACTTGGTGTGTACATATATAACTACTGAAAGTTTTTCTTCAGATGATGATATGGTACAGTTATTTGAGTTTCAGATGGTTAACAGTATAGTTAAGACAGATGCCTCCTTTTCTTATGTTTTTGAAACATTAAAATTTACATTTACTGCAAGGGAAGATAAAAGTTAGTTTTGGTGTTTACTGGTTCTTCAGAAGGAATGGATTGGATGGAATGTGGCCTACCACTTGGCACTGGCAGTGGCAGCAGAAGCAATGCATCACAGTGGATTTCAGGACAGCCAGTGGTATGTCAGGCAGGCTGCAGGCTGCCTCAAAAATAACAAACTCCTTTGGCACTTTCCACAACATAGAAGTTGTGTGGACTCTCTCCAGCCTCACTCTGCTTTTGTTCAGACAACCTTTGTTCTCCCCAAAAGACAACTTGATAAATCGCATCTTATTATAAAAGGATGAAAGGTTTGGAAGTGGCGCATAATGTAATATCCTAATTCGGGAGCACGACACCACGAAAGCGCGGATGTAAAAACTCTTCTCTTAAATACAAAGATGCTAAAGTCCTTTGCGTATTCGAAAAAAAAAAATTATAAAAGGAGTTTAATTTGCTGTCCTGTTTATTTTTTCTTCATGAAACTCAAGTTGTATGGTATGGATCTTCAGTGCAAAACAAATATGTTCCCTCAGGCCTTAAAATGATAGTGCATGGCAGTGCATAGTCAAGATCCAACAGATAAAAACAGGATAGCGAGCTATCACCTGGAAGTAGTGGCAAGCAGATGTGTATTCCATTCCTTCAGCACTTTGATGTTGCTTTTGGATTAGACCTCACTTTGCCAGTGCAATCTCTCACCTGTCATGCCTCCTCCTAGATTTGCTCAGAGATCACATCTCTCGTTTGTTTTATTTTTCTAATCACTTCCATGTAATCTAGGTTATCCTCTAACCTTAGTTGTACTTCAAGGATAACCAAGGTGTGTAGTGTGTAATCATGGACCAGAAAGCACTGCCAGTTTGCCATCTGAATCTGAAACTTCTGTTCATTCTCTTTTACTACCATCCAAAGATCGATCTAACAGTGGGGAAAAAGAGATAAGGGAGAAAATTACACAACTCAAAAAGCAAAGGACAAAAGAAGGCATGGTAGTGCTGGCTTGCTTTTGATTCTACCCTGACGGCCTGACCCCCAGCATTACATTAGGCCCTCCAAAAGCACATCAGAACCTGCTGCAGAGACAAGGAACTCTGAAGAAAACACAATACACAGCCTGTCTGTCCACAACATATAGTGCAGGGAGAGAGAGAGGTGGCCTTGCACTAGTCCATGAGAAGCTCATAGGAGGCTGGTGGAGTTGGCAGCAGTAGTGCAAAAAAGAAATTGGAAGTAGTATAGGATTATGAGCAGGCCAGCTTGGTCTGGCAGGGAGGCATTGGCGGCCTCAGCTGTAGCTATCCTGCTTGGACTTGGAGGCCTTGTTCTCATGTCTTTGGTGGCAGAGAGGGGCGCGAAGACGACGCCATCGCCAGCTATCGCGGCGGCAGTGGTGGGTGGTAGAAGGATGGTGATCGGATTCAGAGCGAATGGAAGGTTGGCGCCTGATCAGACGAGGGCAGTGGAGGACGTGAGGGACGGTGACGATGATCCTTTGAGCAGCAGCAAGAGGAGGGTGCCCAATGGACCGGATCCAATCCACAACAGGTACCATCTCATTCTTGCGTCCAAACATGGAATGAGCTCTCTCTCTCTCTCTCTCTCCCCAGCTCCTTTTTTTGGGAGAACTTTCTGTCTTTTTTTTTTTTTTGTTTCACAAAATTCAAATTTGAATACTTATAAAAAAGAATCCGCCTCAATAGTAGCTTGAGATGTCCTCAAATTACAAATCAAGTTCCAATTTTCATGATCTTGCATGGGCCTCTTGACATTCTCATTTGGCACCCAATGGCAAAATGGTAGAAGATGAGAAGAGCATGATATGCAGTTTTTTGCTCATGTTCTAACACCCAAGAGCTTGTTTGGATGTACACGTATATATCTCAATCCATGTGTGTTGGAGTGGATTGGGATGCAAATTAAACTAGTGCGACTATACAAGGCCTCATTCTGGATATATATGAGTGCATCCATACAAAGTCTAATCATCTTTGTCATGTCATCTGTGTAAAACTGTAGACTAAATCAAAGGTGGTAATTAAACTAGAGTCCTAAAAATCTGATATACTGAATGAATTAAAAATAGCTGGTTAAATTCTGGTTTCAGTGTTATTCTTTCACTTTTTTTTGTTATAGATTCGACAGTGCTTATAATCACTGTTCTTTTTCGCTATTATTGTTTCACCTTTTTTTTTTTTGCTATAATACGCTAATGCCTATTATGGCATTGATTTATTAAACTGTGATTCTATTTTATGGCATCATTGTTATACCTACTTCTTCGTTGAGCAAATCATGTTATACTTTAAATTTCAGAATTTCAGATGTCCCTAAGTTCATGTGTTTGCTTATTAGTTCATTTTGAAATCGAACCCTGTAAGACTTGGCTTCCTCTCCTTGTATGATATAACAGTGTTCCTGCTGTTCTTAAAAAAGAAAAACAGATGATTATCAGTTCATGATAAAATAAAATTTACTAATAAGATGCTGTCACTGAAAATACTACACACCCTGTTTCCATGATGATAGCACTAAGCAAACACTTAACAAAAGCAAATCTACCCTGGCTCCCCTAATGAGGACCCTACATGCACTTATCATACCCTTATTCATCAGTCAGCAATATGATCAGGAGCGGTTAAACAAAGTTCACCTACATGCCATTGCTAATTGGCCATCATCAGCTCAAAATGATGCAGTGTAATTCACCTTGAACAACACTTGCAGGGTGTTCCAACTTTCCCAGTTTCCCTTCACCTAGCTAGCTATTTTTCCAAAAAGGCTCACAGTTGTGCATTGTTCTTCCAGGGGAGCTGGAGAATCAGGAAGCTCACCTGCAGGCCGAGCGTAGGCAGCAGTGCACAAAGAATGGAAGTTTCCAAAATACTTGCTCTGGATCTCTCTCTGCCCATTGTGCTGCAGCAGGAGAGAAGCTGTATTTTGTGGTGGGTCTCTCTGGCTCCGGGATGTCACGTTCTAAGCACTGCTATTTATGATGATTTTGGGCATAAAAGCTTTTTGCTTTTTTCTGAAAACAAAAGCCACTCCACTGATGATGGTTTGGAAAGACTCAAAAAAAAAAAACAGCACAACAAACACGCAGCGCGCTCAGCGTCGCCCATGACGCTGGCGGCCGGGCGAACCCTAGCCGGCCGCCGCCACCCCCCCTCCCGACTCGCCTGCCCCGCCGCAGAGCGAGCAGCCCGGATGCCCGGCGCGACTCGCGAGGAAGGTGGCGGCGGGCGAATCCGCGGCGACGCCCCGCCCGGGCGTCGGAGAAGGTGCGGCCGGGAGCGGTGGCGTTGGATTTCTCGGCGGCGGCGGCGGCTCCATCTCCACGCTAGGCGAGATCCGGCCACCACTTGACCGGATTTGCTCGGGCTCGGCTCCCCCCTGTTCTCCTTCGCTCCGCGCCGGTGGGGCTGGTCTGCGTGACGGGCGGTCCGCTTTCGGCATGGCGTTCGTGGCGGCCGCTCCCTCCCACCGATGGCGCGGTGCTCCCTCCTCTTCCTCCGTTGGGCTGGGCGGGTTGTGGGTATGCTGCCCCTCTCCTCCCGAGCCCCCCCTCCGATGGTGGCCGCGGGGCCGTCTTGAAGGTGGCGGCGATGGTGGCCGGAGGCTACCGGCACTAGGCACGGATGTCCAGATCCGGTGCCTAGGAAGCTGAATCCCAGCCGCGAGCGGCGGGATCGGCTCGGCGTCGGCGGGCAACACGGCGGGTGTGGTGGCGGCGGAGTGCGGCGACATGGCTTGTGCAGGCGTTGGGGGACGGTTCTCTCTCTGTCGTCCCTCCCCGGATGGCCTTCTTTGGCCGCGCACGCGCGCCGCGGGATCCGTCGGAGGTGGCGGCGGGCCGGGATGCGGGGCGGGACCTCCGAACCGGTGCCTTTGGGGGGGGCGATGCCCATTTGGTGGGAACACACGCCTGGTGATTCCGGGCGGCAACGCCGGCATCGACATCGGGGGTGTCCGCAGTGGACGCCGCGCATGGAGTAAGGCTGGTCTTCGCATGTCGATGATAGGTTGGCGGTGGGGTAGCCGACGCAGCCGGGTGGCCGGGCGAGCCGTGGCGTCGGCGTCTCTCGAGACAAGGCCTGCGGGATGGGTGGCGCGATGACACATTGCCGGGTTCCGCATCTCGGGCCGCCTGTCTTTGGGATCCTTGGGCGAAAGCTCGACGACGGTGACGCCGAGGGCGCCACTTTCCCCTCTTGGGGCGTCGTATCCCCGGCAATTCCACGGGTGAAAATCCGGCCCATGCTTGGGCAAGCGACGGTGGCAAATGTCGCCATAACCTTCCCGGCAAGGCGTCGTTGTGGAAATTGACTTGGTTGTGATGTCTCCGGCGAGTCATCGTTTATACGTGTGTGCGTGGGTTTATCACCCCGTGTAGCGGTCACTTCAAGCGGACGCGCTTCTTGCGCGTGTTGTAACAAACTCTATTCTCCTTATTATAACCAAAGCCGGAAACCGGATCTTTCAAAAAAAAAAAAAAAGAAAGACTCAAAAGACAGCACTGTCAAGCTTCCCTCTCACGAAAGACAGTCATCAGAGATTAAAGGATGGGCAGAGAGATGTGCAGAGCTCCTTTAGTTGTTTTGCTTTGCACATGTGTGTAGTAGGTTTTTTATTTTCTGATTGTTTGTTTCCTTGTATTGATTGGAAGAGCACACATTGCAAGTTTGCTATAGAGGAACAGGTAAAGAGATAATAAGACTGGCCAATAATTTTAAAGGCTTTAATTTGTTTTGTGATCTGCCTTGAGATGAGATGCATGGGAAATCCATTTGCAATCTATATGGCCCAAGCACCCAGTCAAAGTCACTTGCCAAAGGTGTTTTGATCCTATCTTTTGCAAGTTCCTGCAAATAACCACATCGTTACAACATGTGTGTTTAAGGCAAAGGTGAAACCTTATATAGAGTTTGACATAGTCAACATGTGAACTCCTTACCTTCCAAATGAAATGGTGTCACATTTCTGTAATCCTCAATGTAATTTTCTTCATACTTAGTTTCATAAAATAAATTTACTGCAGCAAATTAATAACAATAACAAGCAGGAAGCATTTATGGGGAAAAGATAAAGGGGTGGATGGATGGTTAAAGGAAAGAAAAGGAGCTCCAACCTTCCAAAGCACGTATGGAACGGTTCTCTCTCCCCACTTTTCTTACGAAGAGGCCCAAAGCAAAATTAGAGCGGTCTGAGGTCGGCTCATTACTCACAGGAAACTGTGTGCGTCCATGTTTAGATGAACCTTCGCTTTTAAAATAATTCCCTCTGTTTTAAAATTAATCAATTTCTAAAGTTATCCTGATGATTCAAATTAATTTAAAGTTATCCTGATGAGCCAACTATTTATTTTCTATAGTTTTTCTAATTGTATAAGACCGAGCTTAGCGAGCCCAGTTAAAATTTCAAAATGAACTCATTTTATTTTAAAAAGAAAAAACTAGTTTACCAGAGCAATTTTGAAATAAGCCATCAAACCAACTTTTTGTCTGGTCCTAATAGATACACCATGAAACATAATTTCAAAAACATACTTATTTTGTGCCATAAATGTTTTTATTCATTATCAAATAAAAAGTCGGTAAATAGTTTAACTTAAGATGATTCTAAGAGTTTATTTATTTCGAACGGAGAGAGTAATATATAGTCTTGTGTTCACCAGTGCCGTGTCCTTCGCTATACTGATCTTTATCCAATGTAATTATTGTAGCAAATGTAAACTAATAAAGTCATTTTTGGTCTTCAGCTTCATCTATTGCTTGCACTGTTTAGATCCACTGTTGTGATCCATGTTCAACCAGTGTACGTAAGAGACTGAAATACCAGTAAATTTTACAGCAATTCGCATTGCCCATGTAACAATCCCTGCTCTCGCAATAACTAGCTCCCTCATCGATCTATCAATCTCTTCGCCCCCGATTTATTACACGCCATGGCTGCTGCTGAACTTCTACCCTACCCAGCTGATCGAGCTGCTTGCAAGCCGGCCATTTATTCCTGGTACGGTGCCACTGCTCTCCACCTGTCCCTGTCCTCTCTGGCCTTCCCTTTAAAACCCCCGGCCACCACCAGTGACCACTGTGCTCACCTCGTCGATCGATCAGCCACCTCGACGAAGAGCAAGCAATCAAGCGAGCGAGGGGCCAATAAGCAATGGCATCAGCGAAGTGGTGGTTCATCGCCTCCCTCCTGCTCTGCCTCGCCGTCGCATCATCCGCGGCACGAGCAATGCCGCGCCACTGCGACACCGCCACCGGCGCCGCCATGGTCGCCGAGCCCGAGGGCGACGACAACGACAACGACGACGACATTGCCAGCAGCGCCGCGTTTTCACCGGCGCCACCATGGTCGACGAGGCCAAGACCGCCGACATGTTTGGCGGCCGGACCAGCGGAGGCCGGTTCTTCGGTGGCGTCCACGGCCCGCTGGGCGGGGGCGTCGCTGGGTTCGGACCGTTCGGCGGGGCCGTCGCTGGCGCAGGGCCCTTCGGCGGGTTCGGAGGTGGCGCTGGCCTCGGTGGCGGTGCTGGTGGAGGCGGCGGCGCCGGCGGCGTCCCGTAAGGCGTGGATATATATTTGCATGCGTGTGCGCGTGTAATAATAAGGCGTCTATACGTACGTGTACCACCTACGCCACGTCAGAGTGTATTATGTTTTGGTCGTGTCCCTGATGTACGTAGATGTGTATTGGATTTGTACTGTGCCCTCGGCTCTGTGACTAGTCGATCTGTACGTTCATCATGATCATCATCGAACTAATTAACGTCGTCGCTGTCATTTTGTATGTTTGTTTAAAATTTATTAACCGGCGTACGTCTTAATTTTACATTGTTGTTAATTACAGTGAGATCGAGTACAATTAAGCAGTGGTCCAGTTTGCAGAGGAGATCGAGCAACTGATCTATGCTCAGAGTGATCCACTGTAGGGGCTTTACTGCTCGTCCGTAGGAATGATGCTTGTCTGCCGTAACTAGTTGCTGTACGTACATATTAAAAAAACCTAGTTTCTTTTTTTCCCAACAATGTAATTAGTCTTTTGGTTGCTTTTCTTTTAAACATTATGGAATTATGTTCTCACCTTCTGTTTGTGAGATTTTCTTTTAATTTGGATCACAAAATCAATGTTAGATCCTGTTTAGCACAGTGATCCGGAATAATGGCTTTGCACCTATGCACGGAGAAGCCAAAGCCGTCCGGAGCTCTACCAAATTGAACTTTTAATTTGCTTATTACCTATTCTCTCTCCATAAATCCAGGTCTTCTTGTTTGAAGGATCGACTGCAGTTGCACCTGAAAAGAAAGACGAGCCCGTGACGCGTACCGGCATGCATGCGCGTTCAGCTCCAGCTCTCCACGCTTTTGCAGCGGAGCTCACGCCGCGCGCGTGCTCTCGTCTCGCGGCCCGCGGAGAAAAGAAGAAAAAGGGCAGGCAGAGGCAGGTCTCACAAATCTCGCAGCGTGCGTGCGAGGGTGCAGTCTGGCTGCTCTGGCAAGCTCACTGGTTCAGGTCCTCGCCAACAAGTTGCATAGCCAGCTGGACCTTGTCAGATAGGAGTATAGTATAGCCAACGCAGCCACACCTGCCAGCGTTATGTCAGATGCAAGTCTTCTCTCACATACAAGTAGGCCTTGTTTAGATGGCTAAATTTTAGCAAAAGTGACTTTTCTCATTTCGAAGATACTATAAAGACGCGTTTCGTTTGTTTGTAGTAAACATTGTCCAATTATAAAATTTAGCTCAAAAGATTTGTCTCGTGATCTACAAAAAACTGTATAATTAGTTATTTTTTTATATACATTTCTTCTTTCAGAATATATATCTTTTTGGTGTATTTAATGTGATGTGATGGAGAGAGTAAAAAAATTTGTAATTTTTTGATAAATTTTCAGCCAACTAAACGTGGCCTGGGTAGTTTCTGGCCATGGGTGACGTTCAGCCACAGCCATGGCTATTCGAAACCACAAGTGACCAGGGACACCGCCCCCATCAAAAAAATTCCTTGTATTGGTGAGGTCATTACATCGATAGCACACTGAACTGATGTCCCTGCTGCTCCTGATTCGAGTGGCAGGTCGCCGGCTAGCTGACCCGCGCGCGGAACGAGTTGTCACAACAGCCTCACGTCCGCAGCAAGTGCAAGCCACTGTGCTGATGAACTGCATCTGCATACCCCAGCGGCCCCGCCAGAAGCAAACCCACAGCCTAACGCCAGCAAAATATTAGCATTCCACTTTCCAACTGACACAACTAGGCTCTGGCCTCTTGGGTTTTGGCACCCGAAAAACAACCCCGTACATGGATGATTTCCAGAACTGTGTAGGTGCTCAAAAACGGGTTCTGTACATTTCACAGGTGGAAAATGGGCATTGTCGAACAGTGCCAGCAATCAGGGGAGCAAACGTAGTAAACATCTACTGATATAGTAGTAGTAGTAGCAGCATGGACCAAGGGTAGCACACAAGCTATACATGCACAATAGTAGCATTCCAAAATTACACGACACAACCCACACCTTCACCCGGGTTCACCCAGTCACTCACACTTCCCAACCAACCAACAGCAATCAAACACCGACATCAGGAATAATAACCCTCTCTGATGACCACCAAGAATAATCAGCGCAGGACTCGACACGACGACGACTAAAAGAGCAAAACTCCACATGGTCTTCTTCTCGCCAGTGCAGGCAGGCATATCATCCCCCAGCCCCTCCTCACTTGTTGCTGCCGCACTTGAAGCCGTGGCACACCGACAGGATGATGATGAGGATGAGCGCGATGATGATGCCCAGGACAATCAGCTTGATCTTCATGTTTTGGAGCCACATCTTTCGCCGCACCTTGGTGCCCTGCGTTCTGAAATCTTGTGCCTGCAAACAGTTTTTTGTTTCAGTTTTCATAAGTTACATGTATGCAGATTGGCTTGTTTCCATTGATCCTAGTTAAAGAAGATGCTTCCTTATTGTTATTTCTTTTCCTATTTCTCAGCAATTGTTGCCTGCCAACTGCTCATTGTAGGAGATAAATGGGTCATTGGAATCTAAAATATCTATGTGCAACTTCAGATTACTACAGAGTATAGATTTATTGGTCATTAACAAATATACACCAAATAATGCAACTTCAGATAGTATAGAGTATAGATTTACAGGTAATTAACAAATATACACCAGATTAGAACCACCATTTGTTAGTTAACAAAACTACCAAGTCATGCTTCATAGTTCACCAGTGCCATACTAGGAACGACATATATCTTCAAGCAGGCAAACAGTGCAACTAATGACAATACACAGGAAGAACCAGTAACATAGCAGTTAGTCAGCTACCAAATCAGTGGAAATAACTATATTGGTATGTTGAGCCTTTTTTTTTTCATATTAGAAGTTTAACCAGAGATCAACTATAGATGCATATAATAATATAGTGTTTCTGCTATCTAACAGCATGGTAGCCATCTAACATAAGATCACTTCACCTTAGAAGCACGGCAGAGTATTCCTACATACACAATGGCTTGCTAGTTGTCTTGACAGAAAACTGTTATCTCAGACTACAGGATCTATTGAACATGATAGCGTTTTTGCAGCATTATACTTTGACCAGTTAATTTAACCAATCATCATGTTTCAACTTTCAACTGAAAAAACAACCACCGTCTGATACCTGTTCTAGTGAGAATTATTGAACAAATGATGCAATCCTTACTATGGTCAACAAGGTCACTCCCCTTTGGTGGATTGAGCAGCACATAGTTCAGACTTCCACAACATAGTGAGACGAATTAATTACATACCTAGACGTTAAATGATCAAGAAGCTATACAAATGTTTTATGCTCAAGGTGAAAGACCTGTGCTAACTTCTACAGCCAATTTTTCCTAAACACTAATATAAAGTTATATATTCTATAGATAAAAAGAGTCCATGTTTGCTTTCTTGGATCTACACATGCAAAATTATGCTAATGTATGTAATACATAGAAAGGAATCCTTTACCTGAGAACGCAGATTTTCAGTTTTGTCAACAAGCAGCTCAATCTTCTCACCACGGTCAAGAACCTGACATCAAAATAGTAATATGGAATTAGGGATAATGTTTGTTGAGGTGTGCTGTTTTTACTATAATGTAGAGATATGTATTTTTTCAGATGATTAAACATAGCACCTTCTCAATGTTTTCCATCATAACTCCTTTGACTTCTGAGACTTGGGCCTTCACCTTGGCAAGCTTGCTGACCTCCTCAGGGTGGTCCACACAGTATTGCATGTGCTCTTTAAGCTTTGATCTTTATTAATGGTAAAAGCAAATAGATGTTAGTCAAGAAAGTCAAGGGATCTAAATGATTGATTAAATATTATATAAAAAGGACAAAGGGTACACACCCAAACTCCCTGTTCAAGCTGTTTGCTGCGGCGGTAGCTGCTTTCCCGCCTCCATATTTTTTGGTGAAGTCTTCCTTAACTCTGTCCAGGAAAGCTATGGGGATTTGTCGCCCAACTGATTCAACAGCAACTACACAGTACGCTGTAGAAAAACAAATAATATTATCATCGAGATGTTCTAGAGCGTTGGCTGGTTGATAAAGTAAGCAATAAAGCACAAATATATCAACCGGCATGTGAACAACCAGATAACTTTCGCAAGAGATAGATAAGTAAAAAAAGAAATTGACATGTTTACTTCAGGTCAACCAAAGATGACTTCAAGAAAAGGAAATAATGGATCTTCTACATTTGTACAGCATTATTGAGGCTTTCCAATATGTGCAGAAACACTGTTAATCAAAGAATTCTAAAGACTAGCGCCTACTAAATGGCTAATTCACAGGTCACAATGCCAATGCAAACTCCTCATTATGTACTCATAGTGTCACTTGCAGCATACTTCTCTTGCATAATAACTTGGTATATTTTCTCTAGAACGACACAATCTATTTCAAATAGATGCCTAGCTGATATCAGGCACTAAGAACTTGATATTACAACATTCATCATCGCACAATACTACAATATGTTGCAACCTCTTATGTGATCCAATTTTACCAAATGAAAAGGAAATTGAGCAACACAACCATGGAATCAACTAATACCAAATGAATCGGCAAAGTAGCCACCCCTTCCAATGACTAGAAACAGGAGCAATATATCCCGCGTGGTTCCATCCGAGAGATATAGGCCAATGCTTTTATCCCCCACGAAAAGCACGAGATAGCAATTCAATCGCACCAAATCCAGAAACCCCCCTGAATCTGTGATAAGGTTCCCTAGAGTCAAGGAGGATCGAGACACCTTGAAGCTATTATCCATAACGCATCTCAGCGGATGCAAAATTTCGTGCTGCCCACCATGCAAACCATACATAGAAATATCAGAGCATGCCACCCCCTAAAAATAGCCATTTATGGCAACTACTGACCCTCCCCAAAACACATCTACTCTAATCTAATTCTCATCTCAACTCAAAGTGGAGTCCAAACAGCAGCTCCGATTGATGAGCCTAAAGCAACAGACGGCTCCACTCAGATTAGCCTCGAAGCAACCTGCGAATCTAACTAACCCTCACCTAACACCACGCTGTGACGACCGAACGAACCTGAGACCCCACCCCTAAGAGGCGGCGGCGGCGGATCGAGGCGAGCCCCACGAGATCTAAGTGACACGGACCCCGATTCGAGCCCGCGGCGGCGCAGATCCAGGCGGGACACGGCGGATCGGAGCGACGTACGGAAGGACGGACGAGGGGAGGGGAGGGGAGCAGAGGGAGCTACTCACTGAATCCGTCCTCGACGAGGTAGTTGAAGGTGTGGCCGTCGCAGTTGTAGGTGAACTTGTTGTTGCTGGCGGGGAGCTTCTGCAGGCACTGCGCGGCGATGGTGGTGAAGTTGCCCGTGAACTCCGTGTACTCGGCCAGCACCACGGTGCCCCGCGCCACGAACGCGTAGATCAGCGACTGCTGCCCCATCGCCTCGCCTCGCCTCGCCTCGACTCACCTCCTCCTCCTCCTCAGCCGCCGCCGCCGCTGCCTCCTCCTACAGACTCGTACCCCGCTCTTCGCCGCCGCCGGTGGTGCGGTGGAGGTCGCCGGGGGGCGTCGGAGTCGTCGAGAAGGGGAGGAGGGAAAGGGAGTCTGGAATGGGGTACCGTGGGAAGGAAAGGAAAGGGGGGAGGAGGAGGAAGAAATCGAATTCGGGGGTGGGTGGGGACACGGCACGGCGGCCCAACAGGGTGATTTTTGCGGAATTGGTCCTCGGCGGGTCGTGGAATTATGCGAAAGCCCCTGGTTACTTTGACCCGTTTTAATTTTTCTGATTTTTTTTTTTTTGAGACAACGTTTTAATTAATTTTGTGATGAGATGATTTTTTTGGGGGTCACCACGCGCTTATCCGCTCCCCATGCCGTTTTTGCCACGTGTGACGCGTATTTAAGTGTAGTGTGTAGTATACGAGAGCCTCCAGGTGTTCGTTAATAGTCAGGCAGTTATGTGAATGGGAATAATACTTGTATATCCGGATTTCTAGAAGTTATAAAAGTCAGGAACCAGATATGGCTACTAGGTAGAAAAATTGTCAAAATTATCAGAAAGAATTTTTTCAGGAAATAGATGAAATTAGCATTGCTAATAAAATTCCAAAGAACAATCGGTTCATCCTTACGCACTAGGTGAGTGTCGGACTCCGGCTTAGATTGGGCCGAAGGTGACACCCAATTAGCGATCGAGGAGGAAGGAGGAGGTGGTGGCGTGGCGGCGACGTGCCGCGCGGCGGGCGGCCAAGAACGGCGGCGGCGTAAGTATGGGCGGGCGCGAGGGCAGCGGCGTCTTGAGGGGAGGGGAAGGGAGCGCGAGGGAGAGGAGGCGGGGAGAGATTGGAATAATTTCTTTATTTGCTTGTTCCCCCGAAAGACACTGAGACACTTTACTTTTATAGCCCGGCTAGTGGGACTTGTATCTCAAGCAATCTCTAAAGGTTTCCTTATAGATTGGAATACCTTTTACAACCATATCATATTTATTTATTTCCTAATAAGGGTCTCCCTTATAGATGAAATATCCCCTTACATACCAAAACACCTAAAGATAATCCTAGATATTTTCCTCCTTTATTTCCTAATTAATTGCCGAAGAATCCGCGGAAGGGAGGAGACGGCGGCGGGGCAATGCTGAGCCTGGGGGGGGCGGCGCTCGTGCTCCGTGGGAGCTGTCGGGCCCGGCCCTTCGGGCCCTATTTCCTAGGTCATGACATCTCCCCTTCTCGACAAGGCGTCCTCGTGGCTGGATGAAAGTCCATTCGGTCACACCCGGTGGAGATCACCGCCCTGGCATGATGAGCTCAACCGCAGCATCAATCGACCATGCAGGGTTCCCGAGGATCATCATGTTCTCCCCTGGTTCGCTTGGGAGCAAACTCCGGTGAGGTAGTGAAGGTTGTCGATGTAGCCGCGGGTAGATGTCTCGGTGGACGGACGCCCCTCGCTGCGTGATGCCGCCGTCGGCGGGCGTCGTAGCGGGAGCTCCCTTTGAACGCCCACCTCAAGGTGCCGATGCACCATGTCGCGGGGTGGGCTCTCCAGAACTGGGCGCGCTGTGGTGGAGCGTTGACGAAGAGCGGGAGGAGACGCCCGGATGGTGATGTCGCGGTGAGTAGGAGGAGTAGCTTGACCAAGTTCAACATCGCACCGTACATGAAGGAGCCGACGTCGAACGAGAGGGCGAAAGGCCGGTGGGTGCCCTCTCTCGCATCGTGGCCGATGTGGGACGTTGTCGACGGTGAGGAAGAGGCGATCCATGCCGCCGAGGAAGACGACCACGGCCGGGCCGACGTGGTGGTGGCGCTGCCACATGCCGCCCTGGGATGGATGGGTCGGTGCGGTTGTAGTTGGCTCCACGTAGTTGGCTCCGTTGTGTAGGCTCCCAAGGTGAGGAAGTTAGCCCCTGCGAACTCCGCCTGAAGCAAGGCTTCGGCAGGGTGAGGCGGTGGAGAGGAAGCCGGAAGGTAGAAGCGGCCATCGAAGAGAAGGAGGCCGCCCTCGAGTGTCCATCTTGGTGCGGCGTCGCCCGTGGTGACGTCAAGGGCGATCCGGCGTAGGTGCTGGTCCTCTAGTGTCGCCTCGGAGGCCGGGACTAAGACTCCAAATGGGCGTGTCGTAGAGGTCCAAGGCGGTCGCATGCCTCGAACGTTTCTCAAGCCAAGAAGGAAGTGTCGACGCCGGCGAAGATGCCCGACTGGCGAGGGCCGGGGCCGGAGCGCCACACGCCGAGGGAGGTGGAGCCGACGTGAACGTGCTCGGCGGTACCGTCACGGTAGCATCGCGACTCATGTGTAGCGAAGTCCCACGTCACTTTCATCCCAAGCTTGCCCGACCAAGGCATGCCAAGGATGACGCCGACGGCGTCGTTGCCCAATGGCATGACGTGAGGCGTCAATGTCGAAGGAGCTAGCGCCGGCGTAGTGGCACCTCGAAGGTGGCGGCGGCATGTCGAGGTGGCGCCGGTGCCGCAAGTGGTGATCAAGACACGCGACCGGCCGAGTCAGGAGGCCGCCCACGAAATCTCATGTTTGGTTTTGGAAATTGATGACACACTTGTTGGACTAATCCTTTGCTCTAAGTGTGACTTATGAGATAGGATTATGTGGATGACAAGGAGCATGATGATCATGAACATGGACGATATTGGTGGACATGGTGGATCGTCAAGCTCGGTGATCGGCTTGAGAGGAACCGGGGAGATCAAGGTAAAGGTATCTTGATAGGGTTTTCCTTTCGGTGATCAAGACACGATAGAGCGTGTGATCACATTATAGGATAGATAGCCGACTATCAAGAGAGGATGCCGCGGCAATCCTTTGGTGAAGTGCTTCTAGGTCCAATTGACTTGCATATTGCATTTAGGACAATGAGAGCACTAACTCGATCTTGCCTAACCGCTCAACAAGCTAACATGCATGATAATGTGATCATCTTCGACGTGTTGGCAACTTATGGCAAGAGGCGAAGCAAGGTTGAAGCAAAGGGCGACAACAAGATGAAGAACATTTGCGAGTGCGACCGCGACGCACCGGCCGGAAGCACGCCGCGCACCGACCGACGCTCCGATTGGGTGCGTCTGGCGAGAGAGCATGTTTCGCCGATTCGGCCGGGCCAGCTGCGGCCGGACCTCGGACCGGATACTTCCGGCTTTCGACCGAAGCGGTGGCCGGACGCTGATGGAGGAGTCGGTACCGTGGGCCAGATCCTTGTCGGATGTGGCCGGAAGGGGGACCGGACTCACGGCCGGACTTCGGCCGGTGAGTCCGGCCGCGCAAGGCCCGGTCAAGGCGCAGAGAGCCCATTTCAAAGCTCAACGGCTCCTTTTCTTGAGGTGGGCTATATATACTTGGATGGCGGTTCCTAGCCTTCTCTCTTGCACATTTGAACACTCTAACTTGCTTGTGAGCATTTGAGACTCCTCTCCACTCATCTCTCCATCCATAACTCGAATTCTTGGTGAGATTGAGAGTGATAGAAGTGCATTGCATTGGTGGTTGCATCTAGAGGCACTTCATCCTTGGAGAAGCCGCGGGATTCTTGTTTTCTTGGGAATTTGCCCGGTTCCCTAGCTGCTTGGAGCAAGAGGCGGTGTTGAGCTCGATTGGAGCTTGTTCGAGGCCACACCGGTGGTTTGTGAGGGGTCGTTCCTTACCCCGCGGGAGATTCGCGAAAGGAGCACTAGTGGATTGCTCGTGGCTTGTTGTACCCCCCTCTTGTGATTGGTGTGCTTGAGCTCCCACCGGGATTTGGCACCGGCCATTGCTTAGCAACCATCAAGTGGGTGTGTCGCCACAGGGGACTAGCGTCTTGGCAAGCACGTGAACCTCGGTGAAAAATCATTGTGTCTTGTGTGCTAGCTCGTTGGAGATTTCTTGTACATGGTGATTGGCTTCAACCTCGACACTACACCGGTGGTACTTGTATTCTAGCACCTCTTTGCATTACTTAGTAGTATATCTTGTTAGGGTGCTTAGTTGTTTAGCTTGAGTAGCTTGTGTAGGTTGCTTAGTCTTGTTTAGCTCCTAGTGGTAATTTAGTTAGACTTGCTTGTTCACCTAGGAGTAAAACTAGAGACATAGCCTTTGTGTGGATTAGAGACAATAGAATTGAATTGTGGCTTGCATAGCTAGCGTGTAGCATCGCTTATTTAGCTTTGCCATCTTTTGTACTAATCCGGGTGCTTAGTGTTGTTGCAAGAATTTCTAATAGGCTATTCACCCCCCCTCTAGCCATTAGGACCTTTCACAACCGTGGTCACCACGCGGGGGTCGATGTAGTTGTGTGTTGCTCCCGAAGTCGACTTGATGATGTTGACGCCGCGTGCACGAGACCATACCGACGAGGTATAGAGAATGAGCACCACACCACCGGGGGAGTCGGGGTCCCCGAAGAGGACCTTTCAGTCGGTCGGCTCCTCCTTGACGTCCGCCAGTGAGACGTTTGTCGAGTCGTCGGTGTAGTCGTTGAGGACCGTGATGTCGAAGAGGTGCTTGCACTTGTGACCCGTGTAAACGGCTCGCCACGCTTGAAGCGCAGTCCGCCCTTGCGTCGCCCGTCATCTCCTCCGGTGTCGGCCGCTGAACGGCCGAGTCGTTCTCGGTCTTGCCCGACGTGAGGGGCGCCCGGGGCGCCGCCGGGGCCACAGCGCAGCGCCGGCCTTCACCAGGCCGGCTTGCCGGTGTTGTAGAGGATGGCGGGCGTCGCTCGACGCCTTTGGCGCGAGACATGGCGACCTCCATGTCCTTGGGGTTCGATCTCGACGTCCATCTTGAGCGGTTCGCCCAGGCTCATTTGATAGATGTTCACCCATCGCTTGTCGTCGAGGTGGCTGCCGCGTGCCCGCGTCGCCGAGAAGCGCTCCGTGTACTCATCGGCCGGTTACTGTCTTTCTCAACGATGTCACCTCTCCCGGATTCATTGCTCATTTGGGCGCGCGCGTTGACATCTTTGGCGAAGCTTGCCCAATCTGTCACCGGTTTTCTCTGGGGACGGCCTCATGTACCATTCTTGGGCTCCCCCGTGAGATGATAGGAAGCATACCGAGACTTGTTCTATTGTCGGGCGTACCTTGTCCCCTGAAGAATTGCTCGCGTGGTTGATCCATGGGAGAGGATCCTCCTTGCCATCGACGTGGGGAAGGACGGCTTGTGCAAGCGAGGAGCGAGACACGGGAAGGTGTCCAGGTGGAGGAGGGGGCGGCGCATGCGCCCCTGGCCGAGGTGCTCTGGCGGCGCGGGCTTCGCCCCCGTGTAGCTCTTCATCGAGTTCTCGGATCGGCTGCGGTGACTTGATCATCGGTCCTCGCTTTTGCCATCGGTCCGCTTCTTGATGAAGTCGCGGTAACATTGTTTCCAAAGGCGTCTTCATCTCAAGATCGGCTTCCCGGATTTGTTGACGGCGCTTGATCGCCGGATCGTTGCCCGAGAGAATCGCAATTTGATTCTCGAGCATGTCCATCCCTTTGTCGAATTTGGCGAACTCGCTCCCCCCAAGTTCTTGGCCGGCTTCTTCGACTCGCTATCCATGGTGGTGGGTGGATCGTAGTGGTCTCCGGATACCGGTTGTCGGACTCACGCCAGATTGGGCCAAGGTGACACCCAATTAGCGATCGAGGAGGAAGGAGGGAGGTGGTGGCGTGGCGGCGGGCGGCCCGCGCCCGGCCCGGGCGGCGCGACGGCGGCGGCGCGGCGGTATGCTGGCACGAGGGCGACGGCGCATGGGCGGGGAGGGGCCGACACGCCGAGGGAGAGGAGCGCGGAGAGATTGGAATAATTTCTTTATTTGCTTATTGCCCCCGAAGAAGACATGACCCCTTACTTTTATAGCCCGGCTTAGTGGGACTTGTATCTCAAGCAATCTCTCTAAAGGTTTCCTTATAGATTGGAATACTTTTACAAGCATATCCTATTTATTTATTTCCTAATAAGGGTCTCCCTTATAGATGAGATATCCCCTTACACACCAAAACACCTAAAGATAATCCTAGATATTTTTCTCCTTTATTTCTGAATTAATTGCCGGAGAATCCGCGGAAGGGAGGAGACGGGCGCGGGGGCGCGGCGCCGTGCTCGTGGGCTGTCGGGCCTGGCCCTTCCGGGCCCTATTTTCTGGGTCATGACAGTGAGACAATTGTATAATATCGAAGGATATTTCTAGTAAACTGACTGAAAAAGTTTTGTTTTTTACTCATATTTATCTGGGAGCATACGGATACACAGCCTTCCCTATAAGCAAGAATCTCGATATTAACATTTAAATTAAAAATACAACACATTGAATACTAGTAGTAAAACAAATCCAAAAATCTGAGCACCTGCCTCAAGCGAGTGCTTAATTAAACACACAAATGGGGTAGGTGCCACTCGTTGTTTTTTTGTCATTTTATTAAACAGTACTACAAGTTGTGTGAAGGAAATAAGAATTAAGCCCCCTATGACTAAAGTGGTGTGTGCACGGGGAAGGTAAAAATGTAGATGCAGCCGTTACAACTTAAGAGATAGCAATTGTTTGCCTTTTTCTAGATAAAATCACAATAACTTGATGAGACATTTGGTGATGGCAAACCAATGCAAAACTAAATCACAGTGAAGAGAGATGTGATAGAATTCTCATAGGATGAAACTTAAGTACATTGTTTTTCTAACACATGGAAGTATTGCAAACAGAGACGGGCCCTCAGATGACGCATCATTTGATTCTTTGAATGGAGTTCGTAGAGCCACGTCGAACACACAAGACGAGAGGGTAATAAGTAAGCAGGTTTCTTGTCTTGTGTTCATTCGTGAGAAAATCGGAGAAAATGGAGACTTTCGTGGACATGCTGCTCTAGCTGCCCGCGTGCGTAGTCCTCAGACGAGTACGCGCAATTCAAATAGACAGGAAATCAAAGCATTAATGGAAGCACAATACACAGCGGCTACGCTCACAATGCCCTCGTAGATGCACGTACTCGCCCGTCGCGCCCTATTGCACCACCAATAATGGTACAATGTTGCTTAAACTTATCAGCATGACTCATCAACCATGGTACGTCGCGTCCTATTGCACCGCCAATAATGGTACAGTATATATTGCTTAAACTTATCATCACGGCTCATCCACCATGGTAAACAAAAAAAAAATCCTCACAACAAAATAACATATCACGGATTATGGGTCGAAATGATTATTATCAGCTAAATAGCCCTGGTATATATAAGCCAGGTGGAAGGTTGTGATTTAAGGAAGAACAGACAGACAGAGATAGGGCGTCAGATTGGTGGGTCGCACTCAAAGCCAGCTGCCACGCCGGACATTGCTGAATCCTGAAGCGAGGAAACGTAGACCGGACCGGATCACGGTGCTAATCTTGTCCCCGGGGGAAAACTAAGACCGTGCTCGCTCGGTGCGACGGTGCTCACCAGTCACCCGCAAAAGAACAGAGACGTCGTCGGCCAGTTGTTTTTCGATCCGGACCTTGCGTCGCCGCGATATCGCGGGTGGCTCCCGCGCTGCTCCCAGGCAGAGGCAGGTCATGCGCCGCGCCGTGTGGTAATTTTGGCCGGTGGTGGTCGGATGGCTATGCATATGGCTGCACGTACACGTTCCAGAATTGAGGGCGCTGCGTGCGAGGAGAGGAGCTGAGGATTTCCATGATTCAGGGCCGCTTATCTCGGACAAGATGCAGCAGGCAGGATACGGGAACGGTGGAACTCTGTATGCTGCTCCTGACTCAACAAGTTTACGTTCCGCGTACGTACTTGGTGACTCACGTGACTTGTAACTCATTCCTAGGCACACCATTTCCTTTGCCATGCATGACGGAGAGTGCTCGAGACGACGAGCGTTAGCCAGAGTAGAAACTGCTGGAGGCTTGTAAAATACGCTGCCTACTCTTTCTTCCAAAATAAATTAACTTCTTGAATAATCTGAATTAAACTACTAGTATGTTATGTTAAGCTTAACCGGCTTTATGATAAAAAAAAAATAAAAAAATATTATGATACCAAATAATTGTGAAACTATATTTCATTGTATATTTTTTTTTGTTCCTGATAACGCTTAATTAGGTGCGCATTTCATTAAGCAGAATAGAGTTTTGGTACAAACGAGGAGAGAGCAAGTAGTGTAGTAGCAGGTTTACCGAACCTCGAAACCTAGGAATACAAAAAGGTTGTGATTACAAAAGCCAATTGGCGACAAGAGTACATGCAGCTCGTGCTCATGCCATCCCATCACCCAGCCCGACTGTGTTTAGGTTTAAGGCTGACGGGTTAAACTCTTCATTGAGCATGACACCAATTTGATGTCATATATTTTTTTTATGTAAAGTTGATCTAAGATAATCCAACGTGGAATAATTGTAAAGTTGATTTATTGTTCATTTTACTATGCATCTAAATATATAATTATGAAAATAAAAATAACTTATATGTTGAAACGGAGAGAGAGTAGATCGATAATAGAATACTAGAACCTTTTCTAAAAAATAATACTAGTTGTCCTTGTGCCGTCTGCGCTAGGAATTGCTGACTGCGACCCTTATGCCTCGTCCTCGTCTCCGGACGTGACGTTACGGGGGCTCTCGACCTCACTCGAGCGTTAGTCATCATGCATAGACGCGCCATGCAATGTCCATCTCCCGCCGACCGTACTGTGGTACGAGACGCGTACGAGTTGGAGGACTTTGCAACGCGTTCTCCGATCAGAGCCAGCCACACGACACGCATGCACACCCACACACGGAGCGGTATGCGTATGCCGGTGTCATGCCGGCAGGTAGGCGTAGACCGTTTCCCACCCACGGTGGCCACTCACGGGCATTCGGTATTTACCGAACCGTTCGTACGGTTTCTCGGTTCCACTGAAAATTCGGTTCCTACAAAACAGGTACCGATCGGTTCCTCTAAAAGTCAATACCGAGCAAATTCAGTTTCGTAAAATCGGTTCGGTTTCGGTACTAGAAAAAATACCGAAGCACATGCTATTCACCTCAGATCCGCGCTGGGAAGGGTTGGGGACGACGGACGGCCGGGCGTACTGGCGTGGAGACCTGGGCCGGTGAGCAGCAGGCGGAGGCCGGCGGCTAGCGGTAGCCGTGGCTCCTTGCCTCCTTGCTTGGCTGGTTCATGTGCGATGCTAAGTCACGGCGGCAGCGTCGCGTGGTGCCAGGGAGGGGACCGGCGTGGGGCGTGGGCGGGCCGGCCAGCGCGCGGGGGGGTGGCGGACGGGCATCGCGCGGGGGCGAGCCGGGAGCCGCGGGGGGACGAGTGTCGGGTGGATGGGGCGGCGGGAGGCGTCGCCGAGGCGGTGGCCGAGTGAGACTTGGGCGGGATTCCTAGGGTTTCCTTCCTATGTGGGCTAATGGGCTGTTGTTAATTGGGCTAGCATTTTCTTGGGCTGCTAGGCAAATTCGGTTCTGTTCAGGAAATTCGGAAACCGAGGCCCAAAACCGGTTCTGGGGCGAGAATCGAACAGGAACCGAATATTTCGGTTTCGGTTTTTTCGGTTCGGTTCTCGGTATTTCTCAATTCGGTTTTCGGTTCTCGGTAAATCATGCCCGAGTGACACGGTGGTCAGCGCGGGGCTTCATTTTACGGTCGCCCATCCCGGCCCCTGGGCTAACGCGAAATCCACCGACACGCCGCCCCAGCCGGACTCCGATCCAACAGGCAGGTCCCAATTCTCTATCTCCCCTCATCGATTTGATGCCTGCTTTTTGTGAAAAGTACTCTTCTTTCGACCTTTCCTAGTGCACCACTCCGTGCTTCCTCGATCCGTTTCATTCGTTGCACAAGCTGATTCCATCAAGTTGGAGCCATTTCAATTCGCCACGCACTATGCTCTATGCATGTGTCTTGCCTTAGCGTGCAAGGTACGTACTCTTACGGAGTATTAGCTCACCTCATTTTGGTTGCTCCATTATTGTCTGCCTAGCTCTTCGATCGATCATGTTGCTGTCCCAAAAGCCATGGAAAAGTGGTTTCGATCGATCTCAGATTCAAATCAAATCGTACGTGTCCCCCAGTTGATCTTACACTTGGCCTTTTGTGTTTCCGTGCCCAAACACGTTCTCATCACATGCCATGCTATTTTAATTATTTGCATGTGTGCAAATTGTTAAATCCACTCCATTATTTATTCTATGACAAAAGCAGTTTCAGCCGTCGAACGAACTTTTTTTTTTTTCCCCGAGAGGAGCACTACTGACTTTATTTATTCAGTAGGATAAGAGAATTACATGCTCCATCTGGAGGCTCCAAAAACCAAATGTGCCTGCCTATTGCTAGATAATTAACGGAGAAAAAAAAAAGTGAATTAATGCATGGGCATGGAATGTTAATCACCGGTGCTGCTGGTTTTTTTAGGAAAGGGGCCTAACCTTTCGTGGACCCATGAGCCCAGTACTTGAGTGGCTTGTAGTAATGGGCATAAAAGGGTCAACCCCGAATAAGCAGCATTTTCTCACCACCGAATAAGCAGCATTTTCTCACCACAGCGAACAAACCAGCCCACATCAAAAAAAAAAAATAACGACTGATTAATGAATGTAAATTGTATTTTTTTTTTTTTTTCTATACACAGTAACACAAAAGTCCAAACGTGGGGAGAGGAGAAACCCTTTTTTTGTGGTAGTGTCAAAAAAAAAAAAAAAAAAAAAAAAAACCTTTTTGTGGTGTGCCCTGCTGTATAATGAGTTTTCCTCCCCACGTCACCTATTTGTTGTGACCATGCTGTAAATCCCATCTTTAGGGTTCTCTCTGACCCTTTTAGAATTTTGAATGTTTCAGTTTTTTCTCGTGGTGTGGCAAAGCTCACACAACCAAAGAAAAGTAAGAACCGAAAAATAGAGTCCCGAAGGATATTTGTTATGTCGAAATTTTCTTCACTTTGAAAAACAAATAACCAACATAAACTTTACAAACCCACGGATTCTCACGAGATAGAGTCGTGGGCCACTATGAACAACATACAAATTTGAAGCGACGACCGGCTAAGAAAATCATACCAAAGAAAGTTAGGTCTTCTTTTTTCTTCTTAGCTGAATCCAAATTTTGAACCATCGATCTGCTCTGTCCAAAAATGTTGGATGAAGACCAACAAAAACCTCAGACAGGCCGGCAATACCAAGAAGTAGGTGACAATAGCAAGCTGATTGGGCGAAGGGATGACATTCTCGCAAGACATATAACCATTTTTTACATTTGCACTTTTTGTGACCGGATGATCTAGGGACACGTAATGTCAGACGGTAGAGTTTGGGCCAATTATATTGGAGGAGAGTGATTGGTACATGATTGGTAGGCTGAAATTAATAAAGCGATAGAGTGTTTAGCCTGCGGTTAAGGACACCAACTATTTTGGAACATACTCGAGGATCAACAAAAGCTTTTCTACATATGTAGATTTTGCTATGTTTGAATGCAAAGTAAAAACAATGCATCTAGAAAAACCAAAGTCTTAGAGAGATTAGGTAACTATTTCTTTTTTTTTTTAGAAGTTTGAAAAAGTCGTTGGTTCTATCTTTTGAACCGTTTTGAGCACCTCGTCGCCATGATAGAACCAGCAACATTTTCAAACTTCTAAACAAGAGTTTTCAAACTTGTTTGAACCTGTGCATTTGGTAGAGGTTCGACAGTCTTTTTAACAAATGGTTTTGGTCTCTAGTAGTTCTTCTACACCTTGATCACAAGGATTTCACGAAATCCACCCAAACCTAACCTACACGCCTTGCAGATTCAAGCAAACAGGCAGATTCCCTCGCAGGATCAAGTAAATACAGCAGTCCCAGGTATGATTACCTCTCCTGCAGGATATGGTGACAGATTCCTAGTGGAATCTCCGGCAGCACAGCTAGGCCCAAGATGCTACACCGATGCAGCCCTACAGCCGGTTCCACCTCTACAACAACACGGCAGGGCAGGAATTGGAATATTCTTCGTCGACACCAATGTGGAGACACCACTCAGCTTCTTTATCCAGGCTATCTTGCAGGGACCTACTTCTGTGTTTATGGCAGAAACGGTGGCCATGGAGTCGCGCGACGGTGCTAATGACGCCAAGGGCTTCATGATATCAACTACTTCTCCGACAACCCTGCAGCTAGTCAACTTCATCAATGCGGATGAGCAAGCAAATCCACCGGAATGGAGAGCCAAGCCTCACACACAAACCATCACTTCGATGCTGCAGGCCTCTACCTCTTCTTTACGCAGAATTAGAAGAACACAAAACAATATGGCGGACTACTTAGGGCAGTCCCAATGGTGTATTTATGGTAGTTTTATCTTCATTAATTATTTGGACAACTCAGCATTTTGTTGATGTGGCATGGAAATAAATGAAGAGAGAGAGCAGAAAATGAAGAAATCGTTTCTTCAGTAGGGAACGACGTCGACGCTTGCAACGATGCACATAGAAACTACGAAAATACCGTTGGGAAGAAACGACTAGAGTCGAGCGCACTCCACCCGGATCCCATGCGCAGCCGCCACTCGCGCCGATCGCGCACGCGCTCTCCCTCCGCCGGACAGGGCAGGCATAGCAGGGGTGGTGCCGCCGCCCTCGCTGCCCGATCTGATTCCGTAGTTGGTGCTCCCGTGACCCGTCAGCCTTGATGTTGGATCCAGTTCGGCCGCCGTTAATCACTCTCGCGTGACTGCCACTTCCAAGCCTTCAAGCAGACGGATTTCCAACGTGGTGGACAAATTCTTCTCCGATGGGCTCCAATGAAGGGTATGTGTTCTTATCAGTTTTAGTGTTCCGATGACTGGGGAACTAGTTAGCAGATTATACAAATTGCTCTCCGGATTTCCTACTAATCTAGCCATGGATCGACCGGCCGATGTCGTTGTACTATTTTAATTCAAACCTGCATTACTTCTATGTGCTGTTTCTTACACCAAACTCGTACCTATCCTTTCATGATCTTCAATCTGATTATGTATGGCTTTTGAGACTGAAAGATGGGCTGATGTATGGTAAATTTGGTTCTGGAAAGTGATGAAATGCAGAAATATGATTTATGTTTCCTGGTTGTGTTGATTTGTTGGCAGCTTTCCACCAGTTTTGTTTCTTTGTCATTGTGTGTTGTCGACAGAACACATGTGAGATGTAAAAATAGTTGCCACAATTGATCTATCTATTTTTAGTGCTGCATTTAATTTTTTCTTTGGTATGAATGGGTTATATAAAACCATGGGTTGGGAAGAAGATCTTTTTTGGTGCGGCATCCTACATGTTATAGAAACCGCCGGTTTTATCGTTGACGCGCCTTAGCAAAACAAGCTCTAGGCTCCATCAATGAAGGAAATGTAACCTTCTCCGGTTTATGTGCTAATCCAGCACATTGTCATTCGTGTCCACTCCTGGACGCGCTCAATGGTCTTACCATTAACAGTGTAATGGTTATCGCAGCGTCTTGCTGATAATATATCAAATAGTGTTTCTGTATCAAAAAAAAAACCTACACGCGCGCCAGTTTTGGTCCCCACCGGGCAGCGGCCCAGCCGAGTAGTGATGCCAGCTAGCAGGCCCCACCGGAATTTCAAATTATTATTTTTTTCTAGTCGGATCGGCATCGGATCTCTTCTTCCTCCGGTCTTCTCTGACCTCCTCTGACTCCGCGCCCACACTGCCACTGCCTCTGCCACTGCCTCTGGCTGGCAGCCAGCCACCGATCTGGGAGGCGAGGCGGCGCAGCGCATGGATCCCGCCTCGTCAGTGGCCGCCGAGCTCTGGCGGCCGCCCACACCCACACCCGCACCACCACCACCTCGCCTCAGCCGGCCGTCCCCACCTGAAGGCCTCCTCCTCCTCCGTCGTCACCGCCCGCTCAGGGTCCGGCTCTAGCAGCCGCAGGAGGCCGCGGCGCGACGCCGTGGCGGCGGCGGTGACGTCTGAGGAGGAGCCGGCCAAGCTCGTCTCCACGTCCGGCACCGCCGCCAGCAGCAGTGCCGCCGCCGGCCGGGACTCGGTACGTACGTCTGCCTCCTCCTCTCCTCCTGCGCGCCGCATTGCCTCGCCTCGCCTCGCTGTGTGATCTGTGTCGCGTTCGTGGGCCTGGTTTTAGCCTGGGAGAGGGAGACTGCAACTGCAACGCTGGGCGGGAAATTGTGGCTTCGGTTCGGCACCTCGCTGCCGTGATCTACTCGACCGACCGACCGTGCCGTGCCGTCGGATTGTACTTACTCTCGTTCCTGTTCGGCGGTCGCGCGCGGGGTGTGGGTGTGGTTACTGTTACTGTGCAGCATCGGTGCTCAAACCAAAGTCCCCTTGGAGCGTCCAAATCAAAGCGAGTCAAAGTGATTCTACTGTTCTGATCATCTGATGTCATTGAATTGCTGCCCCTGCCGAGTGCTGGCTCGTTGAGCGAAGCTGGTGGTGAGTGAAAGGGGGTTTTCCTAGATGATGTTCGGGGGCTTTCTGCAAAGCAACACGTTTGGGCTCATATGTAGTTTAGTAGTGTAATATGAGCTCTTGGGTCAAAGAAATAGTGTAATATATGAGCAATGTCATGCAAGCTGTAGCACTCCTTCTAGTCAAACTAAGTGGTCCAATATTGCTGTCATGGGTGTGGAAATTCTAGTGGGTGCTTTCAAATAGACTGAAACCACGGCCAAATTGGTAGTTGCGGCATCGTTGATCTGTCTCACCACGTGAGCAACAGTGTGCATTGTTCAGTTCTGGACCAGAAGCAGCAACAGGGTTTCGGGAGCTCGTTATATGATGCTGGTGCAGCTTTTGGTCTTTCCTACAACTTCTTGTAGCTGACATGCAAATTGCGACTCTTAATAGATCTCATTCTCTGTTTCCTTCAGGCATTTACATTGCCTTTCTATCCTTGTAACGGGACAGGGATGAGTTTCCTTTGTGTTTTTAAATACAGAAGTAAAATGATGGTTGTTTCAATTTGATGGATTGATGCGTATTTGTATATTCTTTTTTGTTAGGCTGACCCAGAAGCAAAACGGTTGAAGCAGATGACACCTGGTGATAATAATGACAGAAGAAAGACAGAAGCTGAAACAAATTCAGGGAACGCTAGCAAGTCTGCTGATAGAAAGCCTCCACCTAAAGAGCCACCAAAAGACTACATCCATGTCAGGGCTAGAAGAGGTCAAGCAACGGATAGCCATAGCCTTGCAGAAAGAGTAAGTTCATACCATTCTCATGGACTTTTCACCCAGTACTTTTGGATGTTTTCTTAATAGTTCAATATAATCTCACACCAACTATCATAGTAGTCACTGAGTATTATAGAGATCAGAATGTGCAACTTTTGATATATCCTATAATAGAATCACAGTTGTTCAGATTAATGATCCCATCTACTGATAGGCACGACGAGAGAAGATAAGTGAACGGATGAAAGTTCTTCAAGATATTGTCCCTGGATGCAACAAGGTACATGTTGAAACCCATGGATTCAAAGTTTTGTGTTGTCGTGATTTTAGTTCTCAGTTACCATGTAAGCATGTGGCTGTCTTCTCTGGGTCTTTATTTTCAGTGAAAGCTTGTGCTGTAAACATTATGTTTTCCTTTTGAAAGGTTATCGGGAAAGCATCTGTCCTTGATGAGATAATAAATTACGTCCAGTCTTTACAGCGTCAAGTGGAGGTATGTGGTATTGGGTTTCATATGAAATTGACTTCTTGTATATATATTCAAATTAATTACTGACCTGTTGTATGCAGTTTTTGTCCATGAAACTTGAAGCGATTAATGCTCATATGAACAATGCGACTGTAGCTTTTTCCAACTAAAGATGTAAGTTTTTTTCATCAATTGTAAAATCTGACTTTCCAGGATTCTAAATAAAAGAAGTTCAGCTTAGAGTGAATCATTACTCGATCTTGTTTTTGCACACACATAAAGGGTACTGGCTTCATTTTTTTAAAATGACCTAACCTCGTTCCCCGTTAGCATTTTTATGCGTCACAACTCACAAGTCACAACCATGCTAGGCATCTTAAGCTGTACAGTACTAGTCTAAATTATTGGTAAACTTTAGCATTACTAAAAAAATATATTTCTGAATTCTGAAGCTTCTAGCTCTATATTGTTTGAAGTCATTTGATGGTCCATCTGAACTATGAAAAGTGTTTTGGTCAGGACTGATGGCATATTCGTAAACACATGTACACAATTATTAAAAACAAAAGTAATAATATTGTACTTATACAAACCAAATGATAGAGCTTAGCTGCCATCCCATGAGTTATTTTAAATTATGTGACAAGCTGCCGTTGTTGAAGGCACGTTAGTGTCTTCTTTATTGAGTTTTATGACGATGCTCATTCTGTTAAATGTGCCTATGAATTTTCGCATAAAAAGTTCAAAAAGGGTTCACCAGTGCCTGCTTTCTTGCAGTTTGGTGCTCCCCTATATAATACTGCTCCTAGTCTGACGTTGGATCCACAAACACCAAGGGAATACGCCCAGGGCTCGATGTCAGATTGGCTTCACATGCAGATCGGCAGTGCATATGAAAGTGTGACATGAATAAAATGAGGAAACCCAGAACAAACAGAATTCCTTGTGGTAGCCAATAAAGAGTACCAGGATCAATCAAGTCCACAGTACCAAGGTTCATTTTTCTTTTCTCTCGTGGTTATCGTGTCGCCAAAATTCTTTTATTCCTAGTTTGGGGGCATAGTGCCGTATATGCATCATTACACACATTCGTCTAGGAGGACTTCCATTGTATACGGATTTCGTGATGCACTAGCGTGATGTATCCGGGGAAATTTTTGTAGCTCAGATTCATACAAGAAAAGATGGCAATTCGCCAATACTGTTATCTCTCAGATGTTGTGCAGTTTGAGGACTTGGCTGGTATATGGTATTGCCCCGGGGCTGGTGGTTATGCTGCTGCTTTGTTTGGGCTTTTTGGCAGATCGGTCTCTCACTTGTGAGGACGCTAGGTAAGTTTGCACACGAGAGTACTCTCTTAGCTTGTGGTTGCTTGCAGTGGAGGTACCTACTATGTCAAAAGGAAGATTGGAAGCCTAGTGATATTTTTTTGGGGGTCAAGTTATTTCTGTTTACTGAACTGGTGGGACGAAGGAATTCAAGACATGTTTGTTCTATATGTTCGACGATGCGGTGGCATCTGATTCGATTCCCATCCATGAACTGAAAATATGCGAGGACGATCAACCAATTCCAGCCAAGAGATCTAAAAGCACCTCAAGTGGCAAAGAACAGCTGGTAACCCGTTCTGTTGGTGCGGCTAAACATCTATTGTGTTCGTTCTGTTCATTACAAGATGCACAAATCTACCTACTATTTGATACTTATCTTGAGTGCAACTATCTCCATTTACTTGAAGTTCGCTAGTATCCTAGTTAATTTGTTGCATAGTAGCATTGTATCGCAAATTTGCAAAACAACTTTTTTTCAGTGAAAAAATAGAGTATTATTGCTTGATCTATGTCACGTGGAAGGCGATCCTTTGTTTATTGCCAGGAGCTAGCGATCCAGCTCCGTGGATTTCGAACTGTTTCACTGACAAATGGGCTATCCGGAATTTGGCCCGTAGTTGGATGCGCAATAAACTGCCCGGCGGGCCAAAAAAATCTCTTTGTCCTTCATCCGTTCTGTTACTACTGCCGTTGTGTACACTTATATTTGTTCTCGTTCGGTTTTTTTTATTTTTTTATTTTAAGTTTTTCTCCTGCGTCGTCCACCTCCGTTCTGGTTCACTTTTTTTTCCCTCCCACCTCCGTTCTGGTTCAACTTCTTTTCAATTTTTCCGGTAACAATAATCTAAAAACACGTCACTCCGTACTAGTAGCTTCTTTTGCTATTTTCCCCATAAATATAAAGAAACAAATATCTTCATTTCCTTCCCGTCCTTTGATTTTTCTCACATAAACATAAATGGAAAATAATAAATATAATATTATGGACCTTTGAACAAAGACTTTCACCACCAAAATCGTTAATACACTTTTTATACAAACAGAATTTTTAATCTAACTAATCAAACCATAAACTAAAATCTTGATCAGCTTGTTGTCCAGTTCAGTCCAAATAAATATCATTTCAAGTTATATGCATGTACTAGTGCAGTCACCAATGAGAGCTACTATATGGAAAATCAAAAGAGGCCTTCCGACATAACGCATGTACCAGTGCAGTCACCAATGAGAGTTACCATGGAAAATCAAGAGAGGCCTTCCGACATAATGCATGCACCAATGAGAGCTACCATATGGAAAATCGAGAGAGGTCTTCCGACATAATTATTAACGGATAGACAAGTCCGTGACAAGTCAGCGACTATGACCGACTTCAATTAAAGATTAGAATTTACAAAATTGTTATTTGTTCCCAAAAAGTCATAGAGAACTTATATTTAAATGTATCAACGCATGAATAGTATGAAAATCAAAATGATACAGGGAGAAAAATATATTAATGTTATATTTTTAATTTGATACATGTTTAATATGCCATTGTCATATTATTACCAACAATAGTTTATATTGTGATCATAAGATAGATTACAGTTTTAAAATTCATAGAAAAGTAAAACAGAAATATATCTGCATCAGCTGTTGCAACCTCTATACCTATCAATTATAAGAATGATATAAAGAGACTTTTGGAGTTGCTCTTTAAGGTTGGCCTCAAATCACCTGCAACTTCATAATATGATAAAAATGGTATAAAAGATACTCTTTGAGTTGCTCTTTAAGGTTGGCCTAAAATCATTTGTAACTTCATAATATTCTTGCGAAGTTATATTTGTTGTTACAATTATCTTGTCATTATTGGCCTCATGCCCCACCGCAGAACTCACATCGGTGGCTAACATTGTCAAACCGTAACTTCAATCGCTACTCATCTTATCAACATTCCTATCCTTGATAAAAAGCAAAAGTGGAGATATTATACGCCTTAAAAGTGCTCTCTCTATTACAAACACCATTATCATCTTTTTTACAGACTACCTTCACCTTTACTACTATTTGTTTTCATTATTATGTTGTTTGGATAAGTCATATTTTTTTATATGTGAATAATTCAAATTGGTGGCACCAAGAAACCAAAATTTAACCCTAGTCATCTTGTTGTTTGGCATAATTTTATTCTCCACCAAATAATTGAATTGCTTTCTCACTCGTGTCCTAAAGAAATACAAAAAAAATGTCATTTACCTTTTTAAATGCACCCCTCTGTATTATTTTGTCCCGAGGAAGCATGTGGTTTATTTGTAAGTGTCTTGGTCCTATTTTTCGTTATGAACACCTATGCAAGCTGCTATTGATCGACCAAATTTGAAACAATAAATTCCCTCTTTCGTGTTCCCCAAGTTCAAACAAAATAAATTCGCCACCCCCTTTAAATATGTTTGCAACTGCATACTATGTTATACATGCCACTATAATAGTGTGAATATATATAGTATAATTGATAAATTTATTCCAACAAGGAACATAAAAGTATCTATATGTGTATTATATTGAAAAAGAGAGTACAATGATAAGTAATGTTTTTTAGTAACATCGAACTTCTAATTCTATGTCTACCGAACCTGTAAAAACCATGCATGGACATGGTTTCGCGGAACGATGTGTCCACTAATGCGGCTATTTGTTCCGTTAACGATATAGTAGGCAACATGTCCATTAAAACATCTTAGACGTGTATGCGGACTGGAGGGTTAGTCGACCATATACATTCATAGGTGTGTGTGTAACAAGCGCCTACGAGGGGTGTTTGTCTACAAATCTCACTTAAAATGGTCTATTGGTGGAACCATCATCACTACGGAAAACCGCTTTGCCTCACATCCTTATACTAAACAATGCGTGAACGTTTCAGAGTTTCAAACTCTCAACTATATATCTCAAGCACTCACGCGTTCAAAAATGTTATACCTAAAAATTTGTTAACGAAACCCGCTTTGCATCTGTGCTACACAACACACAGTCCTTTTTTAAATTCAAATTCAACTGCTTTTGCATCCGTGCTACACAACACACAGTCCTTTTTCAAATTCAAATTCAAATTCAAATTCAGCAGCTGCATGCAAAGCTAGTCCATATATGCCGGTCCACCCGTGAAACGCAAGTAGCCAACCAAACCAACCCCGGACCGGACGGACACGCTCGCCGGCCACGAGCCCTCCAATTGCCTTTACGTTGACGGCTTGACGCGCCACGCCGCCGACCGGTGGGCCCCGGTCCCGGGTCGCCCGCCTTTCTTTCCCACCACGCGGAATCCCACTTTTACCCTTCTCACCTCCTCCGCTCCCCTCCCTCCCATGGCCTCCACCTCCGCCTCCCCGCAGGCCCACGCTTCCCCTTCCCACCCAAACCCTAACCCTAGCCCCGACGCAGATCTCCGATCAGATCGCCCCATGCCCGACGCAGACGCCGGAAGCGGAGCCGACTCTCCCGCTTCCCCGGAGAAGCGGGACGAGAACGAGGAGGAGGAGGAAGAGGAGGCGCCGGGAAAGGCGGCGAAGCGGGCGGCGGCGGAGGAGGCGGAGGCGGAGGCGGAAGAGGAGCAGCCGACCCCGCGGAAGACGCGTCTCCCGCGCGCGTGCAACAGCAAGCCGAAACCCGCGCCCCCGCCGCCGCCCGAGCGGCCGCGCCGCCGCGCCGCGGCGGCGGCGGCGGGCGCGGACGAGACGCCGCAATGCCGCGTGGTCACGCCGCTCGTGTCGGAGCCCGAGGCGCCCGCGGAGCTGCCCCGCTGGCAGCTCCGATGCATGTGGGAGCTCGGCTCCGTCCTCAACTTCCTCCACGTGCGCGCTCTGCTCTGCTCTGCCCCACCTTCACACACACACTCCCGTGCTCCGACGGTTCGCGGCCGCCCCCTGGAACTCGCTCCGGGAGGTTTAGGCTTCTGTGCCGCGGGTGAGGACCTGGCAGCTAGGGTTTGGGTTTGATGCCGCAGTTGCACTGTTTTTGGTGGGCGCAGGTGTTCCGGCCTCTGCTCAACATCACTGCGGAGTTCACGGCGGAGGAACTCGAGGCGGCGCTTATCACTCCCAACGAGATTCTAGACGATGTGCATATGCCGCTGCTAAAGGTGGGGTGGGCTCCTTGGTTGTTCAGCTTTATTAGTTTGTTTTCCCCTTCCCATTTCTCCTTGTCTGTCAGTGTGTGTGGCTGAGGTGTATTGTGTGCATGCTCTTCCTGTTAGTTGCTTCATAGCCAGATACTAAAATGTGTAAAGTTTTTTTCTGCAATGGCCAATTTTGTCCATTTTCTAGGCTTGCATGTATTGTGTTTCTGAGTTTAGAATTAATGCACACTTGCAATAATGGCATCGTGCACCATTATTCTTATTTGGTGATTTTTGCACTTACTTGATAGGCTCATTACCCAGAGTTACATTTTTTTGTAACTGATCACACTTATTAGCTGCCTGCTTAGCCACTTAGACAGTTTTATCTGGTATATTTTTGCTATGTCAACATTGTCCTTGATTCTCTTGCTTATTGATCATAATATCTGCAGTCAATTCCTCCTGTAACTCGCATGGCTATGGGACGTGGAACCTGGGTGACCGTCCTATGCAGAAAGCTGAAGGATTGGTGGCATTGGGTATGTGATGTATCCCTGTTGCAAACAGTTTTAGATAGATGCGAGTAATGGTATTCCATTCGATTGGACCTAATAAGGAGCTAAACTGCAGGTTGCAGAAGGTGATCTGCCAATAATTGCGTCTCATGGGTTAGTCCTGCAAACAGACATTCTTGAGTAAAACTTGCACTGCAACTGCATATTGACAAATTTTCCAATCGTTTCATCTTGCAGAACTGAGGTTGAAACGCACAAAACACTAGAACCAGCTGTTCGTTTAGTGATCTTGAAAGCTTATATGTGATATCCGCGTTGAGGTTAGTGCTATTTTTTTCATTAACTGTGAACCAAAAAAGAAGTTTGACAAAATGATACTTCAGCCTTTCCATCTGTATACTCTTTCCTCATGTCCTGTAGCACAGTACTCCCTCCGGTTTGGTATTAGAAGTCGTTTTTGGACAAGGTTTGGGTCAAACATCGGAATATAAATCATCAATAACTTTTAATTTGTTGAGTTTGTAAATGTAAAAATATTTTTATAATAATAAGATGTCAAAGTTTGGTCTGATGCATCCTCGGATGACTGAAGCCGGAATATATTTTCCTTTATCTAAAAAAAAATAAGATGTCAAAGTTGTGTTTTGGAGACCGTGTCGCTGTCCTAAACGACTTCTAATACCATCCCGGAGGGAGTACAGTCAAAATTGTGTGTATCAATTTCAATTGAATCTCAGCCTCCCAGTGTTGCTGATTCAGTTTTTTTGGAAACCTTATTTCCATATAATTGTTAAATATCAATATGATCAATACCCACATGCTTGCATTGTTTTCAAATTATTTAGCGGTTTAGCCTACTGATTTGAAAAAATTCACCATCCAAGATAAATTCCTCCATGCTTCTTTTATTGAAATTTCAACAATACTTGCTGGCTATTGCTGTCTATACCTGTGTTATGAACTTGTGTTTGAAGTGAAGATATTGCTAGAAATAACGTTTCTATAAAACATAAATTTTGTAGCATGTGTATTAAGTGCGTTTGACATTAGCTGATTGGTATTTGTATGGACATAGGTTTGCAAATTTGTATTTGACATTAGCTTCAAGTTGATTTTATAGCAACATAACTTATCATGAATGGATTTTGCAGCAAGAGGATATTCGAACTTCATTGACAGTTCCCTTAAGCATGGGAATGACCTTTCTACTTTTCGAAAGAACGGATTGAGGGGATTCCCTTGGAATCTCATACTGGTACTACTTTATTTATCTTGAATGTAAAGAATTTCCATTATTTTGGTTTCATGCAAGGCCATGCAAAACAGGTATGAAGATGATGAGATTCTTGGGCATAGATTGTATCGCGGAAATTAGACGAGTAGAGCAGATCAAGAAGGAGCCAGGAAAGAGGTCCAGAGGAAAAGGAGGATCTTCAGCTATTCCAGTTGTGTCCTACCAGTGGGAAACTGTTGCATCCACCTTTGACGAGTTTGATGATGTTGCAGTAAGTTGACTTTTGAGCTCCTCATATCTGCTCCCATCTATATCTATATAAAGCCTTTAATCTTGGTGAGTCAACCTCACTGTACATCAACAGTGCCCCGCTCTCATATAAGCACTGTGCATTAACAGTGCCGGTCAACAGCCAGTCTGTGGCCCCGCAATGAACCATCCAATTCCAGCCACGTAAACCGCAATGAACCATCCAATTCCAGCCACGTAAACCACGTTTACCGAACCGACCGCCACTGCCTCGCACCATCCTTGCGCTGCCCTCTCCATTCCTGGCTGGGCCCCCCGCGCGTCAGCCATACACTAATCTATAAGTGCACCCGAAAATGTACATATTAGTTTAAAGAGGTATATCAATAATACCATTAAAATTTCTAGAAAAAAAACTAAATAAACTAGACTAAACCTAGATCATATTTAAGTAGTTTCCCACCCACGTTAATTAGATAAAAATTAGTTTAAAAAAAACACTTTATTCCTTCCAATAAAAAAAAGATGTAGTACAAATTTAAATGCTTAATAGTAAGAACCAGATCGATAATTTAGTTTCTCATTTTTTTTTTTCTCATACGGATTTTCTGATGCCAGGTCTATACCATTGGAAACTTCAGATGCTCATTGCTTTTCAATTGCTTTCACATGAACTGGTGTCATTATCTTTTGATTCTTCTAAATTACTAACCTCCATGGACATTGCTTTCCATGTTAATTACATATCCCCAATACCAATATCACTGTATTTTACACTACTATTTTTACGTAGAGCTATATGCTTACTGCAACTTCAAATTGTCACACATTCCGTAAAAATCTCATCTCAGTTAAGTGTAATACATGTATAAACCACAGATGCAATGCCTTATTATTTTTCCACTAACGACTATATCTACCCAAGCGCGCTGGGGCCCGCTAGTAGAGTGAATTATTTAGTGCTATTTGTTTTCCCCAAACATTGGATTTCTCACCCACAGAAGAGCTTGTACTAACGGTTGCAGATAATGTTAGTTGTTTGCGTGCATGTGTAGTATTGATTTATGCTGGATATGATGATATTATGAATTGGCTTTTGTTCTGTCATTACCAAAATAACTACCATTGATAGTTAACACATAGATATCCTGATATATGGTTTTTCCTGTAGTTTGTTTATACGCACTACATTTCACATTGGAAGACGTTTTGACTTTTCTACATACATGACTTTTGCTATGCACTTAGATATACAATGTCTAGATACATTATAAAACCAATGTATCTGAAAAAAGCTAAATGACTTACAATTTGGAACGGATGGCACTTTTTATTGTTTTTCTGTTAAAAACGATATTACTGTGGAACTTGCTATGTTAGCCAAAAATTCATATTTCAGAGTTAGTCTGCACAAACATTGCCAAAGTGGTTCAGAGGAAAAATACAATAATTGAATAAAATATGCTAGCATTTATTTTACTGGAGTTTTCCTTTGTTCTACTCCTTGCATTGAACTAGAACAATTTTTTTCTAGCATGCTTAAATCTTATCAATGCAGTATTTTCTGTAACAAAAGATGCCACAATTTATGTGCGGATATGAAGGGAAAACTTTCTAGTTGTGACTGGTTTCTGACATATTGTAGTAGCACATGGACAGGGTGCATGCATGACTGTCTTGTAAAACTGCTACCTGCAATGTCTACATGGCACACTTGTTTTGAAGACTGTTCATGCCAGCCAAGTTATAATCATGTTCAACTCATCCATCCACATCTAAATAATGTGTCAATATTCTCAATAATTCATCAACTTCTAGTTATAAGTTTCAATCAACTAACCATAGATTTGGCTACTGAGTATAGTGTACTTGGTAGAAAGTGCTGGTGTGAAGTATTAGTCAGATGCTACTTCTGCTTCAATGTCAGTTGTTTTCATTCTTATCTGTTTTTTTAATATTAGTTACTTTCATGACCTTTGCTGTGTAGGAAAAACTATTTTCAAGTCGGAACAGGACAGAGGTCTCTCTTGGAAAGAAGTTGAAGATTGAATATCTTCCAGAGATAGAAAAGATCCATAAAGTGTGTAGCAATAACACACAGCCTGATAGATTTATTTTTTGCTGAGGATTTTCTGTTTGAGTTAACCAACTGTTTCTGATTCATGCAGAAGAAAGAGAGGTTACTCAAAAAGCAACAGAGAGAAGCTCTCCTTCTTGATAGCTACTTGACATCAGATGGACATACCACCGGCCGCTCTCTTCGTGATAGAAAACCCGTGACTTATACATTTGGTAAGCTTAAATACTGAATTAAGCATTTATGGTGCCAAATTGCTCAGTATTGTCATGGGCTATCACGTGGAAAATATCATAAATGCTTCACTGACATGTGACTCTAGGCCTTATTTGCAACCTCACAATGAATGATGTTTTTTAAATTTAGCATCTTGGTGGTGGCACTGATATTTTTCTTCCTTGTTTTGAACACAATGGTTCCTTGTTTTTTTGAACACAATGGCGCCTAAGTTCTGAACACACTGGCGCCTAAGTTCTTATCATCGATCAACTTCTGTTTCTTAATTAATAATCCATTGTTATGTCAATGCCCTCATCAGCACCCTAAGCATATTTACTTTAGTATGAGTCCTTGGTCCTTACAGCAGACTGATGTCTGAATTGTAACGTAACCTTTGCGGTTCTTAGTAGTGTAACAAAGGTTGTGCTTCTCTAATCAGAAGGCTGAAATTTAAAGTTAGGCCCTTCTGCGTAGTACAAATTTAGAAGTGAATCTATGTTGGCCCAACATCCAATTGAATTCTAGTTATGGTCAAACGCAAAATTATCTTAATAGTAAAGGGAAATGCTTTTCATATGTGACTCAAGTACTACCATGTATGTAAGCCACACACAACCCAGTTATGATCAATCTATCCAAGTGATTTCATCCATTAGATCCTGAATTCTAATCATTAGATCATTGCATCAAGAAAGAGTATAAATACAACATGCTCACACCATACACACACAGTTACATGTAGCAGTACTGTGAAAAGTGAACTTAATGACTTTTGCTGTAACTAATTGGAAAGTTAATACAATCCTTGCATAGGTATGGTCGAATGATCGTAAATTTTCCTGGTTCTGAACCCTTTTCCAGTGGTATCTGAAATCTATTGTTTCAGCATACACTTCAGTTGTGATGATGGGATGCCTTTTCAGTTTTACCATTTTGATTGTTTGGTTAATTCCATCATCTGTTATAATTACAAGGTTTGAATTTGTTTACAATGCAGATGACTATGATCGCTCAATAAGTGAAGCCATCAAAATTACAAAGTATGCAAGGGATTCCTTTCTTGATAATTCTTGTTCAGAAGGAATATACTATAGTGTAATCATCCCTTTACTATTCTTGTATAGGAAAAGAGAGGAGAACTCGGCCGAACCTGTTGCTCCTAATGCCAATAGAAGGGTGCTTCCTCCAAGATCGGAGGCACCAAGCAATGGGAGGTTAAATGGTCCCTCACCAACAACCAACGACTCCTACGATGGAAATTCTTCAAAGTCAGATGACTACCGAGACAGCGATGGTGAACAGGATAATGAAGCACTTGATCGCAGGTACTCTTATCATGTGGTTTTTATCATTACCCTACTCAAGGTAGCAGGTGGCTCATGAGCATTTGTGTTTTGTGTCACAGCAACCGGCGGAGGAAAAGATCTCAGAGATACACACAAGACTTTGTTGAGGCTGTCTCAGATATTGATCCTAACTTTGACAGTGACGATGATATCATGGGAGAGGCAGTGTATGACGAGGAATACCTGAGAAGTCGCAAACAGCATAAGGGATCAAGTGCTTCTGAAGAGGATGAAGAGTTCCGGTTGGAAGAAGATGCTGAAGATGATGATGAAGAGGAGGAATATTCATTGAGTAGCAGTGAAGATTTAGAGGAGCCGCAACCGCAACGGCATAAAAAATTGGAAACTCGTGGTCGGCGAGGTACCAAGCTGAGATCTGTTGATGAAATCCAAACAGGTCTCAGACGCAGCAAGCGTTCTTCTCGCCCCTCGTATTAACTATCGCCAATATGATTTTTCGGACTCGGATGCGGAGCCTGGAAAGGCAAGGAAATCTGATGCATCAGATCCTGATGCTGGCTCCGATGCGAAAATGATATGGAGCTCTCGACATCGAGTCAAGAGCAAGAGGAAGAAGATGAGGATGATAGTCCTGATGAAGAAAATGGTAATAATGTGAATGATAAAATGGAGGATGACCATGCCGTGGCAGAAAATAAAGTAGAAACTGAGGAGGAGCAGAAGGAGCAGCCACAACAGCAGCCTGTAGAGAAGATAGATGCTCCCAGCAGGGAAAGTAAAAGTGTAGGAAGAACATTCCTAGATCTAAACGAACTTGCACCTGGAGGTGGCTTTGATGATGGCCCAAGCTTGACAGTGAAAGATGACATGGACAACATTTAGGGAATAATTCCTTTTGATACATTTGAATGCTATTGGTCAGTATTCTGACTTCCAAGCAAGGGCAGATCAATGGGCATGATGGACCTGCGATGAATGGTGCAACTATATTTTGGTGGTTTGAGCTGATGGCTGCTTCATTGATTTGCAGTAACAGGAGAGGCGAGGTTCCATTTGAAGCGACTTTTAGCTTCTTCGGTGCTATTTTATACTTGGAGGCGATGAGGAGGTAGTTTTGCTTTTGATTATGTATACTACATGAAGGTCGCAATCGATTACAGCTGTGTTGTGGCCAGACTGGTGCTGCATTGCGGCTGGTCTGTAGGATATAAATTAATTTCCTCCATTTATTTAGTTTTAGACATGGTGATGTCAATGAGAACATGGAGGGAAACATGTACACTGAGTGCAGTCCGTCGGCATTAGCGGCCTTTTCCACTTGTAGATTGTAGCTTTCAAGTCTGAGCAGGATTAGTTCTGTATCTATATCTGACAGTCTGATTTTTCTGTCACACCTGTCACCTGTGTAGTTGACATTGAGCTGTCCTTAAATGCACTGGCATTGCTTCTCATTCACCCTAGATAGGGAGAAGATACTTCATGTATTCAGCTGATGTTGTAGCATATGGACATATATCCATTACAGAGTGGCTGGCCTGGAGATAATTTGCTGTATGGTTTATAATATCCAGTGTTGTATTCTGTGCATATTGGTTAGTCACAAAATTATGCAAAGATACATCTGTTCCATTAAGCACAGCTAAATTATGTGAAATGTTTGGTGAACTTGGGTTCATATTTGTTGGAAGATTTTCTGTACATCACAGTACTATTTTCTCCTTGTTTCACTGTTTAATCTTCATAACTGTGTACAGTTTGTTCGTAGTTTTCTGCTCAAATAGCTGTAGTTTTGTGAATTTACTCCAACTCTTAATCAATTTTTCCCTCTGGAATCTAAAACGAAGATTGGCAAAAGAATTACCAGAACAAAATCAAATGCTAATCGCTGCACATTTGGTTACGATAATAATTAATACATACACATATCAGCACGACCATCTGAAAACTGACAAATCGCTCTCAACCCCAAAACAGAAACACACTCCTCCCTCACTCATCAAAAGCTGAAGCTGAGGAAGCCGAGCAGCAGCCCCGTCAGCAGCGTCGTCGTCGCGAACGCCGCCGGCGCGCGCGCCATGAGCGCGGAGGAGCTCGGGGCAGCGCCGGGCGCCGGCGTGGCGGCGCCCGGGGACGAGCTCTTGACGGGGCACGCGTAGTTGCACTCGGCGGGGTCGACCACCCGGTACACGCCCTTGCTGGTGAGCAGGTAGACGTCCTTGTCGTTGTCCTCGCCGAAGGAGAAGATGTATCCGAGCGACGGCAGCGAGCTCCCGGCGGCGAAGTCACATGGGATGGGCGAGTTCTTGAGCACCCAAACGTGAGCGGCGACACGTCGTAGACGCCGCTACCCTCCGGCGACTCGATCCCGGCCCACATGGACTTGGCGTAGAGGTCGGCGTAGAGGTACCTGCCGTTGAGGCAAGGGTCGGTCATGGAGCGGTAGACGTAGCCGCCGGTGATGGAGGCGGAGCCGACGTTGCTGTTGACGGCGCTGTGGTAGTAGCCCATCACGGGAGGGATGGCGTCGATAGCGTCGGCGGAGGTGTTGCCACCCGGTGTCGACGGCGAGGTGAACACCAAGGGGCCCTCGAACACGCGCCACCCGTAGTTGCCGCCCTTTATCACCAGGTCCACCTCCTCGTACGTCGCCTGCCCGACGTCGGCGCAGTACAGGTACGACGGCTTGCCGGAGTCGAAGCTGCACCGCCATGGGTTCTTGAAGCCCAGAGCGAACACCTCCGGCGCGAAGCTTGGGTCAGTGGAGATCGGGTTGTCCTTGGGGATGGCGTAGTTTCCCCACCCAGCCGTCGTGTTGCCACCTGCAGATTCAGGATCGATCGAGTCAGATTCAGAGATTGCTTGCCACCATATCACGGCATTGGACAATGTTCTCATCTTGATGGATTGTTTAATTTGTAGATAGATTCTTCATCAGGACTTGACTAATGTATGATCTACTTGGGATTGGTCGGTTCTTGGCCTAAACCTTTGTTTGCTACTGAAGAACTTGATTTTGTTTACTTTCAAAGTACTGACTGCACGCATCACTGTTTTGGACCATTTTTATTTTATGTATATTTGATGTCTTTACTACTTGTTCAGTCTACTGTGATTTGTTACTGCGAGTCAAATTCTTGATGCGGATCCGGAGGACAAATTAGTAGTAGCAAATCGAGTGGATTTATTTACTTGGCATGGTGTTGACGTCGATCCGGAGGATCTTGCCGAGCAGCGTCTTCTTGTTCTGCGCGAAGTTCCAGGGGTCGCCGACGCTGCCGCCGTCGCCCATGGCGAAGTACATGTAGCCGTCGGCCGGGCTGAAGAGGATCTGCCCGCCGTGGTGCGTTGTGAACGGCAGACCCAGCGTCAAGATCCTCTTCACCTCCGCCGGGTTCGCCGAGGTCGCCTGAGCGATCGGATCGATCGAGAGCAGATTAGTTAAACGGCCGGCGGCGATGGTTTAATTAGTCAGTCAGTGGACCGATGATACGTACCGTCGCCGGCGTGCCGGAGGTGGAGTTGGCGCTGTACTCGGCGACGACGCTCTGGTACTGGCACGGCTGCTTGCCGTTGTCGGTGCCGAGCTTGGACGGGTCGCAGCCGACGTCGGAGTTGCAGGCGCAGCGTCCGGCGCAGGTCGCCGACTGCGTCTTGTCGCAGTTGTAGGAGACGAAGAAGCGGCCGTTGGCGGCGAAGTCCGGGTGGAAGGCGAGGCCCATGAGCCCGAACTCGTTGTCCAGGTGCACCTCGTCGGTGATGTCGAGGAACGGGTTCGCCGCGTCCAGCCCCAGCGTCTTCCCGGACCCCTGCGGCGGCACGGTGGCCAGGAACACCTTCCCGGCCTGGGTGCTCAGGAACACGCGGCCGGACCCGTCCGGGTGCGCCGCCATGTTCAGGTACGACCCGTTGCCGACGCGCTCCAGGCACATGCCGTTGAGCGGCAGCGCGGGCCGGGAGGCGTTGAACGCCGCGCCGCCGCCGTCGAGGCACGTTGGAGTTTTCGAGTTGCCGTCGCCGCCGGCGGTGCCGCCCAGCGAGCCGCAGAACTCGCTCGAGGACTGCCACAGGTCCGTCAGCCGCGGCGCCGGCGACGGCGAGGTGCCCCTTGGGCGCCTGGAACGGCGACCCTGGGATGGCAACGTCCTTGCAGGTGTCCCACACCTCCGTGCAGTAGTCCGTCGTCGACGCCGCCGCGTGCTTGGTGCCGCTCAGGCGGCTTGATACGCCGGTGGTGCTGCACAGCAGCGGCACCGTCCGTGGCGTCGTCGTCACGGTGTACAGCTCGCCGGCGTACGGGCTACATCTCTGCGCAGGGACGTACGGCGAGAAACGATCAGCGGCAGTCGGGAGAGCATCGATCCCCAAGAAAGTAGAAACCACGCAAAGCCAACGAATCGGAGCCAGGCAACCAGTCGTACCGCGCAGAGGATGTTCTTGACGACGTCGCCGCACGGCGTGCCGGAGATGTTCATGGCGGCGAACTGCTTCTGGACGGCGGCGTCGTCCGTGGCGTTGCAGCAGGAGGTGCCGTTGTAGCCGCAGAAGGACAGGGACGCGTTGATCGTCCTCGGGAACGCTGCTCATCACCATCATCACACACACAGCATCAGATGAAGACTGCAATTAGGAGAGACTGAGCACAAATGTGAATGAATTTCAAGAAGCTAGTGCGTACTTGAGTCCATGCACAGTTGGGCACAATGGCCATCCCGGACGGCGACGAGGAGCAGCACGGCGGCGACGATGAGCATTGCCCCGGTCATCGCCGACGCCCTCATGACGGCGGCGTCTCAGAGAGGAGGAAGAGGAGGAGGTGTGAAATGTTGAGAGGCAGAAAATGTTGTGCTACAACTTGACCTTTATGGAAAGGAGGGCAAGGCGTTGACCAAGGATTGGGATCAACAAGACAACCATCAAGTGGCTGCTTGAGTAAGATAAAAAAATTTGGAGTACACATGCCGGATGGCGACAACTACTGTAGTTGGATATATATAATACCATCTGGGATGGCATTGGTATACTCCCTCCGTCCCACTGAGTTTGTCACCCCGGATTCCGCGCCATCTTTTTTCAATGTTTTCGCCTTATTCAAAATGTTTGCACAAATATAATTTATTTTGTCATGACTTATTTTATCAATAAAGATACTTGAATATTGATTAATTTATTTTATGATTTGTATAAATATTTTGAATAAGACGGATGGTCAAACATGAAATTCAAAAGTCAAAAACGACAAACTCCATGGGACAGAGGGAGTATGTTCAATTATGTGATTAAACAAACTCAAAGAGTCTCTTCTTGTGCATGGGAGGGGACAAATGTACCTGAATGTATAGATTGTGAAAGTGACAAGGTGAAATTGATGGCAAGATTGTCAACGGGGGATCGGCTTTGGCTCTCTGAAGATTGCCCAATCTGTCCAGTTTTTTTCATATCTGAAACAGCGTGAACCTGAAGGATTTCAACTCGCCAATTTGCCGCAAAAAACCGTGAATATTACGTATGTTTCCATGCTGGGGGTATATATATAAGTATAATGAAGTGGTAACCTACCTATCAGTTTCATCAGGTCACCGCACTCCGCCACTCCCTGATTTGGACCATGGGATTACTTACTGGCCGTCCAAAACTCAGCTCACACAAGTGGTTGATCCAGCTCAGCTGCAATAGTTGACCTTGGGAGAAAAATATATAGCTTAAGCCGTTGTAGATTGTTGGATTAATTAGAGGAACAAAAGGTGGTTACTTTGGGCACTGCATCCTGTACATGGAAATGCTGAAGTCAACGATCTAGGATGGGCAGCAAGAGCTAGCTCACTCCAGAAGGAGCGAGTGGAAGGACCAATTGGGGGGTTGACGATATACACGCTGAAGCCTGAACAAGCTTATAAATTGCAGGAAATGTGTCGTTGAGCCGGTTTGTTGGAAGAACTGATTGGTGTATGGTGACGGTGAGCTGAACTGAACTGAAGCATGAGATTTCATATTTCAGAGTTCCAGAGTCAACCCTGCAGGAAAACAGTTTTTGAACCCAGTTGTGATCAATCAGTAGTAGTGGTTGGCTGGTTGCAGTCTGCAGATGAGTTTTCACTTGTTGATGACGGCATATGGTATAGCTGGAGCTCAAATTTCACTGGCTATTCTCATGTCTGATACTGATGGTGATGTCCCTTCCAATTTGGCTGCGTCATATAATACGGCCAAAAACCAGCAAATATGTATATATCGGGAACAAAATCACGACTACATATATATCAGATTGCAAGTGAGAATAAAATATCACTCGTTTTATAGAAATATTTAATTTTACACGAAATAAAATTATCTCAAATAACAAAACGGAGTATACCATTGCAAAGAGCTCGTCGAGACGATCAAACTTGATATATTATTTGCTATATTTGGAGCTCTAAATAAAAAGATATTAATTTCGCAAATTAAAAAAAAAGTGATGATGATGTCATCGCTGACGTAGTACCATGCAAAACCGCCTGCTGCCATGCAAAACCACCAATTAAAAACCGCCATGGACCTGGGGTGAACGGTTTTCACAAGTTCGGCGGCCAGATGGCTGTTTTTAAAGTCCATGGATCTATTTTGGCAACAACAAGACAAGTTCATGTACCTACCGTACATTTCACTTTTTTTTAGATCCATGTGCATTTCAAATCTGATGCCTCAGTCTGAAAATCAGAATAACTTGGGACCTGTCCACCTCAGCTGATAATTCATGTACACTAGATTAAGTTCTAGTAGCCGGGGTCCCTAAGTTTTAGTAGCTCTAAAAAAAAAATCCACTAGATTGTTTTGAAAGCATATTTACAAGACAAAAATTCCTAAAAGAAGCAACTTCTGCATCTCGCAAATTGGAAATGCAGTTGTCAAATGCTTGTAGCAGCTCTCATGCTGTCCCATCTCATGTGTTCCTTTTGCTGGTGACTGGTGTCTGTAAAATACTACTAGTAGCAAGTAGCAACTTTGCAACACAATATGTTATGTGTTGACTTTGTCTAGGTTCAATTCATATGAAGGTGCCTAAAAAATTTAATCATGCAGTGAGTGAGGCAGGAGCTCTGTCTCCATGCTCCCTTGTACAAAAGTTAGGGAACCAAGGAATATTTTCGGTTGCTCGTGGTCTAGATAAAGTCAAGCTGTCTGTACAAAACGTTGAACAAAAGATCAGTCAGGATATGCTCAGTTCAAGTCGCCCTTGTGGCACGGTAAAAGTCAACCAATGGGATGCTCTCCATTTTTCCAACAATGTCAACCAACTGTGACTGAACATTTCTACTTCTTCTCACAACGTAAACCATGTTACCAGAGCCACGCCCCCATTTGTTTTTATTTGTTTGGCAATGCAGCATTTCAGTATCAGGAAATTGCGAGGTTGTGATCTTAGTCAAGGAATAAGTTATTACCTCCGTTCTGACATTATTGTATTTTAAAGAAGTCTCAATATTTACATCACAAAACATGTATATTGTGACAATATATTTCATGGTTAATCTAATGGCACTTATCTAGCTGGTGCTTTTTGTATTACTCCCTCCATTACGAAATATAGGGCGTGAGGGAGTTTTGGGTTTTTGATTTTTTCTTAGGCGCCGCATTTCAATCGAGGTTGCATTTAATCCTATGCATGGGAACCTCAGTGTTTACAGCGTTTGCATGCAAGCCAGAAATTAAAACAGAGCCATGCGTTTACGGCGTTTGCATGCAAGCCAGCGTTTCCTGAGAAACATTAACCACAGCGCATGCGGGCTTAGACGCCTTATAAAAAATGATAGAGGGAGTAATAAACTTGATCAAACTTAGCAATTTGGCTCCGGTACTATGCTCGATTGCATTCTTTATCCGATGGAGCGAGTATTTATGTGCTGCACAAGGCAAGCTGGTTGTGTTTAGTAAAGAGTTAAATATAGTAATCTTCTACTCGCTTCATTCTAAATTACATATAGGTACTTAGGTACCTAACTTTATATTCAAATTCGTAACTTTTACTATGTATCTAGAAAACTAAAATGACTTGTAATTTGGATAGAGAGTATAAGTTAGCTATGGCCGAACTGCAATATTTAAGGTTGGTGGGGTTGTAAGGCTCAACAATTACTCAACATTTGCCCATTGGATACTCCGATTAAGTTTCGATTTCCAGTGTTAACCCAAGCTTATCCAGCTAGTCTGCCTGTACACACGTTAGGTTACGGAGATAATGTTCCTTATCGTGAGATAAGCTTGAGCACTTGCTACAGCTAGACGAGGAACCTTGATACGCACAACTGATACAAATTCTTGGATGGTTCATCCAAAAAGACGTGGAGGCCTAAAACATGAACGTGGCCAGGTTGGATAGTGCTGACTCACGTATATAAAGAGATGGGTCACACTTTCCAGGCATATAAGAATGCGGCATATGTTACACAGTTTGTAAACAGATGTTCCCATCTTGTCGACTAAAAATTGTTAATTCAGTACAAACAGCACGAAATTCGTAGAAGCCAAACCACTGATCCAGTAATGTAAGCAGCATTATAGAGCCGATGCCGACATTTGCAAATAATCAAGTTCGCATGGGCCCACCAGTCAGCAGTTCTTTCATGGTTTTCAATGCAAATGCCCTAGACACAAATAAAGCACACCAATAGTCTTCCCCACGACTGGTGTATATCTGCAAATCGGCCAGGGCATACAGCTTGCTAGAGCCAGCTATTCAAGTTTCAAATATCTCCAGCTTGTACAGTTGGGCGACAAAGTGCCTAGTATGAAAAGCTGGATTACAATTGTTATCCCAGTTTACAATTAAATGAGTGCAAGATTTTCTTTTGGGGCATGTGAAACGGTCTCCGACTATTCATTTACCACGCAGGAAAATTTTGGTTCCATGTCCAGGTTTTCATGAATTAAGCTGCTAAGTGCAAGCAGGTATTCACTCTACTTGAATTACCCATCAAGAGCCCCTAGTTCCTTCATATCTTCCAAGAATGCCATATAAGAGTCGTCCATACTTGGCGGCTTGGGTGCTGCTGAAGAAGGCTGAGCATCACTTCTTATGAGGGTCACCGAAGGCTTTGAAATGGATGCTGTTGATGACTGCTGCTGCTGCTGCACCTTTGGTTTTGGTTTGGGGAGAGCAGATTCTCTCTTGACCCGAACAGATGCAGGAACCTGTAATCATTCAAAGGCAGAATGAGCAATCATACTACAGAATCTCTGAAAGATAAAGAATTCAGGCAAAAAGTACAAAGACAAATGGTATACCATAGCTGTCAGCTCAGGAGTGTGCTGTGCTAATGGTCTCTTTACAACTGTTGGGGCAGCTGACTTCACATACGATGGCTGCTGAGGTAACTGAGGCCTTGGTGCAAACACAGCAAACTCATCTAGTTGCATAGGGGGTCCAGGCAGAAATGGAGGCCTAAGCATCGGTGGCGGACCAGGGAGCACACCATACGGTGGCATTGGCATTTGGGACGGGGGAAATCCTGGAGGAGGTGGAGGGGGCCTGTTAACTCCAGGAGCCATAAGCGGTGGCCTTGAATCTGGTGGTGGTGGAGGTGGTGGAAATCTCATGACTCCAGGAGCTAGCATATCAGATTGCATTGGAGGCCTTGGAGGTAAAGGTGGCAAACTGGGTGGAGGCGGTGGTGGTAAGACCCTCGCTGCAATATCTTCTTTAAGTCCAGGAGTGTCCTTTGAAGTGCTAGCAGGCTCCATGTCAGTTGATTTTGGTGGCAAACCGGGCGGCGGGGGTGGTGGAGGCAGGACAACTGAGGGCTGCAAACAAAGTTATATCAGAACAAGTCACAAAGGGCAGCATCCAAACATTTAAACATGAATAACGGGGTTTTGTTGCATTAACAAATGGATTATAAGAGCTAGTAAAAATACAAAAGAGATCCAAAGTCGGTACCTGAGCGTTTGTTTTGCTCTCATTTGCACTAGACGCTGGTGGTGGATTTGATGGGGGTGGAGGAGGTGGAAGTACTGTATGACCTGATACAGGTTTCTCGGGGAGGTGGACCAGGAGGAGGTGGAGGTGGCAGAGGTAATCCTGGTAGTGCTGCGTCACTGTTAGGTTTAGGTGGTGGTGGGGGCGGTGGTGGGAGTGGGGGCAAAGGGAAAGGAGGAGCAGATGGATCAAGGGACTCTGAGGTGGCTGGCAACGGTGGTGGCGGAGGAGGGGGTGGTAGGGTCAATGGACCAGCTTCAGACTCTGACATAGAAGATGAGGCCCCAGCGGTGGATGAGGAAGGCAGTGGGATCCTTGGTCCTGCATGTAAACCAAGAAATAAAACTGAGAAAAAGCTAGTGATGATTACTAACTGTAAGGAGATAATTTCATGTGAACCTATAATTTTTTAAAAGAACAATATATTCAAAAGCAAAGAGAGATGAATATAGTAACCTATAGATGATTTGTACATCGGAGGTTTTCCAGGTGGCGGTGCTCCAGATGGATTTAAGGTTGGATGATAGTATACAGAGTCCTGCAGCATAAAACATGCTAAGTATCTATTCAAATATGCGACAACCTTTTAGGAACAATTCTACATCTTATAAACAACATAAAATACCTCGGGCTTAGGATTAGCTCTATCATCTTCATCTGCTGTAGGCCGCCTCTTTGGTGGTGCAAGATGGCTACGAGGAAAAAGAAAGCATATTGGCTGAGAAGGTCAGTAACATACCAATCTAATAGAATCAAGGCACATAATATATCAGTAAACCTCACCTGAACATAACCGGTTGTTCACCCTTCTCTTTCATTTTCTGTTCATATTCCTGGAAAAGATCATGAGAGTAATGAACTTCTATGTATGATTAAGAATTAGTAAGTGCACACGCAGAAGTTGCCTACAAATTATGAAACTCCAAATAGACTTTAGTGCAGAACTTGTGTCAAACTCAAAACAAACGATTAATAAAACATTCACTTTTACTATGCAAAAGTGTGTAATTAGTCGACAATAGCTTCACCTTCACCATGAGTGCAAAACAGATTAGGAGCAAATAACTTCACATGTATAATCAAAATCCTTATAGTTCCAAATCATCCAATGTTGTGAAATCAAAACATTCAGTCAAAATAATTGTCATAATCACTGAAAGCATAAATGGAACCAAATCCTTATCATAGTTCACTAGCAAGAGAGTGTATTATGAAATACAGGCAAGATGCCCTGCGAAAAAAAAAAAAAAAAAAGAGAGTGTATTTTACTAAAATCATTCAAGATACCACTACTTTCCTATATCATGGTAAACTTGCATAGAAAAGTGTATGGCATAAAATGTCATGTCATAAACTTATCCAAAAATAGGGTACCAGCATTACATTGACAGTTAATTGCCATGGCACTGACTGAAAAACACATCCAAGCAGATGAAATATTTATGAAAAGGGAGCAGTTTGCAGATTATTACAATGTTATGAGTAGAATAAGTTCAAAAACATATAACATTAAAAAATGTAGAGTCTGGACTTATGAAATCAAAATACCTTTCGTTTCTTAACAATAAGATTGTATGTATCCTCAAGCTGTCTTTTCTTATGTTTCCTAGCCTTGTCGAGAGCACCATCAGCCTCTGCACCAACAAAAAAAAAAAAAAATTCAAGATTGACAAGTCCTAGAACAGACAAAGTTAATCATCTGTACTACACTTCCACAGTCCTCACATGCAAGTAGATGTGTGAAAATATGAATGAAAATCAACAACGCTGCAATTACTAGTGCAACTACAAGAGGCATGGAATTATAATTCAAAAAAGTACTCATGATGAATCCCGAACAGAAAATCTGGCCTAATAATCAACATAAATAAATATAGATTATATTGTAGCTGAGCCTTATAGTTGTACTGATTAGAATGCTCAAGAATGAAACATTAGATTTCCTGTGCTAAAATGAGTAATGGTCAAAAAGACAGATGATGATCAAGAAGGCCCCTAGAAACAAAGCTCATGGGAAACTAGAAAGTGAACGAAATACCATGTTGAAAACAGGGCGAAAGTTGCTAGCAATTCAAAGAGGCAAATGCTGCAAAACATAATGCTTCATGAGGTCAGTACATACATATTTGGTAATTCCATGCCAATACTCTATGATGTGTTAAGATGCCTGATACATACAGTTGTTTAAACAAAGGGTCATACTAGAAACACCAGACCAGGAGAGATAATTAGCCAACTGCAAGAGTCAAATCAATGGAAAATTGAATTCTAACGAAGTTAGAAAAACCAATAGTGCATGAAAGTATAGCAAATCTTGAAGAACAATGTGCAAACAATACTACGGCTACGTATTAAATTTGTCATAACTAAGAGAGAACAAGTAAGATGATCTCTTGACATATGCATGCGAACTAAATGTTCATCGAAGTGAATATATACTTTCTACAAAGATCACTTTCTGATTCGTTGTTCCAAATGCAGGTAATTTACTTACTCATCTTCTCCAATTTCTCAATCTGCTCCCGTATAGACTCCGGATCCTTTTTCAAAATACCAACTTCCCGCACCTTCTTCCTTTCCTTTTTGTTCTGCAAGATACAAGATAGGTGACAAAAGTTAAGCAAACTGAGTCTAGAAAAGCACACAACAATTGCAGGCAATTAGCTTGTTCGCTATGCCAAACTTCGTTTGATGCTCTAGTGCCAACTACCAACCAACATGGCTTTGCTATTTGTACACGCTACCACCAGAAACTATGCCTCAAAAGTTTTAAATTTTATAAGACAGAACTTAGAAAACTCGAACCATCATTCTGTATTCTAGAGCAAATACTGATGCCTTTTGATGGGCATACTATAGCTATAGCAGCAGTTTCTACACAGGCATGTGATTTTGAATTTTCACGACAAATCTTCTTGAGTACGACATTAACCTAATCATTAAACAAAATCTAGCAGGCACTAATAGAACCCATAAAGAAAACCAAGAAACTTCTTATATTTCACTTAAGAGATAGCCCAAAATCTTCCTAAAATAAACCGACAACAAAGCCAACCCACATTATATAATCAGAACAACACACAATTCACAGTCCAGCTCCCAAAAGACTAGCACTAGTCACTAGGTATACGGTTGTTTATCTGATTCTCGCACGGCGTTTAAGATCTTCAATTCAGCACGTAGCACCACAGAGAAGCATCTTGGATGTGATATGAGCTTTCCCATATCGATTTCGTAGGTGATAATGCTTGAATCCACGGTAACTTACACCACCGCTGGCAAATTTCGCGTCCAACAACCCAGATTGAGGACGTGCCTAATCAGACGACCAAATCTACGCAGCTACGGTCACCACTCCGACTCCCCACCCCGGACAACCCTAGTCCACCAGAAACAAGCCTAGCGAGTGAATCCACCAGCGTCATCACCGCCACTACGAAGCGAATATAACCGCCGGCACGCATCGCGGGGAGCGGGGAAACCCTAGGGTTGGGGACGGGCGCGGGCACTCACCCGCTTGAGCTCCTTCTTCCGCTGCTCCTTGCGGAAGGCGTCGGTGGGGTTCATCACCTTGCCCCCTTGGTCGTCTTCATCTTGCCCTCCTCGTCGTCGTCCCTCTCGCCCTCCGGCGACGGAACTGCGCTGCGGCCGCGACGGCGGCGAGGTGTGCACGCGACCCGAGCGTGGAGAAGGGAGGGAGGGGAAGGAAGGACTGAGATTCGGTGACATTGCCCGGTGACATTGCCGGTGACATTGAGTCACTGACGTGTGGGACCCCGTGGGCCCGAAAGACGTGGGTCCCACACGTCAGTGACTCAATGTCACGGGAATGTCACCGGGCAATGTCACCGAATCTGCGTCCGGGAAGGAAGGGAGGATGATGCGCCGTCCGGCGTAGTGTGGGTGGCCACGCAACCAGGCTGGTTAATCAAGGCCCAAATAAACCGACTCTCTCAGCCCGGTAAATCCAGCCCAGCCCAGACCAGCAACAAAGGTTAACGGCCCAAGCAACCTGTGCGTGCGAGATTGCCGCTTGCATGCGATCTAGCGTCAGTCGGCCGGTAAATCCATCGTAAATCTCGTTGTGGCCGGCGTCGCCCCTAGAGCCGCCACTCGTTCGTCTGTAGCGACTGAAGACGCCACGTGATGTTGCCCTGGTTGCCGGATAGACTACAGAGATCAAGGCACACAATGTGAGGCGTGTTTTGATCCAGGGGTTACGCATTAGCGTGTTTACGTTTTCGAGTCTGTAATTCTGTCATGTGGGACCGGTTGGTTAGTGTCGTGAGAGTCTGTACTTAAGCCGGATCGTTTGGTTTGAACCGGCATCGAACCATTTCATTCTAAATTCAGAACTCGAAGCCAAGGCAGAGGGGTTAACACTGCTCGCTTCGTCGTTGTTCCTCGCATCTCTTGTGTGCGATTCACGTCGTTGGTTCCTCGCCGGCAGTCACAGACGTGACATTCTAGCTTTGATGTCAACTTCTCCTACATCCCCTGGCAGGCATCGATCTAGACAAGACAAGGTACTCGGATCCTCTCAAATACCCAATTTGCAATTAACGATCAAGTTCAATGTACTCATACATGCTATTTGCTTTAGTTATTTTAATTATGTAAAATAATCTAGTAATTTGATAGTCAATCAATCGCTTTGAAAGGACTTCTTAAAAGGAAAGCGCCCCCAGCCGTTGATAATACGAGAAATGATCCTAGATACACTTCAAGAATGAGAAGAGATGGTGACACCCCATCAAACATTAATCGTACATTCGCGCACTTCACGGATCTCACGGGATGAGGTAAATTTAGGTTCCATATGATGCCACGGATAGGAGAATATCAGATTACATATATAGGCAAATTACAAAATAACATAAGACGGAAAAATTTGCCACAATATACATTTTAAATTTGTTATATTATGAACTTGATACTTTGCATTATATTATTGGACCCTACAAATTAGCACTGTGAGTACGGACCCCAGCTGTTAGGGGGTTGCAGCCCACCCCAGCCCCACCTTTGGATCCGCCACTAGCCATAGCTCGATCACAACCATCAACAGTTGGTAACACACACTACTACATGATTGATTTTGGGAGGTGTTCAGTTTTTGATTTTCCGTAGCGGGCATTTGAAAAACCGCCACGTAAAATAGGTGTCCGGCACCCCGGAAAAATCGCCACGGTTAATCGATTAATCGTGGCGGGTATTTAAAATAACCGTCGCGGTTAATCCCTATTAACCATGGCGGTTATTTTACAATGTCCGGTCATCAGAATCGATTAACCGTGGCGGTTTTTATAAAAAGCCCGTCACGGGCACGACCACCGGCCCACTATAGTTAGAAAAGCCCAAATGGCCCGTTAACACGTTCACGTATACATAGCCCCACAAACCCTAACTCAACTCACTTTCGGCCACTCTCTCCCCCCTCCCCCAGCCTCCCGAGCGCATCTCCCTCCCGATCCCTCCACCCGCGACGCATCTCCTCCCCCTCCTCTTCACCCGGGGGCGCGGCGGCCGGCGCCATAAAATGCTCCCACGACGGCGCGCGGCATCGAGGCGTAGCTGGCCGGGCGGATCCGGCGGCGCGGCGCTGCGCAGGCCGACGGATCTGGCAGCTTCCTCTTCCCCTTCAACTCCGGCGCGGCGCTCCGGGCGCGGCGGATCCAGCCTCCCCTCTTCCTTCAACTCGGCGGGCGGCGCGTAGGCGGATCCCGGTGGGCGGCGCTCGGCGCGGCAGCGCTTCGCCGGCGCGGGACGGGACAGCGGCGCGCTCCGGCGCGAGGCGCGGGCGCCAGCCGATCCCGGCCTCCTTCCAAAAGCGGCGGCGCCGAAGCGGGCGGATCCGGCGGGCGAAGCGCGCGGCGGGATCCGGTGGGCGGCGTGGCTCGGCCTCCTCCGGCAGATGGCGTCGTTGGCGGCGGCGGCGAAACCCTAACGGGCTCAGATCCTGGGCCCGTTAGGGTTTCAAACTAGATTTTCTTTTTTATTATTTTTATTTATTTATTAACCGTGGCGGGCATTGTTAAATAACCGCCCGGTTAATCGATTGCTGCGTGGCGGACATTTGCGCCCGCGGTTAATCGTTCGATTAACCGTGACCCTAGTTTCGCGGCGGTTTTAATGTCCGCCACGGAAAATAAAAAATGTCCGCTACGGAAAATCATTTCAAAGTAGTAGTGACAATTCCCTAAAAAAAACAGTTGGTAACACACACACACACAACAACAGCTGGAACAAACAAGCCCAAGCTTCACCTTACCCAGGCTCACGAGATGAGCTTGAACAACTTATTAATTATAATTAAAGTATTGTGATGAACATGTACAAAATGTTATTTCCCCGATCTATATCGACACATGGTGTGTTTATTACTACCCACAATTATCAGAGGTGCATATTTTTCATCGTATTTTTCTATGGGTGTGTTTAGAAGCCAAAATTTTGGCTGAAAATTCCTGTAGCGCCACATCGCATTAATCGTAGCATGTTTCGTTTGTTTAGTGGTAAATATTATCCTATTATGGCGTAACTAGGCTCAAAAGAATCGTCTCGCAATGTACATCTAAACTGTGCATTTAGTTTTTTTATTTACCTAAATTTTATAGTGCCAAGAAACGTCTTTGGGTGCATTGAATGTTTCGATGTGATAGGATGTGATGGGAATGCGAGGAAATTTTGGAGTAAATTTGGGCTTCTAAACACACCATATGGTACTATAAAACCGCTCCATTATGTAAATAGCCTACTTAGGTAATTCCCTCTATTTTCTTTGATATTGTATTGCTATGCTAGTTCATAGACTCCGTTCTATACGAGTTTGATTCGAGGCAAGTACAAGCACGAGCCTACATGCAATTGTAAGCTTCGCTCAGTCATAGACTCGATTATATTGGCTTTGGAATCGAAAAAAAAAAACTTTGGCTTTATTTATGTGGAGTAAGCTTAATGTGCCAATCATGTTCAAACTTGGATGATTTTGTTGACACCTTTGTGCATAACCTAACCTTCAAAATACAAATATAAGTTTGGTGCGCATGTGTGCGGTGTCGGGTGAGTTGGACTCTCTCCGTTTCAAATTGTAAGTTGTTTTGATTTTGCATATAATAATATATATCTGAATATAAGTATAAGCTACATACTAAAAAAACAAACAACTTATCACTTAGAATTAAAGTAGTACATACCTTAAACATGTTATTATATAATCATATCCATGATCTTACTCACAAGTGGTGCTAATTGCAAAATTTTATATACTATAATACCACACTTTGGAAGTCTTGAAATCATAAGGGAGGAATTTCTTTTGAATCTAATAAGGAGGGGTTATCTAAATAAACTCCTAAAACTCTGAAAAAGGGGGGGTAAAACTCTGTGTGAAATTCCAAGCGTTTTTAAACGGGACTTTAAAAGTGATTTGCTCCATTTAAACACGGGGGAAGGAAGCGAAGCTATAACACCTGCACCCGCAGTGTGCCCTCCCACTCAGATTTCATCCTCCTCCTCCTCTCCACGCCAAGCAACCTCCCCTTCCCCACCCCCACCCTCCCATGCTCGCCTCGAGATCTTAGCGGCCAGCTCCGAGAGAGCGCCGACGAGCCCCCGATCCCTCCTCGCCGCCGCCGCCGCCAGCACACCGGTAGGTAAGCGTCCCGATCCCCCTCACGCTCTTCTCTTCGGGGGCTCCGCACCGATCGGCGCCGCTCTGCCGGATCGCGCCGGCGCCGGTCGGATCTGGTACGGATCTCGCCGCCCCGCGCGTAATTCCGCGATCGCCGCCTCGTGCTCAGCTCGGATCCAGCCGATGTGCCCCGTGCCGGGGGCGTGTGGGTGGATAAAGCCGGCGCCTTTGTTCGCATTTCGACTGACGTGCGTCTGTGGCCTGCAGGGGAGGAGAGGAGGGAGGGGAGGGGGAGCGATGGAAGCCGCCGACTACTCCGGGAAGCTCTTCGTCGGCGGCATCTCGTGGGAGACGGACGAGGACCGACTCCGCGAGTACTTCGGCCGCTTCGGGGAGGTTACTGAGGCCGTCATCATGCGGGACCGCAGCACGGGCCGCGCCCGTGGCTTCGGCTTCGTCGTCTTCTCCGACGCCACCGTCGCCGAGCGCGTCATCTTGGACAAACACATGATCGACGGCCGAATGGTAATTCTGCCATTTCCGCTTCCTTGTACTTTTTTGTCTGTCTGTCTGTCTGCTTATGTAGCAAATGTGCATTTTTATCGGAATTCTGCTGTAAAGCTGCTGCTTTTTGTTTACTGTGTGAGCTGAATTGTGCATTTGGATGATTAGGTGGAGGCCAAGAAGGCTGTTCCCAGGGACGACCACAGTATCGTGAGCAAGAGCAACACGAGCAGCATAGGGTCACCCGGACCGGGCCGTACCAGAAAGATCTTTGTTGGAGGTCTGCCTTCAAATGTTACGGAGGCCGACTTCAGGAGGTATTTTGAGCAGTTCGGTGTCATAACTGATGTGGTTGTGATGTACGACCACAACACGCAGAGACCGAGGGGCTTTGGATTCATCACCTACGATTCAGAAGACGCTGTGGACAAAGCCCTGCACAAGAGCTTCCATGAGCTGAATGGTAAAATGGTTGAGGTCAAGCGGGCTGTTCCCAAGGAGCAGTCTCCTGGTCCTGTTGCGCGCTCGCCTGCGGGAGTGGGGCAGAACTATGCTATGAACAGGGCTCATAGCTTCCTGAATGGTTTCAACCAGGGTTACAGCCCGAACCCTATCGGAGGTTATGGCATGAGGGTGGATGGAAGGTTTGGCCTGCTTTCAGGTGCGCGAAATGGCTTCTCCTCTTTTGGCCCAGGCTATGGGATGGGTATGAATGTTGAAGGTGGGATGAGCGGAACTTTTGGTGCAAACTCTGGTTTCATCAGTAACTCCAACGGGAGGCAAATGGGTTCGTACTTCAATGGAAGTTCCAACAGATTGAGTAGTCCTATTGGGTACCTTGGTCTAAATTATGACTCTGGATCAATGTTGAGTTCCATGTCTAGGAATGTTTGGGGTAATGGAAGTCTAAACTACCCGAGCAATCCTACAAACATGAGTGCCTTTGCTCCCCCTGGAAATGGGGGTCAAGTCAGTATAACCGGCGACAATTGGGGAGGTCTCCCTTCTGCCCATGGGTTGGGCAACATTTCAAGCCTTGGGTCAGGGAACCTTGGCCGTGGAGCTGGGGATAATAACTATGGTTTGCCTTCTGGCTCCTATGGGAGGAGCAATTCAACTGGTACAATTGGTGAGCCTTTTTCTGCATCAGGCAATGCGTATGAGTTGAACAATCCAGATACATATGGGAGCAGCTCTATTTATGGTGGCACATCCTGGAGGTTCGCTTCATCAGAAGTTGACATGCCTTCTTTCAGCCATGACCTTGGAAATGTTGATCCAAATATCAAATCCGACATGTCAGCAAGTTACATGGGCAATTATCCTGTTAACAACAATCAGCCAAGCAGAGGTCAGTTGCTGTTTCAACCTTCTTCTCTGAACTACACATAGATTTTCGTTTCTGTAAAAAAGGAACTATGCTGCATAAATGTGTTAGTTACTCAATGGTTGGGGGCATAAAAGGGACACAATTTCTTCTCTTTTTGGTTTAGGAAAGCATTGCATCCTTTCACTCTGAACATATTTTTTCATGGAGCTGTCTTTGTTGTGGTCTCCTAAATTCCATATAAATTTCAGGTTACTTGGAAGTCTTGAACCATGATGTATTGGTTAGTTTGTGGATAATTAAAGCTTAAGTTTTGTTACGTGTTGGCCAACTGATGCCATCCCATAACAGAATACTCCCTCCCGCCCCTTTGACAAGGCGGAGTAGAAAAGGCTAGAATACCAAGACGTATATTTAATTCTCACCAATTTCTTGCATGCATCCATGCATGCACATATTATGGACTACACTACACTCAGTGCACCCTGCGGCAAAAATGGAAAACCGCCTGCAATGCTTTAACTCCTTTCCACATGCACCAGAATTGGAATTCTGGAAGGTGGCTTTGTTTAGTGAATGATTGAGTTAATGCGGGTGATAATTGAAGCAATGCCTTGTATAATGGATTTGCCAAATTTGTTGGTTTGCCTTGTAAAAGGGACCTGAAGGAGTAAAAAATGGAAAGTCATATAGTTTGGACGTCCTAACTCCTATGGCCTTCTAGAACTTGACAATGGATTATCGGTACAATTAAAAAACTTTGGGTTTGTACTTGTATGAACATGACATGTGCATCTTACAGTTAGAATGTTACTTATTTAACCTCTAGCATAGTGCGAAAAGGGCCTCTAGCTAGTTGGTTAGGTGGCTTGAATAGCACTCCTTTGGTGTCCTAGGTTTGACTTTTGACTCCCCATGGGAGTGAATTTCAGACTGGGGCTAAAACCCTCGTCTGTCCCACACCAAAGCACAAGGTCTAAGTCCCAGGCCCGGTCGTGGTCATTCTCACATGGGCTACAGTGCCACTTTGTATTTCTTGACCTGCATGAGAAGGTCTTCTTAGCAAAATGCCCGGGGCTGTCTTAGCCCACTTAGGTCGAGTTTTTCTTTTATCCTGCTGCATTGTGAATTTTCATACTATTGTTTCCAGATATTAAAATAGAACAATTGATTTATTTGTATTTTTTTCAAGCATTTTCCTGCTTTCTAAAGTTGAGTTACAACTTACAAATAGAAGATTGGAAGTAGACTGTAGAACTGAATTGTAATCAAACTATTTGAAGTCACTGGTCTATTGGCCCTTGCATTTAGTGTTGCATTGTGCAGATTAACTGTATAAGCACTGTGTAAGCTTCTTGCCCTTTATTATTGATGAGATTGTAATAGGATATTCAACTGGAAATGGACTTTTAGCCACATGATTATCTGATTGCTAGGAATTGAACAATCAGGATCCATTTCCAAGTGGGAAAATCATATTACTTGCCATTTCTATGAATATAAGGAGCCCCTAGGCCCCCTAAGCTTTGAATGATGATGAATAAGTCCAGTATTTAACACTGGCATTGTCTCTTCCATCGGCCTCAATATCTGCCTTGATATAGTCATTGTGCATTGCAAATTCATTGAACATTGTGCTGAATAAATCAAGGAGATTAGGAAGTGATTTATGTATGAATGTATGATGTTTGCAACATTCTGGTCAAACTCGGATATATTCAATGATATTTGACATGCTGCCTGTGAATTCTTGTGACCAACTGGTTCCTACTGATTACTGAAAGCTGAAATTTTCTACACTTAGTTTTGCAGCTTTGTCCAGCAGTTGAGTGTGTAGTGTTTGCGTGAACAATCACGTAGTATATAAACAAAAACATATTAAAAGATTGAAACCCTAAAAGATTATGGGAAAAGAGGGATAAACCATCAGATTTTCTTAACAGTGTCATGCAATGCATATATGTGAAGATTGACTGTATAGACGAGAGCAAATGATTTTGTTCAAATATGTTGCACCTTAGTTGCATCATCAATTAATCATTTGGAGTTTGCGCTGTGGTTGAAAAAAATATATTAATCCACCTTGTTTTTTCTTAAAGGATCATTCTGGATGCTCTTGTTTCCTATGCTATTGCTTTGCTGTTTGAACAAGTAAACTAAGCCATCAGGAAGCTTGACAAATTTGAGATTTGAGTTAGGGGAATGCCTCTGCTTTTGTAGCCTATCCATCAAAATATATGGTTTACATAGCTTTGAAACTTTATAATTGTAACTAGTTTATGTACACATGCAAAATTCACTTATTTCTAATTTCTAATGTAGTTTAGCATACTGTATACCATATATTTTTATTATAAATACACTTAAGTCTTAATCTTACATACTATGGTACACATGTAATCCTGAATTTTGTAGGATGCGTTCTTGATTATTTTTTTTTTTCCTTTTTACCCTGTAGAAGTGAACATCATGCAAAACCACCACTCTTGTTATGCACTAATGCTAATAATTTTCTTACACCTATAAATAATTATAATTAGTTAGTATAAAAATTTATAAACTAGGAGGAACCAAGTGGAGACCAAACAGTCAACCTTTGCATCAATCCGTAGCTGATTTACGATGGTTTTTACTAGCTTGGCTGGTTACCCAAGCTGAAAGTCTATAAACACATAGATGTCTATGCATTGGAGGTTAGCAACAATGTGACAGGGCTGATTAAAAGAAGCTTAATAGGGAGGATGTGCTATTCACCATTGGACTAAAACACCACAAAACCAATCACTAAGCTGCTTTTTCTAGACATCTGTTCCATTTCTATCTTTTCATTATTTTGTACACATTGAAATGAAAAATGTCTTAGTTACTGAATATATCATATAATTGTTGTTTTGTATTTTCTTTTGTTCAAGTTTAAATAGGTACCTTAATGACATAAAGTTGGCGTTGGTTAGCCATGACTAGGATTCCTGGAACGAGAGCCATTTCATCTTTTTCCTCTCTTCATTTTGTATTATTATAGTTTTTCATTTTTATTGTAACACTTGCATAAGTAGTTCCACCAAATTGTGGGTTCAACAAATCTGTTATTCTAGGTTTTGACTTTTGAAGCATGTTTCTCTTTTTGCTTGACAACTGTAGAATTCCTGGCATTGTTCTTTTTATTTTAAATAGAAGCAGTAGTTTATGTCTATTCTGTGTACTTGTTCATCAATAATGCAGAAATGAAATGCAGTGTCCAGTTGCATTTCCTGCATCTGTTGATTAGAAGTCTGGAGATTCAGTTTTGTGGTTGATTATGTTTAACATTCTGGCAATATGTCAATCCTTTATATGTAAGACATTTGATATATAACTTGATCCTTTAAACATAAATATATCAATCAGTTGTGATTTAAATGGTAATTTTTCTGTAGCTAGCTAGCTATTATTATACCTGGCAAAAACTGAACTAATTTTTGAATGATACACAAGGAAGCTTGAATGCTTGATGCTGGATCTTTGTTTCTCTTGAAAAGATGATCTTCATAATTGGTTTACTGAGACTTGAGGCATCTTGCTCAGCTTGTGTTCTAGAAATTAGACAAGATATAGATTTTAAATTAGACAACTTTTTTTTTTCATTATGCAGTACAAACTTCATGCTTAGCATCTGGTCAGTACATATTTCATTATGCAGTAAGCAAGACCTGCATTTTTACACATGAGCCGTAGTCCATTCTGAACATTATCTTTTCTTATGCAGCACCTTATATGTTTTTTGTTTCTTTATTAAAAAAATGAATTTTAATTTGTGTTTAACATAGTTTGAGTACAGAAATCAAACAAGCTCTAACTATGATGGCCCCTTTTGCAGGTATCACTTCCTAGGGAGAGTATTACTATATATTCATATATGACTTGGGATAGATGAAACACCCATTCAGTCAGGCATCCAGGTGCATGACAATGTGAATCGGTGATTGTCAGGTTAGTTTTGTCTAGCTAACCAGTGGTGTGGTTTTACAACACCAACATGCTAGAGGAGGAGCGGATACAGAAACATTTTCTGAAGGGCTTTTTTTTTTTTTGTCATGTTTTAGTTTTGATTCCTGCGCGTGGCTAGGCCTTTTGGTTTTTTGAATGAGATGTGCAGTGGTGATTATTGCGGCGCATATTAGAAATCGTGTTCCAACATAAGCTGGAAAAGTGTCTGTATACGGATAAACATGTATACCAACCAAAGGGATGCTGTATTATCTTGCCCATTTGTTACTACATTAGTCTGTGTTTTCTATCTTTTTGAACCACTAAGTTTTGCGCACTGGAGATTTTGTTGATTTGCTCATGAATTATGCATGCAGTGTAGTGTTTTTCTCCCCTTTTTGTGGCTTGTCACACTTGTGCCTTTCTTGTTTTTGCCGTAGATAATTGGATCCGGTCACACTTGTGCCTTTTTTTTTTTTTTTTTTGCCGTAGATAATTGGATCTGGTTATGTGGCATTTGTACCTTATTATTGCTCCAAATCATTGCTGTAAAATTCGAGACTAAAGTTAAATTCAGCTTCTCATAAAGCACCATAGTTTGCCTGTTCCCTTTAGCTAGTTAGCAGCGGCTAGTATGTGAGATGGAAATCAGTCAAAACTGTTGCTGTAGTTTAGTTGTATCGTGGTAACGTGTTTCTGAATTTGCTAGGCTCTAGAATGGTTTGATTCCTCAAACCAAACATCCAAGAAGGCTAGAACATGCCCTTTTCCAATCGTCGAGTAGTTTTACATGCATTGTGAGCTCACAAAAGTGACCAGGTATAATAAAAGTGCCATCTAGAGGGATTGGGAATGAAACTGCTACGCTGCTGGGAGGGGGAGAACCGTAGAGGGGACTGCGTACGATGCCATGCAGATGCTGTTTGGTTGGTTGACGTATTTGTAACGTGATTCAATTACATCGGTAACATGCCGTTAAATCCTGTTCAGCTGATGTTTTTTTTCGCTAATAAGCCGATCGATGACGTTTTATTGTGTGCCAATACTGCCGTTTCATTCTCCCTTCTTAACAGAAATAGTTCGATGATACCGATCTACTCTAACGTAATAGCTACATAAAAAATGTACATATTACTAACATATAGCTTTACTAACCATTCCAGAAATACATAACGTTATGTTTAAGATAGCATATAGTTTGATAACTTCATATAATTACATATCAAATGAGATGAGATGCTCCTTATGTTTCAACCGGTGCAAAAAACCCATTCCTCCCTGGAACAATTCCCGTTCATGATTGCTATCCAATTTTATATGAGCTTGGGGACCTTCTAAAGGAACCTAGCCACAAGCAAACTCCATACGGCTCCGTTCGGTCACCTCGAAACGGGTCTTGATGCGAGGTGGAACTGTTCCAACGTTAAAGGAATTAGGCCATGTTTGTCACGGTTCCACTTCAAAACAGCTCCACCCTTAAAACATGCTTTCTCACAGGTTGCCACCTAGGATGAGGTGGGGTCGGATGAAGCTACTATTTTTGGCTCCATTACCTCAGACATAATTTAAAGGGATTATTCATTGGAGCCGTTTTGTTTTACCCCGTTTGGCACAAAACAACTCCAAAAGCCGCTGGAGAAGTCATGCCAAACATGGTCTTAGTAAAGAAACAGTTCGGCAGGAACCAATGCCATACAAACGAATGAGGTCTAAAGTCTAGACAAGCAATGCTCCCAATACTGTGTATTGTCTAAGTTATATCATTGTTAGAGCATCTCCAAGAGTTTTTATAAAACTCAATCTTTAAATCTCATTTGTCGAGTCATTTGTAGATTTTTTTTTTCTATATCTTTTAATTCTCCAACAACTTTTCTATATCTTGTGCACACTCTAGTGACCCTTTCTAGCTCTCTATCTTTAGCTAGCGAGGAATCCGAAACAGAGGATGATTATATTTAGGTAACCAATTAAAGAAGTTGTTGAAGAGTATTTTCTATCCAAATCTCTATTCCTAACAATTAGAAGAATATAAGTCTCCTAGAGGAGTAAACCATGTCCACACTTTCTTTTCTCTAGCTCGGCCCAACCCATGATTAGCATTTAGGCAAAGATTGCCCGAACCTGGCTCAACCATGGAGTCTCTCCCCTCAACCTCGTGAGCCGGAGTAAGTATTAACACAGAAGCAACAGTAAGTATGCATTCAGCGACGAAGCCAGCGGCTGGTCAAGCCAGGCTCCAGTCCACCCTACTGATCCCAGGTCCTAAGCCCCCTCCTAATTTTTTGTGTATAATTATATAGATTAAGAGGGACTAAGCTTGATTAGACATTGTTAAGCCATTCTTAAAACTATTTCTGGCTTCATCGATGTATGCATTCATTCTGCACTTTCTGGGAGAGTCCATTTTACTCCTGACCTCCTGTGAATGCATTCAAAATTTCACTTCTCATCCTATTATTCAGACGGTGGTATTATGGATTATTTTATCATTTAATCCTCACGAAATGCCAAACCAATTAGCCACGGAAATTAGCTATCAACTTGCAGCGCTAAAGGTAATGAGTAAACAGAAATCGATTCATTATATTCTATAAAGTTACGGCTACATGATCACACAATTCTACATAAGTCTGAAGTGCACAGATACTGTCAAACAACAACAATCTTCTTTTCTTGAAGACAAACAGCAGTAATCTGAATCTGCATTCTGCTGCAACCAGTCAGCAACTAGACTTGTCTCATCCTGCCCACTGCTCCTAGCTAAGATACGCTACGCTATATATACAGATACAGGTGAAAGTTGGACACAAATTTGCACCTCGCATTAAGACTTCTCCATCCACGATCCTTGAAAGGCCACCATCTTGTAACTATGATCTTGCCCTAGTCTCTGAGGTTCACAAGACAAACGCATAGTTGATATTATTAGAACAGGAAAACAAGATGTTAATCATTTTCTTACATAAGCAATGTTAAAGGCGAGTACCAAATTAAATAAAGAAAAGTGAGAGGTCAGTCAGAATGATTACCAGTTCGGGCGCACATCCCATCTACTTGGTCGCTTCCTCTTAGAAGGCAACGTTTCCATAGGGTTTGGAATATCCATTTCTGGTAAAACTACAGGCCAGACCATCTCTCCATCCTCTGGTTCATTCTCGGTCTCAGACTCTGAACTAATCCATCCATAGCAGGGAGCCCTTGCACGAGGAGGTTCATTGGCTGCAGGCAGTGGCAGTACAAATTCCAGGGGAGGTGAACTGTTGGGAGAAGATTGCTGTTCAAAGGTTGATTGAGATTCACTTGGTGCTTCATCATCCACTTGTGAAGCTTCCACATTTGTGGTGATGCCTGTTCTGCAGCTACTGCTGCTTGCTCCTGCAAAACAAAATCCTAATTCTGACTGGATGGCAAAACAAATCCCGAGGCATTTGCTAAAAATAAGTGGCTTTTTCTTGACAATTTCTTGATGACTAGCATAAATTTTGATCATAATGCAGTATGTTTCATTGCAAGTTTTGATAGTAAACAGGTTTGCAAATACAGACAGTGCTAGCTAAAAGCTTGACATGCATGTATATGTCCATACATATCCAAATTCAGAACATTAAGTTGTTTTTTTTCTGAAAAAAAAACAGAAGAGGTGTGCATCATTATATTAAGAACAAGAACCATTATATTAAGAAGTAAAAAGGGAAGGAATCCAAACAACACACCCCAGGCCAGCCAACACGACTCACACAAAACTCCTCCAAACTCTCTGATCCTTAGGATACAGACTTAAGTTGCTGCTGTAAGAAAAATTGTTCTAAGGTGTCTGTGCTACTTGAATCATGTTCTAGATTTCAATATTCCAAAGGAATGTATGCGGCACATATATGTATTTATGGATCAATGTTGTTCTAGCATAAGAGGCTATGCACAACTAAGATGTAAAATTCAGGAAAACAGATAATCTCTCTCAAGAATAGTGACAACAAAGTGCCACAGACATGCGAGGAAGAAAGGGAATTCACCTGATCCTGCTTCGCCTGTTCCTCCAGGAGTCTGTCAAGCACGACACGGTATGATCCCCTCCTCCAGAAATACCCACCCATCTTTCCCGTACAACTATATCATCGGGTATCATGAACAAAGCAGTTAGTATTCATTATTCTTCGGTCAAAGATTTGTTGCATTTGTCAGAAAAGAAAAAGGATTATTTCCTCAATCAAATACCAAGCCATCTCTCTCTCTCTTTCAAAATTTGAACATTCAATGGATCAGCTCTTTAATCATGAAAAAAGTGTCAGATTTGCCACATTGCTCACCCAAAAAATAAAGGGGAAAAAAAATAAAATTGTGACACCACCAAGAATGCAGCCACCTCTCCCTGCCAGGACGAAATCAAAGGTGGTTTCTTTGCTAGGAACATACATCCTGTAGCATGCCTGTACAGATTTCAGGTTCACTTGGATGCTCTCAATCTCTACTGAGATTGATGATCCAGCAGCGCAACGAGAAAACCCCCAAAATCTTGCCGTCTCCCCGCGGTTTCTTGAAGCAGGGAAAGGAGCTACCTTTTCTACTCCCCCCATCACAAGAATTTCAACCGCGTCCATCCACAGCGAAATAGCAACAATCTAGGACGTACTAAATAGCAATCTTGGGAGAGATTAAAAAAAAAAAAGAAGCGGAATGTTCTTTTCCATCACCTAGCGGAGGTACCCTCTCAGTACCTTTAGGCTACTCGATGGCAAGGAAAGATGCCAAGAAATATTTCTGAGGAAGGGGAGCAACAGCTACCTTGAGCAGTTCCATGATGATGTTGCGGATTTGGGTCTTGGTGAAGCCGTACGGGACGAGGTGGTCAATGGCGGCGTCAATCCGCCGATCTCCTTTCTTGGCCCTCGGCCTCACCATCGCCTCAGCTGCTGCAGTCCCCTCCCTTCCTGATGGCGAAGGGAGTGGATCTTGCGCTCGGATTGAACGCAGAGGCGGCGCGAGACGGATAGGCGGACAGCACGACGGGGAAGATGTAGATGGCTGTAGAGGATTGCGTTGGCTAGCTTGGGGAACGAGGTCTCGGTCTTTGTTTAAGTGTTAGTATTTGATTTATGAACCAGTCAAACTTGTTTTGACTAGATGGCTTCGGCCAGAGACCACACTCCTAGGAACAAGCTCTCTCCATGGACCTGTTTGAAATGCATGAATGCAAAACAAAAAGAAAAAAAAAAACATTAGGAATAAAGTAGAATTAAATTAAAACTACGAGATTTGAAAACACAAGAATAAAAACTTTTGGGTGTTTGGATCACGAGGTTTACAAAAGCGTCACATGTGCCTAAGAAGTAAAGGTTTCATGCTTGAGAAATATTGTAGGATTTTTCCTTAAGTTTGGTTGGATGCTTTTTTTCCCCTGTTTTGTGAAGCAAGGTTATTCTTTCCTTTGGAAAGGAATGTAAGTTTCCTTTATTCCAAACACCAAATGGAGGAAATTTTCTTGTAGTATTTATTCCTTTGTTTTTTTCCTTGGAAATCCTCCATTCCAAAACAGTTCTTAAGTACCGGGCTCCTCTCCTCTTCCTTTTTTTAGGCAGCCTTCTACATCCGCGCCCCCACCCCCCCCCCCACACACACCTTCTCTGGCGAGCTCGTCGACGACGAGGCAGGGGTCGATTCCCTTCTGTCCCTCACTCAAATAAGAGTTATGAGGACCTTGTTACTCCTTACCTTCGTCTGCTTGAAGATGGATGGACCCCTTGCGACCATGGAGGGAGGCGGTGGTGACGCTGCCTGTGTAAGCAACAGCAGAAGTAGCAGCGCAGGCGTCGTCGGGCCCGAGCGGCTGACGCATCGGCTTTTCCCCTTGGAGTCGTACTACCGGAAGTGCCGCAAGCCGCACTCCATCCATGGTTGTGGGGCCCAGTCTAGCAGCGAGCTCTGCACGGAGTACGCGTGCCACACCTGGGGCCCAACAAAGCCAAGTGCTCCACTAGCGGAATGTTGTGGCGTGTCTTCTTCATGGGGCCCACTTCTGCTACGTGTACCACATGCGCCCTCGTTGTTTAAGTGGTGTGCCATGGAGGCTATCAACGTGTCCCTTCGGTGGCTTGGTGCATGTGCTCTCGTGGCCCATCACGGGCCTTATCTTATGAGCGGTCTTGTTGTTGCCTGCTGCAACTAGACAACCACTTCTAAGGTGCTTTCTTGATGAATATGCTTTCACCTAGGTTTTTTGGCCGAAATTCTCCTACATCCCAATGATGCCATAAACAATATGCTTTGGATGCCAGCATTTTTTTACCCGACGCCAACCCACTCTTAGCCATCGCTTCGCGAGGCCAGTCCATCTGGGTGCATGCGTTTTTTACGCCCGTGCGTTACCCCTCACCTGCAGATTTGCCCTCCTTGGTGTCTTAGTAGTTGTTTATTTTCTTGGTCGTAGAACCTCAATGTAACACAATCCTCTTCTGAGGATTGCTTTGTACTTCGGCTGCTTTAATATAATACTAGAAATGTTCGCGGCGTTGCCGCTGTATGGCCAGTGTAGCCATTGTTGATTGCCGAGGTAATGCTCAGATACAAAGAAGTATCATTGCAAATTGGTCGTATTTAGAAAGCAACTAACAAACTTGTCATTGTGTACATAAACTAATCACAGAGGTTGTGAACATAATGTTTGTTCTCAAAGTGTAGATCAAATGCAAGAAATATTGTGTGTATATTGCGATTTTTTTACCTAGGAAACGATCTATCCTTCCTTCATATTGTGGCAGTATTTCAATTGGGGTCAATGAAAAAACATACTTTGGGAAGCTTGTGTAGTTGCTATTTCCTTCAGAGATTTATGTTCTCACGATCAGTTTTAACATGTAGGGGGCTTCTACAGCTCTGTACCCAGGCGTAGCCCTTTGAACGCATGCTTTTCATATGTAGAGGACTTTTCCTTGTTCTAAATATTGTTCAAACTGAGGTTGCACTTGTGCAGGTACCACGGAGTACATCGCGTAACCCTTTTATTTGTAATATTTAAAGAAGGTATCATGATGAATTGATTATCCTTCATTTTTAGCATATTATATAAATATAAAGTGCAGTGAGGAAGTTTTTTTATCAAGAAAAATCATGTTGACTTGTTGATAAAACACTGATTTGATGCTGCAGTACCAAAAAATTTTCAGAGATCATGCGAAGCATGGCTTCTACCATGACGGTGGATTTGGAGTCTGAATCTTAATTTTCAGTAGTGTTGGAAGGGGAGTCTGAATCTGAATCCATTTGTGTGGCCGAATGCTGGTGCTGGTTGTGTGTCAACACATTAACAACTAAATTTTAATGGCTACTTGGCAACAGCTATTTCACAAATCACAACTGCTTGCCAACACCTATTTTAATTATCCAGGTTTTCATTCCTGTAAAAACGAATGAGGTCATGTGCCATTGTTTGGTGTAGCCTGTGCAGGAAGAAAGCAAAGCATAATGAGTGGGCGAGTGGTGTTGCTCAAGCAGAAGCACGCTACTTTTCGTGAGGTCTAGAGGAAGAGAGGGACAAGGACAGGGATTGAGGCCTTTTCTTCTTGGCGAGAGAGAGCAAGGCAAGGGGAAGAAGCAGTAGAGAGCAGCTGTCGAGTGGAGAGGCGCTCCTTGTTTGAGCGCAGCGCACCGCCTATGTGGCCACCTTTGAGCTGCTTATCATAGAGCCCCGGCCTCTCGCCTCTCTGGCGCCTTCAGCAACAGAGAACACGATGGTGGGGCAGACATGTACAGCGACAGAGATGGAGTGAGGAGGAGAAGGGAGAGCGAGGTGAGCGCCAGGGGAAGGGAAGACTGCGGCACAGACACGACTCCCGCGAGAGGAGACTGGGCTGGAGTTTGGAGGAAGATGAGCAGCTTCTTAATGAAATACACGTGAAGTCGTGTTCTAGAAAAAAAGACAGGGAATCGCAATGCCGATTTTTATATCAACCGAGGTGGCAGGTCCTGATGCTTGTGCTGCTGGCGTCGGGAGGTGAAGAGGAGGAGGAGCAGCAGAAGGAGGCTGGCCAAGTGTGGTTGGGAGGCGGGGGAGGGGGAGCCCAAGGAGCTTGGACGAGAGATTTCTTTGGCGTGTTTGACGGCGCGGCGACAGGGACCAGATGAACAAGGGGAAGAGGGTAAAAGTTAAATCGTCTGCCAGTTCGGGAGGCTTCGCGATTGCTTTGGACTGGGCCTTAGTACAGGCACGTTTGCACTGCCTGATGCCATTGGTTAAGAATCCTACGGTTGAGAGAATAGCAAGTGACGTGGCCCAATGGTATGCTCTGGTTTGGTGCTGAAATCGTAGGGAGAAGATAAGCTGTTGATTGTCAAAAAAAATATCTTATTTTGACTAGATCTACAAAAATGTTATTAATTTTATATATGTAATAATCAATCTAATAATATTTATTATGCATCATGATAAAATATTTTCTTATATATAATCATCAAAACTTGACAATGATAATTAAAAGGGACATAGAGAGTATATGATTATTCTAGTTTACATCCGTAATCTCGAGCCATTTACAAATCAATCTAACTTTTGTATTTTTTTATATCTTATGTATTTGCACTAGAAACTTTGTCCTTTATTGCTTATTCTTTTCCAATCCTTTTCACTTTCAGATTGGTGGATCAATACAACGTATGATTAGATCGATTTTGGAAGTCGAGATAAAAAGTTGTTGAAGAGCGTTTTTTTCAGTCTTGCCAAAAAAACAAAACAAAATGGGAGTGGTTCTCAACATAATTGGAGGTGCTCTTCACACCTCTAAGGAGCAATCTTCCATATCTATAGACCTCATTCACCTTTAGCCAACCCCACGCATTATCCTCATTTCTTAGGCTTTTGTGTACACAGTTCCCAAGCACCTTTTTCCTACTCGCCAACCCTCGTAGTATATACTTCCTCCGTTTTCTGAAAGTGTCGTTTTTGACTTTTGGCTATTGCGTTTGATTTATTTCGTTTTATTTAAATTTTTTTACAAATAAATAAATTAAGTAAATAATTGTTAAAGTATCTCTAATGATAAAATAAGTTAAATAATATTTGTAAAAATTGAATAAAATAAATGATTAAACAAGATGACACGGAAACCAAAGTGATACTTTCAAAGAGACGGAGGCCGTAGATGGCTAGAGAGATAAATAGCCTATAAAATTTTCTTTATAATTTCGCAACACTATAGCAAAGTAGTTGGATTAAAGCACACCATTACTTTGTCAATACTAATCCACATCAAGCCAAGCCTCCAAAACAAATTCTAGCAGCAAGACTCGAACACTACTAGAACACTCAAAACACTAAGTAGCTAAACAAGCTACTCCTATGAGCTAAACAAGAAGAGCGACAAACCAACTGCTTCACCAATAGTGACCTTTTATTACCAAAGTGAGTAAAGCGTGTCTCAAGCTCTAAATGGTGTGGGCATATGCAAGGAATGCCAATAGGATGGCCATGGCCACCACCAGTATTATCAGCCCACCAAACTGATATAGTTGTTAGCCGCACTTCGTATTCTCTATTTACCTTTCTCTATACATCCTACCATCAAGCATTCTCTCCTTTACTGATAAATTTTTCCGCGACTCATCCTTCTTTTATATCTCTGCTTCTATACCAACTACCATCAATGAAGTTCCCCACTTGTAATTTTATCTAAATATATCCACGAGAGATCTAGTTTTGAAGGATTTATCAAACCAATGGTGTAATTAAAATTTCATTTGATTTTTTAGTTTGTAAGTTATAATAATTTTTATTTACCTAAATCAGTGGGGCCCACGCTGCATGCATGCACCTCCACTCTTTTTCTCTCCTGCGCGACACTCTTTTCTCTCCTGCACGCGTCAGATGGGGCCACCACGAGCGTTGCCGTAACCACGGCAAAGGGGCACACTTCCAGGAAGTTGGGTTGTCCAGTAGCTTTCCCCCGTACCCCGCTGCGGGGTTTTTTGTTTCAGTAAACACCAACGTGGCCTATAAGGGGCTTAACAGTGTCCCAGTGCGGATGGTCTTACCCTCACATTGTGCCTTTTGTGGATGCACTGGAGCCCCTATCCAAGTTTCCAAGGGCTAGAAAACTTACTGTTGCGTACTGGTTGCGTCAGTCAGTCTCCAATGAGGGTAGCAGAGAATACCGATAGACTTTGGCTGCCAAACTTCCAAAAAGACCTCTTTGTTGGACCGTGCACACTCTGGTGCGCACCGGTGGTGAGTGTTAGCGCTCAAAGTGGAGTTTTACAGTCTCTCTGGAATAACTTTTCGATGTGTCCGCTAGACAGATCAGGTGTCCAACTTTAACATTTCCCACGAGTCTGGCCATGCTCGCAACTGTTTACAATGTAATGTAATCCTTATTTGTGTATCTAGTAGAAAATAGGTCTCGCTCGGTAACTGTGGGGTTACAGGGTAACTTTACTTTTGTACTTTCCTCTAGTTAATGAAATACGCGCAACGGTGTGGTCTCGGCGGCCATGCTCCGGCGCAAGTTCCGTGTCACACCCCTCGATGAGCACCGAAGTTCATTATTGTTGGTGTACGTGCCACAAGGTTGGATCTATTTCTAGAAACTACGCGTAACATTTTTATACATTTAGGGCGTGTGGCACGTAACTCCTAGTGGAAAATGATCGGTTCAATTATTTCTTTCTCTCTTCCTCTCGCTTCAGATAGCTTTGTCCGCGCAACTCCTATCAGCGCCCGGCCGCGCTCCCCCCCGGCGTGGCCTCCAAAGACCTCCGGCGGCGCCGCCCGCATCTCCCCTAGAACGCCGCCGCGCTCTCCGGCCTCACGCGACTGGACCGCGGCCATGGCTCCGGCCCCGTCCCGCCCTCGGCGCCGCCCGCTAGCCACGAACACGGCGCCGCCCGTCCCTGAAGGGCGCGCCGCCCGCCATGGCGCCGACCCACGAGCACGGCGCCGCGCGGCCACGGCACGGCGCCGCCCGACGCACGCCCCGGCGGCGAGTCCCTCCCGGTGTGCCTCGGCGCGCGCGCCCGCCCCGCCCGCGGCATGACACGTGATCGCATCGCCCCACAGCGCCCGCTCCGGCCGGCGCGGCGATAGCGCCCCGTCCGCCCTCAGCGCCGCCTGTCGCCCTAGCGCCGCCGCCCATCGGCCCGAGCCCCGGGTCCAGCCGGCGCCGCCTCGTCCGCCTCGGGCGCCGCCTAGAGCACCGCCCTACCCCAGAGCGTCCCGGCCACGAGCACGGGTCCATGACTGCGCCCCGCATCAGGCATGGACGCCAAAGGTCTTGGGGGCGAGCCGCCGGCTGAAGGAAGAAGGGAAGGACAGAAATGCAATTGATTTCACTTTCGAGGTTCCCGATGAAAGATGACCAAAAGTTTTTTTCTTTTATATTCTCGACATGCGGGCCCGAGATGTCATAGGGATGGTAAAAATTTGAGTCGTACCAAACACTTTTCGGGATCCGAGATCCGGTGGAGCTACTCCACGGTGGAGCGTATGATTTGCGGCTCCGGAGCTGCTTTTTCCGAGTTGGAGCTCTACCAAACACGCCTTTAATAAGAAAACTAGATTCAAAGATATCTTTGTAATGATACTAATCATGTATTATAAATATTAATATTTAATAATATATATTTAGTTAAAGTTATTTTTGGGAAGCATAAACGACACTCTTTAATGGACGGTGGGAGTTACCCTGAATTCTCAACTTTTTTTTTTTTTTTTTTGTTTTTGAGCAAATCCTGAATTTCTCAACTAGAACGACCCATGTTTCTCCAAAAAAAAAAAAACTAGAATGACGCATTATAGCGAGCCCCGGTGGGTCTCTATTGAGCCCACCGGACCATTCCATTGAGCCCGTCCACCTGGCCAGTGGTGCTGTGTAGCCCATGATGACAAGTTCCGCAGGCCGAACCGGAATCCGGCCTGCAGCCCAGAAGCAAAGGCCGTGCGGCCCATATACCAAGCTGCCTTCCTGTAGCCAAGCCAAGCCAAGCTAATGTACGTGTACGGAGCCGAGCCGAGCCGATCTCCCTCCCTCCCATCAAGTAATCGAACAATCTCCTCTCCAATTCAATCATTTTTCCTCCGCCGCACCGCACTTGTTCCTCCTCCTCCGCCACCGTCGTCCTCCTCCGCCGATTGCTCACGGATCCCTCCTCGCCACCGCCACCGCCGCTGCCGCTGCGGACCCACCGGTAAGCTTCGCGATCCCCCTCCCACCCGCTCTTCGTACGCCCCCGCCTCGCCCAGGCCCGATCGGCGCCGCCGCCGCCGCTCCGCCGGATCGCGCCGGGGCTCGGCCGGATCTGGTACGGATCTCGCCCGCCCCGCGCGTAATTCCGCGATCGCAGCGTAGGATCCAGCCCCGCGCGCGGTGGGAATGTGGATAAGTACCGGCGTGCGTTCCTGCCTGACGTGGTGACTCACGGTTGGTTGGTTGCAGGGGGAGAGCAGAGGAGAGGAGGAGAGGAGAGGAGGGACCGACTGGACGGACGGACGGACGGACGGAAGGCCAGCGGGGAGGGAGGAGGAGCGATATGGAGGCCGCCGACTACGGGAAGCTCTTCGTCGGCGGCATCTCGTGGGGAGACGACCGAGGACCGCCTCCGCGACTACTTCGGCCGCTTCGGCGAGGTCACCGAGGCCGTCATCATGCGGGACCGAAGCACGGGCCGCGCGCGAGGCTTCGGCTTCATTGTCTTTGCTGACGCCGCCGTCGCCGAGCGCGTCACCATGGACAAGCACATGATCGACGGGCGAATGGTAATCATAATCTCCCTTCCTCTCTCTCGGTCTCGGCGCCGCCCAATTAATTCTGTTCTGCTGCTGTAAACCTTCCGCCTTCTGTTTGTCTGTCTGTCTGTTTGCTGTTTATCCTGTTGATTGAGAGACAGCTGAATTGCCCATTGGCGGCCCATTTTGGTTGGTTCAGGTGGAAGCGAAGAAGGCTGTGCCCAGGGACGACCACAGTATCGTGAGCAAGAGCAACGCCAGCAGCATAGGGTCGCCTGGACCGGGCGAACCCGGAAGATCTTCGTCGGAGGCCTGCCGTCGAACGTCACCGAGGCCGACTTCAGGAGGTACTTTGAGCAGTTTGGTGTCATCACCGACGTGGTTGTCATGTATGACCACAACACGCAGAGGCCGAGGGGGGTTCGGGTTCATCACCTATGATTCGAAGACGCTGTCGACAAGGCCCTGCACAAGAGCTTCCATGAGCTCAATGGTAAGATGGTCGAGGTCAAGAGGGCTGTTCCCAAGGAGCAGTCTCCTGGGCCCGTCGTGCGCCGCCTGTGGGGGTGGGGCAGAACTATGCCATGAACAGGGTCCATAGCTTCTTGAATGGATTCAACCAGGGTTACAACCCGAACCCCATTGGAGGTTATGGCATGAGGGTGGATGGAAGGTATGGCTTGCTTTCAGGTGCAAGGAATGGCTTCTCTTCTTTTGGCCCAGGTTATGGGATGGGTATGAATGTTGAAGGCGGGATGGGCGGAACATTTGGTGCAAGCTCTGGTTTCATCAGCAACTCCAACGGGAGGCAAATGGGCTCCCTACTTCAATGCGAAGTTCCAACAGATTGGGTAGCCCTATTGGGTACCTTGGTCTTAACGATGTTCCGGGATCAATGTTGAGTTCCATGTCTAGGAATGTCTGGGGTAATGGGAGTCTAAACTACCCGAGCAATCCTACAAACATGAGTGCTTTCGCTTCGCCTGGAAATGGGGGTCAAGTCGGTATTACTGGCGACAGTTGGGGAGGCCTCCCTTCTGCTCATGGGATGGGCAGCATTTCAAGCCTTGGGTCAGGGAGCCTTGGTCGTGGGGCTGGAGATAATACCTTTGGTTTGCCTTCTGGCACCTATGGGAGGAGCAACTCAACTGGTACAATCGGTGAGCCTTTTTCTGCATCAGGCAATACATATGAAATAAACAACCCAGATACATATGGGAGCAGCTCTATTTATGGTGGCACAGCCTGGAGGTTCGCATCATCTGAGGTTGACATGCCTTCTTTTGGTCATGATATTGGAAATGTTGATCCAACTATCAAATGAGACATGTCAACAAGTCACATGGCCAACTATCCTGTTAACAACAATCAGCCAAGCAGAGGTCAGTGTTCATTTCATCGTTTTCTCTGAAATTCCGAATTACACATAGATTTTCCTTTCTGTAAAAAGGTACTATGCTGCATAATTGTGTTAACTACTTCAATGGCTGGGGAAAACAAGTGAAGCACATCTCTTCTTTTTGGTTTAGGAAAGCATTGCATTTATTCAATCTGAATACAAGTTTCATGACACTGCCTTTGTTGTGGGTTCCTTCTAATTATAATTCAAGTAACTTGAGTACTGAACCCATAACATATTGGTTGTCTGCTAATTAAAGCTTGAGTTTTGTTTCGTGTCCGCTGACTGAGATAGTGATGTTCTTCCATAATAAAATAAAAAGAGAAATCATAGAGTTTTCATGTCCTGTTCTGCTATGACATTTACAGAACTTGACAATGGATAATCAGTACATTTATAAAACACTTCGTGGACTTGTACTCATATGAACCTGACTTGTGCATCTTCAGAGTTAGATTGTTACTTTGCAGCATAGTGAATTGTCATGCTATTGTTCGATATATTCAAATAGAATATTGATTTTATTTATTTTCTAAGCACCTTCCTTTCTTCAGTTGAGTTTTAACTTATGCTAAGAAGATTAATAGGAGTAGACTGTAGATCTGAATTGTAATCGAACTATATGATGTCACGGGTAACTGTAGATCTGAATTGTAATCGAACTATATATGATGTCACGGGTCTATTGGCCCTTGCATTTAGTGTTGCATTGTTCACTTTAACTGTAGAAGAAGCATTTGGTGAGATTGGGATAGGATATTCAACTGGAAATGGACTTTTAGACAAATGATTATCAAAGTGCTAGGAAATGAACAATCCGACTCCATTCCCGAGCAGGATGCTACCTGCCAGTCACTTCAAAGCAGCCCCTGCAGCTTTGAATGATGATGGACAATTCTAGTATGAACACTGGCATTGTCTCTTGACTCTTTTCAAAACCATCAACATCAATATTTGCCTTGATATAAATCTCGTGCCAAATTCATTCAACATTGTGCTGAGTAAATCAAGGAGATTAGGAAGCAATTTATGTATATGTTTTCAACATTCTTGTCAAACTCTGGATATATTCAACGATATTTGACAAACTGGACTGGAAATTCTTGTGGCTAATTGGTTCCTGCCGACTGCCGAGAGCCAAATTTTGCTGCAATTAGTTTTGCAGGATTGTCCTGTAGCAGAGTGTTCAGTATGCTATTGGAAATGTGTAGTGCTGAGCGATATACCATCATATTTTCTTAACAGCATCATGTATATACGTGAAGGTTGATAATTTATAGCTGAGAGCAAATGATTTTATCCTACTATGATTAACCTTGGGTAACATCATCAATTAATCATTAGGAAATTGAAACGTTTGGGTTTTCTTCAAGGATTGCTCTGTGCTCTTGTTTCCTATGGTATTACATCTTTCACATTTGCTTTCATGCTGTTTGAAGAAGTAAAATAGTCATCAGGAAACTTGACAAAATTGAGATTTGAGATAAGGGAAATGCCTCTGCTTTGGTAGAATCTATCATGGCATAACATGATCTACTTAGCTTTAAACTTTAACCCGGTCTACTTATCTTTAAACTTTCATAACATGGTCTACTTAGATTTAAACTTTCATAACATGGTCACTTGTTGTTAATGTAGTTTAGCATACTGCATACCATATATTTTTATTGCAAATACAGTTAAGTATTAATCTTTCAACTATGGTATGTCTAGAACTTTGTAGGATGTGTTCTTGATTACTGTTTCCTTCTAACCCAGCAGAGCTCTGAATCAAGCAAAACTGTAGCACTTGTCATGCTAATAATTTTATTACACTTATAAATACTTGTAATTAGTTTTACTATGAAAAATTATAAAATATAAAACTAGAGTAGGAGTATGCGAACCAAGTGGAGACCAACCAGTCAACTTTTGCACCAATTTATAGCTGATTTGTGATAGTTTTTACTAGTAGTCTGTCTGGTTACCTGAGCTGAAAGCTTATGTACTTATAGATGTCTATGCATAGCAAGTTAACAACACTATGGAAGCGCTGATTAAAAGAAGCTTAGAGATCAGAGAGGATCTGCTATTCACCATTGTACTAGAAGTCTAAAACACCACAAAACCAACCATTATGCTGTTTTCTGGACATCTGTTCCATTTCTTTCTTTCCGTTGTTTTATACACAATGAAATGGGAAACTTCTTAGTTACTGAATGTCTTATAATGGATGTTTAGTATTTCAAGTTTCTTTTGCTCAAGTTTGAACACGTACCTTAATGACATGGCTAGGATTCCTGGAATAAGAGTCACTTGATCGCTCTTGCCCATCTTTTTGTGAGATTTTTAGTGTGTCGTTTTAATTTCTAAAGTTAAGCATGAGCAGTCCCACCATTGTGGGTTCATTAAATCCATTATTCGAAGTTCTGAATCATATTTCTCTTTTTGCTTGACAACTGTAAAATAAGCAGCATTGTTCTTATATTGTACAATTGAGGCAGTTGTTTGTCTATTCTGTGTACTTGTTCATCAAGATGCAGAAATTGAGGGCAAAGCATCTATTTTTCATACTCTAAAGGTTACCAATACTAATTGAAATATCGAAACAAATGTTTAAACACTTCAGTACATGCTACTTCACATGCACATTCAAACTAGAGCAGAAATTTCAGAAAATTGGCGTTAAAGCTACTATGAATAGCTGATAGCATTCGCGTTTCCTACATCTAATTGATTAGATTTCTGGAGTTCTGTTTTGTTGTTGATTATGTTTAATAGAACTTATAGACATATTTCAAAAGCAAAATATCAATCAGTTGCAATTTAAAATGGGAATTTTGCTGTCGGTAGCTATTATTATACCTGGCTAAAACTGAACTGAAAACAGAATCAAATTTGAATGATACGTAAGGAAGCTTGATGCTAGATGATCTTTATTTCTCTTGGAGAGATGATATTACTAGTTGGTTCACTGAGACAAGTCATCTTTCTCAACTAGTGTTCTAGAGATGTCAGATATAGATTCTATTTAGGATGGGCAGTCCTTTTTTCATGAATAAATCATTTGGCCAGCACAAATTCATTATGGTGTAACGTGAAATGAGAATTTTGCTGTAGTTGTTATCATACTTGGCCAAAATTGACCAGAAGAGTTGACAGCATACTGCTGGAACATTTTTTTTTTTTATCGAGAAAGATTATCGATGATGTGGTGTTAGTGGATGAGAGTAGAGCAGGGGTAAATAGGAAGTTGGAGCTGTGGAGGCACACGCTAGAGTCGAAAGGGTTTAGATTGAGTAGGACCAAGACCGAGTATATGATGTGCGACTTTAGCCCGACTAGGCACGAGGATGAGGATGTCACCCTGGATGGACAAGTAGTGGCCAAGAAGGATACTTTTCGGTATTTAGGATCTATGCTACGTAAGGATGGCGACATTGATGAAGATATTAGACATAGAATCGCAGCAGGTTGGCTAAAAGTGGCGTCAAGCTTCCGCATCCTATGTGACAAGAGGGTACCACGAAGCTAAAAGGGAAGTTCTATAGGGGCGATTCGCCCGGGCGATCTTTGTATGGTGTGAATGTTGGCCTACAAAAAGGCGACATGTCCAACAGCTAAGTGTGACCGAGATGCGTATGTTGCGTTGGTTTTGCGGGCATACTAGAAGGGATAGAGTTCGGAATGAAGATATTCGGGATAGGGTCGGGGGTGGCTCCTATCGAGGAGAAATTGATTCAACATCGGTTGAGATGGTTTGACATGTTCAACGGAGGCCTCCCGAGGCGCCGGTGCGTAGTGGAGTTCTAGAGCGGGTAGATAATGTAAAAAGAGAGGTAGAGGTCGACCTAGACCGACTTGGGGACGAGGCGGTTAAGCGAGACCTTAAGGAGTGGAATATCTCCAAGGATTTAGCTTTGGGCGGGGGCGCTTGGAGGCTAGCTATTAACGTGCCTGAACCATGACTTTGTTTCTTTTTCTATCTACCCTATCTTTATCCTTCTGTCTTGTGCCTTTTAACGTTCTTTTTGTACTGTTTCATATGGGTTTCATCTCTAGCCTACCCCAACTAGCTTGGGACTAAAGGCTATGTTGTTGTTGTTGTTGTTGTTGTTGAGAAAGATTATCTGAGTAGTATGTCCCTGAGAATTGAGTCATCTGAGCAGCTAGTGTTCTAGAAATGTATGCTGTAGATTTTAAATTGGACGAGCAGAATCTTCATGCATGGATCATCTGACCAGTGTCAATTTCATTATGGTGTAAGAAAGGCCTAATTTTAACGCAAGCAGTCCATCCTGGACATTAACTTTTCCTATGTACTACCCTTTTTTTGTCTGGTATCGGATACTGAACTGTATATATGATTGTTTGTTTCTTTATTTTTATAAAATGAATTTAGTTTGTTTGTTACATAATTTGAGATCAAATCAAAATTCAAGTTCTAACAATGATATAATGGCTCCTTTTGCAGGTATCACTTCCTAGGAGAGTATTACCATATTCCATATATGACTTGGGGTAGATGAAGCACCCATTCAGTCAGGCATCCAGTCCAGGTGCATGAGTGTGAATCGGTGATTGTCAGATTAATATACAGGTTAGTTTTGTCTAGCTAACCAGCGGTGTGGTTTGCGAACACCAACATGCTAGAGGTGGAGCTGCTAGAGGAGGGGAGCGGATACAGAAACATTTTGTGAATGTCCTTTTTTTTTTTTTTGGGTCATGTTTTAGTTTTGATTCGTACGCGTGGTGAGGCCTTTTGGTTTTTGAATGAGATGTAGTAATTATTGCGGCACATATTTAGAAGTCATGTTCCAACATAAGCTGGAAAAAATGTCTGTATACGGATGATCATGTATACCAACCAAAGGGATGCTGTATTATACATTAGCCTGTGTGTTTTTTGATCCGTTTTTAACCATTTGTTTTTCACGCTGGAGATTTTGCTGACTTGATCATGAGTTATGCATGCAGTGGTGTTTGATCTTTTTTTGTTGGCTGTACATAACTGGATCCTATTATTTGGCATATGTACGTTATTTGTTGTTAAAAGGCATTCCTGTGAAGTTACACTGAGGTTAAATTCAGCTTCTCATCCAGTTACCGTATTTCACAAAACATATGGGCATGTCCTTGTTTTGCTGCTCCTGCTGCTTGAAAACGAACTTTTGCTCCATCCTCCATGTGGATGTCGACATTGTTGGTGGCATCAGTATGTCTTGAGGGCGTGAGCAAATTTCTGCGGCTGAAACGGAGACTAGGCACGGCCGCCGGATCCAAACAATTTTGCTTACAATGGCCAATAGTGCTTTTATGTGATAGAGTAGCCGGAGCCGGGGCACTGGAGAAGGCCTTCAGAGGCCAAGGAAGAGAAGTTGCGGTCTTGCTTGATCTTGTGTACCTTGCTGAGTATGATTTACTTTTCACGTCGTTTTGAGTTTATGGCATATTTTACATGTGTATAATGTGTCTCCGAAAACCGAAATTGAGGGGTTCCCAGCCTGCTTTTCCAATCCCATGTTCTAGTGACCTTTGTCAAGTAATACGTTCTTCATGGACTCTGGCTCGCAAATGCCCTCGGTTGAGCACTAATCAGTTTACGTGCAGTGTGACTTTTGCCATGTTTTATCAGTTTGAATGGAGGACATACGTGGACGGCATGATCCTCTGAACGAAGTACAACACGAGCTTGTCGTGATCCACTACTAGCCTTTTCAGAGGATTGCCCTCTAGCATCTGCTGTTGGCAGCTGCCAGGCCGCCGGACGAGGATAGGATAAAGCACTGCTTTCTCCCAGGCTCAGACTACCTGCAGTCACGTTCCTCTATTTACTTACTCTATACATCCTACCATCAAGATTCCTTCATTTATAATTTCTCCGCACTCATCTCTCCTTTATATCTACTCTATACCAACCACCATTAGTAGGACCCACTTAAAATTTTATCTAAATATATCCATGTGAGATTTAGTTTTGAAGGATTTATTGAAACAAATTTAATGGTGCAATCAGATTTTAATTTTGCTTTTTATTTTGTAAGTTATAGCATATTTTAGTCAGTTAAAACTGTGGGGCCCGCGGCGTGGGCCACTTTCCTGTCAGCTCTCTCTCTCACCGTGCGCTCTGTCCAGTAAACTTCCGTACGCACGGGGCAGACAACGGAAGTCTGGCCATCCCGGGACGGTAGCGTGTCGATGCAGTACGCCGCTGCAGGTATTTTTACGTCAAAGGGCTACTGGAGGAGACACTTGCGTACCCAGTGCAGATGGTCTCAGGAGGTCAGAACGCTTTCTGGTCTTTTGTCCCAGGCCACCTGCTGCCAGCAAAGTCATAGTGAAACAGTTGACAAGTACATGGTGATTGTCCAGAGACAAAATCAAGGCCAATGCTTATAGGTTCTCATACAAAAATTCAGAATCAGAATGATGTAGATTTTACAGACAAACCCACACTGGACACCTCATGCAGAAAGTTTGGTGAAATAAATTATTTTTAAAATATACGATCTTGATAGAAAATCATAAAAATAGCATCCAGGTTTGCATGCTAATAAGGGTCTCTCTTTGTCATGGCTTGTGGGGCCTTAGCTCTAGTAATAACATAGGCCTAACAATCTAGAGTTAGTGAAGCCTGATCTCAGTTTACAAACCCGGCCTCCATAGTAATGCTTTTTATGGCGAGAGAGAAAATTAGCTCGGGTTACTATGGTACCCTTAACAACAGGGATCAAAACCTCTAAAAACTATACCAAGTAGACCCAAAGTATATAATATATAATAAGAAATGTTTAAAGTTGTTTGTTGGTACGATACGGAGTTCGCTCAAGGTTTTTAGGTGGTGGAGAACATACCTTTAAAGCACTAGTGCCCACTACGAAGCACGTTTCCTTCTTCCATCATCCCCTGCAAAACTACGGCTGAGGCTACACCTATTGGGGACATGCTATAACACCGAATATGGGTGATTGGGGTGCCTCAACCACACCAACTCATATTTATGATTGTGACTTGCAATAGCACCACACCGTTGCTGTCAGTCCCCTTCTCCCCCTCTCTTGAAATCTCTCCGAATGTTCAAAATCTCTCCTAGTCTCCTTTATTGATTGGTCTCCTTTGCCACAATGGTGTGCATGGTAGCCGACCAACAATTAAGGCAGCTGCAACACAAGAAAACCGTACTAGTGGCCTCACAAAAAAGTACTATTCGAGGGCTGCCGCCAACGCTATTAATTCTACAAGGGAGGCATACTGCCATCTTTTTTTACCCTTGATGGTCCCTACCACCATTGGCGGAGGCAGGATACTATGACAGGGTATTCAAAAAATAATTTTCTCCAAAACAACAAGGGCCTATAACACTGGTCGAACTAAATATTTTAGTAGTCACAGAAAAACTAAATATTTTAGTATACACAATACAATATTCTTTGTGACACAAAAAAACATGGGTATTCAATGGAATACCTAAGAATACCCCCCCGCGCCCATGCCTACCACTACTCTAGTCCCCTAGACCCATACATTTTTAGAGCATCAACAATGTGGAGCACCAGGGTCGGTTCGATCGTGGGCTCCACAAACGACATGACGCGTCCTGCTTTCAGCTCCATAATGTGTAGAACCGTGTACCTGGATCTTTATATGGGACCTGCACAACAAAAAATATATAATTTCCTCATCCACCTCTTTCCCCGTCTCCCACCTCTCGACTTATCCATGCAACCAGGCTCAGGAGCAAAGGGAATGGAGGACAGGAGAATAAGCCTCAAATTGTCGGGAACGACGATGACTTTAGCGGTGAGCTCTCCGACATCATAGAGAGCGGTAGTGGCGGCATGATTGAGAGGCTGCCGACGCGCTCATGGTGGAGGTGCTAGGCCGTCTCGACCAGGGCGAGAAGAAGCCTTGGCAGGATTCTCACCGGGAATGGCGCTGTCTGTAGCCTCCTCAACGACTCCGCTGCCCATTAGCTCCTCGGCCGCGAGCTCATCCTCCGCCCGGATCTAGGACTTCGACCGGGGCTCCGTCTATGGCTGACGGCGAGTAGCTTGCCAGCGGCGATGGTGGCCGGCGGGGCCACGACCCCACAACAACGACGTGGATCCAACCTTCCTCTCTCTCCCAACGACAAGCTCTTCCTCCATGCCTCCGTCCATGGCCGACGACGAAGCTCAACGTTGTGGCGGGAGCACCCACAACAAGAAAGAGATCGAAGAACAATGAAGAAAGAGAAGGACCGGTTCGATACAAGGGAGCAGGTCCTCCATGGAGTCTAGCTCGCTGTGTATGGGAGCGGGTTCGATGTTTGCCTTTACTGCATCGAATCGTCTTCAAATCAAACTCTGCTGATGCTCTTAGTTCTAATATGTTTTTCTTCTCTCTACAATAGTCCAAGCAATTGACTGCCTCATTACCACAACGTTGTTCCTATTACACTCTCCCACTCTACAAGGCCACAATTTGGCGTGGCATGAAGCTTTGGTGTGGATGTGGACATTGGGGCAACGGCAGCCAGTGGTCCCACACCCTGACAGGCACCTTTTCATCTGCACATATCCACCACCCGGGACCTGGCACAGGCACGCCACAGTCCACCGTCCACAGCAGAGCAGCCCACATGCCGCCGCACCTGAGGCTGAGGGCCATGAGGAATCCGGCGCCGTTCTCGCCGAGGCTGCTGGAGCAGTTCGGCGGCCTGTGGTCGTCGCTCGCCGGCGTGATGCTCGTGTGGAGCATGCTGCGCCCGTACCTCCCGCGCCAGCTGCTGGATCGCTTCGCCGGGCGCTTCCTCCGGCGCCACGCGCGCTGGCTCCTGGGGCTCGCCGACCCCTACCTCACCGTCACCGTCGCCGAGCACGACGGCGAGCGGCTCAAGCGCGGGGACGTCTACGAGCGCGCCACCGCGTACCTCAGCCACCGGTGCGCGCGCCGGGCGCGGGCGCTCCGCGCCGAGCCCGCGCGCAACGCCGACCGCTTCGTGCTCACCCTCGGCGACAACGAGGAGGTCACCGATGAGTTCCAAGGCGCCACCGTGTGGTGGCACTCCGTGCCGTCGTACCGCGGCGGCGGCGGAACCGTCCCGGAATACGACGGCCGCACGTACCGCCTCGTGTTCCACCGGCGCCATCGCGACCTCGTCGTCGAATCCTACCTCCCCACGTCAGCCGCGAGGGCCGAGCCATCATGGCCGCCAAACGCCGCCGGAAGCTCTTCACCAACTGCGGCGACAGGTTGGCCGAGACCGGGACCTTCTTGTTGTTGCCCTCTTGCATTGTTGACCCCTGCGCCGCCGTGTTCTCTTCTTGTTGGCAACAACAGGTACGGCAACTGGAGGCACGTGGTGTTCGAGCACCCGTCGACGTTCGACACGCTGGCCATGGACCCGGCCAAGAAGCAACAGATTATGGACGACCTCGACGCGTTCCGGAACGGCAAGGACTACTACGCGCGCATCGGCAGGCGTGGCGTGGAAGCGCGGCTACCTGCTGTACGGCCCGCCGGGCACGGGCAAGTCCACCATGGTCGCCGCCATGGCCAACTACCTCGACTACAACATCTACGACATCGAGCTCACGTCCGTGTCCACCAACACGGACCTCCGGCGCATGTTCATCGACACCAAGGGCAAATCCATCATCGTCATCGAGGACATCGACTGCTCCCTCGACCTGACCGGCAAGCGCAGCAGCAAGAAGAAGCCGAAGGCGGCGCCGGTGCCGGGTCCCGCCCCCGACGACGACGTGACGGGCGAGCAGGCTTCACCTTCACCCCACGACGCGACCGCGACGGCGAATGCCAGCAAGGTGACGCTCTCCGGCCTTCTCAACTTCATCGACGGCCTCTGGTCGGCGTGTGGCGGCGAGCGCATCATCGTGTTCACGACGAACCACGTGGAGCGCCTGGACCCGGCGCTGATCCGGCGCGGCCGCATGGACAAGCACATCGAGATGTCCTACTGCTGCTTCGAGGCCTTCAAGGTCCTGGCCAGGAACTACCTCGCCATCGACGCCCACCCTCTGTTCGACGACGTCAGGGCGCTGCTGCAGGAGGTCAACATCACCCCCGCCGACGTCGCGGAGCTCCTGACGCCCAAGTGCGCCGACGACGACGAGCACTCGTGCCTGGCAGGCCTCGTGACGGCGCTTCAGAATGCCAAGAAGGCCACCACTGCCCAGGCCGGTGGCGCCAGTTGCAGCAGCATCCACGACGAGGTGGAGGTAGTGGAGGATGAGTAGATCAAGCTGATCCAAGATTAGGCCTTTGACAACAATGTCGTTTATTTTACTGCATCTCGTTGTGTTCGTAGCTGCAATCCTTGTGGCCTTATGGGACCTGCATTTCTAATGTACTGTAGTGATCTGTGACTTCATGTTCATCTTCAGACATGAATTAACCTAGTTTGATTATCCTTGTTTGGTGGTAAATCTGGGCTTAGAAACACTCATTTGGTGTTTTGGTCATGTTTGTGCTTCTCTATGGATGGAATCATGGATTATTTGGCTGACATGGGCTGACTAGCGGTTCCGAAGTTGCTTTAGGCTCAGCAGTGAGACCTGATTGAACTCTAACCAAACCCCCCCTGGGTTCACTGCTGTTCTTCATCTGAATCCCTAGTGCTTCGTAACAGTAGTTCTCGTGGCTTCGCAGTTCGCAGTCGCACGCACCTCCCATGGATGGGCATAAGTTCAGGTTCAGGCACTGTGCTTTCTCCCCGGTTCAGAGGACTTTTTGTGCAGCTGCCCGCTGTCATGACATTACACGGTCACAGCCGTGTGGCACTGGGCACACAGGCTAGTAGCCCTCTCTTTTAATAGAGTTGTAGGCTTAGACAAATGTCCACCCCTGAGACAAACACTATAAGATGTTCGTATTAGGATGTCCACATATGTAATCAGAGGTAAGTACTTGTTGGCGCTTAGTTAGGTCCGGTGTCTAGAGAATGTCCACCCGGACCTTGTGCCTCCAACGATGATAAGCACGATACACAAGGCATGTTGCCTAGCCTCACTGGAGCCAACAGATGGACCCCAACCACCCACCCGACCGTTGTTCGATATTTCACGGCGACGGCGTCGCCGCCGCCCGCCCGCCGATCTCCACACCAGCAGCCTCCCCGTCCCCTCCAAGCACAGATCCGAGCTCGCCTCCCTCCCGATCTATCCTTCCATGGGGGTTGTGGAGGTCCTCCTTAGGGCGTCCCTCGGGCGCGCCCTACAAACTGGAGTGTGCCACTTCTTTGGAGTCGACGCCGCCGCCGTCAGGCCTCCTGAATCGACCGCCCGCTCGTCGTATGCCCCTTCCCCGTGGTGGCGCATCGAGGGCCGCGAGTCCGACCTTATGGGGCCACGCGTGATCATCCCCGGGCGGCCGGTTCATGCGCCTGCCCGCCTGGGAAGTGTGTCGCCGCCGCGCCACCGAGGACGCCGACGCCGGGGAAGCCGACGGGCTCAAGACACGGCGTCGGTTCACCCACGCCGTACCCGTCCTTGACTTCGTCGCGCCCGCCATCGCCATGGACGACTAGGGCGGTTGACGGCGCCGATGATGAGGACACCGTGCCTCCTTCCCCGACGCCCCCGTCCACCACTGTGTCGCCACCATCATTCAACCGGGAAAACCGAATCGATCTCTCTCACCCCACGCGGCGCCCTTCCATCCGGGCGGGTGCTCCGTGGGCCGCCAAGGCGCGGCGTGGCGGGCTGATTCTACTGGGAGCTCCGACGACGAGTCCGAGCCCGTTCCTACTGCCGCCGCCGGTCGTACCGAGGTTTCGCTTGGCTTGCCGGGCGCGTCGCATCCGGCCGCCGCCAAGGCAAAGGTACCCCGGAAGCTGCTGGGGTTTTGCGCCGTCTGCCGACGGGCGGCGTCCTAAAACAAGCACCCGGAGCGTGGGGCCGTGCATCGCCGCCTTGGTCCGCAACACCGCGAGGGTCCCCGTGGTTTCAACGCTTCGCCGGGACCGAGAGTCGACGCTGACGGTTTCCGGACCGCCATGAGTCGACGCCACCGTCGGCGGCCACAAACGGAACCTGCCGCCGCCCCGGCCGGCACGGGACTTGGCCTCGTTGTTTGACAGGCCAGGATCGCGGCCACGCCGCCGCCCGGCAAAAGCCGCTGCTGATGCTTCTGTTGCCTTCGGACCGCCATCAAGCGAAGGAGTGCAAGCGTTTCCGCAAGCCAAAGCAATCCCACCGCCCCCGTTGGACATGCGCCCGTCCGCGACGACAAGCAAATTGGTGGCGAAGTCCTCGCCGCTAAATTCCCGGAGCCAACCTCTGCCCCGGTTGCGCCGACGTGAAGGTTTACGGCGCTGCGCCCTCGGGGGACCGGCCTCTCGAGCCCACTAGTTTGGCTTCGATTGGTGGTCCGAGATTTGTGTGCGTATAGAGCTGGTTGGGCTAGTTCGTCAGTGTCCCATATAGCGCCGCAGAACTACTTGTCCCCGATGGTATGTCGACCTTGTCCGTGGGGGCGTTTGTCGTTGGTGCCCCCTGTACCGCTGGAGGCTGAGGGCTGCATCCCGATACAGACACCGTTTGTGGAAGAGTTGGAAGATGGGGAGATTGCAAAGGATCGAACCTTCGCAACAAATGGCGCCGCATGAGCATGAGCTACGCTCCCGACCCCGGTCGAGGTGGGCGCCTCCGATGTTGAGGTGGGAGAAGGAGGCGGTTCTGTGCTCATGGCAAATGCTGTGAGCCCGATGCCCGTTCCGTTGGCCGAGGAGTTCGTGGCTGATCCAATCCTTGTTGGAGCGATTGGTCTGTCTGTTGATGGGCTGGCACCAAGCCAGGCTGGAGGCACCGACGACGAGCAGTCCCAGGTCACGGTCGACGAGTTCATCAGCAGGTTCAAGGCTCCGTTGCCAGAGCCTCTTCTTTCTACGCCAAAGCTCAGGGTGACGCGGCTAGCCCGTGGTAGACACCTTGATGACGAGGAACTAGTGCCAAAGAGGAGTGCGAGGCTCGCGGCCAAGAGCAAGTTCAGGGAGCCTAAGCCAGAAGCACAAGCACGGAAGGTACTGATGAACAAGCTCGGCCTACAGGTTCAGACTCAGGAGCCGGACACGGCTTCCTTCGATGAGTTCCACACTGCCTTCGCACTGCCGCTGTCGCCGTCGACAAGAAACGCCATGGAGACCTACTATCTCGCCAATGGGCGCGGGCGCGGCGCTGGAGGCGCGGAGACGAGTGTTTAGGTTTCGTTGCTCTTTGGTCGCAACATCCCTTTTATATGTAATATGTTTTTGTGAATCCAGTAGTTAGGTGGTGTGTCGTTGAGGGATGGCTACTCGCCGGCGCCTCAAAAACTTCTATCGTGTAGGTCTTATGACCATTTCTGTCCTCTTAATGAAATACAGGCATATATGCCTGCTCGCGAAAAAAAGTGTGTGAAATGCAAAGACAAGTTGACGGAGGGAGTAGACTGGGAAGTGTGAAATGCAAGACACGGCGTCAAGAGTCATCAATGTACCGTCCACGCAACACCGACGAAGAATGAGAAGTATAGGTGTGTTTGTTTGACGTTTGGATAGGTGACAATTCAATCGGCCATGTCCCTTTATTTTATAGGGGGTAAGGATGGTCTGGACCTGTTGGGAAACCAATGTGGTACTATTGTTATGTCAGTTATAGAGTTATTTTTTTTTTTGAGATTGGGCTAAAACTTTCGTGGGCCAATTTAAATTTGCATGGCCCAATTTGAGTGTCGAAAGTATTCAAAGGGGCCGTCCTTAAAATTTGATTAAAAAAGATGCAAATATCTTTTAGAGGCACGTCTGTAAAAATTAGTTTAAAAAAATAAAACACTCCATTTGAATTTAGATGAAGACAAATTTTAGAGATCCAAATATGTGTTTTAAGTTCTTAGTTTATGAAATCAAAATTTTAAATTTCCAAATAATCTCAAATAATTCACATGGTTAATATCAAAGTTGCAATGGCTGATCTGATCTATATATTTGTTGTTGATAGTTTTTTTATTTGAAGTTATTAAATTCTTAAGTTATTATTTTAAAATTCACATATTTATATTCATATTTTTAAATTTTTTAAACAATCTCGTATGGAGTTGTAGTGATATAAAGGTTTGTAGTTGGAGCTTTTTCCATTTGAGTTTATTTAGTAGACAAAATACTCAAAACAAGATTATAAAATGTTGATATAAAAGGCAGCATCTGGATTTGGGTGAGAAGCATCTATTTCTTGGTTTTGGTTTTCTACAAGTGTTGAATCAGTAACATGGGCATCTCTACAAAACGAGCAAAATTCACAAAAAGTACAAAACCAGAGGACATCTCGAAGCCGCAGTAGGACATCTCGATGTGCATGTCCATCCTGCCACGCCGGATCAGCGCCGGGTCCAGCTTGTCGATGTGGTTGGTGGTGAACACGACGACACGCTCTTCGCCGCACGCCGACCAGAGGCCGTCGATGAAGTTGAGCAGGCCCGATAGCGTCACGGCGTTTCGGTCGTCGCCAGGCCTCTGCGGCGGCACGGGCGGCGGGTTGCTGGCCATGGCTCGGCCGTGAGGTCGAGGAGCAGTCGATGTCCTTGATGACGATGATGGACTTCCCCTTGGTCTTGATGAAGAGCTTGCGGAGGTTGTTGTTACCCTGTCGTAGTGTCGTAGATGTCGTAGCTGAGGTAGTTGGCCATGGGCGCGATCATGGTGGACTTGCCCGTGCCCGGCGGCCCGTAGAGCAGGTATCCTCTCTTGCATGCCTTGCCGATCTGGCGGTAGTAGTTCTTGTTGCTGCTGAAGTCGTCGAGGTCATCCATGATCTCCCGCTTCTTCGCTGGGGGGATTGCCAGGGAGGGTCGCAAAGGTGGTCGGGTGATCAAAGTCAATGTACCTCCATACCTTCGAAGAACTGCAACTTCAGACTGTAAACAACTGTGTTACAAATCCATAGGTATACAAGGAAATCAGAGGAGGATCAGATTACTTACTAATCGATGCCTTTTCTTCTTGGTGTAAAGCCTCCGGCGACAGTTCTGGAACATGACGTCGCGGCCGCTCCAGCGGACATGCGGGAGGTACTCGTCGACGACGAGCTCCCGGTGGCACTGGTAGAATGTGAGGTGGAGGCAGTATTGATTGTCGCTGTTGCCCTGCTTGCCAGGTGGCACCGACGCCCACTGCAAGGTGGCGCCTCGGAACTCGTCGTCGAGCTCGTGCCCCTGGTGGAGGCAGAGCATGAAGTCGTCGCCTCGGCGGTGCCGTTAGTGTGGAGCTTGCGTGTGTCGTACGTGACGGCCATGCTGGAGGAAATGTTGATGCTGACGAGCGGGTCCAAAAACGGCAGCATCCGGCGGACGCGGTGCATGGTCAAAGTACATCTTAGTTAGTCGGCTCAGCACGCACGTCGCGACCAACGGCGCCAAGAGGAGCCACGACGACGAGCCAAAGTTGGCGCTTCACCTTCGTCATCGTCTTGTCGTTCTCTCGCTGAGATGAGCCGAAGGCCTTGCCCGACTCACGCCGACACGTCATGCTGAAAGAGAAATTGTTACAACATGCGTCGTCAAGGGACACATTTTGTTTTTATCCCGTCGTCGTAATTTTTTTTCTTGATAACGCCTAGGCGCATAGTTGATTAAGTAGAATAGAGTTTCAAAGACAAAACGGACGAGAGATGGTAGCCGCAAGATTACCGAACCTCAGAACGTAGAAATACAAGAGGCTGTGATTACATAAAGCCAATTAACGACAAGAGGGTAGCATGCAGTCTTGCTCATGCCATCTCATCGCCCAGCCCGACCGTGTTCAGGTTTAAGGTCGCTGGGTTAAACTTCCCATTGAGTAGGACATCGAGAATATTTAGCTTCCCCGAAGGACATGTCCCCACGGAACGCCCGCATGAACCGGGCCTCGATCTCATGAAAGGTACTAAATGGCTAGAGGGGGTTGAATAGCCTAATAAATATTTCTACAACAACACTAAGACAAGATGATTAGACAATAAGACGGCGTAGCTTAATTTAGCTTAAGCTACAACTAGCTATGCAAGCCACCTAACAATTATAGCAATTCTATTATCTCTAATTACACACCAAAGCTATGTCACTAAGTTACTCCTAGGTGAACAAGATACACTAACTAATTCTATCACTGGGATCGAGCTAGACAAACGAGAGAAAACTAAGCAAGATAAACTAAGTAAAGCAGAGATGAGCTAGAATACAATACCACCGAGTAGAGAAGGGGTTGAAGCCAATCACCGATGTCAATAAGAAATCTCCAACGAGCAAATAACACTTGACACGATGATTTTTCCCGAGGTTCACGTGCTTGCTGGCACGCTAGTCCCCGTTGTGGCGATGCACCCACTTGATGATTCGCAAGCAAATAGCTGGTGCCAAATCCCTCGGAGGGAGCCCGTAAGAATCACTCACAAGATGGGAATCCACAAGCCATGAGCAATCTACTAACGATGCCTTTCGCGAATCTCTCGCGGGGAAAGCTCAAGACCCCTCACAAATCCACCGGTGTGGCCTCAAACAATCACCGATCGAGCTCAACACCACCACCAACTCCAAGCCGCTAGGGGACCGAGTAAATTCCCAAATGTAAAACAAGAATCCCATAGCTCCTCCGAAGAACAAGTGCCTCTAGATGCAATGATCAAGAAATATGCACTTGAATCTCACTCAATCTCACCAATGATTCACAATCAAGCAAGGGAGAGAGTGGAGGAGAGTTTTCACAGCACAAGAGGATGTTAGAATCATCAAATGTGCAAGAGAGGTCCCAATGGACCAGCGACACCCCTATTTATAAGCCCCTCAAAGAGATAGAGCTGTTGGGGGTCGAGACAAGCTTTTTCGTGAGCCAAAGACATCCCCGCCTCGTGGGGATCCTCGATCGCGCCCGGCGCAAAACATCTGGAAACCGCCGCCGGCCCGACGGACAACCCGCTTTGTGAGGCTCTCGATCGCGACCGCGCAGACGGACGTGCCGGGCCGCGGGCGCCCGACACCACGCATGCACACGCTGCCAGACGACCGCCAAGACGCGCCGGATGTCTGGGGTCGAAACCCTAGCATCCGATCGCGCACCCCCGGCAGCCGCTCGGCTCGGCGCGACGATCTCGGGGCCGAGCCACGCCACCATGCGCGGACGCACACCGGGCGTCCGACGCTCCACCTTCGCCGTCCGACGCTTTAGTAAAATATCGATTTACAACCCATCGTCAACGCGAACTTCTCCATCATGCTACCCAACAAGTATACCAACTTGCGCACGAGGGTTAGCAAGATTTATCCGACAAATTGCATCCGGCGCAATAGAAAATAGGCATCTAATTTTCTCAAAAGCTCGACGGAGGATGAGCGGTACCCAAACCCAACTCAACCCCCGCAAACCACCACCGCCTTTGCAAATGTGCCAAGCACCACCAAGTGTACATCTCCATGTGCATGTGTGTTAGCAATTTCACAATCAATTTCAAAGGCTAAGTTAGTGCGCTAGATTCTAATGCATATGCAAGTCATAATGAATCTATAGGCAATTCAAATTCGGATTAGCCGTGGAATTCCCCTATTGATAGTCGGCTATCTATCCAAAATGTGATCACATTCTCTATAGTGTCTTGATCACCAAAAGTCAAAGACATATCAAGTATACCTTTTCCTTGATCGCCGGGTCTTTGCTTTTCCAACGAGCGAGCTTGATGATCCATCATGTCCATCACCATAGTCCATGTTCATGATCATGTAGCTCCACATCATCCATGCTATCCTATGTCATAAGCACACTTAGAGTAGAGGATTAGCATAAAGAGGTTGCATCAATGGCCAAAACCAAACATGAGATTTCACCACGATCAGGAACGCCCTCATGCACCTACATTCCCAGCTTCTTGTCCCCTCATCGTAATTTTTGTAGCCTCTAGGCCTTGAAATGCACTCCATTCATCTATGTTTACGTAAAAGCAATTAACATAACTGTTTATGTTGGTAAACACCCCCCAAATATTGTGTTTTGGGCCCAATTGAATAGATTAGGGGTCCAACATGTAGAGATTAGGCTATTTTGTAAGCCCTCAATGGCACTTATGTAAATATTAATATTTTCTAAGGGCAATAAAGAGTATGGCCCCTCCCACTTTCCCCTATAAATGGGGAAGAGGGGGATTGAATGCTCATTTCCGTTGACCCATGCTTTCCATGTTTGTTTGGTCGATGTATGTTCGGGTTCCCTTCCTTTCAAAGAACCAAGTCCCTTCCCTAGGTTCGGTTCGGTTCCCTTCCTTTCGGCAAACTGTGGTACTAAGGTTTAGGCTCGAAACAACACATAACTAAAAAGAAATTCATTGCTTATAGCTTCTTTAAGGAGAACTTAAAATAAGTAAATAGCATTTTTCTATTTGTAACATTCCACATCATAACTTCATCCTTGTCAATGGAAACCGAAGTTTTAAATGTAAGTCATCCTTGTCACCTGGAAACCTTGCCACCCGATTTCCTCCTTTTCCTTCTCTTTTCCCCTTCAGGGCTGCCTTCTTGAGGTCATCGATCAAGTGCCCAAGGCAAGCGCCCACCCCCACGGTCGAAAAATCATCGGGCACTCAACAACATCGGGCCGGTGTTATCTCCACCCCCCGCAACAGCTCCTTGACAAGTATTTCAAACATGGGGTGTGCCTCCGCACCATTGTAGTTCTTGGTCAGCATCATGAAGGCCTCTAAATAGTAGTACGTCAACTCATTATGCATGGCCATTCATCCCTACCAGATCAGCGCCAGCTCAAGCTTATCCAGGAAGTTGGTTGTGAATATGTTGCTCTGTTCACCATAGTGTGCTGAACAAAGTCACTTCGTTGTCGTTATCATGCTCCTCCCTGCCTCCCATTATGTCCACCTGTCCAGTCAGGTCAACGGAGCAATCAACGTCCTCGATGATGATGATAAACTTGCTACCGCCCTCGATGAAGAGATTACGGAGATCATAGTTGTTGTGGACCCTTACGAGCTCAATCTCATAGATGTCATAATAGAGGTAGTTGGTTATGGCAGCGATCAAGGTGGATTTATCCGTGCCTGGTGGACCATAAAGGAGGTAGCCACGCTTCTATGCCTTGCCAATGCGGCGGTAGTAGTCCTCGTTGTTGCAAAAGTCGTCAAGGTCATCCACGATCCGCTGCTTCTTACTAGGGTGCATGGCAAGGATGTCAAAGGTGATAGGATGGTCAAAGTCAATATAGCTCACCTCATCCCAACTAGAATTGTTTGTTACAGAAAATGACATATCAATTAGCTCCCATCAATCGAGGTGGAGTAGTTTGGTTTACTTTTGTAATGAGAGGATGTAATTTGCTTTAGTATCAATGGAATTTTTCCTTATCGCAAAAAAAAAGTTCTCAATCCTTTCTACCGCTAGAAGATCCTCTTTTACATCTATCAGGTCAAGCTAGTGTCATATAGTGGATGATCAAGATTTGGCTTTTAATTTGATAACATTGTCGATCTTTTGGCTCTTGTTGCTTTAGCAGTGGTACTTTGTAGCTGCAGCAACACAATCATGTTGGAGTTGCATTTCTAATGTCGTGTTTTAATAATGAGCTGAGTTTCTTCAACTTCAGACTTGAATTAAACTAGCAGCCTTGTTTGTTGGTATATACATATATCATCGGTTTCAGCAAAACATGGCGATCTCATGCTCGCTTGATGAAACCATGGCAACAGCACGCCATTTGGAATTTTTACTGTGCTTTTGTTGCAGAACTTTAGTGTGGGAGATCCGAGAGGCAATTGATGGACCTACTCTTTGATAACAATGTCGTTTGTTTAACTGCGTCGTGTTGTCTTGGTACCTACGCTCTGTTTGGTTCAAAGGACCTAAAATTTAACTAGGTAAATCAGCTGCTAAAGTTTAATTAGTTGGGCCTGTTTGGTTTGGTGTAGCCAGAGTGTTTGGATCAAATGGACTAAAAGGTGTGGCAGCATGGACTTTAGTCCAGTTTAACTCCCCTTGGTTGCAAAACTTTAGGTCCTCCTTGAACTCTCATTTAGTCCATTTGTTTGGTAAAAAATTGGACTAAAGTTTAGCTGCCCAAACCAAACCCCAAACGTTATATGGCGCGCGTGCTCCACTTCTTTTGCTGGCGCACGGGACGCGTGGCAGCGAGCGGATGCATGCGCGTAGGAGCAGGAGCGGACGCATGCGCGTAGGGAGCAGGCACGCGCGCGGACGCCGGGTTCTGGGTGGGTCCCGCGTCCTTTTTTCTTTCGTTTCTCTTTAAAATGTAATAACTTTTCGATCAAGCATCTGTTTTCAATTCCGTTTACACCATCGTGTTTATTATAACGAGATCTATAAAACTAGATCCATGTTGGATATATTTTGATATAATTTTCATGATGACAAAGATTTACATTTAAAGTAAAAAGTTTTACATCTAAGAGTACAAAGTTTTTATTATTGGAGTAAAAGTTTTAAATTTTGGAGTGTAAAGTTTTGTTGAGATTAGAGTTGATGGCGTTTTGCCGAGATTAGGTTAACGCCGTATCTTTGAGATTACGGTTTATGGTGTTTGTGAGATTAGGGTTCATGGCTTTTGTTGATATTAGAGTTCATGGTGTTTGATGAGATTAGGGTTTCTGGCGTTGCTGAGATTAGGGTTCATGACGTTGCTGAGATTAGGGTTCATGGCGCCGCTGAGATTAGGGTTGTCGGCGTTTGCTAAGACTAGGGTTCATTGTATTCTTTGAGATTAGGGTTTATGGCGTTCTTGAGATTAGGTTTGAGTGTTTTGCTGAGATTAGGGGTTCATGGCGTTGCTGAAATTAGGGTTCATGGCTTTTGGTGAGATTAGGGGTTCATGTCTTTTTTCGAGATTAGGGTTCATGTCTTTTGGCTGGGATTATGGTTCATGGCTTTTGATGAGATTAGGGTTTATGGTTTTGCTGAGATTAGGGTTCATAATGTTTGCTTTGAGATTAGGGTTCATGTCGTTTGGATTATTAAATTTAGGGTTTTGGGGCAACCGTCCTTTTTAAATGCATGCCCCCTACCGCACAATGGGTTTTGGGCCAAATGTCTTTTGAAAAGCATGCCCCCCCTACTAGGCAATGGGTTTTGGGGGCAATCTGTATTTTGAAAAGCATGCCCCTACTAGGTAATGAGTTTTGGGCTAAGTGTCTTTTCAAAAGTATGCCCCTATCGGGCAATGGTTTTACGGAATTGCCTTTTCAAAAATATGCCCTCCAAATTAGCCCTGTAAACAATTAAATTTTTGGCACAATGATGCTAGACAAGAGAAATGAGAAAACAATTTGGGCAAAAAAAAAAAAAAAAAAAAAAACTTGGCCAATTGACATAATAAGTCCGCATGACAGTGGAACCAAAGGTTGTGCGCCGCTATCGATACTAGTGCGCGTGCACTCGCTAACTGAATTAGTGCGCATGCGCAGCTTCCGTTCCTGGGCACGTGCGCTGACTAGTGACGCAAACCAAACACCCCTTAATTTGAAGCTGCAATATGTGCATTTGTAATGCACTACTTGTTTGTGGTTTAAAGGATTTTCTTCATCTTGATACGTGTCCATTAAACTAGTCTGACTTCAGCCTTGTTTATTGGTACATCAGTTTCAGCAAAACAATGCGATCGATCATGCTCTTGATGAAATGATGGCAATTGGCGATGGAATGCCATTTGGAACTGCAAGTGTCGTCGGAGAGCCGAGAGCAGTTAAACATCAAAATAGGTAAGCAAAAATATATGATGAAAATATCGAAACATCTATGAATGAACAACCAAATTACTTTAGAAGTCAGTGTGCTAAACAAAGGATGGTCTAGTGCATTTTTACTCTTTTTTCGCGAACTGTCTGTTGCATTTTACTGGTCATCTAATACAGTTTTGGTAGGGAAAGGATTTTTTTATATAATCTTGTAGGGCACTTCAAAAGATTTCCAACAATTGCAAGATCATAAAAAATGGATTTCACCAAAAACTAAGAAGCATGTGTGTTGAAAACAGTACCATCGTATATATGACCCAGTTCTCACACTGCATATTATGAAAAGTTTTATTTAGAAAGACTTAAGCTGGTATTTTGAACTAAAGTAAAAAAAAAGGGAAAGATTGACCTAGATTTGTACTATTTGCTACATGATGCAACACATGATAGCATAAAAAGAATTAAAAGTTCACGCTTTATGCACTATTTAAACATGTAGTATATGCACAAAGATCGAATGTTACATCATCGTCTATTTTGGACACCGATTAATTTGCCTTTGCTGTCTTCTCCTCCTTCTTCACATTTGTCTTTGCAGCTGCTTTGAAGGCCTCTTCTCTCTTCTTCTTCAGCTCTTGAATCAAAATCTCCATGGAAGAGTCCTTCCCCTGGCGGCGCGCCTGGCCGTCATGAGGCACTCGGCGACGTCGGCTGGCGTGATGTCCACCTCTCGCAGCAGCTTTTCGACGGCGCCGAACAGCCGGTGCGAGTGGACGCCGAGGTAGTTCTTGGCCAGCGTCTTGAACGCCTCGAAGCCGCAGTAGGACATCTCGATGTGCATGTCCATCCTGCCACGCCGGATCAGCGCCGGGTCCAGCTTGTCGATGTGGTTGGTGGTGAACACGACGACACGCTCTTCGCCGCACGCCGAGCAGAGGCCGTCGATGAAGTTGAGCAGGCCCGACAGCGTGACGGCGTTCCGGTCGTCGCCAGGCCTCTGCGGCGGCGCCGACGTCGACGGCGGGTTGCTGGCCCGGCGGTCGGCCGTGAGGTCGAGGGAGCAGTCTATGTCCTCGATGACGAGGATGGACTTGCTGGTCGTCTGGATGAGCAGCCTGAGATCGTTGTTGTTGCGCACCACGGTGAGCTCGACGTCATAGATGTCGTAGTTGAGGTGGTTGGCCATGGCCGCGATCATGGTGGACTTGCCCGTGCCCGGCGGCCCGTACAGCAGGTACCCGCGCTTCCACGGCTTGCCGGTGCTTTGGTAAAAATCCCTGCTGTTCCGGAACAAGTCGAGGTCGTCCATGATCTCTTTCTTCTTGGCCGGCTCCATTGCCAGCGTCTCGAACGTGGTCGGGTGGTTGAAGTTGACATAGTTCCACGACTTATGGTAAGTACTAGCGTATTCGAGTCCTCTGTTGTTGGTATAGAGCCTGCGGCGGCGGCTGCTGAAGAGGATGTCGCGGCCTCGGCGGAGGACGTGCGGCAGGTACTCGTCAATGACGAGCGCGCGGTGGCGCTTGTGGAACGTGAGGCGCTGGCACCGGCGCGGCTGACGTGGCCGTCGTTGCTGCCGCCGCTGGGTGGCTGGCCCAGCAGCCTCGGCTCGTCCAGCACCACCGACGACCACCACAGCTTGGCGCCACGGAACGCGTCGGCGACGTCCTGGCCGTCGCGCATGCTGACGACGATGCCGTTCCCCTGCTTGGCGCGCTCGACGCAGAGCTCGCGCGTATCCTGGGAGCACGGCGCGAGGGCGCTCAGGTACGCCTTCACCTCCTCGTACGTGGTGTCGACCTCGGCCAGGGGCTCCTGCAGGGCGGAGTAGCGCGACAGCAGGGCCGGGCACTCGAGGATGTCCGCAGAGACGTGGGGGTCCACGACGTTGAGCAGCCGCCGCGTGTGGCGGCGGAGGAAGAGGTTGAAGTAGGTCGTCAACATCCGATCGACGTCGCGCGTACGCCGTCGCCGCGAACAGCGGCGCGAGGAACCACGACGAGGTCAAGTTGGCCAGCAATCGTCCCGGCACCCCCAACACAGCGCCGAGATTATTTTATCCATGGAGGGAGACATGGTGATGCGTGCGGCGTCGAGAGCTAGGTTTTTCTTGCACGTCGCACGTACGGTCACGATCTTGATCGCGCGCACAGGAGATTTTATGGGGACACGCGCACCGCCGGACCGGGCGTAGTACGTGCCCATTAGGGCTTCGAATCCGTGTACCATTGGGAGTTGGAATATGTGACGACGGATGAGTTGTTGACGATAAAGGCTTTCGGCGCAGAAATAAGGGCCGGGCCAGCCAGGCAGGCTCTACCGGGCCGCTGTATAGGCGCGCCTACAAAACTGACCCCGACCATTTTATGAAGCAAGTTAAACCGACTGATCTCAGATGTTGTGCACTGTAGCTGGATATGAAAAAAAGCATATGATAGAGTTGAATGGCACTATTTGAGGGCAATTATGACCAAACTGGGATTTCAGCAGCGTTGGGTGAATTTAGTAATGAGGTTAGTCTCAATAGTATCTTTCTCGGTCTTATTAAATGGAGATAATTTGGATACTTTCAGACCAACTAGAGGAATCCTCCAGGGAGACCCAATCTCTCCATACCTGTTCTTAATAGCAGCAGAGGGCCTTTCGTGCCTTTTAAAAAATCGTGTTCAGTCATCAGAGCTCAAGGGAATAAATGTAGCACCAACGGCACCGATGGTAAGCCACCTACTCTTTGCAGATGACAGCCTGCTGCTCCTTAGAGCTAATAGGGAGAATGCGGTTGTGGTGGAAAATGTGCTAAAAAATATACTGTGATGTATCGGGGCAACAGATCAATGAGCAGAAATCTTCTATTCATTTTGCAAAGAAGTGTCACCAAGGAGTCAGAGATGAAATCAAAGCAGTCCTCAATGTTCAGAATCGCGTGTGTTAGCGAAAAATACTTGGGGATGCCTTCGGGACGTTGGAGTCTCATCCAATGGTGCTTTCAAGTTCTTAAAAGATAGAGTGTGAGCGAGAATCCGTGGCTGGATGGAGCAATGCCCGTCAGCCAGTGGAAAGGAAGTTACGATCAAATCAATAGTATAGGCGATTTCCACTTACTCTATGGCATGCTTCAAGCTACCCTGTGGGTTTATGTAAACATCTAACGAGCTTAGTGAGAAGCTTTTGGTGGGGCAGCAAAGAAGGCAAGAGAAAGACATGCTGGGTTGCATGGGACGACACCTTCATGCCGAAGTTCCTTGGAGGCCTGGGCTTCAGATATTTTGAGCTGTTCAATCTAGCTTTACTTGCCAAGCAAGCATGGAGATTACTAAAGGAACCGACATCTTTGAGTGCCAGGGTTCTAAAGGCGGTTTACTTCCCGGAGAATGAGTTTCTGGATGCTAGTTTGGGGTCCGCACCCTCCAAGATCTGGCTCTCCATCCTGGAAGGGAGAGAGGTCTTAAAGCTAGGGCTTATAAGAAGAATCCAGAATGGCGAGACAACACTTGTATGGTCCGATGACTGGCTACCGGTTGACGGTTTACGTCGGCCTATTCCAAGTACAGCTGCTAATCCTCCTACTTGGGTAAGCGAGCTTATCGACCACACCACAACATCGTGGGATCGCAGAAGCTTGAGCAATATTTCACGCAGCTAGATGTGGATGTTATTCTAAATATCCCGGTGAGCCATAGAGTCCAGGATGATTTCTGGGCCTGGTATTACGAGAAAAGAGGCGGGTTCACGGTCAGATCAACATATAGGATGTTGAGTCTGCAAAATTCTCTGGCCGTTAACAAGTCAAGTTGAGCTGAGCTATTAACGAAGTCGAGCGAACTGTGCCACTAACAAGCCAAGTCAAGCAAGATACCAGCTGCTACTAATTTGCCGATAGATTGTAAAACACGGAAGGATGAGAGGAGCACCAAAGCTCATCGACAAGGTGCAAAGGGAAGGAACCGAACTAATCCTACATAGAAGACTTTTTTTTTTTTCTGGGATGGTTGATCGTTACATATGTCCGCGGTGGTGGTGCTGTAAGAAGTTTTATTATACAAAATGATATTTTCATCAAGTAACAAACAAGGCAAAATATTCATTTTTTTCTCATAAGGAAGTTTGCAAGAAAAAAACTTCCCCTGTTTCCCACTTGGGACCCCAACAAAACCCTACCGCTCCCAAGTCCCAACGCAAGCGGCCGCGACGCGAGCATTCCCTTCGTGCTGCGTGCGGCGGCGGTGGCGGCGCGGGCACTTGGCAGTTCGCTTCAGCATCGTGATCGTCGCGGAACCTTGCGGCTGGTGCGCCGGCGTCCGCATCGTCGCGGCGCAGCCTCACCAAGCTCCGTGCAGCCGCGCGGTCTCACGGGCGTCGGGGTTCGTGTGCTCACATCTGACCCGGCGTGCACGGGCTGACAAGGGTACTCGATCTCTACAAAAGTTAGCAGGTACACATGACACGCTTCGATTGTTCATAATCCAGCCCTAATTTTTCGATGGAATTGAGGAAAAACACCGTAGAAGAGGTTTGGCACTATTTTTTCAATTCAATCGGTCAAGTTGCTCCTCCTCTAATGAGTTGATGGAAATTGGTGCTGTTTTTTAAAGGGGCTGCAAGCCTGCAAGGTGACAGGGTGCGGTCACTATGCGCAAGGTGAGGGAGAAATTTGACTTTGGTAATGGTTGGTTACATACGTCCAGGGACGGCGACAACTTCGCCCGGACATTTATAGCCCACGCCGCGGCTCCCCTCGTTCGCTCCCCCACGCCGCGGCTCCCCTCGTTCGCTTCCCCCGCGCTATGGCTTCCTCCCTCTCTCCCCTTCACCGACCTCCATTCCTCGCGCTGCTCGCCATGCCTAGGACAAGCGTCATGCCGCCCCTCTCCGCGCTTGTCGTGCTGCTCCTCCCTCCCTCCCTCTTTGCGGCCTGATCCCGTAGATCTTCGCGTACACCATCAACTTCCCGATCCAAAAGTTCATGCGGCGCGAGCATTGTGCTCCCGAGCACCTACATCTCCACCGCCCGCCGGCCGGCGCCGCTGCTCCTCGGTGGCTTGCCGTCCACAAGCTTGGCCTCGACTGCTGGGGCCTCCCTCATGCTCGACCTCGGCTGGTGGCTCATCGTCGCCCGGCGCAGTTTGCCTACATCGTCATGAGCCCTAGGTGCCTCCATACCGGACGGGGTTCACCTTCTAGGCCTTCTCCGGTCTCCGGAATTCCTCAATTTTTTGTTTTAGTTGTTTTAGAGGGATGTTTCAACCGAATCATTTGTGTGTTGCAAAAAGTACATCGAAAGTGTTTCACATGTTTGAGAGATTTATGTTTTATCGATGTTTCGAAGGGATGTTTCCAGTGTTTCAATTAGTTTCACTCGTATGTTTCAACTGTTGTTTTCAAGCTGTTTCAAAGGTAGATCGGGTGTGTTTTCATAGTGTTTCAGATTGAAGTTTCAAGTGTTTTAACTACCTTCATGTGTATGTTTTATCCGTTAGTCCCCTGGGCTGTTTCAAAAGTAGTTTGGGTGTTTCACCCTCTTCCACTTTTTTCCTGCTACATGTTGCTGCCATGATAGAGCCGAAGTTCGAGATAGAGGTCCCCTCATGGCTGCGCCGCCGCCCGGGGTTGGCGGGCAGGTGGGGCAAGGGTGGCGAGGCATGCAGGCAGGCGGGGATAGATGTGGCGGGCCCCGTGGGCCAGAGGCGCTGTAGGGGCGGGCGTCGGACGTCGGGCGCTAGTGCGCCTGATTTCACTTGAGCGGAGTTAGTGGTGGGTTGAGGAGGCATGCAAATAGTGGTGAGAGCAGTATTTATTAGGATAAGAGGTATGTCTTGATGGTTTAAATTAGGGCTATCTGAGGGTCGAGAGTGAGGCTGTTAACAGAGAATTAGGAAATACTAGCAGGTACGGGAAAAAAGCCATCGGAAATATAGTATATTATAATATTATTTGAATGGATATATGTGGAAGGAAAAGATTACTAAAATGATTTCATATCTGCATGTTTGGCAGAGTTGTTCACCTGGCGAGTGAGGCTTGTCATGGAGTATGGTTTTGAAACATGATTAGAGAGGTACTAGAGGAAAACACCTTGGAACCGTGTAGGCAGACATATAATTGACTGCTAATCGGATATAATTCGCATGTAGCATAAACTTGATATGGATTTAACAAAAAAAAGGTTATTGGTGCGAGTACCGTTGAAATTTATAGATATAATAGTAATTGTATGGAGCATGCTTTAGAATATGTGGACCATCATAGGAAATAGAGTAGAGGCAAATAAAACATCCAAGATTCCCTGAGTAGGGAAGTTTTTAACATGTGAAGCATCTTGGTCTCCATCTGGAACCAATAACATTTACATGTTCATTACAAACTACAGTAAAGTAGAAGTGAAGCAACACAGTAAGGTTTGGAAGTTTACAACACAAATGGTGAAATTGAAAAGTTTCCTTTTGGTTTGCCAGGTTAGATCAAACCTCTACTCTAAACCTTGAACCCTACACAATAAACTCTTAAGTCCAAAATTGCAGGTGAACAACAATTGTAAAGGAACACAACCAAATATAGATCTCACAAAACATTGTACCTATAGTCTTTATTTTTATACGTCAGGTCAGCTTTGTAGCGTTTATAGTATCAGGAGAACACTTTCCACTCTATTCATGAGTATGGCCCCAACAATGTAGTGGGAATCTAGAATGATCATGGTTATAAACAAAGGTGTTCCATCAATAACCTTTAGCGCTAAAAAAGCAATTTATCTCAAACCTGAATAACACAAATCAAGATGGCATGGGCGTATGAAAATCTTAAGATTAACTTAGGTCCATATGCCATACCACCTCATAATCTCATAACAAACTGAAGAAACAACACCAGTAGGTAATATATTTTTTCCGAACGCAGCAGCGATGGGTAATAGTAACTGGAGCAAAAATGCGTACCCATTCACTTTGGTAGAGTGATCTATAGTATCTAGCAGGCTGCAGACTTCTGACACAGAGTGTCCTCCCTTTTTGAACCTACGCACTTGTTATAAAATTACAATCAGTTACAACCAAGAAGAACTCCATTTATTTTCTGAAAGATTTAGACATACCTATGATATATTCATATAGTGTGTGAAGCAATGTCTTGTTTGATTTTTGTCTGGAAATGAAAATTGCTGAGCTATCTCCATCTAGGTGCTGTAAATTATTGGGTCATGATCCCAACAGTAGGTGGAGGTATTCAAAAACTTCGTATAGTTTTCTGGATTAACCTTGTGTTGAGGCGCTCCTTGCAGGACCGGGTGCAGCTCTCTAGTTCGCTAGGCAGACACGGTATCTCCGCCTGAACCTTCGCCTACCTCACACCTCATCGTCTCGGCCTAGAAGGGTGGCGGAAGTCTCCGAGAGAAGACCAGAGGCAAATAGAGGTATCCTAAAAAAACACAAAGGAGGTAGAGATAGCGAGCATGGAAGCAAGGTCCAACACGGCTCTCCTCAGCAAGCCAAGCCCTAAATGGGCTGGATAGCAGGCCCAAGAGCTAAAGCGGTGACCAAGAGAGAATGACCATCATGCCCTTGCTGGATTATACAGAGGGTATGAAATATCCTAGGAATATGAGAGGGTTGTTTTGTAATTCGACATTGGCTATAATGGAGGGTATAAATAAGGAGTATTGGTTGGTTGGTGAACACATTAATATACAATACTGTTGTGTTGTCCAAGTTTCCTGACTTAGTCGATTAGCCACTTTTCTCTACTCGGAGCACCACCCTAGCCGAGGTGTTCCTACCGTTGAGCCACAGTTTCAACATAAATGTTGATGACAACATGTAGAATGTAAATGTTCATAGTCAGTTGGTAACTACTAAAATCTAAGAGCAATTCACTTGGAAGGTTTAGTAACACAATATTTCATATGAAATTTGAGGAACCGTAGTAGTAAGAAAAACATGGGTCCTAAGAACACCTTACTCATTAAAATTCTCTTTTTGAGACAGGTATTGGTGTGGGACATGGAAAAGGCAATGGCAGACGTAAAGCAGTGAGTTGGTTGTGAGGATGAAGGTGAGTGGTCAACAAGATGGGCTTGCTGTTTGGAGCATTTGCATGGAGCGGGCTGATGATGCACTTCACCGCGCACATCCGCCGGCTTCGCACGGTGGTTCCTCTCATTTCTAGATCCATTTGTCACTGATGACATCGTCAACAAAACCGAGGGCTCAGATAATCGGTTCAAGACCAATGATGATGCCTATGCGAAGGTGAAGGCATACCTGAGCGCAACGTGCTCAACAGATGCATGGGGACTACGTGCGGAGGGTGCTGTTGAGGGTGACAGGTTTGTGCTCAGCCTCTCGGAGGGTGGTGAAGTTGCTGAGGAGTTCGATGGTGCAACTGTGTTGTGGTCATTGATGTCACCCAACAACCAAGATAGTGGCATTTGCCTCACGCTTCACTAGCGCCTTTGGGAGCTCGTTGTCAATGAGTACTTTGCCACATGTCCGTCGAGTGGCCCGTGAATTCCTATTCAAGAATCGATGCCTGAGGATATACACAAACAAGATAACCCCCCGATGCCATGTATGTAATTACAAACCTTAATTACATGTATGTAATTTCAAGTTTGATCTATCACTGTGTGTATGTATTATATCTCAATAGTTGATATTTAGTTGAAGGGTCCACCTCTTACCATATTGGGTTCAGAGGAGCCAATAACTGCTAACTACACAATATATGTCAACTTTAGCCTTCTCCCATTACATTCTAGGTTAGTGTTGTCTTCAGTGTCTTAATATACCCTACAAGTAATAGTTAATGGGGATATCGACCACACCACAACATCGTGGGATCGACAGAAGCTTGAGCAATATTTCACACAGCTAGATGTGGATGTTATTCTAAATATCCCGCTGAGACATAGAGTCCAAGGTGATTTTCGGGCCTGGTATTACGAGAAGAGCGACGGGTTCACGGTCGGATCAACATATAGGATGTTGAGTCCGCAAAATTCTCTCGGCCAACAATGCATCAAGGTCGGATAGAAGGAAAGAAGAAGGAAAGTGGAGATCCTTGTGGTAGGTCAGGGTGCCAGCAAAGGTGAGCATCTTTCTATGGAGACTTGCGAAGAGTTCTCTGCCATCAGCTGATACCCTACATCGAAGAAACATGGTGGATAATAGCAGATGCACCCTTTGTGGGGATATCGATTCATGGAGACACTCCTTGATTGAGTTTAATATGGCCAAGTGTGTGTGGGCGCTTGAGAAGGAAGAGATAGTCAAACATCTGTGCAACTCACGAGGAAAGTGACGCGGGGATGGATAACAAATTTGTTTGAAACTCTACCTCATGGTGAAGCGGTCAGGGTTTGCCGTCACACTATGGGCGATTTGGTACTCGAGGAGGAAGGCGATTCATGAGAAGATCTATCAAAGCCCTCTGTCAACTCATGTTTTTGTCAATAAATACTGCGAGGAGCTGCAAGAGCTCAGACCAGTGAAGACATCGGCTGCTGTCCGCTCGAGTGCTACACGAAGATGGTTACCGCCGGGAGAGGGAGCTGTAAAGATTAACTCTGATGCAGCCATCTCAAAAAACTCCAGGAGGGCATCAATGGCAGCTATTACAAGGGACCATAGTGGATTGTTCCTGGAAGCTTCAGCTCTGGTGATGGAAGGAATAACGATCAGGAAATTGCCGAGGCACTTGCTTGTCGGGAAGGACTCGACCTCGCGGCGGACTGAACCTGAACTCCGTCAAGTTTGCGCGTCGATTTGTGAGAATATGATAAGAAACACGAGAGGGCCAGGTTTGGGCCGGTATGGACAAATTGTTAATGAAGTTAGAGAGAGAGCTAAGGATTTTCTAGCGGTGGAGTTTGTGCATGAGAATAGGAGATCAAATGTAGATGCTCATAACATAGCTAGAGGTTCTTTAGTTTTTGGAGACAGGAAGACATGTGCACTTTGTTGGCACCACCTCCCCGGCGTTTGTAATCAAGTTAATCGCCATGAATAAATAAAGTGGTGTTCCCTAAAAAAGCTAGGCCAAGCCTCCATCCCATCGCCGGTCACGTCCGACACCACGCCAAGCAGAGTTCATCACCTTCCATGCGGCCCCGCTTGCTCACGCACCGCCCTTTGTTGGCCACCGGGCTCGTCATTCTACTCCTCTCCCCCGGGTCCTCATCCTCTTCCCTCCTCCTCCCCTCTCAACCGGTGGCGGTCCTTCTCTCCATCCCTAGCGACGGCGGAGTCGCCGGAGCTCGCAGCCCCCCTTCCTGGATCTCCGCGAGCGAACTTCCCCGGCCACGGCCTTCTCGGCGAGCAACCATCTCGCGGGCGTATGGCCGGGCAGCTAGCCCCCCGGGTGGGCTCGAGGTGCTTGGCTTCGAGACTAAGGAGTGCTGCCTCTCGGAATTGGTTTTGCAACCCCGGTGATGACCAAGTTTGCGCCACGCCCAAGGGTTGCGGGTGTGCCGCTCCCACCGTGAGGAGGAGGCGGGTGATGCTCGGCGAGGTGGCAATCCTCATCGTTTGCCGCCGGCAGCCGCGGTCCTCGTGTTCGCCGTGTCGTGGTTCTACTCCTCGCCTTCTGAACATGGACGAATGTGGTGACTAGACAGGGAGTAGCTGCATTGGCAAGGCCATGGACGACAACTTGATGGTCTTCTTCGAGGGCCATCGCTGGTGTTCTTCCCTGAGCCATGCACTCTAGTTGTTCGATTGAATGTTTCAAAGGAGCTACTGGCTCTAAGAAGGGGAAAAGCTTCTGAGTGCACCCGGGGCTCATGAAGCCTGGGTGAGCCCCTCCTGTGGATTGCGCCCACGTGGACAACCACTACAAGAGTTTAGACCTTCTATGACTAATTGACTATGACAATTACAGCTTATTTCTTGTCATTGTACTCCCTATGACATGTACACTAGCGACAATATGGTTGTTGTCATTGAATCCCTATTATATTCCCCCTTCCGTGACTAATAGACCCAATTGTCATTAATCTTAGTGACAATTGCATGTTTGTCACCAGCTTATGACAATGGTATTTGTCACTATATTTGTCATAATATATTACGTGAGATTTTGACAAGTGTCATCATCTGACATGGAGTATGACAAAGATAATTGTCACAAAAACAAATTTGGCCCATTTATAACATTTGCATTCAATAGACCAGGCCCATATTTCTACAGCCCAACTCACGTCGCATTTTTTTTTCAGGCCTGCTCACAATAGCCATATCACAACATTCCACGTGTTCACAAAGCTGACCCCAAATAGATATTCCATTCAAAACAAACAAGCCTAACAAAATTTTCTCACATTCACCATAAATGAATACCAACAAATGTGATAATCAACAGTTTTCATATATCTAACAGACAAATCAACTACTAGTTTAGAAATGATCAAAATCTCGTCATTCACCAAAATTACATCAGTTAAGTGTCATTAGAAAATATAGTCTTAAGCAAATCTCAGCCATTGGTAATGCCTTCACCATACTCTGCACCCGCCGCCTGTAACCATATAAACAAATCAAGTTAACTTCGGAGTAGTGTAGGAAGAAAGACTTAACACTTCAGTCAAACATTCAAGCTCTTACCAAATGTAACATCAATCAAGCTTCTATTTTAATCGTTCCATCTCATTGAATCTAATAATGTTTTATTATTTTGTTATTCCATGAATCTGGTTTGGATTCCCAGTGCTACAGCCAAGCTCTTACCTAATGCAACAACAATCAAGATTGTGCCCACATGGACAAGAGGGGTGCACATAAGTTTTTTCCCTACGAAGGGGTTAGTGTACTCAAGCCAAACCAGCTAACCAAACACACTCAAACTTTAGCCAGGCTTGAACAATTACTCAACCAAACAAGCGGTTGTGGCTTTGCACAAATCATGCTAAGTTTAGCCTGGCTCCAAAGGCTACCTAGACTAGGGATTTGAACATGAAACAAACATGCTCCAAAAGGGAACCCCCACGGCCTGCATCAGGGCAAGTATCCACAGGCCGACCACAGAGCTCGAGGCCCATAAGCACCGGCCCATGGTGTGCTGTTTTTGCCCAACCCTGGCATGACCAGCCCTACTCGACTCAAACTCTTGTGAGGCAACAGACTCTTTATCCTCTAAGTCCTGTTTAGAACATAGGAATACAGAAAACAAAATAATGAGGAAAAAAAAAACCCAGTAGAAATAAGATAAGAAAGAAATAGGAAAACCGATCGAGGAATGGAAAACCAAAAGAAAAACAATGGCATAAAAATAGGAAACAAGAATTAGATGGGTTCCACGTATAGAAAAAAAAAAAAGTCAAACACAATACATGTACTCGTATAAAAAAAATTCCAATAGGTGCATAGCTTCTCAAGTTGCATTTCTTTGACACTGACATGTTGCTCCTACAAGCAGCTGAAGCTTCCATGCACGAGTTGTGGCAGCAACAACAGTATTTTTCTAACTTTATTTCTCTCTCTCTTCTTCGATCATAGGTGCTGCCTCAGGCAGCCGCGAAGGAACGAAAACCCTAAATTTAAGCGAATGTTTTGTTTCCTGGGAAATAGCTAGCGAGCTAGCAAATGAATCTTCATAATCATCCTTCGATCCAAATTAACGCTCATGCTAACTTCTTTTACTCTGTTTTTAATTCATGCAATTTCCTTTGAGTTTCCACCCATCAAAAATAGGCCTAATTAACTTTTCACTTTTTACAAGGACGAATCCTGTTGTTCAAGAAAATTTTGTTTATTATGTACCACACCTATATAGTTTCTTTGGATTGTATTTGGGAAAACAATAAAAATAGCAACCATTATAGAGTCATCTTGGACAATGATTAATTAATGTTGGTTGAGCGAGGCCTTTCCTTGCATTATTGCCTTTTATTATAGATAAGTTATTAGTTCATAGGTGGGCATCTTCTCATTCCTTATAAAGAAAAAAAATATGAGCACCTATATCAACTCGAGTCTAAATGGACACTGCTCCGCTAGAAAGAACTATCTAATATATATGAACTGTACTCTCGTTTTCAAATTATAAGATATTTGTAGTTTTTCTAGATACATTAATTTTGTTATATATTTAGATGTAGTGTATTATTTCATTATTACATAGCAAAAGCAGGAAAGTTCCATCATATCACCATGTCTAACGCCATGATGTAACGTTGTAATGTTATGTCTATTTTTTTTTAAGTTTGTTTGACAATTTCTCTCGTGAACCTGCAATATCTGGCTCGTTATTTAAAGACGACTATGGAATTTTAGACCAGAAAAAAAAATGAGAATAGAGGTCAACGCTTAAGTCTACGGGTTCTTACGTATTATATGGTCCGTGTTCCGTGTTCGTGACGGACACGTACGTGAAAGAATATCATTGCCTGACCGTCGCTTCCATGTGCCAAGATGATGGAAAGTTTTGTTTACATCGTCATCAACAAAACAAAAAAAGGGGGAGGGGGGATGGAAAGTCCTTCCTACCCATTTTCATATTTGCTTCCGAGGATGCCGCTGCTGTCGGAGACTTGCTCCTTCCGTGGTTGTAATGAGATGCTTATCGGTCAAACTTTTTTAACTTTGACTAGATTTATAGAAAATACGCGTAATATTTATATCTCCAAACCAGTTTATCATTAAAGTATATTCAATTATCGATGCGGAGACTGAATGAAACGACCATAATAAAGACATAGCGATACCAAATTATGTTTTATAAATATTATTACTTTAATATATAATTAATTAGTTAAAGTTAAAAAAGGTTGACTCATCGGGAAGCGAGAATGTCATCTATTTTACGACGGAGGGAGTATTTGAGTTTGTTTGAATTAATCATGATCAAAGTTTAGTTAGGTAGATAGACTATACAATTCATTATTTTTATTTATACTTTTGATCTCACCTAGCAGGATCAAAGTTTACTTAGGTAGATAGACTATATAATTCATCATTTTTATTTATACTTTGATCTCACCTTGCATGTCTCGCTCAAGGTCCTCTTCCTTGTTTGTCAATATCATTCCTTGATCCTCCTATTAGAGCAGTGTTTGAGTAGCCGAGATTTGGCTTCTCCCTTGGCCATGGCCACGACGGATCAAAGGACAAGGAGGCGGTTGGGTGGCTGAGATTTAGCTCCTCCCCGTCCATGGTGTCCTGCGATGACTGTTGTGGGTCCATCGTGTGTGGCATCTTCTCCTTCTTCAGCCTCTCCTATGAGAGAGGAGCGTGTGGTGGCAATGGCACATGCTCGTCCAGGAGCATGCTCATAGTAAGTAGGGGTGTGGTGATAAGGCAGACAACCCTAATATGGTGGCAGAATATGAGACAACATATAGGCGTGTAAGTGTCTTTTGGGCAAGCTTAGAGGGCGTCTTTAATGTGGGGTTTGGTAAGCTGGTTGTGGCTTTTGTAAAGGCTGTTGTGGGTTGTGGCTTTGGTAAAAGCTTCTTTGGAAAAGCTATTGTGGGATAGATGAAAGCCCGTTCGGTTGATCAGCTGTCACTTCTGGAAAAGTTTGTCACACTCACGCGCGGGCCCTATATGTCATACACACACGGTATCTTCTTCTTCTCGCCGGTTGCCGTATTGGATTGTCAATGCCCATGCCACACCCACCGGGCTAGGGCAATGCTCACCGGAGATCTCCCGAGCTCGTCGGCAATGGCCATGGCGTGGCTCGCCGGGACCGGGCAGGCGGGCCTACACCGCCCGCTACAGCGGCTCCCGCGACGGAGGGCGCCATCCACCGTAAAGATGCGCATTGGCGGGGCCAACCGGATGCGTCGCTGCCGAGACGTGAAGACGCTGGGAAATGCGCCCGCCACCGCGCGCCCGGCGAGGCCCGCCGCCGGACCTCGGCGTCGGCGCCCGAGCATAGGCCGGCCGAGTAGCAGATCTCGCGCGCGAGCCAAGGACGGAAGGGAGAGGGGCGGGCCAGGTCGGGGATGGACGAGGAGGCTTGTGTAGTAGGGGCTCCTCGGCGCCCCGTCCGCCCCGAGCCGGTGAAGCGCACTCAGCCCGGTGGCCCACTAGAGATGGAGTTGAGGGGGTGGGGGCTCGCCGAGACACGCTTCTTTGCCGTGCCAGGGGGCACGCCACCATGCTTTCGCCCGGGATGGGGATGGGCTCGGGGCGAAGCACTCGCCCGCCTCCGAAACCAGTGAGGATGGAGTTGCACGAGGCACGGCGCCGCCACAAATTTGGAAAGAAGCAATGCGACGGAACCGATGCGAATAGAAGGGAAGACAGAAAATAATGATTCGTTTGTAACGAGTGGCGGTGGGTAATTTTGTGACCAAAGCAGCTAAAAAGTACGGTTTGAGCTGCTTTTAAATTTGTAATAGGCAAAAAACTGCTTTTAGCTGTGACTTTATATGACGCCTTAACCATTTTTGGTTAGGCTTTTTTTTTGGCTTTGGAGGCAAAAGCCACAGCCAAAAAGCCTAACCAAAAAGAGACCCTTAGTTAGGTTTATTCAATTCGCACAGTTAAATTTAGCTAAGACTCACCATAAATACATCTATCTTGAATGGTTTCAAATTAAGTTTTTAAATTAAATATTAGCGACTAATCAGTTAGCGTCTGTTTTCCTCTCATCTAGAATTTAGAGCTCTAGAAACTTTTAGGACAACTTATTAGCTTAGCTCTAAAGCTCTAATATGAGGCGGAAGCTTAGAGCTAACTTTAGACGTCCGTCTCTTTATTTTAGAGACTTAATTTAGCTTTAAGCCACAGCCCACGACATGAAAGGTTAATGGTTACCATCGAGGGCGCATGCTCAGCTCTCAAGTGAATATGTGACCCATTCACTGGTGAATTTGATTTGAGGTTAGTACGGCACTAGTATTTGGGTTTGTTTTGGAATCTCTACGGCTTGGAACAAAACTCAAATCGGATCGGCACTAAGGCCAATCTTAATGGAGAGTTTTACCTCCCGATTTTTAAAATGTGAAACTTTGGTATGAAATAGGTATCTCCCTCAATGCACAGTTTCATTATACAGTTTCACAGACTTAAGGATCCCACAGTCTCTCTCTTATTGCATAGTTTAATTGCATAGTTCCATGATGAAACACTATTTCTATCTCAATAGGGGTTTCACCTCGTTTTCATGTGAAACAGTGGCCAAAAGTTTGATCATTTACGTGCAGTGTGACTTTTGCCATGTTTAGAGTTTGGACGGAGGACATACGTGGACAGCATGATCCTCTGAACGAAGTAGTACAGCACGAGCTTGTCGTGATCCACTACTAGCCTTTTCAGAGGATTGCCCTCTAGCATCTGCTGTTGGCAGCTGCCTGGCCGCCGGACGAGGATAGGATAAATCACTGCTTTCTCCCAGGCTCAGTAGGTCAGAACGCTTTCTGGTCTTTTGCCCCAGGCTACCAGCTGCCAGCAAAGTCATAGTGAAACAGTTGACGAGTACATGATGATTGTCCAGAGAAATCAAGGCCAATGCTTGCTTATAGGTTCTCATACAAAAATTCAGAATTAGAATGATGTAGATTTTAGAGAAAAACCCACACTGGACACCTCATGCAGAAAGTTTGGTGAAAAAAATATTTTTAAAATATATGATCTTGATATAAAATCATAAAAATAGCATCCATGTTTGCATGTTAATAAGGCCAGTCTTAGTGGAAGTGTCATGGGAGTTCCATTTGCATTAATTAGGCTGCCACATAGACATTTTTGATGACTTGGCTGTGTATTTAAGAAGAGAGAGATGAAATGAGTTTCATCTAGAAGAAACTCTTTTAACAAGATCAATACCAACTATCTATGAGTCATGAAATTAAATGCCCATGAAATCACAAAATGAAACCCCCATTGGGAGTAGGGGTTTCATCCAATTTTCATTTCATTTCATATGACATGGCAATCTTGGAAACAACGCAATAAAACTCACCACCGAGACTGGCCTAAGGGTCTCTCTTTGTCATGGCTTGTGGGGCCTTAGCTCTAGTAATAACATAGGCCTAACAATCTAGAGTTAGTGAAGCTTGATGTCCTCGCCAGTTAGTGAAGTTTACAAACCCGGCCTCAATAGTAGTGCTTTTTATGGCGAGAGAGAAAATTAGCTAGGGTTACTATGGTATCCTTAACAACAGGGATCAAAATCTCTAAAAACTATGCCAAGTAAACCTAAGTATATAATATAATAAGACACGTTCAAAGTTGTTTGTTGGTACGATACGGAGTGCTCAAGGTTTTTAGGTGGGGAGAACATACCTTTAGAGCACTAGTGCCCACCATTTAAGCATGTTTCCTTCTTCCATCATCCTCGCAAAACTACGGCTGCGGCTATTGTAAGGTCCTAGATGGCTAGAGGGGGGGTGAATAGCCTATAAAATTTTCTACAAGCTCAACTAAACAAACCGGTTAGTATAAAACACGGCGTAAAGCGGTTTGCACTAGCTCTAATGGTCAAGCAAGCCTTCTAGTGACAAGACTAAGTATTTCTATGATCTCTAGTCCACACAAAGTCTATGTCACTACTCTAGCTAATGAACAATCCTAATATGATCCTTATGCTAGCAAGAACAACTACACAAGGCAAAGCTAGCTCTCTACTCAAAGTAAACTAGGAAAGTAATGCAAGAGTGGGAAGCTTGTTATACCGCCTTATAGAGGATGTCAACCAATCACCGGGAAGAAGAAAACCAATCAATCACTCGAGGGTGATGATCCACACAAAGAGACAATGAACAAGTCGATTTGTTCACCCGGAGTTCGCTTGTACACCGACAACTACTCTCCGGTTGTGCCGACCAACACAAGGATGGTGTTTGAGCTAGGCGGTGCCCTTGCTAGCCTCAACACACCACTCAACAAGTGTGGTACCCAAAGCACGAGCAATGTATTCCTTGCACTTTGTCTTCCCGACGAGGAGTGCGTAATCCTCTCACAAACCAACCGGAGGTGGCCAAGAACAATCACCTTCTCTTGCCAACGCCTCCACCACTTCACCAAGCCGGCTAGGAGCGGTGCCTCCAAGAGAAACGGGAAATCCACCATCTCACAACGATCCCCAAGTGCCTCTAGATGCAAGAACTCGATGCAATGCACTAGGATCAACTCTTCTCTCAAGAATGAAGCTCAAATCAAGAATGAGAGAGGAGGGAGGCTTGCTTGCTTGCTCAAAGATGTTAGGAGTGATTCAAAATGACCAAGAGAGAGAGCAAGTGACAGCCAAGGTGGTATATATAGGCCACACCATGAGAAATGTGGTGGAAAGGGTGGAAAACACACTTTTCGGACTGACCGGACTTAGATCGACCGGACTCACCGGTGAGTCCGTCGGTGGGGTCCGTCACTTTCGGCTAAGTCGAACCGACCCGTGACCCCGCCTCCCGGCGTCTCGGTGGCAAGATCCGTCGATCGGTCCGGTTAGCACCGGATGCTTCCGGTCGGTGCGTCCGGTCACCCGTCGACGCCCGAGCCGGAAACATGCTCGCGAGACTTACTTGACGGACCCGTCCGGTCACTTCCGACCAACTTCCGGTCGGTGCGTCCGTCACGCCAGAGCTGCGAAATGTCATCGTTTTCGTCGCCGTTCCTTCGCCTTTGCTCCAAACCGACTTCCGTCACTTGTTTCTTGTTGCCGACACGCCGAAGAACACCTCGACCTCATGTGTTAGCATTTTCGAAACCATTTCCACCAAGGACGGAGTTAGCACTTTAGGTTAGAATGCATGCATATGAGACTTGAACCTAAAGACACGTGAGGATCGATATGTACGAAGGTTTTCCCCTCTTTATAGTGCGGCTTATCGATCCTATAACCACCCACACCCTCTATGGTGTCTTGGGTGTGAAATCAAAAGCCCTATGGTTATACCTTTGCCTTGGGACCTTTGATCTTCAAACTCCACCGAGTTGCATGCTTGATCAACTTTTGGATCACCTCGATCCCTCATCCATGATCACAATGCACCAACTCCGGCACGACCAATCTCCAATCATGTCAAACACTTAGCGTGGAGAGATTAGTTCTTAGGTGTCACTAATTAGCCAAAACCAAACAAGAGATCTTCAATCTCCCCCTTTTTGGTAATTCGTGACAACCCGCATAAAGATTTTATGATTAATGTTTTTGAACATACAACGGTTGTCCAAGCATTTTGCTTACAATCATAGAATTGGACAAACATCATAGTTCGGTTTTGGTAGCATAAGCTCCCCCTACATGTATGCCACGAGTTTGGAACGAAGCATTGCATACATGTATGAATATTGAAATTGAGGGTGAGCTATGTTACCAAAATGATGCTTAGGGTGAAAGAAATGGACCTTTGAAGCGTGATACCAATCGGAGTTGCGCCATTTTCACCATACAAGCATCAAGGTAACTAGATTTTCATCAAAACTCAAAGTACCACGTGAGATCACATTATAAGCAAGGTACTTGAATTAAGAGCGGAATTTAGAAAATCTAGCTAGCTCCTATGCATGCTAGTTATCAACCACTTGTAAAGCATCTTACTCAACTAGCATACACCACACAAGCATGTATATATAGAATTTAGATACATGTGCAATGAGCAAGTCATATGTTAGTGCACAAACAAATACAACAAATTGTCTATGAGCTTGCTCCCCCTACTTGTGTGAACCACTTGAAAACTCATGAACCACATGAGAGGTTTTCAAAAAAACATGTGAAATTTGAAATTTTTAATTTTCCAAAACCTTTCATGCACTAATCTCTCCCCCTTTGTCAACAATTTCCATAAAAGGTATGACCATGTTGCCACGTTGTGTTATGGAAGAGAGAATAGTGCTCAAATTTGGTCAAATTTGGATCACTTGTCAAACATATATTTCGGTTTGAGCCAAAGACAAGCTTCTTCACACCTCATGACAAGGGTTATCTTGTCTATGTTGAAGCATATGTGTGAAAAGATAGCCAAATTCAACACTTGAGATTGCAAGCCCATAAACATGTCATATGTCATCACTAGATCAAACAAGCATAAATAGCAATAGTGATGGCATACATACATTGAAATCCTTTTTATTTTCCATGAATGCGTCCTAAGGTACAAGTTATATGTCTATATGTTCTAACAAGTCCTTAGATATCATGAATACCATGCCAAACAATTTTACCTTGGCTTTGCTTGATGAAGGGGCATGTCATGATAGTGAGGTGCATTCAACTCATATTTGAGAAGTCAAGGATGTTCAACTCATTTCTTAGCTTGCAAAACCTCTTCTCATCTAGTGGCTTCGTAAAGATATCGCCAATTGATCTTCGGTGCCAATAAGTTGGATAGCAATGTCACTCTTTTGTTGATGATCTCTAATGAAGTGATGCCTTATGTCAATGTGCTTGGTTCTTGTATGTTGGACCGGGTTTTGAGTCATCTTGCAAGCACTTTCATTGTCACAATACAAAGGCACATGATGAAAATCAAACCCATAATCCTTCAATGTTGATCTCATCCATAGCAATTGTGCACAACAACTACCGGCACTAATGTATTCGCCTCGGCGGTTGAAAGTGTCACACCGGTTTGCTTCTTTGAGGACCAAGACACTAGAGATCTTCCAAGGAATTGACAAGTGCCACTTGTGCTTCTTCTATCAACCTTGCATCCCCCATAGTGAGTCAGAATATCCAATAAGCTCAAAGTTTGACCCCTTGGGATACCATAGCCTAACATTTTGAGTGTGCTTCAAGTACCTCAATATCCTCTTTGATGCGGTGAGGTGACTCTCTCTAGGTGATGATTGAAATCTTGCACACTTGCCAACACTAAACATCACATCGGGCCTTGAAGCGGTCACATAGAGTAAGCTTCCAATCAAAGACCTATAGTACCTTTGATCAACCATATTGCCACTTTCATCATTGTCCAATGATCCATTGGTACCCATTGGTGTATTGATGCCCTTTGCATCTTGCAATCCAAACCTCTTGACCATGTCTCTAATGTATTTCCCTTGACTAATGAAGGTGCCATTCTTCATTTGCTTGATTTGAAGGCCAAGGAAATATGTGAGCTCTCGAAGCATAGACATCTTAAATTCTTTTGCCATCATCTTGGCAAACTCTTCACAATACTCTTGATTTGTTGATCCAAAGATGATATCATCAACATATATTTGCATGACAAACAAATCCTTTCCAATCTTCTTGGTGAATAGAGTAGTGTCAACTTTGCCCATCTTGAAGCCTTTCTTGAGTAAGAAGTCTCTCAACCTCTCATACTATGCTCTAGGTGCTTGCTTCAAGCCATACAATGCCTTGTTCAACTTGTACACATGGTTGGGATGATGGTAATCTTCAAAACCGGGTGGTTGCTCAACATACACTAGCTCATTAATGAAGCCATTTAGAAAGGCACTCTTGACATCCATTTGATAGAGCTTGATGTTGTGTGCACATGCATAGGCCAATAGAATTCTAATTGCCTCTAATCTTGCAACCAGAGCATATGTTTCACCAAAGTCAAGACCCTCTACTTGAGTGTAACCTTGTGCAACTAGTCTTGCTTTGTTTCTCACAACAATGCCATCTTCATCTTGCTTGTTCTTGAACACCCATTTGGTTCCAATGACATTGTAATCCTTTGGTCTCTCCATCAATTCCCAAACCTTGTTTCTATCAAAGTTGTTGAGCTCTTCTTGCATGGCAATAACCCATTCTTCATCCTTCAAGGCATCACCAATCTTTTCGGGCTCTTCTTGTGACACAAATGCAAAGTGTTCACAAAATGCCACAAGTCTTCCTCTTGTTTGTACTCCACTTGCAATGTCACCAACAATTTGATCAATTGGGTGATCTCTTGCAACACTTGAGCTTTGGAGTATTGGAGCTTGATTGCTTGAGCTTGGTTGATCACTTGTTGTAGCTTGAGATGATGTACTAGCTTGTTGTTGATCTTGAACTTGAGCACCACTAGCTTGAGTAATTTACACCTCATCTTTGTCATCATCAACTTGAGTTGGCCTAATATCACCAATGTCCATGCCTCTCATAGCATTTACCAATTGAGTTCCACTAACATCATTGAGGTTTTCATCTTCATCTTGGGACCCATTGGTTTCATCAAATTCAACATCATGGACTTCTTCAAGCACTCCACTTGAGTTGTTCCACACTCTATATGCTTTGCTTGTGGTGGAATAACCAAGTAGGAACCCTTCATCACACCTCTTGTCAAACTTGCCAAGTCTTGCACCCTTCTTCAATATGTAGCATTTGCACCCAAATACTCTAAAGTATGCAATGGTTGGCTTTCTTCCATTCAATAGCTCATAAGGTGTCTTGTTCATCATGGGATGGCAATACAATCTATTGATGTAATGGCATGCGGTGTTGATTGCTTTCGCCCAAAATGATTGACTCACATTGTACTCACTAAGCATTGATCTTGCCATCTCAATGTGAGTCCTATTCTTTCTCTCAACTAGGCCATTTGATTGTGGTGTATATTTGGCCGAAAGTTGATGCATGATCCCATAGTCATCACATAGCTCATCAACTCTTGTGTTCTTGAACTCACTTCCATTGTCACTTCTCACTTTCTTCACTATGATATCAAACTCATTGTGCACCCTCTTGAGAAATGTCTTGAACAATGAATACACATCACTCTTGTCATTGAGAAAGAACACCCAAGTGAATCTTGTATAGTCATCCACAATCACAAATCCATACTTGTTGCCACCAATGCTTGTATATGCGGTTGGGCCAAACAAGTCAATATGGATCAAGTCAAATGCCTTGCAAGTACTCATGAAGCTCTTCTTTGGATGAGTATTGGCAACTTGCTTGCCGGCTTGACATGCACTACATAGTTTGTCCTTATCAAAGTAAACATCCTTCAAGCCTCTTACTAGATCATGTGTCACTAACTTGTTGAGTTGCTTCATGCCAACATGACCAAGTCTTCTATGCCATAGCCAACCCATGCTAGATTGAGATATCAAGCATGTACTAATTTGAGTCTCACTAGCACCAAAATCCACAAGGTAGAGGTTGTCAAATCTTATTCCCTTGAAGATCAAGCTTGAGTCTTTTGTATTCACTATCTCAACACTATCTTCACCAAAGATGCACTTGTAGCCAAGATCACATATTTGTGCCACCGAAAGCAAATTGTACTTCAATATGTCCACTAATGCCACATTGGACAATGTCAAGTCATTGGTTATTGCAATCTTGCCTATGCCTTGCATCTTCCCACTCTTGCTATCACCAAATGTAATTGGTTTGCCATTCTCTTGAGTTGAATCAATGATGTTGAACTTCCTTGCATCACCGGTCATATGTTGAGTGCACCCACTATCAAGAATCCAATGGTTGCCCCCAATCTTGTAGTTCACCTACAAGGAAATCAATAATATTTAGGTACCCATTTGCCTTTGGGTCCTTGGAGGTTAGCAACCAAAGCCTTTGGTACCCAAATTGTCTTCTTCTTTAGGCCAACAATGGGTGTACCAATGAACTTTGCCTTGACACCCTTCTCACCCTTGGTAAGCAAATAACAAGAATCAAAAGATATGGAATGCACTTTGATTGATTTCTTGTTCATGTTTATTTTAGCACATTTTATCTCTTGATGCCCCACTTGCTTGCATCTATTGCAATAGATCCCATTGCTCTTCACAAAGCTAGGCTTTGGAGTAGCAAAGGTCTTCTTGCCTTTCTTGGGGACATAGCCTAAGCCTTCCTTGTTAAGGGAAAACCGTTGGCTACCCAAGCACTTTAGCAAGCGGGCATCCCCACCATATGCCTTCCTCAAGGAGTGGGTGAGCTCATCCACCTCTCTTTTGAGAGTCTCATTCTTAACTTTTAGTGATGAATCTAAAATTACTCCATCACTACTAGTAGAGGTTGAGTGGGTTGATGTGGATGTGGAAGGAATAGATAGTTCTTCAACATCAACCACAAGGGTTTCATCTATGATGTCACATGTTGAACCAACATCCTTCTTGATGATTGAGCAAGCTCTATCATTCTTTTCTAAGAGCAAGGCATGGGCTTTCTTAAGCCTTGTGTGAGCTAGCTCCAATTCCCTATGGTCTTCCTTTAGACCCTCATGGGTGGCCTCTAGCTCCCTAAAGTCTTGCTCAAGAGTTTTTTTACACTCTTTTGCAAAGCTTTACATTCCTTGTCCTTAGTCTTAAGCATGATATGAGTTTGCTTAAGCATCTCTAAAAAAAGATCATCTCTAGTGGGTTCATCATCATCATCATCATCACTATCACTATCATATTTTACTTCATTATCACTTAGTTCATCATGCTCATGCAATGATACCTTAGTGGCCTTAGCCATGAAGCATGAAGGTGATGAGCCGAAGAGGGATGATGTCTTGTGTTGGTCAATTGCACTCATGACCTTGGGCTTCTCTTCCTCTTCATCGGATGAACCATCACTATCCCAAGAGCAAACAAATGCACCATCATTTGTCTTCTTGAATGTCATTGATTTGCTCTTCTTGTTGGTCTTGCCACCCTTGTTTGCCTTGTGCATCTCTTTCTCTTTCTTGATTGGGCAATCGGCAAGGATGTGATATGGACTATCCCACTCAAAGCATTTTCTTGGCTCTTCATTGCTCTTGGATGAGTCATTTCTTCTTCTAGAGCCTTGGCCAAACTTCTTGCCCTTCAAGACCTTGTTGAAGTTCCTCACAAACATAGCAAACTCTTGATCTATCTCATCAAGATTGACTTCCTCATCATTTTCTTCTTGAGCCTTGGACTTGCCCTTGGCCTTGGATGAGGTGGTGGCGGCCTTGAATACCACAACCTTCTTGTTCTTGTCATCCTCCTTCTCCACTTCATCTTCCATGCCATCAACTTGCTCATCGGTTAGCACTTCACCAAGCAAGTCACTAGGTGTCATTGTGTCCAATGCACCTCTAAAGAGAATCTTCCTTAGCATGGCAAATCTCTTGGGCAAGCACATTAGGAATTTGTGCCCAAAGTCACGATCTAGGGTCTTCACACCCAATGCCTTGAGATCATTCACAATCACTTGGAGCCTATGAAATGTCTGGGAATGGTCTCATCCTTCTTCATCTTAAAATTCTCAAATTCACTTTTGAGAACATACAACTTGGCACTCTTCACCACTTTTGTGCCCTCATAAGTCTCACACAACTTCTCCCACACTTCACTTGCCTTCTCAAGGTCCTTGATGCCCTCAAATACCTTGCCATCCATGCCATTGTACAATGTGTTCAACGCCATGGTGTTGCATTGCTTGTTTGACTTGTCGGTGGGAGTGAGGTTGGTTGGATCAAGGATGACATAATCCTTTTCGGTGACCTCCCATACTTGGTCATTGATTGATCCCAAGTACATTCTCATGCATCTCTTCCAATAATCAAAATTCTTGACCCCATCAAAGAAAGGAGGCTTTCCCCCAACATGGTTGAACACGACATTAGCCATACTATCACACTAAGGTTGTTAAGCCTTCAAATATGATGACCACGGCTCCGATACCACTTGTAAGGTCTTAGATGGCTAGAGGGGGGTGAATAGCCTATAAAATTTTCTACAAGCTCAACTAAACAAACCGGTTAGTATAAAACACGGCGTAAAGCGGTTTGCACTAGCTCTAATGGTCAAGCAAGCCTTCTAGTGACAAGACTAAGTATTTCTATGATCTCTAGTCCACACAAAGTCTATGTCACTACTCTAGCTAATGAACAATCCTAATATGATCCTTATGCTAGCAAGAACAACTACACAAGGCAAAGCTAGCTCTCTACTCAAAGTAAACTAGGAAAGTAATGCAAGAGTGGGAAGCTTGTTATACCGCTTTGTAGAGGATGTCAACCAATCAGGGAAGAAGAAAACCAATCAATCACTTTCGAGGGTGATGATCCACACAAAGAGACAATGAACAAGTCGATTTGTTCACGGGAGTTCGCTTGTACACCGACAACTACTCTCCGGTTGTGCCGACCAACACAAGGATGGTGTTTGAGCTAGGCGGTGCCCTTGCTAGCCTCAACACACCACTCAACAAGTGTGGTACCCAAAGCATGAGCAATGTATTCGTTTGCACTTTGTCTTCCGACGAGGAGTGCGTAATCCTCTCACAAACCAACCGGAGGTGGCCAAGAACAATCACCTTCTCTTGCCAACGCCTCCACCACTTCACCAAGCCGGCTAGGAGCGGTGCCTCCAAGAGAAACGGAAATCCACCGTCTCACAACGATCCCCAAGTGCCTCTAGATGCAAGAACTCGATGCAATGCACTAGGATCAACTCTTCTCTCAAGAATGAAGCTCAAATCAAGAATGAGAGAGGAGGGAGGCTTGCTTGCTTGCTCAAAGATGTTAGGAGTGATTCAAAATGACAAGAGAGAGAGCAAGTGACAGCCAAGGTGGTATATATAGGCCACACCACGAAATGTGGTGGAAAGGGTGGAAAACACACTTTCGCAAGGACTGATCGGACGCGATCGACCGGACTCACCGGTGAGTCCGGCCGGTGGGTCCGTCACAACCGGCTAAGCCGAACCGACCGACCCCCCGCCTCCGTGCGTCCGGTCGGCAAGATCCGATCGATGCGTCCGGTCAGCACCGGATGCTTCGATGGCCGGTGCGTCCGGTCACCCGTCGACGCCGACCCGGAAACATGCTCTCTCGCCAGACGCCGACCGACCGGACCATCCGGTCACTTCCGACCGGCTTCGGTCGGTGCGTCCGGCCACGCCGAAGCTGCGAAATGTGCGTCGTTTGTCGCCGTTCCTTCGCCTTTGCTCCAAACCGACTTCCGTCACTTGTTTCTTGTTGCCGACACGCCTAAGAAGAACACCTCGACCTCATGTGTTAGCATTTTCAAAACCATTTCCACCAAGGACGGAGTTAGCACTTTAGGTTAGAATGCATGCATATGAGACTTGAACCTAAAGACACGTGAGGATCGATATGTACGAAGGTTTTCCCTCTTTATAGTACGGCTTATCGATCCTATAACCACCCACACCCTCTATGGTGTCTTGGGTGTGAAATCAAAAGCCCTATGGTTATACCTTTGTCTTGGGACCTTTGATCTTCAAACTCCACCGAAGTTGCATGCTTGATCAACTTTTGGATCACCTCGATCCCTCATCCATGATCACAATGCACCAACTCCAGCATCTACGACCAATCTCCAATCATGTCAAACACTTAGCGTGGAGAGATTAGTCCTTAGGTGTCACTAATTAGCCAAAAACCAAACAAAGAGATCTTCAGCTATGCCTATTGGGGGACGTGTTTGTAACGCCGAATAGGGGTGATTGGGGTGCCTCAACTAGCAATAGCACCACGGCATTCTTTGCGAGTCCCCCTTCTCCCCTTCTATGTGAAATCTCTCCAAATGTTCAAAATCTCTCCTAGTCTCTTTTTTTTGCTTGGTCTCCTCTCGCCACAATGGTGTGCATGGTAGCCGACCAACAATTAAAGCATTTGCAATGCAGGCAAGCCATACTAGTGGCCTCACAAAAAAAAGTATTATTCAAGGGCTACCACCAACGCCAAGTAATCCTACAAGGGAGGCATACTTTTGCCATCTACGTTGCCCGGATACGGATACGAGTATCGATCACGATACGTATCGGATACGCGGATACACTATTCTCTAAAAACGTTGACACGGGGGATACCTGTTGGTATTTGTTATGCTTACTGAGAGAAATAATTATAGATCCGCAAAGCGCACGGATGTCCAAAGTGAGCATTTCACCCGGGGAGGGTTTTTAAATATCGAATCCACGAGGAAGACATGACAAACAATTCATTTGATTAAAGATAGTGATAGAAGACTAATGAGATTTTGTAGTATTTAGCATATACTTAAACAAGGTGAGCCAATAATAAATAGCAATTAGGTATATGAGACAGGCAGAGGCACACACGTAGTGAGTATAGGATAAAACTAATTCCTAGTGAGATTAGGATTGGATTTAAGACAAAGGGACAGTTCTTATGTAGCATACAAAGATTCTATTAAATGGTTTTAAAATGGGCATAGCATAAGATCATATATAAATCAAAACCATAGATAAGAATGTGCACCCGAAGATTACTTAAGAAAATCAGGAACGAAACAAGATTAACCCAAAGAACCATTATCGACTAGTCTTATATACGGGGGATGGATTGCAAAGGACTCAATAGTGCTGTCACCACTACGATCTACCACACGACCCGGCATATAAGGTGAATCCGCAAGTAAATTATATCTAAGCACCATGCTTACATACTCTCTACTACCTAGCATACTCATGTAATATACTAGGAGCTCTCTGAATAAGCGCGTTGAATTATCATGAATAATGATCATATCAAATATGCTATGACTAGAATAAAGTAAAAATAGAATAATTGCATGCATAGTAATGAAATAGCATAAAGTTGTAGGAAAACAATAATAATATTGATCCATGGTGACTTACAGATCTAGAACCGGAGCAGACGCTCTCTCTTCTCTAAACTCTGACTTTCTATCTAAACTAGGCTCTAGATCTATTTAGAGCGATGAATTAGCTATCCTATCTCTTGGTGGTGCCTCCTCTTTCCTCCTGCCTTGGCTTCAACTTGATCTTCTACTTGATGATGACTTGAGGCTTCAGATCTTGATTATGACCCATTGTTCCGGGGGAGCCAGGGGGCTGCTTTTATATAGCCCGGAGGAGGTGCCGTGGTTTGACCTAGATACATCTCGGGATCATACCGACACCCTCGGATCAAACCGACATTAAACGGGTGGATTAGATTGCGTCTTAGAGTCGGTTGAGGAAGCTTCCGGAGACGGGGCTTGCGTGGGTCGCCAAGGGAGGCCGATCGGCCCCATTATTGGGCGATCGGCCCAGTGGGTCCCACTCCGGGCCGCTGGCGCGTCGTGGCTTCCTCGGAGTCTTCTAGATGATGTTTTCTTCGGTGTCAAGTTTCGTTCACGTCGGGAGTAATCCGGAGCCTTCTAGACTTGTTTCGAGTTGGATTGCGTTACGTTCTACGTCGGTCGTATGACACGTCATTTTTCGCTATTTTTTCGCTAAGTCCCCCGCAAATCACAACTTTACCAAAACTCATGGAAATCATTAGTAGAGACCCCTAATAAGGGTATCTAATTATATTTTAGTCCTTTTCCATGAATTGTTGATGCATAAAAATATGAGTTAGTGAGCGTCAACAACGCCTAAGATGTATTTTTTATATTCATAACTACACATGATTAATATAAAAGTAACATAATACAAGTAAAATGATATTTTAACAACTTATTAGTAAAACCACCAACACTTGTACGTAGGACAATTTGAGATTTTGAGTGCACGGGGCATATATTTGTACTAACAAAGAATAATGAGATAAATGTGTTATTACATAATATCGAATATATGATGACGATTAAACAAAACACTATATTATGTACGCCACATTGAGAGAGTGAGCGGTCGGGGGGCACTTGTGCTAGGTCATGTTCCTTCTCGGTGGTCGGATGGGCCTATTTGCCCTTGTTGGGCCGTATCTAAACCAGCACCAACGTATCGGATACAGTATCCATGTCGAAGACGTATCCACATTTTCTAGTACGGTCCGGATACGTATCCGAGGCGTATCCATGGCGTATCCGTATCCGCGGTGTATCGGATACGGGATACGGGACCCCCTAGAAGTATCCGTGCATCGTAGACTACCATCTTTTTACCCTCGATGGTCCCTACCACTACTCTAGTCCCACATTTTTAGAGCATAAACAGTGGAGCACAAGGGCCGGTTTGATCGTGGGCTCCACAAACCACATGATGTGTCCTGCTTTCAGCTCCACAATGTGTAGAACCGTATACCTGGATCCATATGTCGGACCCGCACAACAAAAAATATAATTTCCTCATCCACCTCTTTCCCTGTCTCCCACATCTCGACTTATCCTTGAAGCTAGGTACATCGCAATCCAGCTGCAGGCGGTGGCGGAGCCAGGCTTAGAAGCAAAGGGAATGGAGGACACAATATAACAGAGAATAAGTCTCGGACTGTCGTGGACGGCGACGACTTTAACGGTGAGCTCTCCAAGACCACAGAGAATGGTAGCGGCGGCTTGGTTGAGGGGCTCCTCGACGCGCTCGTGGTGGAGGTGCTAGGCCATCTCGACTGGCGAGAAGAAGCCTTGGCAGGCTTCTCACGAGAAATGGTGTGGTCTGCAGCCTCCTCAATTACTCTGCTCCCCATTAGCTCCTACGCCCACGAGCTCATCCTCTGTCCAGATCTAGGACTTCTCACGGGGGGCTCCTTCAATGGCCGACGACGCAGTAGCTTGCTAGCGGCGGTGGTGGCGGGCGGGCGATAACCCCACGACAGCGGCAGGAACGACGTGGATCCGACCTTCCTCTCTCCCAATGACGAGCTCTTCCTCCATGCCTCCGTCCATGGCCGACGATGAGCTCAGCGTTGTGGCGGAGCACCCACAATAAGAAAGAGATCGAGGAACAGTGAAGAAAGAGAAGAACCGGTTCGATACAAGGGAGCAGGTTCTCCATGGAGTCCAGCCCCCATTGAGAGTGACCTAATAATTACAAGTTCAGTAGTTCAGCATCTAGACTAATCATAACGGGGCTCGGCTTACTATCTATTGGCTCATTTTCCACGGGCCCATCGTCAACACACATCAATTTCATCCAAAGAACCAACCCTTGCTTTTTTTGTTTTTGTTTACCTTTGATGAAAAAGGAGACTTCTGATATTTATCCGTTGATATATATTTTTCTACTAAATCTACCAGTTTTATATGTTTGATTGTGATCAAGTATCCATGCCTCTAGCCGGCCCGTATTTATATTATATAAAATGTGACATATTTTATTATATAAAATATGTCAATAGATAATTCGACACCACAAAAATACACTTGCTGAACTGTGGATCAATTGACAACCATGGGTAAATTTGGAAAACAGCACCTGCAACTTTGTAGGACAGCTATATTAGACGGTCGTGAAGTGTTTGTCCGCGGCAGCAAGCACTTTGCTTCTCCAGCTACCCATAGCTGCCATGGCGGAGCACGGCAACAGGACCTTGGCGCGGTGGCGGCGGTGGGCGCTGGCCAACCTGGGTTCCTTCTCCGCGCTGTTCACCAACACCAACCTCGGCTCGACGTGGCTCATCCTCGCGCCAGTGGTGTCGCTGGTGGCCACGTACGCGCCGCGGCGGCTCTTCCTGACCTACTTCAACCTCTTCCTCCGCCGGCGCGCGCGGCGGCTGCTCAACGCCGTGGACCCCTACGTGACCATCGACATCTCGGAGCCCGGCGGCGAGGTCCGGTACTCCCGGTACGGCCCCGTCACCGACAGCGACAGCACCTACGAGGAGGTGAAGGCGTACCTGAGCGCGCTCGCGTGCGCCCAGGACGCGCGCGAGCTCCGCGCCGAGGGCGCCAGGGAGGGCGACGGCCTCGTCGTCAGCTTGCGCGACGGCCAGGACGTCGCCGACGAGTTCCGCGGCGTCTCGCTCTGGTGGTCCTCCGTCGTCGTCAGGGACGTGCAGGGCCAGCGTAAGGGCGACCGCCGGTTCCAGCGGCTCACTTTCCACCTCCGCCACCGCGGGCTCGTCGTCGACGAGTACCTGCCCCACGTCCGCCGCCAGGGACGCGAGATCCTCTTCAGCAACCGACGCCGCCGGCTCTACACCAACAGCAAGTCACGCGACCCCTAGTACGCAACGCGTCGCCTCGCCTCGCACTCGATCGATCGATCCATTTGGTTGCTGATTTTATTTGCGTTCGTCCGTCCAAGCAGCAGCTACGAGTACAAGGCATGGAGCTACATCGACTTCGACCACCCGACGACGTTCGACACGCTGGCCATGGACCGTGCCAAGAAGCAGGACATCATGGACGACCTGGACACGTTCCGGAGCAGCAAGGAGTTCTACCGGCGCGCCGGCAAGCCGTGGAAGCGCGGGTACCTGCTGTACGGGCCGCCGGGCACGGGCAAGTCCACCATGGTGGCGGCCATGGCCAACTACCTCGACTACGACATCTACGACGTGGAGCTGACGGTGGTGCACACCAACAGCGACCTCCGCAAGCTCCTCATCGAGACGACCAGCAAGTCCATCATCGTCATCGAGGACATCGACTGCACCCTCGACGTCACGGGCGACCGCGCCACCAGGCAGCAGCGGCGGCGAGAGGCCGACGAGAGCTCGAGGCCGCCGGCGGCGCATCCGCCGCGCGACGCGGGGGTGACCCTGTCCGGCCTGCTCAACTTCATCGACGGGCTGTGGTCGGCGTGCGGCGGCGAGCGCATCGTCGTGTTCACCACCAACCACGTCGAGAAGCTGGACCCGGCGCTGATCCGGCGGGGAAGGATGGACATGCACATCGAGATGTCCTACTGCCGGTTCGAGGCGTTCCAGACGCTCGCCAAGAACTACCTCGGCGACGTCGTCGACGACCACGAGATGTTCGGCGCCGTCGAGGAGTTGCTGCGGGAGGAGAACCTCACGCCGGCCGACGTCGCCGAGTGCCTCATGACGGCCCGGCGCGCAGCTGGCGGCTCCGGCGAGCCTTCTCGCTGCCTCGAGATACTGATCGATGAGCTGAAGAAGAGAGCGGTGGAGAAGGCGACGGCCGAGGCAGAGGCCAAGGAGAGAGCAGAGGCAGAGGCCAGGGCGGCGGTGGAAGCAGAGGCCAGGGCGATGGTGGAAGCAGCAAATGCTGCGGCCGCCGCAAGGGACCGTGGCATTCCACGGTGATTTTGATTGAAATTGAACACGACGAACAAAAAGTTTGGATGTGTGATGAGAATTTAGTAATCCTGAAGGACTGTTTGAATGGTTTTAGGATTTTGAAGATCAGATTAACAAAAAATTAGGAAGTCCAAACGGTAGAGAGTGTCTAGAAGGGATGAGAAAATGAGAAATAATCATATGACTGGATGCTTGCAATACCCGAAATCCCGAATCCATCAGCCTCAGCAGCTTCTGGTCCTGTTTAAATTATTAGGGATTTTATTAACATTCTAAACAAAAAGAATCTAATATATTTAAAAGTAGAAAAGTTCTTTATTAAGTTCTCTGTCTGTACGTTATTTTAAAATTTAGTAGGGATTCTAAGATTCTTCTTTCTACATTTTTAAAATCTCTAAGAATTCAAATAAGGATTCTAAGATTTTTTTTTTTCTAGATTTTTCTTCCTGTCTTTAACCATGAAAAGGCGAATCTACACTACCCTGACTTTATATTCTCCCCTAGAAGTGCACGCTAGACGAAAAGCTCTTGAGCTGGCTAGCTTGGTGGCTCGTCTCAAAAGTTCTTTAGTTGAACTCATTTTTCCTTTTATCGTCTAAAATAAAATCGACTTAATTTTGAGTCAAATAAACTCATTTCTCAAAAGAGTAAAGTGCATCACCGCTCCTTAAACTTGTTTGTATTGTATCATTTCATTTCCCTAAACTCGCCAATCGACCGTTTAGATCCTCAAACTTATTCAACTGTGTATTTCAGTCCCTAAACATCTAAATCATCCGTTTGGATTCCTCAAACTTGACCCGTCATGTCATCCCGGTTCCTAAATTGGGTTTTGAGGTTTTGAGTCTTATTTAGGTCCCAACAGGGCCATCTAAAAACTCTATATATCAAAAAAAAAAAAAAAAATCTATAACTTTTTTTTCATACGGGTGAAGACAAAGCTTTACATATGTCAAAATTGTATCTCTTGACGTGATGTGTAACTTTGTAGTTGAAAAGTTTTCGAATTAAAATTTTTTAGTGTAATTGAACTTGAGGACCTAGGTGTATGATTTCCAAGTCAAAACCAAGTTTACAGATGGATAAGTTTGGCAATATGAACAGTCGGTCGATTTGTGAGTTTAGGCACCGGGATGACATATGGTACAAATTTTGGCACGGTTGATGGATTTACTCTTCTCAAAGGGTCTAGAATCGGACGCTTCCTTTTGGTTCGGTGCATGCGTCGTCGAATGAGTCATATGCACATGTTGGTGCTGACGGTGAGCTATGGACGGTGGCAAACGGAATGACGAGGCTGCGTGTCGCTACCCGTTACGACAGTGAGGCTGTCACAGTACGCGCGTGCCTACCAGGAAACTTCAGCCTCTCTGACCAGGAGCCAAGGCACAAGTGCAAGTGGAGCTGTTTTCCTATGCGCGCGTCAGCGTCACCAGCCTGAAACTGAAATAGCTCATGTCAGTGACAAACTTGAGAAAGTGTGACCAGCTCCTGGCCCCAGCTGCTTTCTTGCCATACATCCTACGACATGATGAGGAGGATTGGCCCGTAACATCGACGACTTGTGACATATGGGTGCAATATCCAGTCATCGTTTACTTTGTTGCCGGCCGGCCGGCCGGCGCAACCACTACTCCTCTTTTCCATGTACTTTCCCAATATTTTGATGGTCACTGCCTTGTCTATAGTGTCCATAACCGTGCGGAAGGTTGTTCAACTAAGCCCTCTATATAGTTTTAAATGCGCTATAGGTTCAGGGCCCAAAGGAATTTAGGAGGATAGGAATCCCAATGGAAATTTTCCTTTCCCGTCCTTTGGTTGCTAGAAAACCTCTGGAATTGTTCCATAAGAATAGCATCCTATATATACTTCTTGGAAAATTTTCTGCGCGGACTGCGTGCTGCTTCCGCCCTCTTCCTCTTGAATGGCAACCAACTTGTTGGAGAAGGTCTTGACCCTCACCAACGCCACCCCAGGCTTGGTGCCGGCCGCTGTGGATCTCAAAGCGTAGGCGGTGCCACCGGTGACAGGGCTGACGGATGTTGAGGAACATGGCCTCGGGTTCTGATTGATGGCGTTGACGTTGATGGCTAGAAGGTGGAGGGAGGAGGAAGCGGTGGTACGACATGCACTTCCGTCCACAACCCCGTTGTCCACGGGCTGGCCTAGCCTCGTGTTCGAGGCCGCCTTCGAGATCGAGTAGTAGAGAGAGAGAGAGAGAGAGAAATAGAGCCGCGGGGAAGGGGGCCGAGGTGGGGCGACATCGCCCACCTGAGCCGTGAGGGGACCGCCGCCATCCGCCTGTTGGATTTCCCTAGCGCCGGGGGATTGGGGGGCAGGGGCGCTGCCGCCCACTCCCCGGGCGGCCCGATCTGGCGGTGGGTGGCCAGATCTGATAGTGGGGGCAACCGTCCGCCGAGGGGAGGGAGGTGGGCGCCACAGCCCACCTAGAGCGAGCGAGAGAGCTGGATGGAAACGAGAGAGCCACATGCCTTGGCTGGGCGATGGTGGTTTTTCTTTTCTTTTCTTTTTTTGAACTTGTGCGTGTGATGGAGATGGCCTGGCTACCGAAGGCAATCGTAACCCGTTTTCCTATGGGATCACTTCCTATGGAATCAAACGAACCTGCCAGCTCAAGCCTGTACTTTTCGTATTCCTATCCTATCTCTTCCCTAGCATCCAAAGGGGCCCTCAATATTTGCGTCCATACTTTTACAAATTTATTTATTATATATAAAATAATGACACTATTCCTTTTTAGTACACAACATACCTAAGAGTTAGATGTTTATGTTAATTTTTCAATTTCAAGATTTGCAGACCATAGACTTTATTCATGCAGCATGGTTACATCATTTGCTAGCAAATCAAGAATAAAGCTACGGGGCTCATTGTCCCAAGTATAATTCTGTTTTTATTGCATCGTTCTTCTAGCTAAATTATGCGCCACGTGTTCAGTAGATAACTTTGCACTATTCATGTTTTTGAAAAGCACACCCCCGAAGAAACATAATATGCCTTCATGGAAGATGGGCCCTCGGAAGTCTCTGTTAGTTAGGGGCCGCGCTAGCTGGGCCTCCACGTAAATCGCCAAAACCAAAGCTAGATCGAAATCAGACCATTTGAACATATATTGTATAGTCGGTACATTGTTAGGTCAGTTTTAATGGGGTTTAATGAGAGGTTTTATGCACATTAAATGAGGTGACACATGAGCAGATGAGAAGTTTTTTCGCATGGAACGAGCAGAAGAGAGGAGGAGATTGTTTCATCCCCACAACACGAGTGAGCGGCATTTCCAACGTTTAACGAAACATGCATTGAGACGGGTGATTCGTTTCATGGGCGAGTCCGCCGCGAGCGACTTCGCCTCCATCGCGGGCCGGGTAAGCGAGTTCGTTGAGGGCGAGTGCCTCCGCCGCAGGCCGAGCAACACGACGACACGCAGTGCGGTGGCGAGGATGGAGTCCAACCCAGTGTAGTCGACGGTAAGGATGAAGCCGAGGCAGTGTGAGCTTCTCCGCCGCAGACCGATGCATTTGACTGGGGCGAATCCCGAGCAGCAACACCACGACGTGGCTCGCGTGCAGGGCCTCACGCTCCACGGCGCTGGAGCTGGAAGCGAGGAGTGCCGGGTGCGTGCACGGGTGCCTCTTCGCCGCGCAGGCGCGAGCGCGATCCCCGCCTCCGCCGGGAGTCGATGAGCGAAGCGAGCACCATCGTGAGGTGCTGGGTGAGCTCACGGGTTCTAGCGCCGTGATTTAGAATCCTGCTCTTGTTGCTCAGGATCTTCAGCCTGTGACTCCGTGTGGGGAAGAGGAAGACAGACTCTGTCGTGGCATGACTCCGTGCGTTTTGTCGCGGCGCGGGTAGGCGAAGAGGGAAGTAGAGGGGAGAGAGACCGTGGGGTCTAAAAGAGTAAAATAATCTATAAAATAGTGTAAAAAACTGTGCATTAAGACACTTATTTCATATGAAAGTTTCATGTTTTTAGAAAACATGAAACCTTCCATTGAGAGTTGAGACTGGCCTTAGTAGATGGAGTAGATTCGTTTATTTAGGACAATGCAAATACCGTAGCCACTACGTCATGTGTCCAGTTGGATGTTGGTACGATCTCACATCTCTTGAGCCATACGTACGTGTACATATCTAGGAGCAGCAAGTACACGTTAGGATCCCAAAACAACACAAATTGTTGCACCATATACATTGTCCGTCGCGTCAACGTAACGTAACGTATCGGGTGCGTCACGTCGGCGAGACGACGATGGACTCGTGGTGGCTGGCCAACTTGACGACGGTGTGGTTCATCATCGCGCCGCTGATCGCCGCGTACGTGCCGCACCGGCTGCTCAAGTCCTACTTCAACCACCACGTGTGGCGTCACGCCCGGTCGGTGCTGTCGCTCGTCGACCCCTACATCACCGTCGACATCGCCAGGCTCGACGTCGAGAACGACGGCGTCGGCATCGCGTCCAGCAGCGCCTACGTGGAGGTGAAGGCGTACCTGAGCGCGGCGTGCTCGCGGGACGCCCGCGCGCTCCGCGCCGAGAGCGCCGTCGAGGGGGACGGCTTCGTCCTCAGCCTCCGCCTCGGCCAGGAGCTCGCCGACGAGTTCCGTGGCGCTGTGCTGTGGTGGTCGTGCGTCGAGGCCAGGGAGGAGGCCGGCATTGGGAACGCCAGGGAGGGCGAGCTTGTTCGCCGCCAGTGCCACCGTCTCACGTTCCACCGCCGCCACCGCCAGCTTGTCGTCGACGAGTACCTCCCCATGTTCGCCGGAAAGGCCGCGAGGCCCTCTTCGTCGCTCGCCGCCGACGGCTCTACACAAACAACATCATCAGCACCTACAGGTAGATTAATTCATCCATCCATGCATCTATAGGTTCTTTAGCAATAATGTAGATTAATTGATGCCATGAGGCCATGACATGATCGATCTTCCAAATAGCTTCGCAAGTGACAGAGTATGGAGCCACATCGACTTCAAGCACCCGACGACGTTCGACACGTACGCTGGCCATGGACCCAACAAAGAAGAAGGAGATCGTGGACGACCTCGACGCGTTCCGGAGCAACATGGAGTTCTTTACGCGCACGGGCAAGCCATGGAAGCGCGGGTACCTCCTGTACGGGCCGCCTGGCACGGGCAAGTCCACCATGATCGCGGCCATGGCCAACTACCTCAACTACGACATCTACGACATCGAGCTGACAGTGGTGCGGCACAACCACGACCTGCGCAAGCTGCTGGCTGAGACGACGGACAAGTCCATCGTCGTCATCGAGGACATCGACTGCTCCCTCCACCTGACGGGCAAGCGCGGCGGCGGGTTCTGCGAGGACGACGACGACGACGATGGCAAGCCTAAGCGTAGCAGGGTGACGCTGTCGGGCCTGCTCAACTTCATCGATGGCCTCTGGTCGTCGTGCGGCGGTGAGCGGATCATCGTGTTCACCACCAACCACGTCGAGAAGCTAGACCCGGCGTTGATCCGCCGCGGCAGGATGGACATGCACATTGAGATGTCCTACTGCGGATTCGACGGGTTCAGGACGCTGGCGAAAAACTACCTCGGCGTGGAGGCGCACCCGCTGTTCGACGCCATCAGGGAGCTGCTCCAGGAGGTGCAGATCACGCCGGCCGACGTCGCCGAGTGCCTGATGACGTCCACGCGCGCGGGGCGTGGAGTGGGGTCTTCGCTTGAGCACCTCATAGAAGAGGTGAAGAAGGCCAAGGCCAAGTTAGAAGCTGATGCAGAGGCTGCGGCGACGGCGGCGGCGAAGGCGGCAACGACAACAACGGCAATGGTGGCGGAAGCAGATAAATCGGCCGGTGAGAAGAAGGGTAGGAGAAGAAGAAACCGCGGGAAGAAGCAAGAGGAGGAGAAACATGATGGTATTAGTGTCACTAATACAGTAGTGACCAAGGAAAAGGTTATTTAGCTCTAGTACGGTGTCGTGTTTTTATATATAAAAAATTAATCCTTCCATCTGGTAGGCATAGTTTAGAAGCAGAAAGTCATCGGAAGTAGATTTCGGTTATTGATTTCAATTTCATTAACGTTAATTGCTACAAAATTAACACCATCTTAAATTTAATTTTGATAATCTATTGATGCAACTTTTGTCAATTGAACATTCATGGGCGTGTTTGATATCATGGCTCGCCCTGGGTGGAATGGGCTAAGTGCACTTGTTTGATTGCATTGTATCTGATCAGCCTGACCCAACACTTTTCTCTGTTTGATTCACAGCCTAGAGCTTGGCCCAACCCCGAACTACCTCTAACTACCATAGGGAGACATTGTTTGATTCGGGCCTGGCCATCATGGGCCAACTATAAAAAATGCAGAGGTAACTGATACAATTCAACAGAAATCAAGAGCAATACAAGATGAAATGGTTTATTAAGTACTAAATTAATGGCCTCAACTAATAACGAACATCATTGCACATCAGTTGTAAGCATTCAAAATAAACAAGGCACGGCTGCATTAGGGTTAATGCCTCCCAGTGCACATGAGCATATGTCATCATCGACCATTCATCTCCCAGAACCAAGAAAATAAGATAACAGGCAAGAACAACCACAAGATGAAACAAATGATACCATGAACAAGAACAATTAATCCAGTATAATACGGTCAGGATTAACCATCAAAATAGTAAACATCAACAAACAATACTCAGATCCGTGCCAATAGTTAATTGTGAACCAAAGAAATAGGGGAAAATAGTGGATTTAACCACGGGTGAGGCGGAGGGGGTGCAGATGCTGCTCAAATTGGAGGGAGGTGGGGAGGAGGTAGCAGATCCGGACGGGAAGCGTAAGATCCGCAGATCCAAGAGCACCAACACTGCCTCACCGGAGAAGAAGAGGAGGAAGAAGACCACCTCGCGGAGCCCGAGAGAGCCGCGCCGCTGGACGCAGATCGACACGGGGGATAAAGAGGAAGCCCGAGGAAGACCACGAACGCGCCGACAACGGAGCTTACCTCATCGATGGTGACTTAATGGGAGTGGATTGTGGAGAGGAGGAGAGGAACCGAGTGGGGAGGAGGGGGGTTAAGAAGGCCATGGCGAACAAGAAGCACGCGCTGAAGTATCCCACTTCTCGCGTGAGCCGGTGCGAGCTCCCTCCAGCTCCCGACGTCGCCAAAAATTCGCCCGCGCTGAAGGCGGGCGTGAGCCAGCCGAGGAGGAACGCAAGGGAGGAGCGTGCAGCCAAAGCCGGGAGAGAGACGACGTTTTGCATAGTAGAACCAGGTTGGGGAACAGGCACAACGATATCAAACATGAGCACCTGGCTCCCACAGGCACGGGCACATGGTTTTGGCCCCTATCAAACACGCCCATAATTAGTCGAGCTGAGCTGAGCCATTAATGAGTCGAGGCTAACTGTGCCACTAATAGGCCAAGTCGAGCAAGGTAAACCAACCGCTACTAATAGTAAAACAGGGGAAGGATGACGGTAGCACCTAAAGCTCGTCGACAAGGTGCAAAGAAAACATGTGTCGTTGCTGCGACGCACCTCCCCGTTGCGGCAAGATGCGGGCGGATGCGTGACGTTGGAGGATGCCGGTAGCTGGCGGGATCTTTGGTGGATGCGCGACATGTGGGCGTTGCCCGAGTCCATCGAGAAGGAGATGGATGGGGTGACAGGTGGGCCCCAACATGTCATGGACTGGGGGATGAATTTGGGTGCCATGGTTTAGGTAGCCCCTGCTAGAGTTGAAAGGAAAAAAAAAAAATAGGTAGGATCACAATGGTTGGCTACCTAAACAAGGAAATACTCTCTCCGTCCCTAAAAAAGGATGTCGTCGTGGGATGCGTGCCATAAGCATGACTCAATTTATAGAAAATATGTGGAACATTTAAATCTTCAAATAAATTTGTTAAAAAACTAGACTTAAAGATCTTTCCGACGATGCTAATTACTTAGCATAAATATTTATATATTTTAATATACAACTACTAGCATTTATTTTTTGGGAAGCGTAGTGACAACCTTTTAGGGACGAAGGGAATAGGTAGTAAGTTTTAGGTATCACTGTTTGAAATGTTTTTACAACCTTCTTGCCAGCAAGGGAACCAAACTAATCCTATATATAAGACAAATTTTTCTAGGATGGTTGATTGGTATGTCGCGGTGCTGGTGCTCTAAAGAATTTTTATTATACAAAAATCATATTTTTATCACGTAACAAACAAGGCAAAATATTCATTCCTTTCTTCTAAGGGAAGTTTGAAAAAAAAAAAAGAGCTGTTCCACACCACCCTCATCATTCCCTCTTCCCTGATTTAAAAAGAAAGAAACAAATAAACATTCCCTATTCCCCACTTGGGACCCCATAAAACCCCTAACGCTCCCAATTCCCAACGCAAGCAGCCACGCGCAAGCATTCCCTTGCGTGCTGCGGAGGCAGTGGCGCGCGACACCTGGCGGCTGGCGGCGTCGGCATCGCATCGTTGCGACACTTGGCGGCTGGCGTGGCGGCATCGCATCGTCGCGGCGCCGCCTCACCAATCTCCGTGCAGCCGCGCGGTCGCGAGAGTCGGGGTTTGTGTGCTCCGTCTAACCAGCGGTGCACGGGCTGATGAGGGTACTCGATCTCTACAACGGTTAGCGATTATAGATGCCACGTTTCTCGATTGTTCGTAATGCAGCCCTAATTTTTCGACGGAATTGAGTAAAATCAGTGTAGAAGAGGTTTTGCACTATTTTTTTCAATTCAATCGGTCATGTTGCTCCTCCTCTCATGAGTTGATGGAAATTGATGCTGCGTTTAGAGGGGCCACAAGGTGTTAGGGTGCGGCCACTATGCGCAAGGTGCAGGAGAAATTTGACTTCAGCAGAGTTAGTGGTGGGTTGAGGAGGCATGCAAATAGTGGTGAAAGATGTTGTTATCCTAATAAATACATCTGTTAGTAAGAAAGGTGTGAAATGAGGAAGAAAGGAAAGGGGTGAAATGAGAGAGAAAGGAAAGGACTCCAGAATGCTTGTTGCTACTTAAAACTGAACTGGTTCGACAACCTTTTCATTGGCCCCAAAGGGGTATATATATATACAAGGAAGGAAGACTCTGGACACACACATATTCTACACTCTTCTACACTTAGTCCTATTGGTACAGTTTGCTGCACACCTGCTGCACATGTTGTCCAGACTCTTCTACATTTTATAAAATATACTTACAATTGTAGCCAAGTTGGCAACTTCTACAACTTTCTACACATTTCTAGTGTAACTAAAGTTTAGCTACTAACAACAGCAAGAGCTTAGCTAATTATCCAACAACAAATGGTGAAACTAAAAAGTTTCCTTTTGGTTAGCTAGCTAAGTTAGATCAGACCCCTACTCTAAACCTTGAATCCTTGTTGGCATTTTTTAACGCAATCAAAGGAAACAGGTATAAAACCCATCCCCAATAAAAGCGTCAGAAATGCACCGCTGACATTCCCCAGTAAACCACCATGTCGGTGATCCGTAAGGGACTGTCAACGGGATAGATCTTGCCATTTTAGATATTCATCCGCAAGCGCACGGATCTATCATTGTAGCATTTCACCCGGAAGTATTCAGGGTATCGTTATTTATATTTTCCCAAAGGAAGGCATGTGATTAATAAATTAGCATGGCATCGAATAGAGGAACATGTGTTTGCTTAGACCAAAATGTTCATAACGAGGGGGTAAGCAATAATGGTTCATGGATAGTGTGACACACACTTAAGAATCCACCAAACAAAAGGATAAAGAAAATAGATAAAGAATAAATGAATAAATGAATAACCTAATGGAGTAGTTCTAATGTATCTAGTCATGGCCATACAAATGAATAGTTAGGATCATATGCAAACCGATTTAATCGTGGTTAGGTCTAGGATAACAGGGGAGACTCGGGGTGTCATACGGCCCAATAGAAGCATTTACTTAACTCCTACAAAGACAAAGTAACGTGGGGGGATTTCAAGGGACGGTCAAGGCTTGTCACGACCAAGCCGCCTACCCCCTCAACCGTGGCATGCACTCATATTCGCAGGTGTCGTAATACCCGGGCACCATGCCCGCATATTAGAGCACTACTCTTGTCCCCCCAGGATCCCCACTCGTCGAATGGACGGACTAGAACAAGAGCAAACCCGAAGGAACAACGAACCGTTATCCCACCTCTAATCAAGTTAGGCATATGATGATCGATGATGAACTGTAATGAACATGTCAAGATTATGATATGTAAACTATATGCTAGTTCATATATCAACACAAGAACATGAACAAAACTATACTCTAGTTCATAAGTTAGGCCAAGAACATAAATATAAGACTTGCAAATAGAAGAATGCTCCATAGAGTAGATGTATTACCAAAGCACTTTCTTCTAGGAGACAAGCCCTCCTTGTAGCTCTTCTACTCCAAGTGTTAACTAAGAAAGAATAAAGAAGAAGAAAGAAGAAGAAGGAAGAAGTAGAAGAAGAGAGAGAGGTAGAGGTGGTAGAGAGAGAGATTGCTGGTTTGCTGGACTCCAAGTGGTGTGTGTTGAGAGAGGGAGAGAGGGGGCCTACTTATACACTTGGAGGAGGGGCCTAAGTGCTAATTTACATCAAAACCGACCTGGTAAACCTTCCTTGTATCGAATAAACCGACCAACGCAGGCGGGAAACCCTGTTTGGAAAGTGCACGAACCGCCTCCCCCCGAGGCTGGGCCGAACCGCCTCGAGGGAGGGTGCGTCGCACTGGTGGTGCTTGTACACCCCCAGGCTCGGCCCGGCCCGGGTCTCGGTGGGGTGTCGTCTTTTCGCCCTGAAAAGTTGTGGGTCGGGCTGTGCTCGGCCCGCATTTGATGTTTTGGGGTCGATTTGCTCTTGGGCTTGGGTTTTGCAATAATGCGCTTTCCGAAGGCGTATTTTGGTCGATTTTCCACTTGCTTTTTATTATAAATCTGCAAAAATAAAATACAAGACACTACAAGTGGAATTTATTAGTGATAAAAGTATATGAGTATAAAAAGGTTTAATTTTACTCCCTTTATGGTAGTAAGTTGACGGAAAAATATGTCGTTGGTTACCGTCAACAATCCTACTCACCAAACTCTAAGTCCAAAATTGCAGGTGAACAACAATTGCAAAGGAACACAACCAAATATAGGATCTCACAAACCATTGTACCTACAATCTTTATTTTCATAGGTTAGACCACCTTTGTAGTGTTTATATGACTAGGAGAACACTTTCCACTCTATCATGAGTATGGCCCCAATAAAGTAGTGGGAATCTGAAATGAGCATAGTCGTAAACAATGGTGTTCCAATCAATAATCTTTAGCATTGAAAGCAATTTATCTCAAACCTGAATAATACAAATCAAGATGGTATGGGCGTATGAAAATCTTACGATTAACTTAGGTCCATATGGCATAGGAACTACCACCTCATAATCACATAACAAATTGAAGAAACAACACCAGTAGGTAATATATATTTTAATGCAACAACAATGGATAATAGTAACTTGAGCAAGAATGTGTACCCATTAACTTTGGCAGAGTGATCTATAGTACCTAGCAAACTGCAGACTTTCGACACTAAGTGCCCTCCTTTTTGAAGCTACACACTTGTTATAAATTGAAATCAATTACAACCAAGAAGAACACCATTTATTTTCTAAAATGAGTTTAGACATACCTATGATATTCATATAGTGTGTGAAGCAATGTTTTGTTTGTTTTCGGGAAATGAAAATTGCTGAGCTATCTCCATCTGGGTGTTGTAAATGTTGATGACAACCTATAGAATGTAAATGTTCATAGTTAGTTGGTAATGTGGTGCCTTAATTTCAGTTTTTCATTACCTGGTTTCTGAGTTCCCTCGCTACTTTCTTCAAAAGCAGAAGTTGTCATCACTTTCGTTTCTTTCCTCGAACCAAGCAATTAGCATTCAATAGGTACCTGTAAGACACCATAACACCACACAATTCTGTAAATTATAAAAATTTAAGAGCAATTCACCTTGAAGGTTTAGTAACACACTATGTCTAACTACTGAAATCTAACAACAATTCACTTGGAAGGTTTAGTAACACAATAACTCATATGAAATCTAAGGAACTGTAGTGATAAAAAGGGCAAGGGTCCTAAGAACACTATTATTAAGGCATAAAGTGTAGATTATGTAAGGATTCATATAGACTATGTTGCTAGATTGGATCATTTTTTTTTAGAAAACTGAAATTAATAAGAATAATAGACTACAATTAGATCAGATCTGAATACAATGGATTAAGCTAGGTTTTGAGCAGTCAGTTTGGCACAACAAACCGAGAAGAGAAGGTGGGGGCATACCTTTTTGTGTGGTCGCCGCCAGCAAAGGGGCTGATGGTCAGCTACTGCCATATACGGCCATAGAGCTGAGCCGCGACCGCCCATGGAATGGAAGAGCCGACACTTGGTGCAGTTACATGCTGCTATTCATATAGCTGCTGCCATTTACAAGTAGAATTCATACTTTTATGACTCAGTTGCATGCTGCATTGTCTCTTTTTTTAATACTAGAGGATTCTCAGCGTGTTGCTGCGGGTATGAAGATAGAATTTATAGAGTTTTAGATTTTAATCACAATTGCATGTTGTGGTATATTAGAACTTATTCAAACAATTTATTATAATACTATGTATCAACAACATAGTGTGTTGCCTTGAAATTTTAGAGATAAATTGAGACAATGGATAAAAAGTAACAACCATTTGAATGGGCCACTTCATCCCATGTGTTGCAACGGTAACATATATGTGTAAGCGTGTGTAAGTCGTCGAGAAATATAATTGAAATATAACTCTTAATTTCAAGTCCAAGACGCGGCGTCGACTCCTTAATGCAGACATATAAGCATTTTCTAGACAAAAGTACTTCATGTTGGCAATCAGCTGAATCTGTCATGACTACATTGCAAATTCATACCAAGAAATTAGCAATGTTGATTGGTATGATATGCAAGCTAAGGTCACATACTATAACAATCACTCCTGAAGAGAATACTTAAACAATAAAAATGGTGGGTTTAGATTAACAGAAGCTCAGTATTAAGTACGATCCATATACAATAGCCTCACAAGCCTGTGTGGCTGGTTGTCCGTGCAATGCAAATTGATCGATTACACTTATCCTCAAAACTTGTTGATCCAAATTATAATCATTGTTAGAAGACTTGTCGATAATCAAGTCTATAACCATTCCATACTTCAACAGTTCTATCGACAGGTTGTTCTTGAGCAAACAATATTTACGTATAGGCGCTATAATGATCTGAGCACAACATGGTTTCTACCGACGCTATGGCCAATCAGTAGTCAAAATCTAATTATCTGGATCCTATTTCTTCGGTGCAGAGATAGAAAGCTATTGCTTCATATTCCCCTACCTAAACCCCAATTCGAAATCTTAAATCTGCCTAATCAGTTGAGATGAGGATTGTGTTACTAACTTACGGAGGGCTAGGGCCATCTTGTTGGTGGCGTGCGGTGCCGATCATTCAATCGGACTGGTGCGGCGACGGACGGAAGATGACGCTGAACCAGTCAAAGTCATAACGGGATGCGCCGGCATGCATCATCTCCACCGTGCAGCAGGCGAGCCCGAAGGTCATGGGCGGATCGAGCCCTTCTGGCGCCCAGGTCGTCCACCTTGGAGATCACGAACTCGACCGTCTTCGACATCGCCGGGCGAGGGACGAAAAATGTGTAGCGGTGGTGGCAGCAAGCTGCTTTGCATGATGCTGCAAGCGAGCCGATGCAGAGTGCGAGGAAGAGGATGGCGAGCAGAGATCTTGACCCGCCGCCGGCGAATTTGGGGCAATGGCAGACTGTTGGTGCAGCAATCGGAGACATGGTCGGGCGGGGGATTGAGGAGAGCTGCATCACGGTAGATCTCGTGGCCGGCATCGGGCTCTCGCGCCGCTGGGCGGGCAGGAGACCGCAAACCGGGGCGGCCGAGCGAGTGGTCTCGAGCTCGCGGGGCGAGGAAAGGGTGGCCACACCGCCAATTTGGTGCTTTTAATAGGGGGGAGGCGGGCGGGTCGGCGAGGCATGATGTTGTGGGTGGGGAAGCCGAGCAGAGGTAGCGGATGAAGACCCGGGGTTTTAGCGCATATGTGAGAACTAAGGATGACGTGGCTTCACCACATGCCGAGAACTCCCTAGTGGGGTTTGTCTACATAGGTGTAGTAGATTATTATTTGATACATACACCTTACTAAGTAAAATTCTCTTTTTGAGACAGGTATTGGTGTCGACATGGAAGAGGCAATGGCAGGTAGAAAGGGTGAGATGATTGTGATGATGAAGCGGTGGGTGATCAGTAAGATGGGCTTGTTGTTTGGAGCATTTGCACGGAGTGGTGCGATGATGCACTTCAACTTGCATATTCGTCACTCGCATGCGACGGTACCTCCCATTTCTAGATCCTTTTTATCACTTTGTTGACATCGTCAACAAGTCCGAAAGTGCTTTTGATGATTGGTTCAAGCCCGGTGATGCTTATGCGAGAGGTGAAGGCTTACCCGAGCCCAGCGTGCTCAACAAATGCATGGAAACTAAATGCAGATCAAGGGTGCTGTTGAGGGTGACGGGTTTGTGCTCGGCCGCTTGGAGGATCGGGGAAGTTGCTAAGGAGTTGGGCGGTGCAACTATGTTGTGGTCATTGATATCACCGAACAACCAAGGCGGTGGCATTTGCCTTACGTTCCCACGGCGACATTTGCCTCGGGTTCCACAACCAAATTTTCATTGGAGTGGCCGTGAAGTCCTATTCGATGTCGGGCGGAAGATATACACAAACAAGACAACCCCTAATCCCATATGCGTATTTACAAACCCCGATTACATGTACATATATAATTTCAAGTTTTTCTATCACTTTGTACATATTATATCTCAATAGTTAATTTTTAATCGAAGGGTCCACCTCTTACCATATTGGTTTCAAAGGAGCTAATAACTCCTAACTACACAATATATGTCAACTATAGCCTTCTCCCATTTCATTCTAGCTTAGTTTTGTCTTCAATGTCTTAGTTTCTCGCTATTGTGAGAATCATAAGCTTCGTTTTGGATGACTCAATATACCCTACAAGTAACATTTAATGAGTGACTACAATTTTTTTGTACAACTGTGCACTTATTATAAGTAAATAAAGGGTGATTTGCAATCACTCTGCGGAAGGTGAGGGAGAAAATTGATTTCAATGGAGTTAGCAAAGTGAGTCGTGGAGGCATTTAAATACTGGTGGAAGATGTATTTGTTAGGATTGAAGGTGTGTGTTGTTATTTTTGGAAATTTCTAGAACTTTGATTCTAGTCTTTGCTTAGGGTTACATGTATACACACACATTACATAGTCCCATGAGCCTTTACACAATTATGCACAAATAAGGCCCAACACTCCCCCTCAAGATGGACAATAGATATCTATCATTCCTTTTCGGCTACATGCTAAATCAGTTTCTTTTGCTCCTAAACCTCTTTTTGTCAAACAATCAGCTATTTGACCACCTGAACTTAGATAGCTTAGCTCTAGTATGACATCATCTAATTGTTCTTTGATGAAGAAACGATCTATCTCCACATGCTATCGCAATATCTTTGTTATAGCTGAGCGAGATTATTTACAATATTGTTGACTCGTTATCGCACCAAATCCTCAAAGGGTACTTTCTTAGCATATTTTATTCCAATAAAAATGTACCCATAACATTTCACAAAGTCCAAGAGACATCGTTCTATATTCTTCTTTGGTTGTTGAGCGGGGTACAACAGACTTCTTATTGCTCCTCTGTGACACTAAGTTTCCTCCAACAAAGACACAATAGCCTGAAATTGATTTTCGATCATCAAGACAACTAGCCTTCAACATCACAATAGCCTTCCACTTTCAAGTGGCCATTACTCTCAAACATCAATCCCTTTCTTGGGATACTCCTCGGATGTATAGTATCTCCATGGGTCATGCATGTATCATCTCACAACATTTCTTGCATAGGATATATCATGTTTCATATGACATAAATAGATAAGGCACCCAATAAGCCCATGATATCTTATTGATTAGATGGCCTGATTTAGCACAAACTTGTGATTCAAATCATTGGGTTGATAGAGTTCAACGTCAAGCATATCAGTCTCACTGGCGGATCGAGAACATACTTTCTTTGTGATAGACACTAGTGTGTTGTGCAATCGAACCGAGAGAAGCAGTAGTATGGTTCACTTTTTAACGTTGGAGCTACCGAACTGAGTGTGTCGATTTCTCGGGCGACTCTTCATTTGGGTTCGCACCGAGGGAATAAACAATACAAAAGAAATACGCATGCAGCAGGAAGAGCAAACAAGGAAAGTAGGGGGCCACACGCTAGCTAAGAGATGCTCCAATTGTTTACTACTGTATGGGACCCGCCAATCAAACTCCACATTGGAGCACCGAACCGTGACAAAAAATCGATCGTTGCAAGGTCCAAACGTTGTTGTAAATCGAACTTCACATTGGAGCTGCCCTAAGCTTGGTGCAGAAGCTACTCACATGCTCAAGAAGGATGTGTCCTTGAGCCATGACTGTTGATGGAGGAGGAGCAACACTTGGCACGTGAGATAGTGGTCTCACTGAAGATCTGAGTGATTATGGATTCCGGTGACTAGCTAGGACGACTTACACTTACTGCTCGGTTTCCACTTAGCTATATCATGCTGCACTTTTTAGTTTTCTTTTAAGAGATTGCGCTAGTTTGGTTTGTCATATGTAAGTGGAGTTCAATCCCCCGAGAAAGATTTTCATTCTGTGTCGGGTTGTGAAGTTCCCATAAATTTTTGTAATGAGACCTGATAGTAGCGGCTAGTAATGTGTTGCTGTCCTGCTAAACCGGGACTACACGCACACGCAAATGGTGAAGCCATGTGCCTGAACGATTCAGAGATTTCAAAACATGATGATGTCGTATCGTCGTTGAACCTAAGATGGCAAGTATCACAATTTTGTTGTTGGTTGAGGATCGTGGAAATTTTGCCCTTAGAGGCACATGCTCCTACACATGCATCCATTGGATCATGTTTTGAGATGTGTGCCTGCCTTACACCACAGTTGGTGTTATATATGGCCAGATGGGCCCGCGGGCAGGAGGCCCGGCCCGAGGCACGGCCCGGTCGGTGTCGGCGGGCCAGGTGGCACGGCTCAATCGTCGTGCGGGCCATGGGCCGCGACCCCAGCCCGTAGCGCGGTGCGGCACGGCCCGGTGAGAAGGGTGGCCATGAAATCTTGTATGAAAAAAGAAGATCATGCTAACTCTACCATCGGCCCAGCCCAACACTCCAATTCAGGCTAACTCCCTCTCCAATTCCCCTCCACTCCAGTCCGAGTCCAGCCGCCCGGCGCTTCCGCGCGAGCGCGACCCCGGCGCCTCCACGCCGGGCGCACCACAGCTTGGCCAAGCCTCCACGCCGGAACGCCCCCATGCGCCGCGCAGCCTCCCTCCAGCGCCGCTCCCCTCCGGCCGCCCCGCTCTTCTTCCGGCCCCGGCCCGGCCGCTCCTCTAAGGGCTGCAGGCCGCCCCGCTCTTCTTCCAGCGGCGCTCCAGCGGCCCCCTCGGCGTCGGCGGCGGCGCAACCTCCTCCCCTCAACGATGGAGTCTTCGTGCGACCCCCTCCACCTCTTCGCCGAGCTTTGCGTCTTCAGCCCCCGCCCCCAGCGAGATGGCGCCGCCGGCTCATAAATCGCCTCTTCACGTTGGTCGGCACGTCGGGCCGCTTCGGCGCGCAGGGCACGCCGTGCCTCGGGCGGCCTGGCGGCCACGGACGGACCATGAGCCATCGGTGTGGCTCAGAGCACGGTGGTGGCACGGCCCGTTGAACATCTATAGTTGATATATGGGATGTATTTTTTTCCAAAGTACTTTTTCCAGCACTCAGTAATTCAATATGACAGACTGACACCACCATCTCTCTGTCACTCTCGCTCTCCATTCCTCTCTCTTTTCTATTCACTTGACAGTTCTCTTGTTCATCCAACCAACCATTAGCTCGTGCCGCTTAATCTTTGCTGAATTGTTGCCCATCTTTTCCTCCTATTCCACTTTTCCTCTCTCCGATTCCACCCTCCCAGCTTCTCTCCTCACCATGAAGAAATTTCTCCTCTTGAGTCACCAGGTACAATCGATCCTTTCTGTTATTTCACTTTATAACTTCTAGTTTGAAGTTCATGTATACTAAGAAGCGCATAAAAGCAATGATACGTCCACAATAGGAGTAGATACATGTTTATTAGGAGTAGATACATGTCTATTAGGAGATAAATGTTCGTTATTTTTTTTATGAAATATATCCATGAGGGGTCTTGTTTTGAAAAGTTTAGTGTAAGGATAAGGAACACCACGATGCAATCGGATTTTAATTATGATGTTGGTTTTAGGAGTTATGTTTTTTTTTACCAAGAAAAAAACATGGGATGTTTGTTGATGTAATCAACTTTAAAAAGGAAATGGAGCCAGGCAGGTCACATCACTGAACCCTTAACGTTTGAGTGGATCCACTGAGTATATACATATACCGTTTTGTATTCGTATTTAGCAAATATGCGTGCGTTACAGCGGGATGAATAATGACACCGTTACATATTTATTTATATTTTATTAAAATATGGTGTTTATTATTTATTTTGATCGAAAAGTGAGTTATATGAAAAAATGACAAGCAAATCATGAAACGCAGGGGCATGGGATGCCCGACGCAGTAGGACAGCAAGACATACTCCGTTTGACCAAAAAGAAAAATAAAAGGGGAGATGTTAAAAGAAAGGGAAAAAAGGAGACTAAACAAGAATGAAGAACATGGTTTATTTGGCCTTTTGGACTGCCAAACTCCCCATGGGCTTCAACTTCTGCTGCCTAGGCTTGGGCTGTGCAATTTTATTGGTCCACGTTACCCACTTATCGACGAGTCAATCTAAACCGTTGATGCCAATCCGATGGTTGAGAAGGATCGTCGCGGTCCGCATGCCTGAAATTTCCTTGCTTTATTATTAACTAGCAAAAATGCACACGAGTGTTGCAACGGGGAGAAAAAAAATGCACAACATTATATGTGTTGTTTTGTGTTGAGAGCAATAGTTTTATATTTATATAATTATATGCTTTTTATTGCACTTTCGACATTATGCGAGAAAGGATGTGGCTAACGCATGCATTCTGATCTCATTATACTTTCTTGCCGCCTTGCCAGTGGATACGGTGCCTTTTGTATATGGTTTAATTTACGTCTAATTTAATTAACACAAACTGTATTCAATTTTAAGTCGTTGTATTGTAGGTATGAGCCCTTGATATATCATCACGGACAGTCCAAAAAAAGAATGGATTTAGAAAATCTATATCTATACCTCTTAATAAAGAGAAAATTTCTTTATCCACCTTTTTGGGTCTGCCATGAAGAGTCCAGCGCGCTCACGCACGATGTGCACGAACCTGGCTGGCGGTGGCGTCCGATTTCCACCCTGATTTCTGTCCGCCCTCAAACTGTTCGCGCACGTTGTTGTTGTCCGTTTGCACTGTTGCGTTGTTTCATGGGAGCTGTAGGACAACACCAACGGCAGAGCCAAGCGCGCTCAGCACCCGACGCCCCGTGGCCGTGCTTCTGCCGCCGTTGCCACGCAGGAACTCAGACGTCGCGAGCCCGCGCTCGTCGTGTCCACCAGGCTGCACACCGCGGCGCGTGCCATCGCACCGTCCGCCATTTTCTCGCCGTGAACACCGGAGCCGGTGCCCTGCCTTCCAATCTATCCTCGCTCACTCGCCGTGTCTCTATTCCCCCTCGTTCGCGTGGATTGAGAAACGGGAACAGGGGCCACGTACGCCAGAGGGCAAAGGCCCAAGCCGCGTCTGTGACCCAATGGCCGAACGCCATGTTTTCCCGTCACCCCACCTGTCAATGGTAACAGACGACCAACTTCCTCTCTCCTTTGTTTCGGTGAGCTAGGACCATGTGAAATAAAGAGAGAAAAAGAGGGTACAACTCTAGATCGGCTCATGAAGAACTGAGTCCGCAAAACGGTGGCGGTCGGCCCACACTACTATCTGGACCCACGCGTCAGCTGGTATAGATTCGCATCGGCATGGTCCATTTGTCCGTGGAAGGCAAAGAAGATTAGAATGGATTTAGTCGATAAGCGGCAAGGGGCGCTAGAGCTAGAAGATAAGGCCGTGGTACAGGCGTGTGATATGATATGATCCTTGATTTTTTTTTCTATTACATATTTTTGTATACGTATACGCATAGACGAGGTAAATGAGTTGCTCCCACGCAAGCACATATGTGATATAAATAAGTAATACCAGCATCGTCGTAGAAAAAATAAAAATTGATTGTATTATAGTTACGTCTACGACTATGACAAACTATTTTAATCAAATGCTTATTTGAAATGATAATTTTAACTTACTACTTCCCCAAATATGGAGTCCGAAGCCGTGACCCCGTGGCATCGCACGGGCACTTTTTGCTAGTGAAATATAAAAAAAACGAAAGCAGGCTTTAACTGGAGTTAGAGAAAACAGAAATAAAACCTATTAATCGGGAAAAGGACTCTAATCGAATTAAAAACAGAAATCGACAAAAATAAATTGAATAGGAAAAATGCCTAACGTCCTCTAATTCATGACTGAGAGCGGAAAAAATCAGAGAAGTCTGAACATTTTTTGAAAAAAGGTAGTAAAGAAAATAAAGATATAGATAAAGATAGAAGAGAAAAGAAATAGATATTTTTTGTTTATAAACTCCCGGCGGGTGGCTAATCTCAGGAATGACGATTTTTGATACGATGCAAACGGTGACACCTGATATATATACAATATGCCTCGGAATAGCCGCGTCCATGGCCTCCTTCATTCTGCTTGGAGATCCTTTTGCTATTTGGATTAGGATCCCTATTCAATACTCAAGATATAAAAGTCCTGCATGGGCCGGGCTGTGCAATTTTGGTGGTCCACGCTGCCCCATAGGCCCACTTATCCGACGGTCGATCTAAACCGTTGATGCCAATCTAATGGCTCGGGGGCGGTCCTACGGTCCACACACACCGAAAATTTTTGTCTCTTTATTAGTCGGTATAGGTATAGATATAAAAAAAAAAAGTACATGTATAGTAGATGTAGTATTAAGTTGCACACACATCTCAAGGTAGCTGATCTAAGAGATACAAGCACGAGAACACATGCCTCGCAGGGCAGAATAAACTTCCTCGCTGGTTGAGTGACTTTTATCGCAAAATTTATTATGATGTGGAATATTTCAAATGTTTTTAAAGCTCTCCTTACAAAATCTACATGTAGTCTAAAGATGTGCATCGGGCTGGCCCGCACGGCCCGTCGATCGAGCACGGCCCGGTCGATTCTGGGCCTACTACAGGCCCACGGGCCTCGGGCCGTGCCAAAGCCGTCACCAGTACCTTGGGGCCCAGGCACGGCACACGGGCTTACTTTCGTGCCGGGCCGGCCCAAATAGCACAGGGCCCAAATAACACCGGGGCGAGCCGAGGCCCATGAATAAGCGCAGAGATGGGGAAGGGGAGGGGCTCGACGCCGTGCTTGACCCCGCCGCCGCCAGGGAACCCGCCGCGTGGAGGTCAAGGTGGAGCGCCCGCCGGGGGCGCCGTCGCGGGAGGGACCGCGATGGAGGGTGCGCCCTCCCGCCGGGGCGCCGTCCGGGGAGGCCACGGGTGGAGGAGGGAGCCGCCACGGCGCGCAGCGTGGAAAGAAGAGTGAGGCGGCCGGGTCGCACCTCGTCATCGCCGGGCCATGGAGGAGCCGCGGGAGGCCGCCGCCGCGGCTCGCCTCCACTGGTTGCGAGGGAGCCGCCATCGCCGCCGATGTCGGCCGTGCGAGAGGCGCCCCCTGCCACTCCAAACCGGCCGCGGGGGGCTGCCACCGACTTTCGATGCCGGCCCGCACTTATTTGTGGGGGAGTCGGCCGTCGCTGTTCGTCCCGGCCTCTACTGCTTGGCGGCGGGCATCCAGGGGAAGAGGATGACGGATGTAGTCATGTAGAGAGTGCGGCTGGACTTTTTTTTTTTTTTTTTTTTTGAGAGGGTCTGTGGACTTTAGCAGCCAGGAAAAAAAAATCTTGCCTAAAAAGCAAGCTGGCGATAACGGGCCACCACCGGGCCTTTCAATTATTATCGGGCCGTGCCGGGCTGGCCCGCATGCCTTGGGGTCGGCCCGGGGCACGGCCCACACGGGCACCGGGCGGTGAGCCCGTTTTTTCGTGCCGAGCCAAAAAAAACGTGCTTTGTGCGGGTCACCGTGCCTCGTGCTTTCTGCACAGGTTTTGTAATCAAAACATACGTTGCCAGTTGCCCATGCATGGTACGTAAAGACGGATGAAAACAGATCGATGAGATCTGTGCCCAGAGGCTACCAAAATGACGACGAGGAGAGACAAAGGAAAACGTGTCCCTGTATGACTCCAATTTGAAGCCTTTATATTGACGGCCGGCGCACGTAACAACCAGCCGTGTCCGCGTGAGACGGGCAACGCCTTCGGCTGATCTCAGCGACAAGATGATGATGATGACGACGGTGGTGAAGCGGTGGGTGACCGCCAACTTGGGCTCGTCGTCGTGGCTTCTCCTGGCTCTGGCGCCGGCGGCTGCGCCTCTGGTCGCGGCCCTCCGGCATCGCGTCCGGCGACTGCTCCCGTTCCTGGACCCGTTGGTGAGCATCGACATCTCCTCCAGCAAACCTGCCGCCGTCTACTCGCTGGACGAGACCATCAAGTCCAGCGACGCCTACGAGGAGGTGAAGACTTACCTGAGCGCGGCGTGCGGTCGCGACGCGCGCAAGCTCCACGCTGACGGCGCCGCCGAGGGCGACGGCTTCGTGCTCAGCCTCCGCGAGGGGCAGGAGCTCGTCGACGAGTTCCGAGGCGCCACCTTGTGGTGGGCGTCGGTGCCACCCGGCAAGCAGGGCAATCAGTACTGCCTCCGCCTCACGTTCGACCAGCGCCACCGGCAGCTCGTCGTCGACGAGTACCTCCCGCACGTCCGTCGGAGCGGCCGCGACGTCATGTTCCAGAACCGTCGCCGGAGGCTCTACACCAACAAGAAAAGCCTCGATTAGTACGTAATCCAATCCCCTATAATTTTCTTTTCTTGTATGGCTAGCTACGGATTTAAATTGTTTACATACGTTCTGGAGTTGCAGTTCTTCCAAGGTATGGAGGTACATTAACTTCGATCACCCGACCACCTTCGAGACCCTGGCAATGCATCCGGCCAAGAAGCGGGAGATCATAGACGACCTCGACGACTTCCGCAGCAACAAGGACTACTACCGTCAGATCGGCAAGGCGTGGAAGAGAGGGTACCTGCTGTATGGCCCGCCGGGCACGGGCAAGTCCACCATGATCGCAGCCATGGCCAACTATCTCAATTACAACATCTACGACATCGAGCTCACCATGGTGCAGGGCAACAACGGCCTCCGCAAGCTCTTCATCGAGACCAAGGGGAAGTCCATCATCGTCATCGAGGACATCGACTGCTCCCTTGACCTCACCGGCGACCGGAGCTGCAGAGCCGCAAGGTCCGACCGCAGCTTGCCAGCCGCCGCCACCGCCGCCGTCATCGCCGAGAAGCGCAAGAGGTGGACCCTGGTGACGCTGTCTGGCCTGCTCAACATCATCGACGGGCTCTGGTCGGCGCACAGCGGCGAGCGGATCATCGTGTTCACCACCAACTTCGTCGACAAGCTGGACCCGGCGCTGATCCGGCGCGGGCGGATGGACATGCACATCGAGATGTCCTACTGCTGCTTCGAGGCATTCACGACGCTGGCCAATAACTACCTCGGCGTCGACTCGCACCGCTGTTCGACACCGTGAAGGAGCTGCTGCAGGCGGTGGAGATCACGCCGGCCGACGTCGCTGAGTGCCTAATGGTGTCCAAGCGCACCGACCGTGGCGCGGACGCTTGCCTGGGGCGCCTCATCGAACAGCTGAAGAAGAAGGTCGCCGAGAAGGAAAGCAAGAACTCTGAAGAGGAACAAGTGGACGCCAAGCCAAATGATACGTCCACCAATGGTGGACGAAGGGCGAAATCTATCCGCAGGGTTAGGAAGGTTCCTGCCAAGGAGGAGGGAGGCGACAAACAGAGTCATGCGTAGGGGCCAATGATGATGTTCTTGATCTCAGTGATGATGATGATGATAGTTCCAGTTCCAGCGACGAATGACCACAAGGCCAAAGCGGAGGCAGAAGCAGAAGCCATGCTTACTGAGGAACGGGCTGTTAGCATAAGTGTTGCAAATGAGTCGTGTAATCTCGTGATAGTAAGGTCGAGCTGTAATGCTATAGGAGTCTAGCATGGTAGGTGTAAAACGTAGCTAATGTCATGCTAAATTACGATGAACACGAGTCGGAGTCTGTATTCGCCACGTCGTGTCGACATTGGTGCATGAGGCGTTTGTCGCGGTGAAACGATGAAACGTCCCTAGCCGATACGACGTGGGGAGCCTCGTGGCTATATATATCTAATAAAGGTGTCATGGGGGCTGCGGTTGGGCAGCAACAAATTGTCAATTTGTCTTTGCTTTGTTTTCTCTAGTTTCAATCTGCTAAGTGGTGATCGCAGTCACCACGTCGCCGGCGAGGTCGACGTTCCACGGCGTTCCGACGCCGCTCAGGTCCAACACGGGCGGCAACTGGCACTGTAGATTATGGCAGCGTCAACGACGACGACTTTATAGACGACGATGAGGATGATTTTGAAGACGACGGCGAAGATCTTTCCGATCGACAAGTAGCACATGTGTGTCTTATAGTTTTACTTTGATTTGGCAGGAAAAAAAAACTGGTCCCAAATACTGTTTAGAAATCTACACAGAGTTGTTTTGTCAAACGGTTCACTGAAACAATTTTAGCCTTAACGGTAAAGGTGCTCGTAGAGCGAAAAAAAAAAAAAAAAAATAAAACGATTTGCTGATGAAATTGAGTTGTACTAAACGGTAACATGTTGCAAACGATCGTATCATTCATTCGAATTCAACCAAGAATCAAATCCCGTACCGTACCTAGCCACTCCTATAACTCCTAAATATGTCGTATGGTCAATGGAGTGCTTGTTGATTTATGTAGAGGGAACCATATAAGCTTGGGCTAGCACATGAAGGTGCACATGAGCTTTGTCTATATGTCTACGGATGTGTATGAGGTATGATTCGGTTGAATGTACCGAATAGGGTCTCCTTACTCCTCTTGTATAGTCAGAGAGGATATAAGGTTTAGTACAAAACCCTCTAAGCGTCACCGTTCTAGTCGGTGTCATTTTATGCGTGTGTCGCCTAATGTGCTTCCGGGCAACTTGCTAAGTAATCTCATTATGATGTAATTTAAACATTCTCTCACTTCTCTTAATGCAGTATGTGCCAATGGTACGTTTTCGAAAAAAAAAAGAGGATATAAGGTTATAATAGATAGAATCCTAACAGGTTATATATGTGATTTTTTTTCTACTCCTTCATTTCAAACTATAAGTCACTCTGAATTTTTTTATACATCCAATTTACTATTCATCTAAATATAATAATATCTAAATACATAACAAATGGATGAACCAAAAAGATCAAAATGACTTATAATTTGGAATGGAGTAGTTTGTTAGAAGCAAATCTAATTGGATCCTATCGAATTAATATACTTTGAGTTTTAAGGTTTCAAAATAGTTGATGGCTTGTCTCTTATTTCCAAACGATGAAGGTGCTAGTGTCTAAGACACCAACAAGCTTATATCCATACAAAGAAAAAAAAAAAAAAAAAAACAAGGCCCCAATTATTTTCAAAAGTCATAGAATTTATTTTAGTCCTATGACTTTTGGAAAAAGTCCCCCGAGAAAGCTGTAGGAGATATTTCTAGGGACTTCTAAAGAAAAAGTCATTAAAAAGTTCTCCATGTTTGATTTCCTAGATACTTTTTAGTATCAATAGGAAAAAGTCACTGGAACCAAACACCACCTAAAATACATCACCTATCTCCTTGGTGAATCCAGTTCGTTCACTGTTATTACAGCCACAAACCACGCATGGCACACACGGATGGCTCCTCAGTTCCTCATCTACATTTTTTTAGATAAAGGATTAAAAAATCCGACTTCATCTATTCGTAGATAGAATCAGCACCAATTATTACATAGTTCAAAATAAAACTCAGATTTCTTTGGATACAACTTCCAGCCACTCTCAAAACAAAGAAATAAGGAAATAAATGTCTCTCGACTAAACATAACCAATGTGTCTCTATATTGAGCCAACCACTGGAGCCGAAGAAAGAAAAACGCCGACACTTCTAGGTGCCGTCATTGCGGAAATTAAATGATCTTTTAGATCTTCATTCGGCTGCAAGCTTGCCTCACCGACGTAGCCAATGAGTTCCTCGGAACGTTACCGCAAAAAGAGATTTTGGTTTGCATTTGTCAAAAACAACTTCGTTCCTTGTTAGCCAAATTGCCCACAAAAGTCTTGATCTTGTCTTTGTTAATAACAATGTATTATACTTTTTTGTTCCTACCAAATATGGAACAAATTATTTATATTTGAAGGGGTGTTAGACCAAAAAAAGTAAGTGTACATCGCGCCACAAAAACTTGGCATAGAAACAATCAAAAAAGAGGTGTTGAATTGTTTCGGAAGATGACAGAGAGAACTTTGTTTATCTCCATTCCAATTTCTCCTAGCAGATTATCTTTGGTTAGTACAACCCCTTTTTTAATATACCACATAAATATTTTAATTTTCATTGGTAATTTTGTTTTCCAAATATCTTGTGACACTCTCACCCCATTGTTAATTAGAGCAGCATACATAGACTTGACTGAAAATGTTCGAGAGGCCTTTAAATCCCATACAAAGACATCTCTTTCTGAATTAAGTTAATTTGTTGTAAGGATGATACAATACGGAGCCCATTTGTTAAGTTTACCCCCACTAGATTTCTCCTAAAGGAAATATTTAGTGGGGAACTTAGTACGTTAACTATTTGTATCTTGTTTTTCCTTACAATATTAAACAAACACTGGAAACTTATCTTTGAGGGGTTTGTTGCCCGACCAAGTATCAATCCAAAAAACGTGTTTGTGACCCATCTTTGATAATAAAATGACCTAACTTGAAGAAGGTATCTTTAACATTCATTAAACTTTTCCAAAAGTGTGAGTCATTTGGTTTCTTCACACAACTTCCTAAAGTCTTATTTTTAATATACTTGTTCCTCAGTAATTCTTGCCATATCCCCGTCTTCATTTAATAATTTAAATAACCACTTGCTAAGCAGACATTTATTTTGAATCTCTAAGTTTTGAATGTCTAACCCACCTTGATCTTTGGGTTGGCGTATGACATCCCATTTGACCAATCTATATATTTTCTCTTATGTTGGTCATTTTGCCAAAAGAAACGAGATCTAAAGCACTTTCGATCTTGTCTAGTGCGCCTTTTGGCACTTCAAAAAGACATCATAAACATCGGTAAGTTGGAAAGCACCGAGTTTATAAGAACTAGACGACCCCCTACCGTGAGCGGTTTACCTTTCCACCCACCGAGTCTCTTCTCAATTCTCTCTTCTATAAATTTCCGGTCCTTGTTAGATAATTTTTTAAAATGCATTGGTTGACCTAGATACCTAAAAGGGTACTTACCAATGACACACCTGAATAATTGTGAGTAGAAATCCTCATGATTCTTGGCTTGACCAAAACAAAAGATCTCACTTTTGTGAAAGTTTATTTTTAAGCGAGATAGTTGCTCAAAAGTGCTTAGTAACAATTTCATGTTAATCGCTTTTTTTTTTTTTTTCAACATCGTGGCTCATAAAAATCACAGTGTCATCTGCATATTGAAGGATGGACGGTCCATCTTGAATCAAGTGTGGAATGACCCCTTCTACTGTCCCGCTTCCTTTGCTCTTGCAATTAGTATAGCCAACATGTCAACTACTATATTAAATAGTATTGGAGACACGGGGTCACCTTGCCTAAGACCTTTTTTAGTTTGGAAGTATTTGCCAAGATGATCATTAACCTTAACATTTACATTACCCCCTCGAGTAAATTTTCTTATCCATTCACACCAATTACGAGAGAAACCCTTCATTCTTAATGTGCTTTGTAAGAAATCGATTGACTTTATCATAAGCTTTTTCAAAATCAATCTTAAAAATCACCCCGTCTTGTTTTTTAGTATGCAATTCATGAATTGTCTCATGCAAAATAACCGCCCCCTCCATTATATTTCTACCGGTAAAAGGCAGTTTGGGTTGGTCTAATCAATTTTTAGGCAATGGTGGATAATCGATTTGTTGCCACTATAGTAAAGATTTTAAAAGATACATTCAACAAGCAGATAGGTCTATATTGTTGAATGACTCTCGCATCCTTCTTTTTAGGTAGCGGATTATATTACCAAAGTTAAGGCGATTAAGATGTAAAGTTCCTTGATAAAAATCATTGAACAAAGCCATCAAATCGTCCTTAATTAGATCCCAAAAAAACTTGATAAAACTCGGGAGGAAACCCATCGGGACCGGGTGCTTTATTATGTTCCATTTGGAAAATTCTTCTTTGTGACTTCCTCTTGAGTGAAAGGCTCGGTCAAAAATTCATTTTCCACATCCGACACTTGGGGAATGTCGGCCGTGTGAAATTCATCTAAAGAAATTAACGACTCATCGGAAGGACCAAACAAGTTTTTATAATAACTAGTAATATGCTCTTTAAGTTGAGCATCACCGGTTATGGTACTAGTCCCATCCTCAAGTTGATAGATTCGTGTTTTCTATGTCTACCATTGGCTAACGTGGTGATAATATTTAGTATTTGCATCGCCTTCTAAAAGATGTTTCACCTTAGCTCTTTGGTACCACTTGAGTTCCTCCTCTCTAAGAAGTTCAGCCAGACCTTTCACTTAGAACATGTTTTAAATCTCTTTTCGAGTCATTAAGCATAGTTACTTACGCTTTTTGTCTAGCTCGTCTAATTTATTTAAAAGATTTGCTTTTTCTTTTTTATATAACCCACTAACATGTTTAGCCCAACCTCTTAAATGTTGGCGGAGTTTTCTAATTTTCGCTTGCCACCGCTCAATGGATGACCCATCAACTACTGGTGTTACGCCATATTTGGGACACCATCTCACAAAAAAACCGTCCCTTAACAACCAACCTAATTCAAATTTGAACCGAGGTTGATAAGTTGTAAACTTGATCTTAGTAGATAGTAATAGAGGAGTATGGTCAGAAATTTCTCTGGAGAGAGGAGTTACTATAGTATTAGGGTACTTGAGACTCGAAGTCGGTGCAAGTTAAAATCTCGTCTAATTTTTCGAAAAGTTTGGTTTGGCAAATAATTATTAGCCTGGTGAAATTCCTTCCGCACAATTCTATCTCTCTAAGGTTTAGAGTATCTATTATAGCATTGAACATGAACGACCATCTGTCATTATAATTATCATTATTCTTCTCATCCGGTCCGCGAATAATATTAAAATCACCACCTATAATACTTGGTATGGTGTCTTTTGAACATACTCGTACCGATTCGATAAAAAATTAGATTTTTGATCTGCTTGAAAATTTGGGTCGTATACTGAAAATAATTTAAACTTAAAATCAATTTCCTTATGGCGTAACATAAAATTGATATAAAAGTCACCCTCTTCAATTTGACCAACATCAAAAGTTTGCAAATGAACTCCTAGGATCATGCCACGGATCTACCCCGTGGAGCCAAGCAATGCCAAATAAAATCTCTACCAAAGACGGATGGTATTAAGAGTTTTTGTGAAAAGCTAGCTCTACACTTTTACGATAAGGCAATAAAATCTAGGTCTTTCTCCTTTGTTAAATCAGCAAGAAATCTATATTTTTTGGTATCCTTAAAACCGTTACAATTCCATAAAATACCTTTCATTTTTAACAACTTTTTTTTTTTTTCTTTTTATTAGACTTGGGGCGCCTCTTTTTCCGATGATACTGAGGGGTTTGTAAGATCAACGGATCACAAACCCCATCATCTAACCCCTCCATTATTTCGAACATATAATATTTAAAGTTTCTAAATCCACAATGTCATCATTAGAGCATTCGGTTGCACCCTCCAAATCTAGAACAGATTTTTCATTGTTTTAAAGTAGAACCATGTGACATTCTACTAAATTCTAAATCTTTTAACCTTTTGATAGAATTAAAACATTCTTTATCAGTTTTTACCTAAAACAACTCCTATGGCATTTGCCGAAAGTAAAAGAAGACTCATCTCTATTAAAAAAAAGAAGGAGGATGTTGTAGTGTACCTTTCTCGTTGACCAGCTCCAAATTCTTCTTCGCCTTGAGCTTGGTTGCCTTCCCAATAGAATCTTGATCTAGCTTGTAGCAGCACTCCTCTTCTTTGGACCTCAAAGGTTCATGATGTTGAATTTGATGAAACCCAAGGTTCTCAAAATGAAGTTGAAAATCATGATGATGTGAGTGGTTCCAACTTGGAGAATGCCATGAGGAACATGGATATTGGTGATATTCGGCCAAGGCAAGTTGATGATGATGAAGATACTCCATTGCCTACAACTTCGGTTGATATTGGTGCAAATGAAGCTAGCACTAGCGGCACTCAAGATGAAGATCAAGATCAAGAGCAACAAACTAGTCCATCTCCTCATCCTAGTCATCAAGTGCAAGTGATGTAACCATCCAATATTGCAAGAGATCACCCAATTGATCAAATTGTCGGTGACATCAATAGCGGAGTGGTTACTAGAAGAAGACTAGCATCTTTTTGTGCTCACCATGCCTTTGTAGCACAAGAAGAACCGGAGAACATTGAAAATACACTCAAAAAGGAAGATTGGATCAATGCCATGCATGAAGAGTTAAACAATTTCAAGAGTAATGATGTATGGGAATTGGTGGAAAGGCCAAAGGACTATAATGTGATTGGAACCAAGTGGGTCTTCAAGAACAAGCAAGATCAAGATGGAATTATTGTGAGAAACAAGGCAAGACTAGTAGCTCAAGGGTACACTCAAGTAGAGGGTCTTGACTTTGGAGAGACCTATGCACCGGTTGCTAGACTTGAAGCAATTAGAATCTTGCTTGCTTATGCATGTGCTCATGACATCAAGCTCTATCAAATGGACGTGAAAAGTGCATTCTTGAATGGATTCATCAATGAGTTGGTGTATGTGGAGCAACCACCGGGATTTAAAGATGAGAAGTATCCCAACCATGTCTACAAGTTGAAGAAAGCATTGTATGGCTTGAAGCAAGCACCAAGAGCATGGTATGAGAGGTTGAGAGATTTTCTCCTCTCTAAAGGGTTCAAGATGGGAAAGGTAGACACCACACTCTTCACCTAGAAGATTGGCAAAGACTTGTTTGTGTTGCAAATATATGTTGATGACATTATCTTTGGGTCAACCAACCAAGAGTTTTTGTGAAGAGTTTGCTAAGATGATGGCCAATGAGTTTGAAATGTCAATGCTTGAGAGAGCTCACATTCTTTCTTGGACTCCAAATCAAGCAATTGAAGAATGGCACATTCATTAGTCAAGGCAAGTACATCAAAAAGACATGATCAAGAAGTTTGATCTACAAGATGCCAAGTCAATGTCCACACCTATGGCAACCAATGGAAGCCTAGACCCGATCCAAGTGGCAACATGGTTGAGCAAAAAAAGTATAGGTCCATGATTGGTAGTTTGCTCTATGCAACCGCATCAAGACCGGACATAGCATTTAGTGTGGGCATGTGTGCTAGATATCAATCCGATCCAAGAGAAAGTCACCTCAAAGCAACAAAGAGAATTGTGAGGTACTTGAAGGGCACACAAGATGTTGGACTATGGTATCCAAAGGAATCCAAGTTTGATTTGATTGGATATTCGGATCCCGACTATGGAGGGTGCAAGATCAATAGAATGAGCACAAGTGGCACATGTCAATTCCTTGGAAGGTCACTAGTATCATGGTCTTCAAAGAAGCAAAATAGTGTTGCTCTCTCAACCGCCGAAGCCGAATACATAAGTGCGGGAAGTTGTTGCACTCAATTGCTATGGATGAGGTCAACCTTGAGGGATTTTGGATTCAAATTTGATAAAGTTCCATTGTATTGTGACAATAAAAGTGTAAGAAAGATGACTCAAAACCCGGTTCAACATCCAAGAACAAAGCACATTGATATAAGGCACCACTTCATAAGAGATCATCAACAAAAGGGTGACATTTGTATCATGGGCATTGGCACCGAAGATCAACTAGCCGACATATTCACCAAGCCACTTGATGAGAAGAGGTTTTGCATGCTAAAGGGAGAATTGAACATTATTGACTTCTCCAACTTGAGTTGATGCACCCCACTTATATGACATGCCTCTCCTTCGACAAACCCCAAGGTAAAAGTTGGTTGTCATGGCATTCATATACAGACTAAGGACTTGTTAGTGCATCTAGCCATCATGCATGCTTAATAGGCTCATTCATGGAAAATAAAATGTTTTCAATGTATGTGTGGCACCACTATTGCTTTGAATGGTTTTATGAACTAGTGGTGGCACATGAAATGTTTATGTGCTTGCAATCCTAGTGTCAACTCTAGATAATGCGCTATTGATGTGTATTCTAACATGGTGCAAGATAACCCTTATGCATATGAGGTGTGAAAAAGCTTGTCCTTGGTTCAAACTTGAATACATGGAAAGGCAAGTGATCTAGATGAGACCACATGTGATACTTTGATTGACTTGATTTCTCTCATTTACACCCTTTTGGTGATTGTTGACAAAGGGGAGAAATAAGTCACAAAGATGTTGGAAAAGGATCACACAAATAGGGGAGCAAGCTCATAGACTATTTGTGCATTTGTATGTGCATGATCATAATGTGATGTTGCATTGGCAATCTAAATTCAATATACATGATTGCTTGGTGTATGCTAGTTTTTGAAAATTGATTGGTGTATTGACCAACTAGCATGCATAGGATGTATTTAGACAAAGCTCACATTTTAGCCTATAATATTGATCTCATGGGGTATGTTGAGTTTTTGATGAATGTCTAGATACATGATGCTAAGGACTCCGATGGTTTCACGCTTCAAAGGTCCAAATTCTAGAACCTTAGCATCTCTTTGGTATTAGCAAGCTCATAGACTATTTATGCATTTGTATGTGCATGATCATAATGTGATGTTGCATTGGCAATCTAAATTCAATATACATGATTGCTTGGTGTATGCTAGTTTTTGAAAATTGATTGGTGTATTGACCAACTAGCATGCATAAGATGTATTTAGACAAAGCTCACATTTTAGCCTATAATGTTGATCTCATGGGGTATGTTGAGTTTTTGATGAATGTCTAGATACATGATGCTAAGGACTCCGATGGTTTCACGCTTCAAAGGTCCAAATTCTAGAACCTTAGCATCTCTTTGGTATTAGTATCTCTCCCCCAAGGTTTCTATCTTTACATATGTGCCAACTTGATCCAAACACATGGAAGCACATATGTAGGGGGCTACTACTACCAAAACCGAACCTTGAAATGATTGTCCATCTCTTGATTCATGATCAAAACTCTATGGGCAAGCAATTCAAGTTCAATTGAATTTTATTTCAATTCTTTATGAGTTTGGTTGTCATCAATTACCAAAAAGGGGGAGATTGAAATCTCATGTTTGGTTTTGGAAATTGATGACACACTTGTGGACTAATCCTTTGATCTAAGTGTGTGACTTAAGAAAGGATTAGATGGATGACAAGGAGCATGATGATCATGAACATGGACCATGTCGGTAGACTTGATGGATCGTCAAGCTCGGTGATCGGCTTGAGAGTAACCCGGAGATCAAGGCAAAGGTATACTTGATAGGGTTTTCCTTTCGGTGATCAAGACACGATAGAGCGTGTGATCACATTATAGGATAGATAGCCGACTATCAAGAGGGGATGCGCGACAATCCTTGCATGAAGTGCTTCTAGGTCAATTGACTTGCATTTTGCATTTTAGGACATGAGAGCACTAACCGATCTTGCCTAACATCTTGACGTGCTAACATTGGTGATAACGTGGTCATCTTGGACGTGTTGGCAACCTACGGTAAGAGGCCAAGCAAGTTTGAAGCAAAGAGCAAAGAAAAGATGAAGATGTCTTTGTCTCGGGGGTGGCCGAGCGCACGCCTGCGTGCGACGGACGCGCCGGAGCCGCCCGGTCGGTCGCGTCTCGCGAGAGCCCTGCGGGCGGGTTTTTGCGGGGCCGGTGGCCGGACCCTGGGATCGATGCGCGTCGGTGGTGGACCCGGACCCCTTCATTCCGGACGCGATGCGCATGGCGCTGTTGGAAGTGGGCCCGAAGTGCTTGTCGATAGTGGCCAGGAAGCGCGACCGACGGACCACGCGACCGGACCCGGTGGTGGTTCCGGTCGGTGCGTCGGTCAGCCAAAAGTGCCCAATTTGAAGCCAACGGTTTTATAGTCCCTCTCTTGCACATTTGAACACTCTAACTTGCTTGTGAGCATTTGAGACTCCTCTCCACTCATCTCTCCATCCATAGTCGTATTCTTGGTGAGATTGAGAGTGATAGAAGTGCATTGCATTGGTGATTGCATCTAGAGGCACTTCATCCTTGAGGCCGCGGGATTCTTGTTATCTTAGGAATTTGCCCTGGTTCCTAGCGGCTTGGGCAAGAGGCGGTGTTGAGCTCAAGTGGAGCTTGTTTGAGGCCACACCGGTGGTGATTGTGAGGGGTCGTTCCTTACCCCGTGGGAGGGTCGTGAAAGGAGCACTAGTGGGTTGCTCGTGGCTTGTTGGGTCCTCTCTTGTGATCGTTGCTTGAGCGCCCATAGGGGTTTTGGCACCGGCCATTAAGCTTAGCACACGTCAAGTGAGTGTGTCGCCACAACGAGGACTTAGCGTGCGGCAAGCACGTGAACCTCGGTAAAAATCATCGTGTCTATTGTCTTGAGCTCGTTGAAGATTTCTCATTGTACACGGTGATTGGGTACATCCTCTACACTCGCGGTGGTATTGTATTCTAGCCTCTTTGCATTACTTTCACTAGTATACTTGTGTAGCCTTGCTTAGCTTGTGTAGCTTGTGTAGTTTGTTTAGCACCTAGTGTTGAGATTAGTTAGAATTGCTTGTTCACCTAGGAGTAATCTAGTGACTTAGCCCTTGTGTGACCCTAGAGACATTAGATATATCTTGCTTAACTTGTGGCTTGCATAGATAGTGTGTAGCACCGCTTATTTAACCGCCATCTTATTTACTAATCCGGGTGCTTAGTGTTGTTGCAAGAATTTTTTAATAGGCTATTCACCCCCCTCTAGCCATTAGGACCTTTCGGGGTAGGCCTACGAACTGCACCAAAACTTTCGGGATTTCTCTTTTATAAACTTCATTATCAATCCCCTTTTCAAATCTAATTTTTCCTCCGACTTACGGCATCCATAGGACTCCGGTTTGACACCTGTCTCCGATGAGATCATTTGAAGGAAAATTAACAATGAAAGCACACCGGTCCCTGTTGTCCGAATCTCCCACTTATGGTTCTTACCGGGACGAAGCCTTTCTAGTTCCACTGCCAACTGATTGACAGTAAAAGAACCTTCAAGCACACGTACCACGGCTCTAGTTTCTTGCATATTATCTTTTGGGTTATCAACCTTTGGAATGAAGTAAAAACCAAGCCCCTCTACAGCATAACCACAAGGAATAGCACTTGTATTTGTTTTCTTGCTGTTTGGGCATAACTTCACTGAATGATCCCCAAAACAAATTTCACAACATAAGACTACGGTGCATTCAAGGATTGTGTGTCCTTTAGTATAACAACGATAATGATTATGGTTTTCCTTTATTTTTTGGCCCCTTGTACGGTGATTCTAGAATGTCAGGAGTTTTACCTAGCAACACAGGACCACTTGAGCTCCCTGTTTTTGGTAGTTCGAGGACACCCTCGATCGCCGCATCCAGCGCCATACTGCCGCCTTGTTGTTGCGCCACCACTCCGCCTTGAGCACCCAACACGCCGACCCCCGAAGTGCTTGCCATAGCAGCACCCCCCACGGTTCCTGCCTACACCTGCTGTCCAGCGAGCACCCCATGCCGCGTAAGGGGGCGCCAACCGAGCGAGCCGGCCGTGGAACCACCTCCAAGCGCCCGGGCCGTGGTCGTACCCACAAACCCCCCACCGGACGGGTGTCCCACCGCGGTTGGTGAATACCTCCATTGGCACCAAGTGTCGGAGGCGGTTGATGTAGCGCTCGACCCATGCCCGCTTGAGCAAAGAACGCCCATCGGTGCGGATGAGAAATCGCCGGGCCCATGTTCGGAGCTTGGCGGCGGCCGCCAATGGCCGGGGCCCCGAACTCAGTGCGGCCTCCTCGATGCCCGGCCGTGCTGGTTGCCGACTCCGCCACCGTGGTGCGCCGCCACCGCGCGGCTTGAAGACGATGACCACCATGATCTCCACGCCCATAGCCATAACGACCACCACGCCGTCCTCGACCAGGAGCATGGAATCCATGGCCAAGGTCATTGTAACCTCCATGGGGGCGTAGCCATATCCGCCGTGGCCACCTCTCGCCACCACCAAACCCATAGCTGCGACCACGCCCACGATGGCCATAGCCGCGACCTCCTCTTCCTCAAACCCCGGATCGAAACCGAGGGAAAAAACCCGGATTGTATCCGGTCCTCCTCTCCGCCGCCGCCACCAAACCCAAGCCCGACGGCACCGCCTCAAGGCCGCCATTGATCTCCTTGCAACCTCGACAAATGAAGGTTTTGGGGAAACGAGTGGCGGCTGAACCGATGCCGGCTTGACTGGTCTAGGGTATTTGTAGTCCCCGCACGACGGAAAAGGCAGCAGAGCCCCTTGGGCCTTGAAAGAAAACCGGGCCAAGTTGGATCTTGGATGGACTGTCGGCGCTACTCTAGGGCTTTTCCGTTGTTGCGATCGATCGGCACGGTCGAAGAGATCGATTTGCTTCACGTCGTAGGCGCGAAATAGCGCATCTAACTCATCCAGGTTTAACTTTTCAAAAATATTCGAACTTGTGGCTTGGTCCTTGATCGTAGGTCGTTGAAACGACACGATCGGGCGGCGCCCGACCAACCACGAAGTCGGAGAACAGATAGGGCGCCTCGCTTGGTCTCGATTGGCTCGCATGGGTGGATACCTGCCAAAACTTGATCACCCAATGTTCTCGAGGGAGATACACGATGCGGTGGCAATGGTCCATGCCATGGAACTACAGAGCTTAGCTTTCTATGCACCATCGTCTCCACAATCGTTTTTGGTAGTTTTACATCATCCGAGTTAAGAAAGTTACCTTGAAGAGCGTTCTCCGCCCCGACGAGTTGATCGAGAACCCGCCGTCGCAGCGGCCGTTGATGAATTCGGGGTGGTGATGTTCTCTTCTACTTCATCGCCCAACGAATCATCATCTTGAGTTGCCCGCACTTGACCGAAAACCAACTTACGGTTTGCTCGCATGGACCGGCCGGTCTCGACTTTGCAGCCGCAACCATCTCCACGAAACAATGACAGTTCTTGTCGTCCTTCCTTGCACCGCCCGTTCAACCTCCTCCGCACCGACCATCTCCATGCCCGGGTTAGATTTGGGGTAGAGCGCACTCATCGTCGTTGGGGCGGGGTGAAGCGTCGACCTCCTCTCCTAAGCGGTCTTCCACCAAGGTCGACGAGAGACACAGAGGGGTAACGGAAAGAGGTGTCTTTCCATGAGCTCCCCCTCGACGTCAACCATGGCGGTCACCGTGGTTGAGTCGGAAAAGAAAACGTCTCAAGGCCATCTTCATCCGCCCCGAGTTGAACTCGCCGAGACCACCGACTTGAGCTCGCCGCCCGACGCACCCGTCGAACATATCAATAGCCTGTCGAACTGAGTTGACGGGCGACAGTAGTCGACCTCGCCACCACCATGGCGGTCACCGCCGAAAGCATGAGCCAGCGCCGCCCCTGAGCGCGTGCACAGCCCGCGGAGGACCTGCGTCTGCGGGTGCCGCCCGGCGTAATCAAGACGTCACCTCCCGGAGCGCCGCCCGAGTCGCCCGTCACACTCTCACCGTGAAAAGCGGATCCACTTAGGAAAGAAAGTTCTATCTCTCCACCTATAGCTACTGTATGGATCGTTCCTCATCTACATGGAAGTAGTACTCCTTTCGAACTCGAGAGGAGAGTCTCCATAGCCTCCATGTTGTGTTTTGTTCGGGAGAGAGCAGAAAACAGATCTGAAGCACAACATTGATTTAGATCGACCATGGAAAAAGCTTCACCGCTGGATTTTATCTCCCACTAATGTTTTTGGTAGAACTCCACCCAGTGGCAGACCTAGAAAAATTTGACAAGCGATTATAAACATAGATCATAGTACAAGTAAAATATGACAGCCTCATTAGTCTTAGCGAAAATAATGTTGCAACTCATGTTCACATCATGGCTATGGAGAGTAAAAAATCTAACATAAAAAATTTCACACTAGTTTCCAACTACCAATCATACGACTAGGAGGAATTTGCATCTTTCTAGTCTTTAAGTTTTAAAACCATCGCTGTCCTCTAGATTGACAAAGGACCATGTTGGCTGCTTTTTGCATATCTTTATGGTCCGCATACTCCCTAGCCCAATGCTCAGAGCTATTACACACAAATCAGTTGCTTTTTCCCTTGCCTTTCTTCAAAGTTTGTTACAGCCTTGGCTTGAAAACAGACTCATTTCTTTTCAAGACTTTCTTTGCTCTGTTATGAGAACCATGAGGCTTTTTATCTTGCACCACGTTGGCGCTGGAAGCCCTCATCATCGAACATTTCCTTGCCACCGAGTATCCTTTGCCCTTGCCTTCTTTTCAACACCAAGAGTAGCAATAAGGTTAATTAGTTAGGGCCTATTGGGATGGGTGACTATAATTAGTCACCTAAACCTCAAACAGGGGGTGACTTTTTAGTCCAAAGGTGACTAAAAATTTAGAAGTTAGAGATAGTCCAACTTATAGTGACTAAAGTGTTTTTCTCTCTTGTTTGGACCACATGCTCTCCTCTTTCCTCTCTCTTCTTTAATATCTTTGTAGTCCTCTATCTAAAGCGGTGGTGACTAAAGTTTAGGTCACTTGACTAAATATTTTAGTCACCTAACTACAAATGTATCCAAACACCCTCTTTCACCTAACTAAATATCCGAACACCCCCTTACACTAAACTTTCATGCGTCCTATGCTTTAGGGAGGTGGCAACAAAAACCTGACCAATTAGGTGGTAATAATTTGGTGACGATACCGCCATTCACAAACTTGTGAGGTAGCCCACACTCATGATTCTGGTGCTCGTTAGCCAGTATCTCAATCTCATGAGCCTGTTTGTCTTTTTATCTAGTCAATGCTATTTTTCCTCTAATATCGCTACAGGGATAAAATTGAGTGATTGATTGATAACAACGTGCCAACGCCAAACACAATTCGGACAGGGGCAAAAAGAATTGAAAGCGATCTCTCAACGGCACACTTTATCTAAAAAAAACGGCACACATTAAACCAGGTGTTCAGTTTTTTAAAAAGAAAAGGCATGTGATAGTTGTCCAATAATAAGGGGTGTGTTTAGATCCTCCAAAATTGGCGTTGTAGTGAACTAAAAAGCACTGTAGCATTTTTCGTTTATTTGTGACTAGCAAATATGTCACGTGTGTTGCAACGGAAAACTATTAAACATTGATGCAAGGTAATAAAGTGAATGGTACATATCAACTTATGTTTTAAGCTTTTATAATTTATTTTTTGATGACTGTAATATCATAACATAAGTTAGTGCTGACAATAAATAACATGATCTTGATATATTTTTTCCTTGCATTGCAAAGTGCACAATTATTTAGATATAAATATATCATAATCCATAACTTTAATTTTCCAAGTTATCCATGTGTTTCCATGACTCGACGTCTGTAGCTTTTTGACGCATCATATCAATTTATATATTTTTTTTGTCGATGTGTAAAGAGTTGGTCTTTCTGCCAATAATTATGACAGGGAGACCCTCTTTTTTTACACGTGCTTGTCAGGATTACATAAATATATTTGTTTGCATTTCATTAGACAAATAATGTGCTCAAGATTTCGGTTCATTAAATATTTAGTTGTACCATTAACTAATCCATAATTTAATAAAAGAAAGTTTAGATGTGTGACCGGATAAAAAGCCCTGTTATGAAGAAACGTAATAAACACTACGATACCTGAGGTCCTGGCCCTTCTGTCTAGCAATCCTAAGGGTGTGTTTAGTTGGTGAAATATTTTGGGTTCGGCCATTGTAGCATTTTTTTCGTTTGTATTTGTTAATTATTGTCCAACCATGACTAACTAAGCTCAAAAGATTCGTCTCGTATTTTTCAGTCAAACTGTGCAATTAATTTTTTGTTTAACTATATTTAATGCTCCATTTATACGTCAAAAGATTTGATATGACGGGTATTGTAGCACTTTTTGGATTCACTTTTCATAAAATGAACACACTCAGCCTTATGATGAGGGCCGATTGGCCTAGGCGCCACTGATGTTGTCCATCATCGTGGATGGTACAGTAGATGATAGATTGATGAAGCATGATGGCTGCAGGCTGCTCGTGGGCTATATGCAGGATGTCAAAAGTGAATTCCATGTAAAGCGGTTGGCGGCCACACGTTGATGAATACGTTGATGAATGCTTATTGATCTTAGTTAGCGAGAAAAGATCGATGAAGAATCTTTGTCAACTCTATGTTGGAAAAATCCTCAATCTCGCTGCGTGATAGATGATTCTATAATTAGCAATTGAAGTACACATGAATTTTTAAAAATCCAAAGAACAAAGCGTCAAAGATTGAACAATTCTGCTCACAGCCGGCCCGGTCGTAGGGCAAAGTCTGAACCGGACGTCCGACGAGATCAACCGTGGACCGCGACAGCTGACGGGCTGGGACTGGCGTCGGACGTCGGCCGTTGGCGTAGGGCAGGGGTGAACTATGAACTGGCGAAGTCGCGAACCGATGTGCTGTGTTTGCCGCCTGCCTACCTCGATCCGTAATTCCTGGGGACCTGCTGTATATATACCGTCGTTGGAGGCTGGCAGCATGCGACGCATGCCTGCATGGGCCTGATGCTCGCACATGCGAGTGGAGACATGGAGTCAGGAGTCAGGACCGTGCCTATCGGACCTTGTGGACAGGGCATGCGATGGGGTATTTTTTCGTATTAATAGCCGGAAATTTTCTCTTTATTAGTAAGTATAGATAAATATTATCCTATCATGGGGTAATTAGACTCAAAAAATCGTCTCGTAATGTACATCTAAACTATACAATTATTTATTTTGTTTTAACTACATTTCATACTCCGGACGTGCGTCTTTTAGTGCATTTAATGCTTTAATGTGATGAGAATTTTGGAAATTTTAGAGAAAAGTTGGGGACCTGTCACTGTCACTGTCAGTGACCAGAACGCACGAAGGCATCCAATGCACCAAGGACACCTGAGAATTGCGACGGTCGGGTCCGGTAATGGCCATGCGCCGCACCATCAGGAACCACCATGGGCATGGGCAGCATCCAGGGCAGCTTCGTATTGAGCACCGGCCAGGCAGCGCCATCTCCGCACGCCCTCGCAGACCTTCTCGCTGTCGTCTTCCCATTCACGGATGGTGTCCCGGTCGTCCTTGGAGTTCATGAGACTAGTCAAGAATAGCTCCACCTTCTAGTCCTCATGGACCCCGATTCATGAGTTAATTTAGAGTCGTCGGCCTACTAGACCAGCTTTGTTTTAATCTGATAGTTTGCTTGTATTTAGATATGCTTGTTCACGCTTGATGAACCCCGATTCGGCTATTTTAGCCGACACGGTTATGCTTTTCAGAGTAATATGTGCATGTAGATTTATCTGGCCTTAAATGTATCTAGCTTGTAAGATGTCGTAAGTCCTAGCAGCAGATAGTTTACTTGTTTTAGCGAAAAGGGTTTAGGAGGCCAGCCATCCGGTAGTCGGTTGGAATAGATCTAAGTTCTTTTAATGTTCAGATTGATAAGCATGCATGCGTTACCTTCAATATCTAAGCGAGATTGTTCGGATATTCCTCATACATGTCTACATTGATTGATCATTTAGGTAGTAATAATTTGGTGACGATACCGCCAGTCATAAACTTGTTGCGTAACACACACTCATTGTTCTGGTACGTGCTCATTAGCCAGCATATGAATCTCATGATATCTCATGAGCATGTTCTACTATAGGTCGGTCATCTTTTCTTTGTCATTTAGTCACTACTATTTTTGCCTCTAATATCTCTACAGGGATAAGATTGAGTGATTGATTGATGACAACGGGTGTGTTTAGCACCCTAACTTTCTCTCCAAAATTTCCTACATTCTCATCACATCCTATCATATCGAAGCATTAAATGCACCAAAAGACGCATGTCCGGAGTATGAAATGTAGGTAAAAAAATAAACTAATTGTACAGTTTAGATGTACATTGCGAGACGATTCTTTTGAGCCTAGTTACGCCATGGTAGGATAATATTTACCACTAATAAACGAAATGTGCTACATAAACAATGCGATATAACAGACTACAGGAATTTTGGCCCAAAATTTTGGGCACTAAACACACCCAACATGCCAACGCCCAATAATTCAGGCAGGGGCAAATAATTGAAAGCCAAACAGTTCAACGGCACACTTTATCTAAAAGCAGCACACATGAACCAGGTGTTGAATTTTTTTAAAAGAAAAGGCCATGTGCTAGATGTCCAACAAGATACGTACAGTTTTTGTCCAATCAGTGACCAGAACGCACGAAGGCATCCAACGCACCACCCTGAGAATTGCGACGGTCGGGGTCCGGCAATGGCCATGCGCCGCAGCATCAGAAACCACCATGGGCACGGGCAGCAGCCAGGGGGCAGCTTCGTATTGAGCACCGGCCAGGCAGCGCCATCTCTGCACGCCCTCGCGGACCTTCTCGCTGTCGTCTTCCCGGTCACGGAAGGTGTCCCGGTCGTCCATGGAGTTCATGAGGCTAGTCAAGAACAGCTCCGCCTTCCAGTCCTCCATGCGCGGGAGGTCCGAGTGCCTGTAGACGAACTCCCAGACCTCCTGATCGATCCATGCATGACCAAATGAAGAAGCTTGTCAGCAAGCTGCTAGAGATTGTACGTGACCAGACCACCACCGCCGGAGAGAAGAGAAGCATGGAGTTCATGGCAATATATATATACATACACTGCGATCGGGTGGGACGGGGATGGCGTGCGTGTGGTAGGTCGGCACGCCGGCGATCTCTGGCACGGTAGTGCTCCTGCACCGCCCGCATCATGTCCTCCTCCGGCGGCAGTGCCACCTTTGCCGGACAGCACCAGCGCGACCCACCTCGCCTGGGCCTCGAAGAACCACGGCGCGAACACCCGCATGGGGATGCCGACGAACGACAGCGACGGCGCGAGCGCCGGCGGGAACGTGTGCTCGTACAGCGGGTCGACGCGGTTGTCGCGGACGGTGAGCAGCCCCCGGTGTCGAGGAACGGGAACGAGTAGGTGTAGCCCGTGCAGTAGATGACGGCGTCGGCCACGACGCGGCAGCCGTCGGCGAACACCACCGCCCCGTCCTCGCACAGCCGGTCCACCTGCGGGTGCAGGCGGATGCCGGAGTGGTTGGCCAGAAACTTGACAGCATCGGCGGCGGCGGCGTGGCTGCCTCCACGGACCTCGCCGCGAGGTGGACCTCCTTGGCGACGCCGCAGAGCTCCGTCGCAATGTCCATGCCACTCTCGCCGCAGCCAACCACCACCACCACCTCGTCGCGGAAGGGGTCCGGCTCCCGGTACGAGTGGCTGTGCAGCTGCCGCCGCTGCCACGCGTCCATCCCTTCGATGCTAGGCAGTCTTGGCTGCGAGTAATGGCCATTGGCCACCACCACGGCGTCGAACACCTCCTCCTCCTCTTCGCCGCCGCCGCCGCCGCCGGCAGGGTCGACGTGCACTGATCTCACCTTCCATTTCACGTCAGGTGACGGCGGCGGCGCTGCCATGGCGACCCGCACGACCCTGGTGTTGAACTTGATGGCGTCGGCGAGGCCAAACGCCTCGTAGAAGTCCTTGAGGTAGCAGAACACCTCGCGGTGGCCCGGGAAGCGGCGCGCGTCGCCGGCGCCGCTCCTGGGCACGAACTGGAAGTCGGAGAAGCCCATGCACTCGCGCGCGCTTATCACCCGCGCCGACGCGTACATGCTGCTGTGCACCTTCACCGGCGCCTTGGCTCCAAGCGGGTCGTCGCCGTCGATCCTCGGGTCGTACAGCCACTGCCCGCCGACGTCGCTGCTCTGCTCCATGACCGTGACGGCGTGGCCCTCGCGCCGCAGCTCGCGCGCCGCCGCCAGGCCGGACATGCCCGCCCCGATGACGCACACCTCTTTCGGCCTGCCGCAGCTACCCATACCTATCTTCTACTTACAAGAGTGACGATTGACGTTCACTACTACCAAGTACGAACGCAATAGCTGCTGCGATCGACAATCCAACATCCCTTGCCATTTTGAACTCCAGAACACATATGACGGCAACATTATAACCACTGAATTGGACTGCAGGTTACCAGGCCGCGCTCCAGTACGATGATGGTATGCTTTCACAGTCTTTCACCTAAAGTGACGATTGATCTTGAAGTTTCTTGTTGCTTGCAGCAGGGATTTGGGTGTCGATTCTATTCATTGTTGCATGGACACGGGTGGTGAGTGTGAGTGAGTTTGACACTTTTATTGGAGAATAATATTAAGAACGCGATAATCAAATGTTGCAAAACTAAACTGGAAAAACTGTTCGCAAGAGGAATTGAAAAATGTTACCTTTATATATCCTTCATTGTAAAAGTATTTATAGGGTGTTTAGTTTGAGGAGGCACTCAGATCTTAGATGCGGTGGTGCATCATGAGTTCATTCTCCAAATTTGGTGGAATAACTCCAGCCCTCATTCCAGTGCAAGTTATTAGCTTGTGAGGAATGAAACGACGATGCATCCATCAACCTATTACATTCAACAAATCAAACAAAAACGTGAGAAATGAGTAGACGATGGATCATTCCTCAAACCAAACACCCTTCGTCTTTCTTCCCTAAACAATGTGCCCCGGATCTCCCTAGCGCAAACCTAAACTCATGCATGTTGGGAACTTGGCATATATATTGCCTACACACACATTGGGGGATGTTCTTTGTCATATGCTGGTATAGGTAGTAGTAGGGGGTCTTCTGCAAGTAGCCTATGCTCTTCCTAGCGTTCCTCATCAAATTCAGACTCAAAGTCACCACTCTCACACTACTAGTATAATGCCCGTGGTAACACTATGACGATTTTTAGATATGCACAAGAAAGCAAATAAACACTTTAGCATATTGTTGAGTGCATTGGGATTCTGCTTAAAAAAATCAAAATGAGTAGCTCTAGATTTACCACTAGTTAGGTACAAACCTTCCACATCAACACCAAAGGAAAAAATAGCGGGCTATTGAAAATAACGGAAATGATCCTCTACTACAGTCAATTGATTCTAACTGATAGTCGATGATAGTCAATTGACCCATGTCTGTTTTTTTTTTTTTCTTAACTAGGATCCCATGCATGTCCTTGGAGGCGGCAATCCAATTTTCAAAACCGCCGTCGCCTGAACTGGGAGGTTACCAGGCTGCGCTCCAGTACGATGAGCGCTGCGAACTGGCCCGACAGGTCTTCTCCCGCGCACCTCTAAGGACCTTTTTAGAAGGAATAGAAAAAGAAGAACATGATGATTCCTTCCTGGCGTATCCATACTGATGGGCTCAGATGGGTGCATGTGGTCCGAGGATTAAGCCCAATCAAGTCTTGGGCCTTAACGGGCTGAGCAAGTGTTGTTGTTGTTACCAGAGTTGAAAATGTTTTTTCTATTGAACGGACCTTTTTTTAGAAGCTACATGTTAGTTTTTAATTTATTCTCGTGCCAGTTCAGTTCTTTAGCAAATTGATTTGCGGTTCATGAATATATATGGATGTTGTACTAGGAAATCGACGGGGATTCTCTAACTTGCTTCAATAAAGTCACAAGTGACTTTACCTTACCCAGATGCCATTCAATCGCCATCCAACGGCCGGAAGCTCTTCACCTTATGAGATGCACACAACAATCCATTTAAATCCCAGTTCACGGACCAAGCAAGGATAATTGACATAATTTTTCCTGCGCGACATACCTTTCTTATAAAAAAAAAAAGTTTACAAAAACTAGTATCACATATTCGAGAAAAGCAATGAATGAAATGGGTACATATTTATTTATGTTTTACCATTATATAAATTTTAAAAGTTACAATTTACTAATGATGAGTCACCTCAACAATGAGTTCATGATCCTGCTAAAAAAGAAGGAACAGTCGGCTGAAATACGTGACTACCATCCAATCAGCTTGATCCATAGTTTTCAGCAAGCTGATGACTAAGTGCATGACTAAGCGGGTGCAGTGCTTGATGGACTCGTCCATCGCAACCAGAGCACATTCATCAAGGTCGCTGCATTGAGGACAACTTCAGAGCAGTGTGTCTGTCTTACTCATGAATTACGTATATTATGTAATTACAACCAGATATGACTTATGGGAGGACGGAGTGAGAGAAAAGAGCTTTCAATGTTTTTTTACTTACCTTGGTTTCCACCTGCAAGCCTATTTTACACGGGTTTATTTACTGGGCATGTTTAACTGCAACATGACTATAGTCCACCTCTCCAATTCCCAATGCGAGTGGAAGTCAGCCAGAGATGACGAAGAACTCAAGAATTGGACAAAAGGAGTCGCTCGCCAAAGAAGTTCCTCCGAACTTCCATTCCCATTGGTCAGAGATGAGTAGCCAACAAACCAGGATGGAAGTCAGCCGTCAGCCGGCCGTATATGAAGAAGGGAACGCAAGTTGAAGAATGAGACGGGGAGAAAATGAGCAACAGCGCCACGAAAAAAAAAAAAAAAAAAAAAAAAAAAAACCTTCTTCAGCTTCAATGTTACTGCCATCGCTCTGATTCTGCTTTCTACTCACTTTAACACCAGCATTATGCTAGCTAGTCAACGAAGTATTCCAATTCCATCTAGCTAATGTTGCAATTTTACAAGTACACAAAAGCAACATACCACCAAGTTGTCAACTGGTGTCAAACGACCTCTGAAAATTCAAAATACACTAGAAGTGGAATGCTCAGATATACAGACAATTATTATCTCCTCTAGCTAGGGCTGACTTAATCGATGGTATCTTGCACTTTTGCAACAACATCGAAGTAGAAATGAGGTAGTCAGGTCTGTCCTAATGTACCAAAAATTTTATGTGGCGTAAGACTCGATGATTAACCACATGTCTTGGCCACGATCAGCTGTTAACGTAAGGCCACCTGCAGCAAACTATTCTTTATTCTATCTTCACTTCTGCACATCCGTATCCTAAAACCAAGGTAGCCAATCAGTAGAAGTCCACCCACCCTGATATGGTGATGGGAGGATCAATCGGCACCCGCTCTGCTTTTCCTTCTGAGCCAGCTGCGGCAGCACATTTGCTTCCTTTGCCCCGACACCTGGAGCTGTCCACAGAGTAGCATGTGGCCACTGTTCCTCGAATTGATCTGCTCATCGTTTACTGCTCCGAGCTGTGCCTCAAGAGCGGCCATCTTGTCAGTGTAGTACAATGCAGTGAATGAGACGGGTACTTCCTGGTGCTGGTAGATGCCATAGCTTGCGACAGCAGCCACACCATGGCCTCGTTTGTGGGCAAGGGTGACGTGAGCTTTCTTTAGGCTGTCCTCCAGTCTTATCTTGTTAAGGAAACTGCTGACAGCTGTGTCCTTCTCTGCCACCTGTTACAGTAATGCAGGGTAGAACAAGTGTCAGATTGCAACATCGGCGCTGCAACGGTAACCTAGTGGCACAGCACATGGCCACGGCTGAGAAGGATTCCAGCGAACACGCTAGGATGAGCACTTCACAGCAAAATACAGAACTATCTTTTCTCAAACATAGCTGAGCATGCAGTTCTTACCTTGTGGAGAACACCCAATATATCAGGTGGGGTTAATCGAACAGCAGCAAATATGATATTGCCAAACTTCCGCTTCCCAGTATCAGGTGTTTTGAGATCACCTTTTGCAACAGCTTTTAACTGTTCCAGTACTTCTTTCACGGCATAGTCAAAAGGAACCTAGAAAAAAGTATAGATAGCATCAGAACTGAATCATGATTTCTGTGTGCTTAACAGACTGTTGTGGCGTAAGTGTACAGGATTAGGATCAGTGCATAGTACACCAACAAAATCCCTGATTAAAGCACATCGCATGAAATGAAAATGGTACTGTACATCATATTAACATCAGTATTGTGCTCCCATTCGCACATAAGGTTGAGCCAATTTAGACTACTGATCTACCAGTAACTTATTTTGGCCTAAGAAAACAATTCTATTAATGATATTGAATTCGTAGCATTGGTGGATGGAGAACTTTTTTTCCTCAAACACGCAAGAGAGGTGTATGGAGGACTTGCATGGCATAATCTAGTAACCTCCGAGTCCTTAGGATACCTCATATATAAAGTATAAATAAATGACTCCTGCAAACTACGTAGTCATCATAGATTTGTAGTAGCCCCACGTGTTAAAATGTGTATAAACATTCAGCAACCATTATGCTCGTGAATGGTTAATAAATGAAATAGGTTACCTGAATTGAGTTAAGATGATCAGCATTCCCAAACAACGTCGCACGCAACCTTTGTTCCCACACTGCCCATTCTTTAGCATATGAACCTTTTGACGGCTCCGCTCTAATTTGACATTGTTTGCAAAACATCAGGCAATGTATATAGAGTCTAGACATGTGAATTCAGAAATGAAGCACTAGCTCTGTCAACATCATCAGATGAAGTAATACTACTACAAATGTGATTTACTGTTTCTGGATAAAAGGTGCTTTGAAGAACATTCCATCCTACACAAGAACTGCTATTGAAGATTGAACAAAGGCATTCCTCCTCTGAATGAAACATGAAGTAATACTATGTATACAAGAAGTGCTATACTGCTAGTCTTTTTTTTTAAGGAATGCTCTGCTATTGTACAAAGGCATTCCGCCCTACACAACCAAAGTGTTGTTTAATGTTCAGTGTGCTAAAAAGGGGTTGTAACATTTATATGGCTACCAGTTTCATACCTTCCATGCCTGCTCTGATGCATCCTGAACAAGCTAATCCCCTCATCTAAGATGGCTTTCACCTCACCGGGCAATGGAGCTCTGAAATCATCAGGAGAAAACAGTACAAGTCATATCATCATGATTTTATTTTTCTTGCGCACAAGGCAGTCACTTTTCTTGGAAAATAAGTGTATTGAACATCTCCATAACTTTTTTTCTGTAACTGCATAGCATAGCTCATTGTTGAATTAAAAAAAAACAGCGCAAAACAATGAAAAAAAAAAGTCCTACCTATCTGGCTTCAGGAGAGGCATCTTAACAAGCGAGCCAAAACGTTCATACAGTTCGTTTTCAAATTCTCTTCGACTCTGAAAATGACAGTGTTTGTGATTTGGAATATTTCAGTAGATAAAAACAATTTTCCATCTATGATATATACATACCTTGCCATCATACAGGTGGTAAAACATTAGCAAAACATAGCCTGCATTAGGTGATGTCTTGTCCAGATTTCCCTTTCGAATTACAAGTTAATATAATATCAGCCATTTCACAATACATAAAAATGACTTGAGATATTTGCATGAATAAATATAGACCACTAACCGGATGATTGACCCGCTGGAGGACGCGAAACATGAAAACAGCAAGAGCTTCAAGAGAAAATGGATTTGAATCCGTGCCTGGCAAATCAAGAAAGCAGAACAAAAGCTACATGATCAAACTTGATGACCCAAGAAAATGAGTCAACGATAGTACTGTTCTTCTAAAATCAAAAAAAAAAAAAATCTTTGGTTATATACAAAGCCCAAGGCCCTACTGCAGTACACCAAATTATTTCTTTTAAAAAAATACTCTTCAAATTGTTCAGCGCTCAAGGGCTCTTCAAGCCCATAATAAGTTAATAGCTGTAATTTGGAAGCTCAAGCTAAGGTGTGATGTTGTATCTGTCACAAATCCAAACTGCAGCCCACAACTATATGAAGAATCTCCAGTTCACTATTAATGTTCACATGAAGTAAAATAAAAATGAACAAGAGATAAGGGAATGAAAATAATTATTAAGTATGTAGGATACCTTCTGAGTCGGGAACCACAGGGACAGCAGCTGCCTTTGTGGACCCACACATATCCTCAATCTGGAAACAATGATTTATCAGTTCTATCGGGGACGCTACTGTTAAAGTAGCCTAAACAGTTGAACAAGACAAAATGCAAAAAAAAAAAAAAAAATGCTATGATTTATGATGTCGGTCTTGCCTGCTTCCAAACTTCTTCATTTGGTGCATTTTTGTCAGCAAGGGTTATTCTAGCTGGTTTCTTTCTTCTTTCATCAGCGACCTTTTGCCAGTATCTTCCTGTAATAGTTAACAAATAGTACAATTAGATTCATTCTAGAAGCCCTTGGCCTGTGTCATCAACCAAATAGGATTCAGCTGAGCCTGCAGTGGTCTGAGAAATGCCTATTACTGTCCACGGTATAATTAGACTAATAAAGCTGCCTCCTAGTCTATTTCAGTGTCATGTTCCGTGATTTAGTTTGGACCGACAGAAAGCGGTGAATTGCTTGAGCTGATAGAGCGACTAGCGTCAGTAACTTTATCAGGGGCACAAGACAGAGTAATGCGGATATTGGAATTGTCAGGAAGTTCACTACCAGATAACTCTACAGATTTATTACCTTTGGCAGATGATAAACCTTAGGATGCAAAAACTGTGGGCAACCAAAGCTTCCCTAAAAATCCAGATTTCCTGATCTTTTTTTTTTCAGATGCTCTTTAGCAGTGGTGGTCTTGTGTTCGATTAGGGAAGCTTACAGTGGCCAATTATACCAACATCCTGACAAAATTTTGAGGATTGAATTCTTAGGGAGGAACAGAACAAATTAAATTAGAGGTGGTTCATACTAGCTGGGGTGTGCTGAAGTCCGTGGAAACTAAAAATAACTTTGATATTTCTAATCTCTCATTATATTCACCTAGATGCCCTTCATTTCAAATTATAAGATATTTTGGCTTTTCTAGAAACATTGTTTTAACTATGTGTCCAGACATTGTGTATATCGAAGAGCATAGCAAAAGCTATGTATCTAGAAAAATCAAAATGTCTTATACATTGGAGCAGGATGGCAAGGAAGGAGGAAGTACCACACGTGGAGAAGCTTAGCTGCTGCAACATCTGAAGCACACACTGACAAGCTAGTGATGGTGTGAAGTGCCGGCGGTTCTAGCGCCAGAAAACGAGGCTGTGGAATCTCTGTCGCTTGTACTTAGCTTGTTACTTTTGGCAGGATGATCTTACTTAGCGTTTAGCTATTGTTAGTGGAGTGTGTTTGTTTTGAGTATTCAGTACCCTTGTTCTGTAAGCTTGTAATCCCAGCCATCACTTAGACACTTCTTAAGCTTTCTATAGAGCCAGGCCATGGCTATGGTCTAAAAAAATCCATTTTGATAGTTACTGGTGAGTGGCAGTGCCTGAGTGTTGAGATATTTTGGACGTGAAGTCAAAGACGTGAAGTCAAACTCAGTGTGCTAGGGCAGCGCATTGCAGGGATAGACTAAATGAGCCAACAAGCAAATGGAAGCTCGAATTGGGCTGGTCCAATATATTAACTACTACAACCTTCTGTCTCAAATCATAGGTTGTTTTAGCTTTTCTAGGTACATGCCTTTTGCTATGGACCTAGATATAAGATATGTCTAGCTACATAATAGAAGCTGTGTATGTAGAAAAGCCAAAAGGACCTATAAATTGGAACGGAGAGCGTACAATCTCTTTTCTTTGTGTTCAGAAATCACAAACCCAATTACAAACATGCAACCCCAATCTCAATTCACTAACTAACAAGACATTCCCCTAGAGAACATAACTTATAGAATTTGCAAACCAAGAACACAATTCTGGTAACTATAGTTCATATAATGGTAACCAAGTCTTTCTTTAGGAATTAAGCAATACAATAGAATAATACAGTATTTTTTTTTATCGAACACGCATCCCACACACACCACTGTGTTCAAACTAAACAGACATGCCCTCATCACACAAAGTTGATGACCCCGACCCAAAATTAACTCCGACTCAGCCCCAAGGCATGTAGCTAATTGATTCCTTGTGCCCCAGCCCACACTGAATTTGAACTTCTTTGCCATCAAGCATCAAAGAATGTAGATTGGGGGTAAGCATTTGCAAGCCAACTTCTAGTATAATACAGTAAATGACTTTTAGTTTTATATCAACTATAAATCGGTTTGATTAGATCTTCCATTGCATGGAAAACGTCTAGCGATTATAAGGTGATATGCATTTATTGATAAAGAATGTTCAATACAAAATCTTGGCACGATAAAGAACACATCGGTTGACCCATAATCACTAGGCACGATAATATGTCCTAACAAAGGTGCAAAAAGCAGGTGAATGTTCATTGTTCACACTCTGCACGGTTCATTGTGTTGAGAATTAAGAACAGCAGTGTCCACTAACTGAAGCCATGTTTCACTCCAATAAACAAATCAAGCATATAAAACTAGGTAACGTCTCAAATGCTCTGTACCTTTAATAAGATCCCCCATCAAGCTATGAAGAGAGCGATCATCTCCAAGGCCACCAGGCGTGTTTAATATTTCCTTACACAGAGCTGACTTTGCACAACCAGGTATACCTGGAAGGAAAATGCTAAATCAGAATCAAGAACTGAAAACCCCATTTTAATATTAAACAACATTGTAGGATGAAGATTGGTAAAAAAATAATTTAATCTATTGACACCGTACCGCATATTTTTAACGATTACTTTGTTTATCTAGTCCATAAGCTATACAACAGTCTAATGTACGAACATTGAGATACGTACAACAGAAACAATGTTAACACTGTAGCAACATAGGTTTTTTTATAGGATAAAGATTGATAAAAAATAATTAATTTATTGACAACGTACCACATAGTTTTGACGATTACTTAGTTTATCTAATCCATAATAAGGTATTCAACAGGCTAATGTACGAACATTGAGATAAGTACAACAGAAAAAATGTTATCACAGTACCAACATAGTTTTTTGACAATTACTTGGTTTTATGTAGTCCATATTATTGAACATGCTATTGCGCGAGCATTGAGACTATGTTCAAACAAAGCAAAATCGATGTGATAACTTTTTTGACAATTACTTGGTTTATATTCCATATTATTTAACAGGCTAATGTACAAGCATTGAGACAAGTCCAAGTGAAACAAAATGGACGCTGGAACTAATGGGTATTCAGAATTCAGATGGCTTAAGAAAACCTAAACCAGTAAGCTTAAGACCTAGGTTTTATTTAAGAATAACTAATGGTTTCTTACACAATTTGGTATCAGGTATTAATAGGATGGCACATTAGTATCATGGCTGAAGGCCGAGGGTTGATACCGACAAGCCAGTGAAACAAAATTCATTTTTCTTTTTAATGTTGATCAGCGAAAATATACCAGTGTCTCAGTTACTCTAAAGAATGAAAATGGAATAAAAAGTTTCTATATCAGCAGCAAGTACCGGAAAGAATACTATAAGGCCCTCTGTTTTGGGAACCACATCAACAGATGTTGACACAGGACTGGAAGGTGCTGCCCCATGATCTGCCCGGAGATCACCCTCTTCATCCCTCTCTGCATCAAGAATGGCCAGGAAATTTTCGGTTTGAACAAGGTTACCAGCAGCCCCAATCAAAGCCTGGTTTGCAGGGCTGCGTTTGGCATATTGTTCAAGGAAAGGCTCTGCTTCACTAAGGTACGTCGAGGATGAGAGCGGCTTATTCACATACTTCCTTCTAATGTAGACAGCCCTGAGATGAGTAAACTAATCATATTAGATGAAAGAACAATCGCAGTTCCATAAGAGAAAGGATATAGCAACAATATACCATTCATCCAACATTTTGCTAAGCTCTCTCTGTTTGTTTGCTGATGTCCCCCCAGATCTTCATTTGCCTATCAACAAAAAAGGCATTAACATGAGAGCCGGCATAGTTTCTATTCAGCAGCTTATGGCACCAACTGAAGTAGTACATAATTTACAGCTCAAATTAAATAGTTATGTACAACTCAAACCTTCAAACATACATCAAACAGTACAGCAGCGTAAAAAATAACTATTAGTACAAACTTACAGTATAATTACTTTACAACTATAATCTTGGAATAAGCAAGCATCAATTGTTATGTGATGAAGTACAGAAGTTGAATATCAGAAAAGGCTATATCATGAATTTGTAAGTAAACACTATACAGATATTAGCATTATTAAATAGCCAGAGATCTAGAGGATGCATTAGCACCATTTTCCTAAGACTACCAAAACTAGAGCTGTATCATGGTAAAGTAGCAAACCATATTCTTGTTTCAATTCTTCATTGATAACCTACTCTGTCACAGAAAATATAATGAAAGTGAAACTTAAAATTTGCATACATATAATACCTTAGGTAATAAGCTCTATAAGCAGATGGTCCATCTTTGAAAAGGGTAGACAATCCATTACGAATTAAAAATGTTCGCAACTGTCAACAAATAAAATAACATAATTGTTAAAGGATGCATATTCAAAAAATAAAACAGAAGTTAACTTCAATGGTTTTAGTCCTCTTCCACATTCAAAAACAAAATAGCTTCAAGCAAAAGGAAGACATGCATATAAATAACAAAAGTAGATTAGATCACAATGACAGGAATAGGAAACACTAAGGTAACAATAACATTTCCAAACTTATTTAGAAGCACACCAAAATGAACCTGGACAATCCAGAGTAACAAACACTGGTGTGGTACCTCAAGAAACGACCAATGATACCTACAAGAAAGCTAAAAATATTGATAAAGAAGTACCTTATATGTCAAGAATTTTAGTTTAACCATTAGATTTGAATCCTCATCGGCCAGACCATCCACAGCTGAAGAATTTGAATCCAAGGCACCATTGATATTTTTCAGTAAAGCATCACCATCTTTGGCTAGTTCAGCTGCCTTCTTATTGTTCGCCTTGAACAAATTCACATCCACAAAGAAACCTAACCATGGAATACATATCAGTAAAACACACCTCACTCGTACTTGAAATGTGAAGGCCCATCTTACCTCTATATAGAGGCCACAGCCCTTTGTTTTTCCTGAAGACAGCAACATAGGTTTTAGAGTTAATGATACAAAGGGTAATGTAATATACAAGACTGATTTCACAAGCTCACCTCATCTCTTGCTGGTATCGTCTAAAAACAGAATCATTGTGCACATGGATAACCATTTTGTAATACAAGTTGTCATTTGAAAGAGAATCAATCTTGCGGTAGTTCCAGTAGCATTTGAAAGCTGCTGAGAAGTGCCTCTGTTTCATCAAGCGAATCATCTCCTGTAACAGCCAACAGAGATAATATATCACATCTGCATTACAGTCAGGAAATATCTATCCTCTGCCAGAGATACCAATGTGCTTACCTGCAGTTTCTTAGTTGCATAGTCTGCAGGATGTGCTTGCAAAAATTTTGTGACAACTGATTTATCAACATTTCGCGACTGAGCATCAAGTCCACCATTTCCAAACCAATCCGAATGGTCTGGACACATTGAAGCTCCAACATTTTCAAGCAGTGCCTTGATTTGCTAGTCATGTACAATTATAAAGAAGTTATAGCAAGGTTGAACAAACACAAAGTAAGATGCCTCATGGCGAGCAAATACCAATTTACAGCATTAATACCTGCTTTTCATCTGACCTATTAGCAGCACAAATTTCTCGTAAACTAGGCCCTAAATCTGAGTCTCCTGCAGCAGCAAAAATGTAATAAATGAATAATAAAAGGCTAAAATGATTACTTGCTCATAGCACAATTGCAACAAGTCTTCTTAGAAGTTAAGGCACACCCAAATGCATCAGAAAGAATTTATAGAGTACAAGTATATTTTCAAAAGGGAAGATGATTCTGTTCTGAGCATTTCCCTGAACCTCGGATTCTGTTCAGGTTCACAGAATCTCTACCCACCAAGAATAAATCCTGCCAACTGGACATTTCTAAATAAGCAGCCAATTTACAGTTCTTGACATCATGGGAAACATTAAGATAAAACAATAAACCTGTCTGACATACTATATGCAGCAGACCAAATCATTATGAGAAAACAATAGTTTTGCACCTCAAAAGTTCAAACATTTTTGTTGGCAGGCATAATTTCACATGTCTTATCATTTGTCTGCATTCCAAAAACTATTACAACTATTACTAGGCTGGTCTATAATTCATTTACCATGGCCAGTAAGCAGGACTAATAATACTTACAAATGGTAAAGATATAAAAAAAAAAAAATAACTTATATTGGAAGAACAAACTGAGCATCGCATATAACTTTTGTTCCACCACCTTACCGCCATCTAATGGAGCCCGAGGGAAGTTTTTCAAAACTTCTTCCATTTGCACTGAACTTTGACGAGGCACAATACGTGCGACCAGACCTTCAAGGATCTCGCCCTGCACTTCTACATGATCTTTTGACCCTATAACAAAATTAGCCTAATGTCAATTCCCAGCAGAGATGGCAGTTAGCCAGTCAGACACGAGCATGGTGAAAAAAATCAGTCTGATATAGAAAATCAGTAAGATGACAACCTGGTACAGCTATATCAGCTATTTCATCAAGGGCTTTGCAAACAGGCGTTGCAGTTCCTTCTTCACATAATGCATCATAAGCAGCAAAAAATGAGGTGGCAGATTTCCTGATGAAAGATGAAAATAGAAAGCATTATAATATTATAATCGGAATCAACAGCAAACGATATATGATTGTGAGGGTAATTCTGCAATTACATGCAGAAAGTGTGCATACTGGGTTGCAGGCCATCCAGTGGATAAATACAAGCATGCAAAATAGCTAGTTAGCCACACAAGTGGCATTGACAGCATTCACGTAACAGGCTAGTAGCTGAACAAGTTTTCCCAATATGAACATGACAAAGTCAATTAAGAACTGCAATAGTCTGCACTACATGATAATGAAAACAAACGCAATGAAGGTACCAAGGAAATAAGAGCATGCATTAGCAGACTATTATCCAATAATAAAAAAATAAGCAAATGAAAAAGCTGGCAGAGGGCAAGCATAGTAATGAGAAATAAGAAAAATAAAATGTTGGCAGAGGGCAAACATAGTAATGGAAGTTTCTGAAACACAACAAGATTGGAAAATATGAAGATGTCAAAGTTGAGTAATTGACGATTGTATTATTACTTTATTAAATAGAAGGTATTCAGCCATATTTAAATCAACTGTAAATAGTGCTATCAGCATTTCACCCTCTATTTTTAGATTAACAATGAACATGTATCGGTATCACACATGAAACAAAGCAACCAAATTCTTCATGATGCAATGCTCCTGAGCACAAAGTTATTGGCACCTTGTTGAAAATAACCACACATGGTTGGTAGGTAGGCGCCACTTCCGACAGAATGCAATCACCTCTGGAGTAGAATAGAATTTTGGCTTGCCATTGCCCAACTCAGTCACAGCTGTAACCACAGCTGCATAATGCCAAAACCAGACGAATAAATAGGCAAATACCAAAAATGGTAAAAGCAATGAACTAAACAAATAACGCAAGCAACTTAAAAAGTAAATATAAAGTAAATGTGAGCCACGTAAATGTGAGCCAGAAGTGGCTGCCAAATAGTTTATATTTGAGTGTTAGTAAAATTATCAAACTATAAAGTACTAATAAATAGAAGGAACAGGACAAACTGGCTGACACAGATTTTATTCTACCAAAAACAACTAAAAACTTTTCAAATGCTCGAATGCAGGAAAATGAACAGTTAAAATTTAAGTATATTAAGTATCCATGTAAACTAGGGGTGGCATAACATTTTACTAGCTTTTACCGGTCAGCAATGGCAAAGAAATCAATCCAGTGACATAAATATAACAAAATATTGCTGCATACAAGAATTTACCCGACAAAGAAATATAAACAGCTTTAATAATTCAGTGTGTGTAAATGAAAGCCAGCTGAAACCAGAATCTGACCCCTTTTTTTTTCTTATCGTTTCAAAAAAAAATCCAATTGAAAATAATCTATTGTCAAGCAATGGTGGTATCATATGTTATGATGGAATGACTACCAGTAATAATGTAGAACTATACAAAGATTACTAATTGCTACAGACAGAAGAAAAAGGCGTACCATAATCATCCTTGGGCCTTTGCCCATGATCTCCCTAACACAGCTGTCACAAGTTCCATTGAAATGCTAACACGGTTTTTCTAGAAGCATGAATAAAACAAAGATAAATTAGGAACCATAAGAAAAAATACAGAGCCAGAAACCCTCCATGACTCAGAAAGCAAATATGCAATACAACTACAATGATGATTCTTAATTTGAGAGTAATTTAATTAGTAATAACTAGCATTGCAACTGATTCTTAAAAGCACATAAGATTTCTGCTTTTTTGATCTACTTGACTAAAATCATACTATGTACTATCCAGAGCTGCAATAGTTAAATCTTACTATAACCAGCAAAATTCTAATGACTAACTAAATCCCACATTACGGAAAAGCTTAGCAAACCTAAATTGCTGCTTTGTTCCTGTGCTACTTAAGAAATATGTGAAGTTAAGGGAGAAAATATGTAGTGCAACCACAGCTAAGGTGGAAACATGGAAATCAATTCAAAACCGTATCCTGATCACTCAAAAACATTTGAAACTTGGCACATCCATGGGAGTGCTTTCTGCTTTGTTTGAAAAGTTGAATGCAAACTCACTTTTGAAACAAAATATATGAAAATGATAAAAATTCAGGTTCCCATGGAGGTGTGGACTTTGATCTTCTCATTTTCGTGTCAATGTTTCAACCATGTTCAAATTCTTACCGATTGAAGTATGGTCTTAATTTGTTTTCATGTTTCCACCTAAGATGTGATTTGCACTACATAACTTCCTAAGGTATAGTTCTATACTGAAACTACAACAAAAAAATAAACAAAATTAATTATCCTTTGTTTCTATATGCCACTTCCATTCCATTTTGAATTACTTAATATTGATATAATCTTCACAGACAAGAAAAATCATTCAGTACAGAGAAATGTTGTGTAGACATGAAATACCTCAAGAAAATCATTGAATTCTGCTTGCATTTTAGTAGCCTCCTTTCCCCAAGCTTCACTAAAACAAACGCCCCAGAACAAAAAACGCCGACAGCAGTATAACTATAAGAAAACATTGAAACTTCAGACATAGTAAACACTTATAATAAATATAATAATAATCAGCACAGATTAATGCAACATACACATTTCGAAACTGTTCTTCGCGATATGCACCACCAAGGTGACCAGCATACATGAAGAGGGAACCAGAATGCTTGAGCGTAACCTGAGGAGAGTGATCATCATAATCACTGATTACTTCCCACAAAGAAATGCCCATTTTTTATTTTAAAGCAAAACCAGCAATGTAAGACATACCTCCATGTTTGCTAGCCCATGAGACACCATCTCAATCATTCTGGTCCTTGTCTGTCATCACAGACTCAAAGGTTAGCTTCCCAATAAAAACTAAGTGTGTTACATCACTTACTAAACTGCAATGATAGAAACCCAAAGAAGCCAGAACAATCGACAACTACAAGGATTTACAGCACAGTGGGTCCATTAAACATTTCTTCATTAGGGGAAGTAACTATGACCCCATTGAAGTCAACAAGCGATACAGCTAAAATATTAATTAACTAGGTCAGGTAAAGATGCAAATTAAATATTTCTAAGGGCATAAAGGTTGTATGGGTTATATCCTTCACTACATGAAAACCAGCATAACTTATACCAGGTCCTGTAAAAGATCTAAAGCTACAATACAATGTTCAAGAGTGACATTACTCAAATCATCACAGGATGCATGGGTGCTAATTTCGTACTCTACCGATTGTCAACATAGCCACAATGCTATGGAAACAGGCAGTGTCGAGAAACCAGGATACTGCATTTGCCTGGATAAATATGCCTACCAAAAACTATAGAACTAATCCCAGTCAACTAACATCGTGACACACTGGTACCAGCATAATGATCACAGGGCGAATCCTTAACAATTTCTCAGTCAAACTCTTGGAATTGTCATGTCAATCAGAAGGCACAACATTAAGGAACGAGACAATGACAAAATTGAACAACAAGGAGCTGCCGGCAAGCTCTCACCTCCTGATCGGATTTTTCATTTTCGAACTTGGGGTAGAATGTGGCCCTGATTTGGGCCTCGGTGAAGGTGTTGTTGTCCACCTCAAAGCCCGGGGCAGCCTTGAAGAGTCTCGAGAGCTTCTCAGCCGCAACACCGTCCCGCTCCTCTGTCACCCTCGCGGAAGTCGAGGTGGACGCTGAAGCGACCCCAGGGCCGTCCCCCGCGGAGGTCGTGTAGCCCCTGGGCACCCACAGCTGCGCCGGGCTGGGCCCCGCCCCCGCCGGTGGCGCCTGCGAGGCGAGGGTCATCTGCCGGACGGGCTCGGCGATCTCGGCCGCGGCGGAGGGAGAGGACGAGTAGGAGACGTCGGTGGCCTCCGGCTTCCATTTACGCGGCGGCGGATTGGTCTGCACGAAATAGAGGAAGAGGTGGGGTTAGGGTTTAGAGGGTTTATCGAATTGACGAACTGGGGAGGGGAGGAGTAAGAAGCGTACGCCGTCGCGTCGAGGCATTGCGAGCGCGGGCGCTGAGACGGCGGAGGAGGAGAGGCCGCGGAGGGGAGGAGGAGCGGGAGGATGCGGCGGGAGGCGGGCGAGGGTGAGAGGAGGGAGAAAGCGGGCGACATATAAGAGCGGGCGAGGCGAGGTGGCGCGCGGCGGCGGTGGAATGGTGAGTCGGTTGCGCCGCCGACCCGCGGCGGTGCCGTCTTCTGTGACGTGGAAGGAGCCAAGGACTCGCCGCCGCTCGTTGGGTCATTGGGTCCTTCAGCAGTTTTGGGCCTTGGCCCGTTGGGCAGCTTGTAAACGTGGGCTGCGTAGCGCAAATCCTAAACCTGCCCAACAAATTACACCTACATCCCCTCAAAAACAAAAACAAAAACAAAAACAAAAACAAAAACAAAAACAAAACAAAAACAAAACAAAAAAAAAACGAAAAAAAAAAACAAATTACACCTACAAGAAGCATAAAGTCCTATCCAATAAAGGAGTATTTGCTCAAAAAAATTCAAAAAAAAGGAGCATAAAGAATCACCATGTTTATTATTTTATTATTTTTGTTAATAAAAAATAATTTCATTAATACACCTACAAGGACATATGCAAATCATAGAGCTCGAATATGTTACTCCCTCCGTCTCAAAATAATTCATCATGTTGACTTTAAGATGTCATGTTTGACCGATTCGTCTTATTCAAAATTTTTATATAAACATCGACCATTTTGATGTGACTTATTTTATTATTAGAGATACTTTAATAATAATTTATTTATTTCCTAAATTGTATAAATAATTTGAATAAGACGAGGCGGTCAAACATGATGTCTTAAAGTCAACATGATGAATTATTTTGAGACGGGAGGGAGTATTTTTCTAACAAATTTCTAATAAATCATCCGGGACAAATTTTCTCGACTTCACATTTTTTTATTTTTATATCTCACGGATGAAGTCGAGTTTGAGATATTTTTTACAAGGTTGTGTTATGAATTTAGGCGACTTTTTACCGTGGTTTGCATGGAGTTTCAAAGTGGTTTGCACTAGATATTTTTCTCCGGATGTTTGGTGCCAACTTTTGTTGCCTCTGTTTAATCAGTAAACAATTTTGTAAATGATGATGTCCTAAAGGCTATCTCCAACAGATCACCAAAAACGCAAAATCGCCATACTGGCGGTGTTTGCAGATCCAAAACGCCTCCAACGTAATACCGAAACCAGATGCCCAGTTTGCGCGCTCGACGATTCGGAAGGCACTTGTGCGTCTTCAAAGGGAAACGATGCAAACCTGCAGTGGTGGGCCATAGGAGTCCGGCTCGACTCGTCGAGTCCATGGCAAGGCGGATACACGGCCGGCGGGGCAAGACAGTTTCGCGGCGAGGAGCGGCCTTCGCAGCACGGCATGGCGAGGCGGATTCGGGGCTGCAGCGGAGGAGTGGAGGAGGCGGGCCGTCGGGTGCGAGCTTGGGAGCGTCGGGGGAGCCGCCGGGCGCGAGCTCGAGGGAGCCGCCGCCACGCACGAGCTTGGGAAGCTGCTGCCGCTGCTGCTGCTTCACAGATTCCCAGGGCGGCGGACTCGCCGGAGATTGGGATGTGGGGCGAGCTGCCGAGCTCCACGCCGGAGATTGGGATGCGGGGCGAGCTGCCGAGCTCCACGCAGGATTGCGTCAGCTGTTGGAAATCGAAAATTTTGGCTCACGCATCTTTGTCCTGTTCACAACCCAAACCAGCTAATGCCTCCTCTGATTGTGGGGCAGCTGTTGGAGACAGCCTAATCCTTGAACCTAATGGGCTTGTACAGCCTAGATCAATGAAATAAATTTTAACAAAACAAATCCTGAACACGTCAGCAGCGTGTGGGGAACCCAAACCACTAAACAATACATATGGTGTTGGATGAAGTGTCGGATGTGCGTCACCAACAGTCCAAACAAGTTAAATAATCTGATTTGGTTGATTATCATACCTACTAATAAAAGAGAAAATTTCAAATTCCACCTGTTTTTTTTTTTTTTTTTTTTCCTTTTTTTTTCACCTCCGACGTTCTTTTTCTGCCTGCCCGTGTCCGCCTCTTCCTGTTCGCATCGGTGTCAGCTTGGTGGCAGGCGTTGTATTCGCCCCGGCTCAGCTTAATCACGAGCGCTCCCTCAGCCCACAACTCTGCGGTGTCCGCGTCGAACACGGCACTGCTTCTGAATTAGAGACAATCTGCTACTATGCAAGCTCCAAGAAATAAATAACTATTTAATTCCATGGTAAAGTTACGTGCGCTGGTGAGTGGTGACCATCTGCTGTGCATGATTTTTGTAGCAGAAAGTCAAGTTGATGATTTTGCCAAACGCACACAAGAAGCTACCACAATAGTTGACCACAATAGTTGAGTGGCCATTTGCTGCACATACACTAAAGTGTAGTAGGAGGCTGGAGAATAATTGTTTCGAGCACTTTCATCAACTACAGGTACTATATTCTTTTGATATTTTTGCAAAACGTGTTTTTTTCTTTCATAATGATTCTTTTTTTCTCAACTTCTCTTATACCTTCTCCATTTAAACAGTAAAAATATGGTCTATAGGCTATTATCGAATGGAAAATAATAATTCTTGTGCATCACTTTTGAAAGAAAAGAATAACAACACTAATGCGGTAACAAATGATACATCCTTTTATTCTATTTTATTTTGAAACTTTTTATGTTTTTCCTACATAATAAGCAATTTTTCTATTACTAAAATGTTGGTTTAAATTATGAATAAATTATTAGCATGACATGAATTAGTTGATGAACTAACCGATCAAATTACAAACTGAAATCTTGAGTATTTTTGTCATCCAATCTAATTGTGAGAATAAATGTTCTTCAAAGTATATGCAAGTACCACTACAATTGTTCCTTAGAATGAAAGAAAAAAAAGTTTATCAAGGTTGTATTTAAATTCAATACATAATTATTAGAAAATTGTGATATTATTTTTGATATTAACGTATATTATGGATACCATGATGATCATAAATATCTTTTAAATTTGACATTATTTGTGCAACAAAGGAAGCGAACATGTTAAACATTTGATAGTTATTTTCTCCCGTGCAACGAACGCACGCATATATTGCTATAATAAATAAAGGGTAATAAATACACCTGTTTTTTGCCTCTTTTTTTTTTTTTTTTGACCTGCCTCGGTCTGCCTTCCAACGTCTGTACGACTAAAAAGACTCCCACGATGCAACGGGAAGTCTGGTCTAAATACGAAGAAGCCACCGTATTCCGAAAAAAAAAAAAGATGTTCTGGCCCCTCCCCACGACTGCGAAAAGAACGACGTTTTCCTCCCACAACCGCTACTTTGGATGGGAATGCCCTCGCCTCTTGGGCCGCAGCGCGCATGGGTGCAGCGCCGCTCCGTGCGCCCCTTGCGCTCGTGCCAGTGTCGCTTCGATTCCCACGCGGCTCGCCGCTCGCATCGCCTGTCACGCGCAGCAGCCGCGCAAACGTCGCTCGCCGGAGCAAGAAAAACTCATGACGCGCAGCGCCATGCAACGAAGATCTCCCGAACACACAGCGCCATGCAGCCGCTCACAAAAATCTCCCGTGCATGCATGCAACGAAAAAATCCAGCCGCCATGCTACGAAGAAATCCAACATACATACAACTAGCAGATGCAAAATCCTAGCAAAAAGGAAAAAATAAATTGTGAAAAAGATATTCGAACCTGGGCCAACACAAGATCTCACTACACTAGCAAGCTCAGCCATTAAACTTCTCATACAAACCACACCTGACACCCTATTTAATAAAGGCAAATAGGAAAGCTCTACCCTAACTAATCACTATACTAAATGATGTCCTAAACGTCATTTTTACCCGTATGGAGGTACTATATCTATACCCGTACGACTTCGCCTCCGTCACCGTGCATCTTTCTTCTCCCTGTGTCGCCACTTGGACAAAGCCGTCGAAATTAAGCTAGAGCGAATAAGTCGAAGTTTTGATTTTTTTTACTCCCAGAAGCAACGCACGGGGCATATTTCCTAGTATATTCTCATATATAGCTTTTTTTTTTTTTTTTTTGTTTCCACCTTCCATCGGCAACTCTATGCTACCTTCAAACAAAGTGTTGTCTCATGCGGAAGTCTTGAAAAAAATGTCTGGTAACATTGATGTCCTGATTTTTTTTTTTTTTTTTTTTTTGAGGGGTGTCCTGATTTGTTTTCAATTGCACAAGAATTTTACTCTGTGTTGTTTACGCATAAAAAAGTTTAATTGAATTTCCTCTTTTTTTGAAGCAAGAAACTCTTCTGTTATGTCTTTAACCAAATGGGTGCATGATGTTGTAGTATATGTTGTTATACATGACTATCGATGGTGTTTGTAGGCATTCCCCATTGAGCTCCATCGCAGGAGATGTTTCAAGATTTATCTCCGTATCAAATTTGCCAAAACTAGCTAAACTAGTTTTCTCATGCTGCAAATCCAATCATCAAGTTGTCCGTGATTATCATGCGATTGGAGCGCCATGGATCATTGGCCGTGTGACCATGTCGTCAGCACTCCATATATGGCTATAAGGGTTGCTTATTGATAGTTTCCATAGCAGACCACGCTAACGAGAAACTCTATATAGAAACTATACCACACAACATTGAAACTATGTCTATGGGCTCCCCTAGCTATAACACAACATTGAAACTATTAACACAAGCAGCAAAAACTAGAACGAGATCGTCTAACTTCAGAGATAATGACTGCACCTACAGTCAGCACATCTGTGCCATTGATTGTTGATCCGACAATAGAAACGTTAAATTGACATGGGTTGCACAATAGTAAGGCCAGTACAACCCAAGTAGGTTCTGCAGTGCCAACTTCCAAAAGCTCCTGTGGATGGGGAAACGCTCAAACGCATCGCCGCCCGTCGTAGTTCTAGTTGAGCCGCAAACTACCGCGTTGTTGTCGTCCTCGCCGAGAGCTGTGTCGCGCATCCCACCCGATGACCCGCCGAGCCTCCTCGGCGCCGCCCTCGCGCATTTCTTTCCCAATAGAAAACCCATGGTGTATCGATTATCTATATCCGCGTATCCGGCGAGTATCGGATACGGATATGTCAACCCCCCCCCCACGGAGTATCCGTGTAACATAGCCCCTCACCTTCCCTTCCCTTCCGAAAAGCAGATCTAGGTTTTGTATCCATTGCCTCCCTCTCCCTTCTCCAATTCACCGCCGCCGCCGAGTCCGGCCATCCACCAGGCTACGGGGCCGGGTCCGACCAAAAGCAAGCAAAGCGCCATGCCGGCGGCGCCGTTGGAGGAGCTCCTCGAGGAGGTGCTCTTTCGCATCCCACCCGATGACCGGGCGAGCCTCCTCGGGGCCCGCCCTCGTCGCCAGCAGTGGTGCCGCCTCATTTGCGGGCGTCGATTCCGCACCGGTTCCGTAAGTTCCATGGTACACCACCGTTGCTTGGCTTCTTGCACCAACGCGACCCTACCGAGTTGGAGCGCTTCTTCGTCCCCTTGTCATCATTTCGCCCCCATGATCACGCCGACCGTCGCAACTTGAAAGCCGTCCACTCGTGCCATGGTCGCGCCCCTCCTCCATTCGAGCCCTCCTGTCACAACGTCGACGCTGACACCCTGGAGGATCTCTTCGTGTGGGATCCCATCTCCGACAAGCTCCGGAAACTGCCCAGGTGGCCGCTGCATACGACAATCCCTCCTGTTGAGGGGAATGGGAACGCGGTCGTGCTTTGCGCGGAGTTGGGAGACGGATGCGACCATCTTGACTGCCACCATGGTGCCTTCATGGTCGTATTGGCAGGCTTCGATGAACATGCGCAAACATTCATTTACGTCTATTCATCCGAAGCCGATTGGTGGAGCGAGCCCATCTATGTTGGCCAAGGCCAACAATATGACTATATTGAGAAGGGGAATAGTGTCCTAATTGGTAGTGCGGTCTACTTCAAGTGTCTCACCATGAGCACATCAGAGCCTGCAATCCTCAAGTATGATTTGCTGACACAGGAAATCTCTCGGATTCACATACCAAGAGTTGGAATTTTGGAACACATCAACCATGAGTACGTCGTGCTAATGGCTATGGAGGATGGCAGGCTAGGATTTGCCGGCATGCAGAATTGGTCCACACTCTCCCTGTGGTCAAGGATGGACCATGGTCCTGATGACGAACTTGCAAGATGGGCACAGAGCAGAGCCATAGAGCTTGTTGATATGCTCTTCCCAACAACAGAGTTCAAACGAATGGAACAAGCATATGTGGTTGACTTTGAGGATATTGGAGCTGGTGGTGGAGTCATTTTCATATGGTCGGCTGGTAGCCTTTACTCTCTCCATCTGAAGTCAGGAAGATGCAACAAGATGCTAGGAAAATATGGTCCTAGGGGCCACGCAGTTCCCTACTTTAGCTTCTGCACTCCAGGTACATATTTCATCTGTTTCTAGTTTTCCCCTTTACAAAATGATTCTTCTCTGTTTTTAAGCATGCAAATATGGTCACCTGCATATTGTATGGGCTCGGCAACAGTGGACTGAACAATGTGTGATTTCTGAATCTCTTTTTCATTTATGAACGGGATTATTCCTACCTATGCATGTACTTTTCAGTTATTGTGACTTGAATTAGCTACTTATGCTTATACTATATATTGAAAAGGGGAAGCATACTCACATCTTTAGAATGTGTATATACTAAATACAACAGGGAGAGAAGCCTATATATACCTACATCAGGTTCTCCAGTCCAAACATTAGCATCATGCTAGCCTTTTATTTTTTTAAAACAAACATGCTAACCTTTTAATGATATATGTTCCTCAGTCATCTCCCCTATACTAATGAGAGTTCACAAAAACATACAAATATAAATGAGAGACATTCCTAGAAATGGGAGGTTGTAACAGAACCTCCTAACTACTAGGCCCACCTGCACCTGTCATTGTCCCAAAGACCTCTGACAACAGTGCGGATGCACCCAATAAATTAAGAAGCACAATCGAGTGTCGCCGAAAACCCCGATTACACCACTCATACCAGGATCAACAAAGGAGTAGCTACAACATTACAACATTTGTTATAAAAATATAGATCGAGTGCGGAAGAATAATAACATTAATTTTACAAAATGTGAGTAAGTTACATTTGAGTAAACTTAACTTAATTAATTTGCGGAAGCCGAGTAGACTAGAAGACAACCAGATCATGTCGGTGCCCACCGACATAACCTTGGTTAACAAAGACGAGTCAACACCCGCAACAAGGGTTAACAAACCCCGAGTACGGGAGTACTCGGCAAGACTTACCCGACTAAAGAAAATAGGAGAAGACTTAGGAATGCAGGTTTAGGGAATCAAGGTAAGGCTTAGCAAGAATCAAGAATTCTTTTTTGAGAAAAGCTTACTAAAAGTGAATCCTTACTTTCAATATTTTTAATTCATATTAGTAGCTCATATACTCTAGGTTATCCTACTCTAGAGCAAACATTTCTTTCATAAGCCAACTTTCTTTCCTCAAAACCATATTCCATCAATTACTACGAAGACGGTGCGAGGATCAAGTCTCCTTTTCTCGTGGAGCAAACGCCGATTCGAACCGCTTAAAACCCCGGTGGGGATACCTCACCACACGACATATGTAGAACTTAAACTTGCATATGTCAACCCTCACTCGGACCGTCCAAAACGGGACCAAGCGCCCTACGCCACCCGAGTACCGTACACCTCCAATCCGGGACTTTAACCCACGAGGGTAACTTGTACTCCCGCCATCTCTCCACTCCCGGTCTTGCGGTTGTGCGTTCCCGATTTGGCTCACCTCCGAGATCTTGGGCTTACTCGTATATGTGGTCAAGATAACAAATTCTTGATCCAAGGGCCAATCCATGAAAGGTCCTTAACCGACACACTGACACGGACAAGCACGACTAGGCAACCCTGTCGGCTTTACCACCAGAGACACAACCCATGTCCCGTCTGGTCTCAAGTTCATTTCTACTTCTCTTTCTTTTCCGAAAATATACCATATTCTCATGTAAAGCATTTTGAAGAAACAGCTTAACTAATTAAGCGGGGGCTAAGCATCACTAAGCATTTTCGAAATAAAACGGGTTAATAAGGATGATATTGCAATAATCAAGGATGGTAATGCAAAGCAATTAGGTTATCACTCAACTCCTAATTACTTAATGCAACATATCTTAAACATAAGTATAAAACTTTGTAAAATACAAGGAAGGGTTTAATGTGCTTAGGGGCTTGCTCGCGGTTGCGAGGAAAAGTTAGATTCAGTTGGACCACCCACGCCACACTTGACACCAACACCTCGGTTGGATGCACCTTCTCCAAAGCTCGATCATCGCGGAACCATATCACTCTCTCGTTTACTACACGTAAATGATGATGCATACTTTAGCATGATGAAGTATAAACATGGTGCTTGATGGATGCATGAAATGATAAACATCTTGAGTACAACTTTCCTTCACGATAAAGTTGCAACCTAACACAACCAACTTGTTGAACTACTCTATAAGATATCATCACCATTGCCTAAGGAGTTCTCAAGGACCATTTGATTATGATATGATCCTAGTTTCACAAAACAAATCTAAATCACACACTAAACCTAAGTCATTAACTCTAACACTCACTTTCTCTAATAAATAAATTAAAGCATAATATAGAAAATAATTTAAACATTTCAAAATGACTCCAAACTTTTTTATACAATAAGGTCACATCATAAAAAACAGTACCAAATAAATTTTCATGAATTTTGGAAATATATCTTATTTTCTAAAAATCATGGAAGATGCATTTTTAATTAAAATTTGTATTTTTAAATCATGCAAGAACTACTCAAAAATCAAATTTTCATAATTTTCATGCGTAGACATACTCATAGGAAGGCTACACAAAAATTTTCAGAATTTATAAGCAAGTATTTGAATTTATATGAAAATAACAAAAACAGATACTATTCACCATAAAAGAAATTCATAAAACATTTTATAAAAGAAAAACGGCATTGGGCCTAAAGCCACTTGGCTCGGCCCAGCGCGTGTGGAACAAAGAGGTGCCGGCCCATAAGCGGCCCTGACCAGGAATGGCCCCGGTAGTTTTGCAAAAAGGCCCTTAGACTTTTATGAAATTACAAGTAAGTACAAAACACTATTTATATGAGTTAAGAAATTTACATTGGGAATCACGGAAAATATTTTATTTACCTCTAGGTCCTTCTTCTACTTTCTTCTTCGTTCTTCTTCTTTCTTCGACCACGTAACACCGGCCGGGGGAGGGGAATCGGGCGTCCGGCCGGTCTTGCTCGACCTCACCGTACGGCTGAAAGAAGGACCGTGAGGAACGCGGCAGCTCCGGACGCACCAGCGCTGGCCCTGGCCCAACCGGAGACGACTGCGGCCTGGCCATCCGCGCGGTCGGTCGGAGCGGCGGCCATGGCGTTTCGCCGCCATAGCCATGGCGTTGTGCGCTTCGCGCCCGCGGGCGAGGGCGAAGGGCGTGGAGTGGTGGTGGTATTTGGACCGCCGAGGAGAAGAGGAGGACGAGCAGGAAGGGCGGCGACGAGGTGCGGCCGACCGACCATGGCCATGGCGGCGCTCTTGCGCCGCAAGGCCGACGAGGAGCGAGGGAGGAGGGAGGAGAAGATGAGCGAGGCGCGAGGGGCGAGGCTCGGACACGGCCCCGGCCTCCAACCCGGGCAGCCGAGCACCGGTCGGCGTCCACGAAGGAGGGACGCTGGGCGTCAATGGCCATCGACGCGCTCCGAAACCGCGAGCCCCCGGAGCACGCGTCGACCATTGAGACATTTTGTCGAACACCGACGCGTGTCAAAGTAGGTCGATTGTGGTACCGGTTTTGGGCTATTTCGGGCGAATTTGGAGATGGGCCAATAAACAAAAAATGATCACCTGATCAATCTACAATGTTATTATTAAGGGCCCAAAGTCATTAGCATAACCGATTAAAAGATAATCATCTTCAAAACTTGCATTGTCAATGACTTAATGATAATTGGAAATGATTGTCAAAACCTTGTCAAATCAAATCCGACCGATCTCAAATTTTGATATGTCATTCCTCAAAGCATAAACTCAATTCCGTATTTTTGGTCCAACTCAAGTTACTTAGCAAAATCTCGAGAACGCGAGACGTCGATCCATATTCATGGTTTTCCGGACTTAGAATATTCAAGTCCCGGAAATCGGCGTTTTCTTTCCAACTTGAGTGATATATTTGAGGCACTTAGGAGCCAAAGCATGACTTGACCCATAAATAACTTTTTTGTTGTACTCCTCACAATCTTTACTTTCACTTAAAGAGCAAACCTCATATCTTGCTCAGAAAATATAGTTCCACTTCGGTCAACGCATCAACTTGATAAACTTCCGAACTAGGGTTTTGAGCCAATCAAAGCATTTTCGAGGTAATTGCTCAACATGAACCCTTAATGGCTTTTGTTGGAGAGTTCATTTAGAGTCATTTGAGTACTGTGGCAAGGGTTGGTTGACTTCACCTGTTCCAGTTACATTATTGAGCCACTGAAAGCACTATATAAGTAATGGCATGACTTATCATTTCATGTGACTTTTTGATTCCGATCTTCGTAAAACTTAACCACTAGCTAAGGCACATATAGGTTGAGATGCGGAGCATAAGAAATCATGGTTCCCTCTAATCACTTATGTCCTTAGCCAGACTCCAAATATAAGCATCAAAACTTACTTTTGCTCTGAAATTGATGCCTCGAGATCACAACCATAAACTAATACACTTGCCTTTGTCCAAATCCATACTTAGCTAGTAATTAACACCTGGGTGTTACAGAGGTGGCGATCTGGACTACTATTTTCAGTTTCCCTTGTCCTTATTCTAGAATGTCACCAACAACGTATTGGATGATAGGTTACTGCTGTTTAGTAAGCCATTGGAGGCAACTTGACAGCAGGCCAGTGTGGACTGAATGATCATTGTTGCCATCAATTCCTCATATTTTGCATTTGTGTTTTTTTTATGCAGCACTGGGTGCAGTCTCTATAGACGAGGGGCCAGGAGTCGATGAACCGAGTGCATAAGGAGAAGCCCATATTACTAGCGTGCAAGGTCTTCAAAACCAATGAGGAAGAAATTACTAGGACAAACAACATGTCTGTCCTCGTATGATAATTCTTGGTGCTTTTGCTATTGTTCTTGTTCCGTAGACTTTTACTTTATGGATCGTTGGCATTTGTAATAATAAGTAGCATCTTTATTTATCTCTAGAAGTTGGTAAACGAACCAGGATTATCCTTTCTTTGTGCATGAGAACTTGAGTTTGTAATCAAGTTATGAGAATGGCATTAATTGCTCTTGTATGAACCAATGATATGAAATTTTAAGCTTTGTTGTGGAAATTCTCTTCTACTTTTTACATGGAACCAAGTAAGGAAATTGATTCCATGGTATGCTAACTCAATTATATGCATAATAACTCATTTATTTGCTTTTTCCTTGCAAACAATATTATTAGGGTGTAGACACAATGGTAGGTCAAGAGTATTTTTGAATGAACCTGGGAGCATGATCCCCACAAACAAATGAGCCTGAGCTCGAGGCCTTTGAGTCTTTGACTAGCAGTACAGGTTCTGAATACAAAGTCTACTCTACTTGCACTACTACTTATTCTATTTTTCGTGGCGGACTTTTTTGATTTTCCGTGGTGGTTTTCATAACCGCCACGAAAAGGAAGGTCACGGGAAAATAGTGTGATTTTTCCGTGGCGGTTTTGGAAACAAAAAAGCCCGCCACCTTTAATGAATAAAAAAATATATATATAAAATCAATCTGAAAACCCGAGCGGGCCCGGATATGGGCCGGGCCCGTTAGGGGTTTCGTGGTCCCGCCCGCGAGATGCAGCCCGGCGCCGTGCTCCACCGTGACCCGCTGCCGCCGACGGATTCGCACGCCGGCGGATCCGCCGCGCCGCCGGCGGATCCGCCCGCCGGCGATCCCGCTTCGGAGAAGCTCCACCGTGACCCGCTTCGACCGGCGGGGTAAGGCCGCCCGAGAAGCCCGCCGCGCTGGGCCGCTGGGATGCGCCGGGATGCGGCCCCCGCCCCGCCCGCTCCGCCCCCCCGGAGCCCCAAGCCCCCTGTCGCCGTCGCGCCGGGTGAGGGTCGCGCCCCGCCGTCGTGGTGCTTGGTGAGGGGCGCGACGGGAAGGAGGGAAGGGGGGGGCGCGCTCACCGGGTCGGGGAGTCTGCAGAGAGGGTGAGGGGCGCCGGTGGGGGGGAGTCTGCGGAGAGAGAGAGAGAGAGTTGGTGAGAGAGAGATGGTGAAGTGAAATGAAACCCTAGGAGCTCGTATATATATTTGTGGTCACCAAATGGGCCTTTGGGCTCATAGGTTGGCCCGATTTTTCCGTGGCGGGCTAAATATAAAACCGTCCACAAGTTAATCTATTTACCATGGCGGTTTTTAAAACCGCCACGCGGTTAATTAAAAAAAAATCATCATGGTAAATCAAGCCATTTACCGTGGCGGTTTTCTAAATGCCCGTCCTAAAAAATTTTTCCAAGTGCCTCGTAAAATCAATTTTGTAGTAGTGTTGTGTTCTTCAGCCAAGGAACTGATAATAATGCTCGGTTTAATGCCAAGAAACTACTGAATATAGTGACTGCTCTTGAAGAATATTTTTGTATGTCACGTTCAAGATTATCCTTTACAACACTGGCAGGCTTTCGGGCTCCACATCTCTTCTGTGTCTTTCATCTTACTGAAATATTTTTCATGCTTGAGTTTTAAAATTATTTTAAAATTATTAAAGGTACAGTTGTCCATCTTCTGCCAAATCTTCGACAACTATTACAACATCAAGGAACATCTCAAACCATTGAGAAATGGTAAAATATGTGGTGGACTAGCTACTTGGTGGAAACATGGAAATCAATTAAAAAACATATTTGGGTCCTTCAAGAAATATTGAAACTTAATTAGTACATCCCTTGTGCATAAAAATATATACTCGCATGCAAACATTGGATTTCAAACTCGCATTTCAAAACCTCTTACCAAAATGAAATTTTCTTTTTTGAGGGGAAACACAGGAGGGGCAAAGGCGCCCTTACCGTGTGTTTGGTTGAGGGTCGGGTGGGTTGTGTTGGATCCAACCCGTTTTTTGGGTTGGGTTCAACCCATCTTAGTGTTTGGTTGCACTTTTGATTTTGGGGACGGAGTCGACCTATCCCTTGTTTGGTTGAAGGGATTGAGAATACGGGTTGGATGGGAAGATGACACCGATTAGCGAGGCGTTTTTTTATTAGAACCCCTCAACTATTCAAAAATCGGCGAAGGCTATATCAACGAACCTTTCTCTCGACGTTTTTACATCGGGAACCCTGCAAGAGAAACCAAATTAAATTTTCATCCTTTTTCTTCCATCGCACAGAGCGCCACCGCCTGTGACCCGCGACCTCCTCCGCCCCACGCGAGCTCCGCCTCCGCGCTAGGAGCAGCCAGAGCGCGCAGGGAGGAGGAGAGGAGAGGAGGGGAAGGGAGGGGAAAGGAGAGAGCAGAGGGTCGGACATGGCCGCGGGTCGCCGCTCCGTGAGGGCCGCTGGCAATGGGAGGGCTCGCGGGTCACGCCACCGCCAGGCCGGCAGTGGGACTTAACCAGCTCGCCTCCGTGGGCGCATCCGCAAATGATGAAGCCATGGATTTGGCGGTCATGGAGGTGTTCGCCGCGATTCGCCATGGATTTGATTCGCGCATGGATTCGGGCCGCGGTGTGTTTGTTCCGATGGGCTGAAGGGCGGCGGGCGCATGTGGTCGATCTCCGCCGGTGAAAGTCGCCCATCACGCGCGGGCACTCACCGCCCGCCCGCCAGCCATACGCTACGCCGCTGGCCGCCGCCGCCGCTGCGGAGACGGACTCACGACCAGTGAGACGGAGAGCCAGCGAACCCCGAAGCGGGTCGGCTCCATCCCTCGGATTTTGAGGAATGAACCCAACCCGCATCTCGGTGGAATATTCCATCGAGGAGCCAACCCATCCCTCCTCTCTTGCATCCAAACACTGCCAAGAATGGGTTGGTCCGTCCTGGTCGAAACTCCGACCATCGAACCAAACACATGGTTACTGTGCTTTAGGTTCATCTGCACTAAAAAGAACCTCATATTTGTCATTTTCGTATGATTTTTCCTAGTTTGAGATTGCATGTCATTTTTTTTTTTTTGTTTGAGTACATATTTATATGTACTATGGATGGTTTCAATTTTTTTGAATAACTGGAATATAGGTGGTTTCCATGTACTGCATATTTTGCCAAAACATGACAATACAATCCGCAACCGCATGCTATATATATATCTGCAGCAAAAATGGGAAGCCAGAGAGATTACTTGGTTGCTTAATTACTCCATGGCTCTGTACACAATTATTTTGATCTTTTAAAAGAAAAATAGAAATTCTGTCCCAATTCCGCCGTGCAAATATGAGTACTAGTCTTGTATCCATATGAGCGATGAACCGAAAGAAAGAATGTAACTCTCGCTTTTTTGATAATTTGAAGTTTGACCAGAGTTCTTTTTAGAGTTTTAGGGCCTAGCCTCAGGTCTTAGCATTAGGAAAGACAACATAAAGTTCGTTATAGCATTCAGGTGGGTTACACCTCTCCAGAAACCGACCGTGTTGTACCTGATAGGTATGTTTCTCCGCCGAAAGCTTATGTAAATCCGTTCTTATTGGGTGTTTGCTTGTTTAATTGTTTTGATATACGGTCGTACTATATATTAGTCGTGTTTGGATCAAGCACGGGCGATGGGCAAATTGAATTCGGTTGTGTTTTTCCTGTTGGGATTGGAACTCCTGGTCATGCATTAGTCGGGACAATTCTTGTGCAGCAAAAAAATTTGTGCTTAATTTGGTGATTCGGTTGTCCGCCGGAAAGGGGCAGAAGACGTCCGTTGAAGATAAATAGGAATTCTTTGTTTTTTGGGTATATATGACCTTTTTGTTAGCAAACTCTTTTTTTTTTTTTTGATAAAGCATACCTGTATTAATTAAGGGAAAAGCAATACAAGTACACCGTATAAGGATCATTATGACAGCTACCCCGCCTATAATCTACAAGGACCCCAATAAATAAGGAAATTACAAACTGGTCCGTAGACCCTTCCGTAACGGACACTGCCCAGCAACCGCCGCCGTCGAAGACCGCCGCCACCAAACCTGAAGCACCAAAAGCCGGAAGAAACCCCGTCGTTGAGGTGGACTGAGAAAGACGCCGATGTCGCAAAAGCGAAGAAGTCGTTGAACGCCCATCCGCCGGGATCACTATCCAAGGTTGAGGCGGCGATGGTGGAGCCGACGATAGCATCCTCCGCCGCGGTGAAGCCGAATCCGGTCGAACCACCAATCTTCCTAAAGACCCGCAGCCACCACCGCATCCACGAAAGTAGGGACGGGAGCCTCCACGCACCAAGACGCCGAAGACCTCGCCGGTAGAACACTCCTAAACAAGATCCAAGAACAGACCTTACCTCCACACCCTCGCCGCCGGGCGCTGGAGACGAACGCCACCGGAGACGGGGAAGAGAGCGAGAGGACATTATTCTGGGCGCCGCCGCCGCCCGCCGCCTCAACGCCATCGCCGGAAACCGTAACATAGACCTAACCCTAACCCTAGATCCGGGGACACACCACCTACTGGAGGAAACACCGGCCACAGCCATCGCCGGGCATGGAGGCCAGCTCCCTCACCCACCAACGCCGACAAGGACGCCGACGGAGAGGGGGAGCCGTGCGGCGGCGTTCGTCTACTACACGCGACAATTTTACCTTCACCTTGCATTGCAGTACACGTTTTACAGAGACGACCCGCAGAAAACTTAAACTTTGCGGCCCATCCCTGAGGCACCAGGCCCAGACCAAAAAACTACGTGAAGCCCAGACTCCACACTCCGCCCGCTGAGCTGATTTGCTCGCTCGCTCAGTCGCTCCGCCGCAAACAGCCTCCACTCCGCTCAAGTAACGGGCGGTTCTTCTAGGGTTTAGAAATCCCCGTTCGATCTTCATCCTCGGCACCGCAGTTTCTCGCCGGCGATCAGCCGACAAATCGCCATGATGCGTCACATTTGGGAGAAATTCTGGGCGGCGCTGGGCATATTCGTGGGATACCGCCGCACGCCCCCAACCCTTTCCGCCCGGACCACGCCGCCGCCGGCGAGGGCCTTTCACCTCTGGGTCACGCCGCCGTCGGCGATGAAGGAGGCGCCAGCGACGGCCAGCCACCCCGGATCTCGCACCTGCCGGTGATGAAGGCGGCGGCAGCGAGGGGGAGGAGGAGGACCTTCTCAGCGCGCTCCCCGACGACATCCTCCTCCTCGTCCTCCTCCACCTCCCTTCTGCTGCGGCCGCCGCGCGACCTGTGTCCTTTCGCGCCGATGGAGCCGCCTCTGGACGCAGCTCCCGGATCTGTTCTTCTTCCCGTTCGACGACGAACTGGCCCTCGCCCTTCCCTCGCCGGTCGCCGCGTGCGCGGCACTCGCCCTCCATGCGGCCCCCGCGCTCCGGGTGCTGGCCGTCGTCGCCTACGACGCCGACCCTAGGGACGTGGCTGCGGTACTCCGCCTCGCCGCACCTCGCCTCATCGGTTTCCTCTGTTTCCCGCAACGTGGTGCCGAAGGATCGGATGGCACGGGAGGTGGCCGAGGCCGGGGTAAGGGCCGACGTTGAGCTGCCCTGCTTCGACAGGGCTGAACAGATTATCCTCGACTTAGGCTACCTTCGTCTCCTGCTGCCACCATCCGCCGTGTTCACGAAGCTTACCATGCTGAACCTGTCAAACGTACGGTTCCCAGGCTCTTGCGACATCGGCGACGCCTTCTCATCAACCCGTTGCCCTTCGCTGCGACGGTTGTGTCTCTTCAACACTCAAGGGATGTCCAAACTCACTATCTCCTCAGTCTCTCTCCTAAGTTTGCGTTTGCATACCGTGGAAGGGTTGGAACAGCTCACTGTCATGTCTCCAAGGTTGATAGACCTGCGAATCAAAATGTGTTTTGTCGAGTGGAAGCCAGTGGTTGACATTGTTGCTCCTATTCTAGAAACGATCTATTGGTTTGATGGATATGATCCAAGCTTGGTCCAGCTTGGTGAGCTGGCACATCTACGGAAACTGTCAACCGTATGCTATGCAAATGCATTGCCTGAGCTTCTGTACAATTGGGGCATTGTGATGTTATTGCGGCACTCGTGGAACATCCCTGCTCCTTTCATTACGATCATGTATCCAAATGTGAGTATGCTGTATAATGCATTTGAAACATTTCTTTATTACATATTGCTATAAGTACAAGTAGTTACAAAACTACTTTTTTTTTTTTTTTTGAAAACTACAAAAACTACTTTGTAGTAGTAGTGATTACCAGATATTAATGTAGTCAAGCAACAAACTGTCAATGTGAAAGGACCTTCAGTTGTAGGTACACGTGTACAGCTCACTATTGTAATACATGGCCATACTTACATGATGCAAGCATAAGATGTATGCATGACTATTTGATCTGGCAAACAAATGAATTGGGGGCTTTTGGATCCCAGCTCAAGCCAAATGGTCTGAAGCTACAAGCCACTCACATTCTTTAGCTAATGTATAGAACAGAAAAAAAGAAATAAAGCTGTATAATTAAATGTCATTAAATATAAAGATTTTATCAGGATCAGTAGTTAAGGAGAGTAAGCTCACCCCATTTCTTATATAAATTCTTGCTCAATTTGTTTTTTTTTCTAAATTCTCACAATAGTATGATTATTGAGGTTGTTCATTTTAGGTATATCCTATTGATGTGTCATGTTTAGTCTTCCTTTTTTATATATATAATTTTTAATGTACCATGGCACCTTCCTGAATGACTATATCACATCAACCGCTTTTTTATCTTTTGTTCCCATAGATGCATTGGTACAGTTGTAATATTCGGTCAAGGACATGAATTTAGGAGTGGATGGTAGTTTATTATGTGGGTCATATTCAATCTTTTAGGGCACAAACTGGGTGAGTGTATAGTTATCAAGTACTAGCTTTGATTCTTTACCAGAGGCATCTTGTCATTTACTCACCAAAACAAGTCTGAAGTAGTCTGCCTGCATTTTGTAACTGTCATTTGTTGTGAGAAAATCAGCTATTCTAGAGAGTTGCTTTATTTCTTGCCTTATGAAATTTTATTGTGGCCATTTGCGAATTTGCAGATGGCTTACTACCAGTACTTGATGGAAGCCTTAACCTTGCTCCCGGTTGAGAACTTACACCTGCAGTTAGTAACATCTGGACATGCAAATTCGCAAATGGCTATCTCTTGTGTATTCCATTTCCTCAGGATTTCCACCAGTATAAGTGGGTTGTTTCTGCATATATGTGAACTCACTGAGGTATGCTTCACTTTATCAACTATTGAATACTTTGGTTGCTTATAAGGCGGTGGAAGCTTTTTCATTTGGTGGAGTGATGCTTTGACAAATGGTGACTTGAATAGTTAGTTTGGTACATGTAGACAGTCAGTCATTTATTTTTCTCCATGGTTTGTTTCTGCTAGATATAATTGTATGAATATACTCTAGCAGTTGTGCATTTATCCAAAGAATACAATGTAAAGCTGCAACTCTACTATTAGTCCTTAAATTAATTGCCAGCGTGATGTTGCTGGCTGGCATCAGGTTTCAAGCTGATGGTATATTTTACAGAGTAGTATTTAAGCTGATGGTACTTTTCATGGGTGCTATGCTAAAGGCTCTGTTGAGACCCTAAGAAGCAAAATTCATCGATAATATGCTATTTGCAATTGGCATATATTTGTGTAATTTTGTGGATATTTTGTTTTCTGCAATTCATCTATACATGGCATGAATTCATTGCTGGAATTGGCTAACACCAAAGGATATTCATATGCAAATTTTCTCTATGTTGTTCAGACTTCCACTTTCTAAATGACCGTAGATCGAAATGATTTCTGCTTTCTTATGCTTTTCTTATTGTCAGTAGCCATTGAAGAAATTGTTGAGAAGTTAGCCCATCTTATGTCTATGCTCCTCATCTCAGGAACAAACTGCTTGTTCGCCGGGTTGTTTTTTTGTCATCAGCCACAAGACTGGGAAACTGAGGAGCTCTGCTTGAATTTTCTCCAGGAATTGCATATTTGTGGATTAAGTGGTGGAGATGATGATCTTGCATTTGTGAAACGGCTATTGGGATGGACACCACTGGTCAAAACAGTTACTATAAATTTTGCGTGCTGTTGGGATTATGGTCACGATGGTTTCTGCGGCAGTGGTAACTTCAGGTGAACCGGACTGATCCTTTAGCCACTGTCATTGAGGATACGGTGAAGGACAAGGTACCAGTAGGCTAGGGGAGCTTTAAGGGACGTGTCTTTGCTGGGTAGGAGCCATGGGTGTAGCTTAGTGGGTATGCAACTGCTTTACCTCTGTTCAAGTGTGGGTATGCAACTGCTTTATCTCTGTTCAAGTGTGGCTCGTGACCAATGGCCAGCCTTATGCAAGTATGATAAAACAAAGCTTCCCTGTGACATGCACTTGTTGCTACGTCCATGGTGTGCCTTTAGGCGTGTTTGGCACAGCCCACGTAGCTCGGATCCTCAAAATTAACTCCGCCTCCAAGTTTTTTTTTTTTTTTTGCCAAACGCTTTTGGCTCCACCAACTCCACCGCAGATCTGCTCCAGGAGTTGCCCCCCAGATCCGTGGATTTGGTGGAGTACGGGGGGTGCTCCACCTAAATCAGGTTTGGTGGAGTTGGGAGAAATTACCCACCACCGCCACTGATTAGTGGAAAATGTACGATTCGTTTTATTTCATTCTGTCTAACTTCTCCCGTCGCTCCCTACCGCGCCGCATGTGCTCGCCGCCGCCATGTCGCCGTATCACCACCAGGGCGCACCGCAGCGACAGGGGCCATCTGTCGACGTCTGTGTGCCCGATTCAATGCACAGCCGGCGACCGATCGAGTGAGTTCATGTACGTACAAATCGGCGGAGACGACGACACCACACCACAACTTCGTTCGGGAAACGGAACAGATCGGCGGAGACGCAGCAACACACGGAGGCCATCCACGAATAAATTCACCCATTCACCCACCGCATGAAGCTGCAGCGAATCAGCTTCTAGATCGCACCTTGTTGTAGGGCCCGGTGGATCCTTCACGGCGCACGTTTCAGCTTACGCAATTCTCCATGTGGTAGCAGTAGCAGTGGACGATCGCCGTGCGGCAGCCAAGAAGCATGGTCGGGGCTAGGGGCACGAGCAGCCTGTACCTCGTCTTCGATGACTGGCCTTTGGGATACAACAACTGCGAGCCCCCGGCTGCGGCGACACAGGCGCGTTCCACTTCGGCCGTGGCTACGGGAGGAGATAGTGATTTTTTCCCTTATGACGTGTGGACCCTAGATGTCAGTGAAATAGGAAAAAAACTGAAGCCGTACCAAACACTTTTTGAGATCTCAGATTCACGCTAGAGCTGCTCTACGATGGAGCAGCAACTCCGGAGTTGGTTTTGACGGAGCTGGAGCTCTACCAAACACGTCCTTAGTCTGTGATTGTGTCTACTAATTTAGCCTTAGTAAAGTAATTAGGGATTAACTTCTGTTTGATAGCTTCAAATGGAACTTACCGGGATTCGTAAATTCCGGAGGTATATGGCTACTCGTGTTTGTTTGTAAGTCTGGAATGTTTATTTGTATGGAACTATGGATCTATATATGTTGCACTGAAGAGTTGTTGTGGGACTCTTTCTGAATGAAAACAAGACTTTACCCTGGCTATTCGGTAGAAATGTGATTCCAGAAGTTCTATATTCTAGAAACAGAGCAGAGAAGTGTACTAGATTAGCTGCATATACATAAGCAATGAGATATGAGAATGAGAGACACAAAAGAACAGTTTCAGAATTTCAACAGTGTAGGAACAATTGATGGACTCTAAATTTGGGTTCATGGGCACGAAAACATTTGTTTCCCCATAATATAGCATGGAAATGGAGCTATCTAGTTTAAGAAACCTTGCAGGGCTGTTGCCGCAGCAAGTCAGCAACTATAATGTGCGATCTTGCTGTGGTTATTCATGAGCATTATATTAGGTTTGCTTCCCTTGATTTTCTGCTCCACAGGGTCTTGAAATCACAGAAAACTAATTTCACGTGAAGCCCAAACTCCTTAGTCTAGTCACACCACACTCCGCCGCAGGTGATCAGCAGAGAAATCAATCGCCATGATGTGTCACATTTGGGAGAAATTCCGGGCGGCGCTGGGCATACGCCCCAGACCACGCCACCGCTGACGAGGGCCTTTCACCCCCGGGTCATGACGCCGTCGGTGACGAAGGCGGCGTCAGCGAGGGCCGGCCACCCCTGGATCTCGCACCTGCCGGTGATGAAGGCGGCGGCGGCGGCGAGATGGAGGACCTTCTTAGCGCGCTCCCCGACGACATCCTCCTTGTCCTCCACCATCTCCCATTGATTGGTTCCCCTGATCACAATTTGGAAATTGTATACCATTCCTCCTTCCCGTGCAGCGGAAAATGTTCATGAATGGAAATGCAACCACTGCAATTGGCTTAATAATTTGAAATTTTTGTCACAGCTGTGAAGGTATATAGAATTTAACATAGAATTGGAAAGGAAGGACAGTCTGATCTAGATGTCAATCATATCTTTCGCATCTTTCAAACGTAATAACATTATTTTTTAGTACGGATATAAACAGTGCACGAGTTGCTAGATATAAATGCACGAGTACGGATATAAACAATGCATGAGTACAGATATATACATTGTTTCTAGATTTAAATCTGTATTGAAGTTCTGAAAAATGCCCTGTGTCTGGGGAGCTGTAGAAACCTGTAAATTGACTCCAGTTGGTTGCTTATTTTTCCTTAGAAAGTAACTGAGCATATTTGTTCAGTTCAGCGAGGTTGTTGTTGGGAACTTGCTGGAGCATGTCAAGAGCTTTCCACTCTGAAACCTGTCTCAAATACAGATTGAAAATAACCAAGAAAATATTGAGTAACAGTGTAATGATAATTGAGGACTCGAGGATGCATCGAAGGGCACCCTAGGTGACGCCGTTGATTGGTTCCCCTAATCACAGTTTGGAAATTGTATACCATTCCTCCTTGCTGTGCTGCTGAAAATGTATGTAACGTTGCCCGTGAATGTTCATGAATCGAAGTGCAAATGCCACTGCAGTTGCCTTAATAATTTGAAATTTTTGTCACAGCTATGAAGGAAAATAGAATTTAACATAGAATTGGGAAGGAAGGACAGTCTGATCTAGATTTCAATGATATCTTTCGCATCTTTCAAACGTAATAACAGTGCACGAGAACGGAGCAGTGCGTTAAACAAAAAAGAATGGACTGGGCCTTTTCCCAGCCCAACCCGGCCTAGTGGTCACTCGGGCCCATGACTAGTGACGAGTAACAAGAGGCCTCCTCCAGTCCTCCGTGGCTCCGTCCCAATCTCTGTACTTCTAAACCTGAGCCAAGCTCAGGCTAGGGATTGGGCCACGTCACCTCCATTTTCTCGGCCGTTGGATCATGATCCAACCGTCCAAAAACTGAGCTTGCATATTTCCAGAGCCTTCTTTCCCCAAGCCCGACACGCGACGAAACGCATACTCCCGTCACACCGCCCGCAAACAGCCCGCCGCACAATCCAACGAAAAAAAACACTTCACCCCGCTTGGGTCTCGGACGTCGCCGGCGCGCTCGAGAGGCGGAGGAGCTGCGGCGGCCCGCGCGCCGCCTCGTCGCAAAGCCACGGGTCACCTCGGCCCTGGGTGCGCGGGGACCGGGCGCGGGATGCGGCCGCGTCCGCACTGGGGAGCATAGTGTCCTCGGCCACCTCGGCGCGAGCGAGGCGGTTCGGGCGCAGTAGCCCCAGCGGACTCTCATTCAAAGAGACACCGGCGTGACGTCGCGGCTCTGGCTACGGACGGCGAAGACGCAGTCCCAATAGGCCAGCAGCGGAGTCGTGATGCGACATCGGCGCTTCTGCGCGGCCGAGCCAGAGCGGCATGGCCATGGATGGCGGCTGTGTTGTGCGAGCGCGGTCGAGGTGGAGGGCGGGCCGCGGCACGCAGCGGCGCATCAGCATCAGCGTGAGCCGCAGAGACAAGCCGCCGCGCCGGTGGCCAAGGGACAGCCGCGCAAAGAGGCGCCCAGACAACAACCACGACGAGGAAACTGTCGTCGCTGGCGGACTGAGCCCCGCCCGTCCCGCACGGGAATGCTGCGGGAGGTGCCAATGGCTATGCGAGGAGGCACCAAGGCAGAGTAGTGAGGACTCCTCGCGGCCAACAGGCAAGCAAGGTTCCCGCCGTGCTCTGGTCAGAGCGTACCGCTGCACGCCACGGTGCTCGACCGCCTGCTCTACGCATTCCCAACGATTCAGCCTCCACATCTCTGTGTCTTCCTCTCTCAACGATGCCTAGCTCATCGTGGTCATGTACTGTACATGAACGAGCCAGCTTATGCAACAGTGGATGCCCACGCTCCAATGTATACCTCACACGCTACACTATCACTCTTGTGGAGAAGAAGCTGAGCATACCTGTCATAAGGAAGAAGGCAAGTAGCACCGGTGCTGTGCATGCCTCTCTGGTCTGGTCCCCGTGCCGTAGAGGTCGCCGTGCCCCATGTCAGCAGCGGCTAGCATAAGCGCCATCGATGACACCCGCCATATGCTTGATCAAATGACTATAGGATCTACCTCCATTTAGCGTCGAGTGGTGACCATGATTTCAATATGCAGTTCAGAAACGATTAAATTACATGGACATCCTACTGTTTTTTTCTTCATGCAAATTTCAAGGTTTTACGTTACCATGTATATATGTCTCCTTATCTCATTTGAAATGCCATGAATTCTGGAATATCAAAAACTTGTATCTTGTAGTCTATAAAATTCCATCCATATCAAACCAACATATGTATAAAAAATATTTGTCTTGCAAGCTGTATTATTAAATAGAGACATCAATGTACAGTATATGCAATCTTTTCTCCACATGATCGCGCATCGCGTCTGGCTGGCCTAACACAAGCAAGCGCGCGGCAACGCCGCGCGTGGTTTCTAGTTCCTCCCCAAAACCCCATTCTCCGTAGTTGGCTGCGCCGCGGCAGCTCTCGCCGGCGAGAGATCCAATGCAGAGGTGGAGTTGATCGGCGGGGGCGGCGTTGGATCGATGATGCGTCACATTTGGGAGAAATTCCGAGCGGCGCTGAGCAGCTTTAAGGGCCGTCTCTTTCTGACTGCTAGTCATATGGCTGTGGCATACTAGCATCGTGTGTAACTGTGACTTGCTTCTATTCTCAATTAAGTGTGGTTCATACATTTGCCAATTTAGCCTGGATCAGAATTGCTGTTTTTATAGCTAGACAGGCTAGGCTAGATTGTGTGGTGATACTGCGTTGCACTGAAGAATTGTGCACTGGTGCTATTGAAATATTCGAGTTATCAAAAGCAATAATCACTCAGACCCTTGCTGGTTGACACAAACACAATATTTTGCAATCATGCATGATTTGTGAGATAATGATTGTAACGCAATATTCAGCGAATTGAAAGTTTAATTACTATGTGTTTGGACTTTGGACAGTAATAGTTCAATCTCTACAGCCAGCACGTCGTTTGTGTCTGGACAATGATGACTCCGATCTAAGTTTGCAGCCCATTGTGCCAGGCCCAGACCAAATACCAATTTTACGGCCCAAACCCCTCTGTATATGGTAGGAACGTCACAGCACACCACTCCGCCAACAAGGCTCAGTTGCCGCTCCCTCCGCCTCCGGACGGCAGCAGCCGCACCCAGCTTCATCCTCTAGCTAGGGTTTAGATAGAAATCCCCCTAAAATCCCCCATTCAATCTCCATCCTTGGCACCGCCCTGCGCCGGCGTCGATCACGACCGTCTCCGTGTTTCTGGTAAGCACCCCCTTTTCCTCCCCATTGCTGCATTTCCCCCCTCGCATCCCCTCACACCTCCATCTTGCTCGGTCCCCATTGTTCACACAGATTGCTCTCGGAGGGAGGCATGGAGGGCTGTTCCAAGACGAGTGCTGGTGCAGTGCCCGGCCTCCCAGACGAACCCTTGCTGGAGATCCTCTCCCGTGTCCCTGCCAAATCAGTCTGCCGTTTCAAGTGCGTGTCCAAGGCCTGGCGCGACCTTATCGCCGATCCTGACAACCGGAAGAAGCTCCGCCATCCCATGCAAGGACTGTTCGTCCAGAAGAGCAAGTACTTCAAGGTTGAGAATGAATTGCTGTTGGATATCAGTTTCAGTTTCATCGACCTGACAGAGAGATCCGTGCCTCTGGACAGCAACCCTTGCTTCCCCTTCCTGACGGAAATGACTAGGGTCGAGACCTTCTTCTTTGATTCTTGCAATGGGCTTATCCTTTTCGGGTACTCGGTGCCGTCTAACGCATTGGGCTATATTGTGTGCAACCCCACCACAAAGCATTGGTCAGCCGTGCCCGCTTGTGGCTCTTGTGAAGCGTTAACTCAGACCTATTTGGCTTTTGATCCGACTGTATCCTCTCACTTTCACTTGGTCCAGTTCCAGAAGTCAGATGGACATCAGGATGAGGACATAGTGTCGTCGTTGCATGGTCGTTGCATGTCTACTCGTCTGAAACTGGGACCTGGAGCCAAAACCAAATTGATAAACAAAAAGACCAAGGACAGTTGGAAGGCTGGCATCATCAACTTATACTAGAGGATCTCGACCATCATGGAGCCTTTGTTAATGGCTTCCTACATTTCATAGTTTGGGACTCAGATCAGCACATACTTGTTGTAGATTTACAAGGGAAGGCAAGAAGGATGATCACTGTGCCAGATATGGCTGATGGGAGGCACTGGCACAATGTTATTTGTTTAGGTCAATCCCAAGGGCACCTACATTGTGTGACACTAAAGAATGGCAAACTATCTACATGGGTTCTTCAGGATTATGATGCACAAGAATGGGTGCTGAAGAACACCGTGAACTCTTTCGATATCTTTGGAGAAAAAGGAGGCAGATTAGACTTTCAAGTAGTTGACATTCATCAAGATTGTAATGTGGTTTTCTTTCTTCAGGAGTACAAGCTGACAACATACAACATGGACCGCAGGGAAGTGAGTGTCATTGCCACTTTCAAAGATCGCAAACTCCAGTCCTCTTTTTGCTCGTTATGTTCCCTATTTCTCAGAATCACCGGCTCTCACAAATAAATACTAAAAAGTGTGTGTTCTAAGTATCAGTAGTTGCTTGGTTAAATTCTAGTAGACCCTGCTGCTTGTGCTTGGATGTATCCTTTCTTAATTAGTACTGCAAGCTTGTTGAGACATTGGATGTATGCCTTCTCATGCTTTTGATATAGTTAGTACCGCAAGCCTGTTGAGACATTTATGTAGTGTACCCTTATGGATGCTGGTTATATTAATGAATGTTGTTGCAAAAGTTAAATAAATTCAATTTTTAGTGATAAGCTTTATGATTAGCATTTTTATGGCTGTATATTAATGAGCTATTATTTACGGTGAATTTAGTTTGTTGGTTGTGTGTTTATTTATGTCTTCAATCAAATAAAAATTATCTCTCATATTTTTCTAATGTTGCATGTATGGAATGATTTCAAATTGAAGCCTTCAGGTTACATCAAAGGTTCAGAACCATGAGACCATGAGAAAAACCCTATTTCTAAATGTCATGAAACCATGAGAAAATTTGTATTTCTAAATGTCAGTTGTTTTCTTTCCATCAATCAGTAGTTGAACTTGTGCTTTCATGACAACTTATGGAATGTTCGTTCTTCAAGTGGTATCTAGATTTAAATCTGTATTGAAGTTCTGAAAAATGTCCAGTGTCTGGGGGCCTGTCAGCTCCTTGCTGAAACCTGTAAAATTACTCCAATTGGTTGCTTGTTTTTCCTTGGAAAGTAACTGAGCATATTTGTTCAGTTCAGCAAGGTCGTTTCTGGGAACTTGCTCGAACACAACGACGGAGCCAGCGGTCTGGCAGGCCGGGCTCTAGCCCCCTAAAATTAGGAAATCAAGGTTAATTACTGTAGCAAAAACAAAAATCCAATTATTAAATCTTCATGCAAAATGAACATTTGCATGGTTTCAGCCCCCTAAAAAATAGTTTTGTTTTGGCGTCACTGCTCGAACATGTCAATAGCTTTCCACTCTGAAACCTTTGGTATTGTGCATAAAAAAAGAGAGAAATCTTTGGTAATTGGTACTGTCTCCAATTCAGATTGAAAATACCAAGAAAATATTGAGTAACAGTGTAATGATAATTGAGAACTCAAGGATCGATCGAAGGGCACCTAGGTGATGCCGTAGATCGGCTCCCCCTGATCACAGTTTGGAAATGTGTACCATTCCTCCTTCCCATGCTGCTGAAATGTAAGTAATGTTGCCTGTGAACGTTCATGAATCGAAATGCAAATGTCATAGTAATTGCTTCCGTTCCTCATGGGATAAAGCCTTTGGGGCATGTTTGGATGGAGGGACTAGAGACTAATAGGGACTAAAAAAATTAGTACCTAGCCCTCCCAAAGAGTCTAGTGAAATTGAGACTAAAAATTAGTCCCTAGTCCCCATGTTTGGTTATTTATAGACTAAATGAGACTAAAAATTAGTCTGTCACAGATGGGAAGGAAAATAGAATTCAGCATAGAATTGGGAGGGACGACAGTCTGAAACCTTTTTGTACTGTGGATTAAAAAGAAGAGAAACCTTTGGTAATTGGTACCGTCTCCAATCCAGATTGAAAATAACTAGGAAAATATTGAGTAACAGTGTAATGATAATTGAGGACTCGAGGATTGATCAAAGGGCACCTAGGTGATTAGATTGGTTCCCCTGATCACATTTTTGGAAATGTATACCGTTCCTCCTTCCGGTGCCGTTGAAAATGTAAGTGACGTTTTTTTTTTTTTTGAAGAATCATAATATAAGTAACGCAGCATGTTAATGTTCATGAATCGTAATGCAAATGTCATAGTAGTTGCCTTCCATTCCTCTTGTGATAAGGCCCTTAATACTTGTTCAAATATAGTAGATATTTGAAACTTTGGGTCACAGCTGGGAAGGAAAATAGGACTTTTTTTCTTTTGAAATCAAGGAAAATAGGACCTAGCATAGAATTGGGAGGGAGGACAGTCTGATCTAGATGCCACCATATCTTTCGCATCTTTCAAGGATGATCCACGGTGAATTTCCAGCTCCTGTTCCAGCTTCTCACCGGCCTAGTGATCTTTCAAATGTAATACTATTGTTTTTTTCAAGTATAATATATAAACAATGCACGAGAATGGAGTGGTGGGTTAAAAAAACCCGAAATAGAATGGAGTGGGCTTTTCCCAGCACAGTCCGGCCCAGTGGTCACTCTCGGCCCATGACTAGTGGCGAGTGACAACAGACCTCCCTCCGTCCCAATTCCTCCCAAAACCCCATTCTCCAGGGTTGGCTGCGCCGCGGCGGCTCTCGCCGGCGAGCAGCTGAGAAATCGCCTGGACTAAGAACCAATGCAGCCGAGGTGGAATTGATCGGCGAGGGCGGCGTTGGATCGACGATGCGTCACATTTGGGAGAAATTCCGAGCGGCGCTGGGCATATCCGGGGAAAACCACCGCACGCCCCCAACCCTTTCCGCCCCGGATGACGCCGCCGCCGGTGACGAAGGCAGCGTCGGCGACCTCCTCAGCGCGCTCCCCGACGACCTCCTCCTCCTCGTCCTCCTCCACCTCCCGTCCGCCGCGGACGCCGCGCGGACCTGCGTCCCTCCCCGCCGCTGGAGACATGTCTGGACGCAGCTCCCGGAACTGCGGTTCCCGCTCCCCGCCGAACCGGACCTTGCGCTGCCCTCGCCGGTCGCCGCGTGCGCGGCGCTCGCCCTCCATGCCGCCCCCTCTCTCCGGTCGCTGAGCGTCGTCGCCAACGACGCCGACCCGAGGGAGGTGGCCGAAGTGCTCCGCCTCGCCGCGCCCCCGCCTCGCCAGCGAGCTCTTCTTCGAAAACGTGGTGCCAGAGGATCGCAAGGATGGGGAGGTGGCCGAGGCCGAAGTTGAGCTGCCATGCTTCGACAGGGCTGAAGAGCTTACCCCTCCGCCTGGGCTACCTTCGTCTCGTGCTGCCTCCGTCCGCCGTGTTCACCAAGCTCACCGTGGTGGACATGGCCTACGTTCGGTTCTCAGGTGCCTGCGACATCGGCGACGCCTTCTCATTCACTCGTTGCCCTTCGCTGCGACGGCTGTGTCTCTTCGACACTCAAGGGGTGTCCAAACTCGCTATCTGCTCAGGCTCTCTTAGAAGTTTGTGTTTGCATACTGTGGACGGGTTGCAGCTGCTCCATGTCGTGTCTCCAATGCTTGATGACTTGCGAATCTTTCAATGCTTCTATGAGAGGCAACCAGTGGTTGACATCGTTGCTCCTAAACTGGAAGCGATCGATTGGGTTGATACATATGATCCAAGCTCGGTCCAGCTTGGTGAGCTGGCACACCTGCAGACACTGTCAACCTTATGCTTTGCAGATGCATTGCCTGAGATGCATCAGTACAATTGGGGCATTGTGATGTTATTGCGGCGCTTTTCAAGATCCCTGATCTTTTCATTAGGATCATATATCAAAATGTGAGTAACTGAGTATACTATATACGTCCTGTTATAACACATTTGAAACATTTGTTTATATTTATTTAAATATTACTATAATTACAAGTCACTATAGGAAAAAACTACTTTGGAGTACTAGTCGTTATTAGATATTGTGGTAGTCAAACAACTGACTGTCAATAAAATGACTGGTGATTTGGTGAACTTACCAGCTGTAGGTACACTTTACAGCTACCTATATTGTAACCCTTGACCATACATACATGGGCATGAATGCAAGCATCTGATGTATGCATGACTATTTGATCTGGCAAGGCAAACAAAAGAATTGGGGGATTTTGGATCCCACCTCAAGCCAAAGGGCCTGAAGCTACAAGACTGTCCCATTCTTTTTAGCTAATTTATAGAACAGAAAAAAAGGAACAAGCTGTATAACTGTCATTGAATTTAAAACTTTACCAGGATTAGTAGTTGAGAAGACTAAGCCCAACCCATTCTTATATGAAATTCTTGCTCAATTTCTTTTTTCTGAACTCTCACATTCATAGGATTATTGAGGATATTAATGTTTAGTCCTTTTTTTTTATATATTAAATATAATGTACCTTGGCACCTTCCTGAATGATTGTATTACCTCAACCGCTTTTTATCAGTTGTTCCCATAGATCAGTGGTATAGTTGTAATATTCGGTCAAGGACATGAATTCTGGAGTGGATGGTAGTTTATTATGTGGGTCAACTCTGTTAAGGCCCAAAGTGGCTGAGTATATAGTTATCAAGAACTAGCTGTGATTATTTACCAGAGGCATCATCTGTGTCATTCTGCAAAACAAGTCTGAAGTAGTTTCGCTGCGTTTTGTAACAGTCATTCGTTGCGAGAAAATCATTTATTCTAGACAGTTATATATTTCTTGCCTTATGAAATTTTATGGTGGCCATTTATGAATTTGCAGGAGATGGTTTACTACCAGTACTTGTTGGAAGCCCTAACCTAGCTATCGGTTGAGAACTTAGACCTGCAGTTAGTAACATTTGGACATGCTGTTATCTCTTGTGTATTCCATCTCCTCAAGATTTCCACCAGTATAAGAGGGTTGTTTCTGCATATAAGTGAAGCCATCCAGGTATGCTTCACTTTATCAGCTATCAAATACTTTGGGTGCTTGTGAGGCGGTGCAAGATTTCATTTGGTGAAGTGATGCTTGATCAATTGTGATACTTCAGGAGGCAGTTTGTTACACATAGACATAGTTTCTATTTTTTTCTTCATGGTTTGTTTCTAGTGGATATAGCTGTATGGATATACTCTGCAGCCGTGCATTAGTCCAAAAAAAAATACACCGGAAAACTGCAACTCTACTTTGGGTCCTATTTAATTGCCAGTGTAGATGTTGCTCACTGGCATCAGGTTTCAAACTGATGGTATATTTTACGGTCTAGTATTTAAGCTGATGGTACTTCTCATGGGTGCCATGCTAAAGGCTCTGTTGAAACCCTAAGAAGCAAAATTCATCAATTATACACTATTTTCAATTGGCATATGTTTGTGTAATTTTGTGGAAAATTTGTTTTCTGCAATTCACTCTGCGTGGTATGAATTCATTGCTGCAATCGGATAATACCTAAGGATATCCCATTCTTATGCAAATTTGTTGTATGTTGTTCAGACTGCCTCTTGCTAAATGACCGTAAATAGAAATGATTTCTTCTTTCTTATGCTTTTCTTATTATCAATGGCCATTGCAAAAGTTTGTTGAGAAGTTTGCCCATCTTATGTCTATGCTCCTCATCTCAGGAACAAACTGCTTGCTCGCCGGATTGTATTTGTCATCAGCCACAAGACTGGAAAACTGAGGAGCTCTGCTTGAATTCTCTCCAAGACTTGCATATTTGTGGATTGAGCGGTGCAGATCATGATTTTGCATTTGTGAAACGATTATTGGGATGGACACCAGTGCTCAAAACAGTTACTATAATTTTTGATCCTTTAGCCACTGTCGATGAAGAGCTTTGGAAGGAGCTACATGACCTCTCTAGGCCAGAGACTTGCATTAAGTTTTACCGATCCTGTGATGAGGATAAGGTACCAGAGGCTACGGGAGCTTAAAGGGATGTGTCTTGCTGAGTAGGAGCCATGGCTGTAGCATAGTAGGTATCCAACTGCTTTGCCTGTGCTCAAGTGTGGCCGTGACCAGTGTGCAGTCATGCAAGTATGATAAAACAAAGCTTCCCTATGATATGCACTAATTGCTACTTTGCTGGTGTGATTTGTTAGGTCTGTGATTGCATTTGCTAATTTGGCCTTAGTAATCAGGGATTGACTTCTGTTAAGTGCTTCAAGTGGATCTTATCGCGGTTTCGTGAATTCTGGAGCTACCAGGCTACTCGTCTAGGATGTTTGTATGGATACTGTGTTGCACTGAAGAGTTGTTATTGGACTCCTGAATGAATGAAACATGATTTGTTTGTTTGTTACTAGCATAACAAGCTTATTCAATTGCTGAAATACTGCATTCAGTAATTGCTACGTTCTTGATGTGTGTGCGCCTTGTTTAGGCTGTGAATGCATTTACTAATTCTTCATCTGTAACGTTATCAGTGATTAGCCTCTGATTGAGAGCTAGCCCCGAGCCTGTTGTGTTTGTGGGAAAAAAACGGATTCCCATTAAGATTGGCTTTATAAATTGGTACACATAAATTATTATAAAAAAGATCTTCAAAATAATACAATTGGGGTTAGGTTTTGTTTTTGTCTTGTCACGTGGAACACGTTAGTGTAGATGGAATTGAAATTGGATACAAAAGAAAGTTTTTTTTTTTTTTTCATCAGTACGTTCAAATGTTACTCCCCGTAATTTGGAACGCTTTAATTTTTTAGTTTATCCATCTACAATAATATGTCTAAGCTACATAACTAAATAGATGCTTCAAAAAAGTGAAAGCGACTTATAATTGAAAACGGAGGGAGTATATGATTTTAAAATAAATGTTTAATTTTTTTCCTCGCTTGACACATAATTTATTTTTTGGCTCGTTCGCAAGCTACAGCGTGCGTTGTGTGAAAATGCAAAACAGTTGAGATTCTTTTTTCCAAAAAGGAAAATTTTACACGTGTCTGGAAATCGTTGGCAAGCAACTCGCGTCGAATGGGATGAACGCTCGCTGAATGCTCACGTCGCGTCGCATAAATATAGAGTACGTACCCTGTACCTTTTTGGAACACCATCCTCGGGTCAAAGGAGATCGAGGAAGAGGTGACGAGCTCGAGCTCCACACGAGCCGCGTAGCAGCGGCAAGGACAGCGTTCCGCGTGGTTGGTCGCGGCCGGAGGCGAGCAATGGCGGCGGCGGAGTCTCTGTCCGTGCCCGTGTCCGGTTCCTTGGACCTCCGCGCGGCGGCGCCGTTCCTGGTTGCCGCGGTGGCCCTCTACTTCCTGGTGGAGCAGCTGTCGTACCACCGGAAAAGGGGCGGCTGCCGGGCCCGCCGCTCGTCGTGCCGTTCCTCGGCAGTTTGGTGCACATGATCCGCGACCCGGCGGCGTTCTGGGACGCGCAGGCGGCGCGCGCCAAGCATTCCGGCGTGGGCCTCGCCGCCGACTTCCTGGTCGGGCGGTTCTGTGTGTTCATCCGCGACACGGAGCTGTCCCACCGCGTGCTGGCCAACGTCCGCCCCGACGCGTTCCACTTCATCGGCCACCCTTTCGGGAAGAAGCTCTTCGGCGACCACAACCTCATCTACATGTTTGGCGACGACCACAGGGACCTGTGCCGGCGGATCGCGCCCAACTTCACCCCGCGCGCGCTGTCCACCTACGCCGCGCTCCAGCAGCGCGTCATCCTGGCGCACCTCCGCCGCTGGCTCGACGCCGCCGAGGGCGGCAGCAGGGCGGTCCCCATCCGCGTGCCCTGCCGCGACATGAACCTGAGACCTCGCAGGCGGTGTTCGCGGGGCGGTACCTCACCGGAGAGGATGCCCGGCGGCGGTTCGCGCGGGACTACAACCTGTTCAACGTCGGGCTCATGGCGCTGCCCGTGGACCTTCCCGGGTTCGCGTTCCGGGCGCGAGGCAGGGCGTGGCGCGGCTGGTTGCCACGCTGGGCGAGTGCGCGCGGCAGAGCAAGGCGCGGATGCGCGCCGGCGGCGAGCCCGAGTGCCTGGTGGACTACTGGATGCAGGACACGCTGCGCGAGATGGACGAGGCGGCGGCGGCGGGGCGCCTGCCGCCCGCGCACACGGCCGACGAGGAGATCGGCGGGTTCCTGTTCGACTTCCTGTTCGCGGCGCAGGACGCGTCCACCTCGTCCCTCTGCTGGGCGGTGTCGGCGCTCGACGCCCACCCGGAGGTTCTCGCCCGCGTGCGCGCCGAGGTGTCGGCCGTCTGGTCCCCGGACTCCGGCGAGCCGATGACGGCGGAGATGGTCCAAGGGATGCGGTACACCCAGGCGGTGGCGCGCGAGGTGATCCGGTACCGCCCGCCGGCGACGATGGTGCCGCACATCGCCTGCGAGCCGTTCCAGCTGACGGAGTGGTACACGGTGCCCAAGGGCGCCATGGTGTTCCCGTCCTTGTACGAGTCGTCGTTCCAGGGGTTCACGGAGGCGGAGGCGTTCGACCCGGAGCGCTTCTTTTCGGAGAGCCGGCGGGAGGACGTGGCGTACAAGCGCAACTTCCTGGCCTTCGGCGCCGGCGCGCACCAGTGCGTGGGGCAGCGGTACGCGCTCAACCACCTCGTCCTTTTCATGGCGCTCTTCGTGACGGTGGTGGACTTCCGGCGGGAGAGGACGCCGGGGTGCGACGATCCGGTGTACATGCCCACCATCGTGCCCAAGGACGGCTGCACCGTGTACCTCAAGCAGCGCTGCGCCAAGTTCCCATCTTTCTGAAGAATTCTGAGCTGGTCGGTGCCTGCCTAGCTGCCTCTAGGGTTAGCTTCACTTCTCTCTCCAACGAACAATTACCTTGAATAAATCTGAGACAAGAGCAGATATTACCTTGAATAAACCTGAGACAAGTGTTGGTGCTGATCGCCTAGATTGGATCGTTCCCGGTGATCTAGAACACGGCTCGCGCTCTCTGGCTCGCTCGATGTCGCTCACACGAATGAACACGATGAGCACAGATTGAATTAGCCGCTAAGGCGCAGCCCGACCATGACATCTTGACTCTTTATTTATAGACCGGTTTACAACAACCAGCCGGGATCCCCGCCATGCCCGCTCACACCGCGCGCCGCGCCCGTCTATGCACGAGAACGTTTCATGCGTGGCTTGGCGAGATCATACTCTAGGCCTCATCATCGTGAACGCCAGCACGAGTCCGGTCCTTTACAATGCATCAACTGAACTAACTAACTTAGCTATTACATGGAGATATTGATCATGCAACTAACTTAACTAACATGATAACTATGCACAGGATTAGCTTCTACATTTCACCCCTAATCCTGCTGCACTTGAACCACCCCCAGCTTGTGCGCAGCTCCACAACCCGACACGCCCGAGCACCTTTGTCGATATGTCTGCCAATTGTTCAGCTGTGCCAACATGGTCGATCTCGACTTCACCTCTCTCAACACAATCACGGATGAAGTGATACCGTGTATCAATGTGCTTGCTTCGGTCATGATAGAATGGATTCTTACTCAACGCTATAGCAGCCTGATTCAGCTTGACCTTTGACGTTTGAATCCCGAGCAATCCACCCAGAAGCCTGCTCAGCCAAATGCCCTAAGACACTGCATTTGCACGGCAATATATTACGCCTCGCACGACAATATATAAGGCCACAACTCTTTGCTTCTAAGAACACCAAGTCACGGGCTTGATCCAAACAAGAACACCGAGCCACTTGTACTCTTTCCGGGTCATCAACATCGTCGGCCGGATCACTATCATCATCGCCGCCGGTCACCCTTTGTTTCGGACACGCTTCGGCTTCTCATATCTCGCAGCCATAATTCACGAGTTCTTGCTAAATATCTCGGGATCTGTTTGACTGCTGCCCAATGACTCCCTCTTGGATCCTCCATATATCTACTCACAATCCCAACCGAATAAGCAATATCTCGGTCTTGTATTCACCGGGTATCTCAAAGCGCCAACGACATACAGTATTTTGTCTTGTCGATCAAGGTGACGTGTCATTCTTAGTCGACCTCAATCGTTTCTCCATGGGCACATGACATGATTGCATCCCTATCATACCAGCTTGCTCCGGGATTCTTTCTATATATGAGCTCGACAAAGTGTTATCACACCTTCCATCCGTGTCACTTGGATCCCAAGATAGTAGCTTAGCAGTCCCAAATCACTCATCTTTGAAACTCTTCATCATCTCCCTCTTGAAAGCTTCTATATCTTCAAGGCTTGGACCGTTGATGATTAAATCATCTACATACACCCCCACCGGGGAGATACCCTTCACTATGTAACCTCCTATAAACCGCATGTTCCAGTTGGGTTCTTTTCAAAACCGAAGCTTGAGCGGCTCCCCTGTCCAAGCTCTTGGAGCGACGAAGGCCATACAACGCTTTCTTCACTTTTAAGTACTCTTCCACCGCGCCTTTAGCTACAAAGCCGGGGAGGTTGTTGCACATACACCTCCTCAATTAACTCACCATTTAGGAAGGCCAATTTCACATCCATATGATGTATTTCCCAACCTTTCTCGAGCAGCTAATGCTATCATGAGTCTCAAGGTCTCAATCTCGCAGCGGGAGCATAGACTTCTTCAAAATCCACCCCCTCTCGTTGTGCATACCCTTTAGCAACTAGTCGAGCTTTGTGTTTGATTATCTTCCCTTGTGGATCTTTCTTAACCTTGAAAACCCACTTCAAACCAATAGCCTTGTGACCGCAGTAGCAATGCATGCACTAAGTTCTGCTTTTGCCTCATTGGACTCCATCTCGACAACATTGCTTCCTTCCAACACTGTTCACCCAAAGCTTCATCTACACTCCTCGGTTCTTTCGCTACAAGGTAGCACACACCACTATACTCGAAGTCGCCTAACTCATTTGTTGTCTCAAATATATTGTCAAGAGTTCTCGAACCGCAATGGCACTCCTTCGAATCATGAGACTCCCCCGACCGTGGTGTTCCAAATTCTACTTGAGCATGACCACCCTACTTTGTGGTGTAGCCGGATCTCGATCTTCTTCGTGGAACCGGTGTTGATGTCCCAACCCCCCGAGTCCGGGGATCGCCGCTCTTCTTCAATCGGAATAGCCTGCAGTTTCGCCATTCTTTTCTCGCCCAACAATGTAATAGAACTCCACATCAAGCCTGGAATCGACCGAATCAGCCTCGGTTTCCTTCTTCCAATCCCAAGCCCTTGCTTCTTCAAAAATGACGCCACGGGATATGTGGAGTTTCTTGGCTATAGGATCATACACTCTATAGCCCTTTGTGCCTGTTTCATAACCGACAAACACCATCTTTGTTGATCTGTCAGAAAGCTTCGACACTCATGGTCCGATCTTCTTGACATGTACCAGGCACCCAAAAGTTCTCAGATGTTTGACCTTTGGCTTCTTCTTGTTCCATGCTTCATATGGTGTCATGCCTTACAGGCTTTTGGTGGGAGCATGGTTAAGCATGTAGACTGCAGTGGACACCGCCTCACCCCAAAACTCAGCTGGGAGGCCTTTGCTCTTCAACAAGCATCTTGCCATCTCCAGCATCTTGTGCTGGTTCCCTCCTCGACAACCCGGATTGTTTGGGGTGTATATGATCTTTGTTGTGAAGTGCTTGATGCCTCGATCATCACAATACTCCTTGAATTCAAGTGAGTTAAACTCACCACCCCGATCACTGCGGAAAGCCCTCAACTTGACACCTGTTTTAGTTTTAGCCAGTGCCCGAATCCTCTTGAAACTTCGAACGCCTCGTGCCGATGTCAACAGCTCTACCCACATGAAACGGCTGTAGCCATCCACTACTAACAAGAAGTAGCTCCTCCCTCCTGCTGTTTTAGACCTGATTTGGCCACATAGGTCTGTGTGCACAAGGTCAAGAGGCTTGTCTGCCCTGTAACTTGCCACTTGTGGGAACGAGTGCCTCTGATGCTTGCCCAATGCACAACCGTCACACACTTCTTCCACACGATCTTTTTTTTGGCGGTCCATCCACCATCCCCTTATTTGCCCGAGCTCGAGCGCTTTTGAAAGTTGAGATGCCCATATCGTCCATGCCACGCCCACGCTTCATCGCTCTGCCTTCATCATCGACACACCGAGAACCCGGTTGTACCTCCAATAGGTAGAGTCTATTTTTGACTCGAGGTGCCAGCGCCCGGCAAGAATGAACGCCCGACGTCATACACCTTGCACCACCCATCTTCCAGCACAACCTTGCAGCCTCCTTCTTCCAGCTGGCCTAAGCTCACGATACTACTTTTCAAGTTAGGGATGTAATAAACCTAAAAAAGTACCTTGTGCCCGCTATTCTTTTTTTGAAGCTTCAACGGACCCAATGCCCTCGATGTTCACCCGGTGAGCCATCACCAAACCCGACCGAGCCTCTCTCACGGTGACATCCAACGGCGATAACGCCTCACGCCTCGTGGTCGAGCACCCACACGTTCTTGGCTTCATCACGATCTTCAGGAAACACCTTCCCTCGATTGGTGTACCACTTTCACGTTCGACGGCGTATGGAGCCCCTCGAACACGCACCTCATCCACCGTTGCAAGAAGCAGCGATGGGCTCTCCTGATCAGCCTCGTGCGACATGGACTTCATCCTTCCTCGTCTTTGTCGCGGCGGCTTCTTGCAGTCTTCCTTCCAGTGGCCATAGATGCCACGGTTCCTGCACCGCCCCTTTGCGCGTATGGGGTCCGTTCAGAAGTAAGCTTTGCAGTGTACTCCTTCTTGTTGCCGCGGTCACCTCGTGCACCGCCACCACTGCCTCCGTTCTTCTGCTTCCACCCTTCTTCTCGCCTCCTGATGACGACGAGTTGGGATCGGACATAAGACGATAACAATTCTTCGCCTCCCAATCCTCCTCTGACAACAAGAGCGTCTGGGATTTCTCAATGACAGACTCCAACCCGAGCCTGTCCTCCGCCAACTTGAGTCTGCCAACCAATTCCTCAATAGTGAGGGTTTTAAGATCGAGCAAGGTCTCGATCGAAATTGCGATCTGGGCCCATCTATGTGGCAACACACGAAGCATCTTCTTCACCACCCGAGTTTCATTAATGGTTTCTCCTGATGTACGCATGTCACTGCCAAACCCCGATCCGCAACGCAAACTCATCTCACGTCTCGACTCCTTGAACTTGATATTCTCAAATTCTTTCACAGACCTCGGGCATTAGCTTCCTTCACCGATCAGCCCCGACTTCGCATGCTTGTCACCGCTCGCCACTCCTCCTCAGCGGTCTTCTTGGCACCGAGAAGTCGCCACATCTCCCTGTGGCACCGATCTCGAATCCGGCCATCGCTGCCCGATCTCGCGACCGCTTCACGTTGGCACCGCCAGGATCGATCGTATCCCAGATCTCGAGCGTCTCAAATTGGCACTGAAGCAACATAGCCCACTCAGCATAGTTTGAGCGGGTTAACATTGGCCACATCAACGAGCTCTCTCGAACTCGCTCACCGTTGTATCGTCGCCCATCTCCTCCGCCTCACGGGCTCCTCCGAGGGGCGATGACACGCACCGACGGCTCTTCACAGCTCCGATACCACGTGTTGGCGCCTGATCACCTAGGATTGGATCGTTCCCGTGATCTAGAACACGGCTCGCGCTCTGGCTCTCGCCGACGCCGCTCACATGAATGAACACGATGAACACAGATTGAATTAGCCGCTAAGGCGCAGCCCGACCATGACATCTTGACTCTTTATTTATAGACCGGTTTACAACAACCAGCCGGGATCCCGCCACGCCTCGCCGCATCGCGTCGCGCCCGCCTATGCACGGAACGTTTCATGCGTAGCGTGGCGAGATCATACTCTAGGCCTCATCGTGAACGTAGCACGAGTCCGGTCCTTTACAGTGCATCAACTGAACTAACTAACTTAGCTATTACATGGAGATATCGATCATGCAACTAACTTAACTAACATGATAACTATGCACAGGATTAGCTTCTACAACAAGAGCACATATCCCCGTAGGGTTAGCTTCGCTTGTGCATGCACAAAATCAATTAATATTCTATTCCCTCGCGTCAAACCAAATACTCCATTCATGCATCCAGCGATTTTTGAGGTGTCAAACGGTTCGCATTTTAACCGGAATTATATAAAAAGTGTTAACAATAAACACCACTGAATTAGTAATAGAATGTTAATAATAAATTTATATAGAGACCTAAATGCTAATACTATTATCACTCTAATCTTAGTCAAACTTGAACCAATTTTTTTTTTTTTTTTTTTTTTTTTTGAGATTACACAGTATAACGCAGACGCTCAACACGCACGCACACTCACCCCGATGAACACACGTGACGCAAACCCTACCCCTATGAGACCGGCATTGATCTCATAATTGCATGTTTTTATGGACAGAGGTAGTACTTGTGTTGAAAGGAGGAATGTTTTGCTATGGTTTGGTTGCTCAATCGTGTGAATCGAACTTTTATTGTTTCCAGTGGCCTTCTTGTCCTGTTGCTCCTACGATCTTGCTCTAGTGGCCTTCTTCTGCTGTTACTCCTATGATCCTAACTCTGCCTACCATCTCTCTCGGTTCCACGGCAGCTTCTTGCATGCCGCCTTCCTCACATCCTTTACATTTCTTGGCATGGGCATAGCCAGGGAAAGGTCATGTTCCTCACCTCACCGTGGTGCTTTTGCTTTATTGCTTGTGTTAGCAAATAATGCTAAAAAAGATCGAACACGAGACATAGATTTTTACGTGGAAAACCCTTGCCGGAAAATGCCATGGGCCCAACGTGATCTTCCCTAGATGGAGAGAGTTTACGAAACATGGGGAAGAATACAATGGGTAGCCTCAACTCTTCATGTGCTGCTTACAAAGCTAGCTAGATATGTTTTAGAACAGACTGAATGCAGTCAAATACATAAATAAATTTGTTGATAATATAGCCCAAACCGCAGGTCCTCTAGGCGTCCTTGCAAGACTCATGTTAGAATTCGGATCATACTCCAACAACTTGATGTTGGTGGTGTTTCACCAAAAAAAAACTTGGTTTAGGTTGTGGTGTGGGCTTGTTGCTCGTGTCTTGTTTTCAGGCCGGCATGGACCATTGCATGGCCGGTGCATGATATCCCAGCAACCCAAGGAGAGCGTTAGGGAATAATAGCATAGCATGAATGAACAACTGTGCATACAGGTGTGGGGTTGGTACAGGTACACCGCATGTGTGGTGATGCTGTATTGTGACCAGTGCGTTGTGCACGTGCTTAAAACTGCTCGTATCTGCCATGAAAAGGAACAAAAGAACAGACGTGACGATTTGTTTGATCATTAATTTTGTGTTCATGGCGCTCTTAGTGTCAGCAGGAGAGGACGCGCGCCCGGGTGCGACGACCCGGTGTACATCCTCGCCATCGTGCCCAAGGACGGTGAGCAGCGCTGCGCCAATTAGATCCCATCTTTCTGAAGAATTCTGGGCTGGTTGGTGGCACCGGCCTGCCTTGCTAGGGGCTGCTCATTGTCGCGTCGCACCACCTAGAGGTGGAAGACTAATCTAATTTAGTATTATCCAGTGATTTTAACAAATGAATTAGAAATTTAAATTTTGGTGGGGACCATCTCTTCCTAGTTCATGTTTTTGATCTAGAGGGTATCCATTAGGCATCCATGGACATCCAACTTTCACCTATAGTCGCACCCAACTGTTATTGTGAGGCCACGCAAGCACTCCAGTCCTATGTGAGCGAACCGAGCATGCTTCTGTGTTTAGGGTGCCTCCAGTATTCATGTTGAACAATACGATTCGAGTCATTCGACCCAGCGAACTAACAACAGATCGAGTTTGCTCATAGTGGTGGCTCGCTTAATTGCTTTGTGCATGCATAAAATTAGTATTTTATTTTATCGCATCGAACAGATTCTTTTGTGTCGAACCAAGGAATTTTTGCTACAGTTTGGTACGTTGCTCCAGCATGTGAATGGAACTTTGTCACTGTTTTGTATTTCTCCTCGGTTTATTCCTCTGGTACACTGGAGTTGCTCTAGAGTGGCCTTCGCCCTTGCTCTTGCCTCGCCCTTCCACTCTCCCGGTTCCGCTGCCGCTTCTTGCCGCCTGCCGCCCTCCTCACTGCCTCCCTCAACACCCCATTTTTCTTTTTGCCTTTCTTAGCGGGGGCTCGGCGGGGACAGGTTGCGTCCATCTCCTCGCTGTGGTGCTTTGCTTCGTTGTTTGTGTTAGCAAATGATGAGAATATAAAGATCGAACACGAGACACGGACTTTTGAAGATCCTTGCGGGAAAAAAACCACAGGCGCAGCCAGTGATCTTCACCATATGGAGAGAGTACGTTTATAGAATGTATGTAGAGAATACAATGAGTCGTTTCTACTCTTCTCGATCATGCGACTTACAAGATGCGTTTATAGAACAGACTGACTATAGTCAAATACGCAAACAACTCCACTAATAATATAACCCGAACCTCTCGGACCCTTCAAACGTCCCTGTAAGATTTACGTTAGAATTGGATCATACTCCTACAAATTCAGATTTGTAGGTTGTGTTGTTGGCTTGCTCGTGTCCTGTTTTCAGGCCGGCATGGTCCATTCAATTATTTTGTTGCCAAATTGGGTTGGTTTTGGGTGGTTTGCATCTCAGTGTCACTGGCCGGCCGCATACAGGAGCTGCGGCTGTGGATCAGCTCGGCCAGTGCATGCATATGGTCCCTGGAACCCAACAAGGAGAAGAATTCCAAAACGTGCCGGCACGGCATACACGGCACGAGCACGCTCGGGCACGGCACGCCTGGGCACGGCACGCCCGGGCACGGTTGATGGAGCGTGCCGTGCCGTGTCGCGGTCACCGTGTTTCAATTCAGGCCTGGGCACGGTCCGCGACTTCGGGCGTGCCGTGCCGTGTCGCCGGGCATGGGGGCCCGTAGTGCCGTGCCTCGCACGCCGCGCCGCCCGCCATTTGCCGCGTCGACGCCGGGGATGCTCGCCATCGCAGCTCCACCGCGTCCTCACCGCCGGGCAGTAGCCGCCGCATTACCATGGGGCGCCGCGCGCCGCTGTCGTGGTGCCATAGCTTCGCCTCGCTTGGCGCTCGCCGCCCGTCTTCGAGGACGCCGCGCGCGCCGCAGCTGCACCACCTCAGCGTCATCACCGCCCGCATCCGAGTGGGGATGCAGTGGCCTTGGGAAGGAGGAGGAGAGAATGGAAGGAGGCAGCAGGCGGCTGCTGGAAGGAAGGAGAATGAGAGAGAACAGTGAATGAGGTGCTTTTATATCTAGGTTATTAGTTGATCCAATGGCTGAAAATTGAGGAGAGAAGATCCAACGGCGTGGAGCCGTGCCAGCCACCCGTGCCGCCGGCCGAACGGACCGGGCGGGCCAGCACGCCGTGCCGACCTCGCGGCACTAGCACGGCACGGCGCCGGGCGGGCCGCACGGCACGGTTGACATCGGGCCGGACCGTTCTCGGCCGTGCTTTTTTCGGTCCGTGCTCGGGCTGGCCCGCTTTATGCAGCCCCGTTTGGAAAGTACTAGAGAGCGTTAGGGAATAATAGTAGTAGCATGACACATGAATGAGCACAACTGTTGTACAAGTGGGTTGATGTCCGCATGTGTGATGCTGTATGGTGACCAGTGGCGTTGTGCGTGTGCTGAAAAGGAACAAAGAACATCCTCCGATTGGTTTCACCATTTTGTGGTGAAATAATAAATCTTGTTGCTTGTCTTCCCTGTGTGTGCCTTCTTAGGGCAACAACAGTACGGATACGGCACTGTGTCAATGTCCCTAATTTGGCTAAATAATTCGGTGGACCTATGTGGGCTGCACGCAGCTGTGCTCTGTCCTCAAGAGCGACTACGTACCTACTCCTACGTCCCATGGACCTATATGCGCGGAAGCCTCCGAGGTGAGACAAAGAGATTGTTAAGCTTCGCAAAACAACCGGTACGTCTGGTTCAACCAGCTCAACGGCGGGTGTCTACCCTTGGTTTGAAGTTCGAATTCTTAGTCTCGTCCGCCGTGCAGCTTTTGCTGTTTGACAATTTGCAAAGCAAGACGTTGATGAAATATCAGCCTTTTTAAAAACAAGAATTCATGCATTACTACTAAATTGCACATCACTGCCGGCCACATCACTGCCAGATTTGGTCCAATATGGTGACCTTTCACTGTTGGTTCTTGGCTCTAAAAACCAGAAAATGATCGTGTGAGCGAACCAACAGTGATGACAATTATCACTGCCGGTTTGTGTCTCTAACCGGTAGTGGCTGGACAGGCACCTATGAGTGCCGGTTCAAGCCAGGAGCCGACAGTAATGCAGTGCAATTTGTGTCAACAACTGGCTTCCTACTCTCTTCTGTCACGTGTTTGGCCCCTACTGCCCCTCTATTATTTCGGCTGTTCTTCACCGTAAAGCAAGCGCTTTGATTTTGAAAAAATTGCTTATTGATCTTTTTGCCTTAAGGTTAGTGACAAGCATCCACTCCTTTGATCTTGTTGCTTAAATACTTGATTCTTGTTCTCAGTGAGGAGACCAGGGGGGCCTTGCCCCCCACCCAAAGATTTCCAAGCAATTTTTTATAGGTAAGTCCATAATTTTTATTTATATTAAGATGGAGAACATAACAAAATTCTTATCACATAGACCTTTTAATATCTTATAGATAATTAAATCGTACAAAACATGATTAATATTACGAAACACAGGACTGAAATATAGATATCAAAGTTTACGAAATCATCTCGAGATGCCTTCTTCATAAGGGGTTATTGTCTACCACTAAAAAATAGTGTCTTTGCTCTAAGAGTATATATAAAAATGCGAGTACTCGTGTTAAGTCGATAAATTAATAGTCGTCATGAAAAATCTAATGTAACTCGTTGTGCTCATTTTTTACAAGTTAGATTTGCTTTCGCCCCTCTTATAAATAATTCTTGGCTCCGCCCTTTGCTCGTTCTTGTTCTTTCTATATTCTATAGCCTTGAGCTCCAATTGGACTTTGTGCAAGCAATTTATATGGAGAACCCATCGTATCCAAAAGGTTGGTGTCTATATATCATCAACATATTTGAATTCGTAGCTAATTACATGGTTTGGTCACGATGATTGCTAGTATGTGATATTATAATTAGTTCTCATTAGGAGCATAGTATAGTTTTTACAATTTTGACAAGAAAAATATGTTGCATGGTTGCAGTGGTGTCTACCCATGGTTACAATTTCGAATTCCTAGTCCTCGTGCTGCTTGCTGTTTGACAATTTGCTAAGCACGACATTGGTGAAATTTCAGCCTGTTTAAAGACAGGAATTCACGATTAAACTATTTGAGCATTCGTGTAGTACTTTTGAGATGTTCTATGATATATTTTGTGTTGTTCATAAGATGTTTTATTTTATTTTTATTTTTTTATGCGTTGTATCATATTATATTACATTTTTTCCATTCCACTTATATGTTACTTTTTGAAATTTTCTAACAGGAAACATAGCATGGAAAAAAATATAATATTGGGCCACTGAAACCGAAACGGCCCAATATAGCAAAAGAGCTATAGCTGCTGCCAAAACGGAGTCTTTTTTTTTTTTTTTTTTTTTTTTCTGTGATAAACTGCTAAAACGGAGTCAGGATTGACCTCTAAGCTGACCATTTCAACAACTGCAGCACCTGTTATGGCGGAGGGGATACCTGAAGAGATAGTGAGAAGGTTCAGCTAGCTGTATGGATGTACCATATTGAGCCAAGGGCCTAATATAAATGTCTACTTGTAAAAAATAGTAGTGAGTAAAAGGTACATTCCCTGTTTTTGCCAGTGCTTCAACTTCGTGTTGCTCCTTACAAGAAGTCTAGAGGGAGCCGAAGCCGTTTGTTGAGGAGGAATGCCTGAGCCATAGAAATGTCGCATTTACCGGTTCCTCCTCATGATAGTACATATATTATTACAAACTACCACCAGAGCCGTCTTTGGTTTTTTTTTTTTTTTTTTTTTTTTTTTTACAAAACGACTTCAGCTTTACCAGAGAAGCTGTTTTACATAAGCCAGGGGAAAACCCCAATTATGAGGAGCCAGAGCCCGACCGAACTATAAAGCCAGTACTGAGTATTATTGTTAAGAATGTAGTTCGCTATTTTTTAAGAAGACAGTTGGGTTACCTTCATTTAGTAAGAAAACCTCGATAACGGGAGAAACACCCACCCACCCCCAGCCCAAAGGAGATCAAGGTGCATCAACGGTTGTCTTGGACTTGCTCCCCTAGCCCTTTGTTCCGGGAGTGGCTCTAGATGCTAGTACAATGTACTCCCCTCCTTTAAAAAAAGTCAAACATTTTTAAATTTGATTAGATTTATATAATAAAATAGTACCAATATTTGCATCTCTAAATATATGTATTAATATTTGTATCTCTAAATTTATGTATTATGAAAAGAGTGCACTTTCTGTATTCTCGGGAGTAGTTACTCCCATCTTTAAAAAACCACATTGTGTATGTGTTCATTATTGTTTATTAGTTTGAGTATGCTTAGATACTTATATTAAGATACTCTAGATGTTAGTAACGCAATTTTTTTTTAAGGAACCCATATTTTTTAATATATATCTAAAATGCCACTAAATTTGTTGTATACAAAAAAAAGTATATCCATATACTCTAGTATGCATGCATACTTAACATACATACCACCCTAGATGGTCTAGTATGATCATATACTTCATTCAGTTATATATATATACCTTAAATCTAGAGATATACAGATAGAAAGTAGAAAATAATTTCCCTTATGAAAAATATTGTATTGTTTATTTTATAATAATTATCGTGTGCAATGAAAATTAATAATTTTAAATGTATATATACTTATTAGTTAAACTTAACTCTTTGAAAAACAAGACTTGCTTTTATTTATTTATTTTGGACGGAGAGAGTCACCTTTGTTTTGTTTTTTTTTTTTTTTTTTTTTGAGCAGGAGAGAGAGTCACCTTTGTGTGTGAGGCTCTAGTTTATGTTACGGTACGGGCCGTGACTTTTGGAGAAGGCGGGCCTCAAGAGCAATCGGCCTAGGAAATCAATCCGACGCTTGATAGGCCCAGACTGGAAGCAGTAGTGAGCCCAAACCCAGTTGCATATAGTGTGTTATGTGTCTACAAGGAATAGTTATTAACAGAGGGGAGAAAGCAATCTCGAATTTGACCTGGTTCATGCCGGAGTTGGTGGCGAGCTGAAGCCCGAATTCATCGGCGGTGATCCATTTTCTTGTATCCAGATCATTGTAAACACCAAAGTGATATAGTAGCTATTAGTAACCGAGCTAGAGAGTATAAGAAGCTGGACTCACCATCATCGTCATCAAACAGAAATGTCATCAGGTATTCACAAAGTTCAGCTGGACTCACAAAGGAGGACGATCATCTATATCTCCAGCAACATATGATTCCTTGTCTACAAAAGTGTCTCATTCTGCAGATTCCAAGACCAAGTCTAACGACATGCTAGCTTCATTGATGGCATACCGCAGGGCAAAGGGATGATGTTTCAAATGCAGGGCAAAATGCTGCCCTCAACACAAATGCACAGCTTTTGTACCTCTGCATATGGTTGAACAAGTGTAGCAACTATTGGCTGAATGAGTGGATACTCACAATTCTCAGTCTGGCTCTGATGATGAACTGATGGCTCTGTCTCTGAACATGCAGTAAAACGTACTAGTGCTGCTCACACTCTGAAGTTTTCTGCATTTATTCAACATTATCTGTCCGCGAACCTAGTGGATTCTGGTAGCTCACATAATTTCATCAGTGAACAATTGGCTTCTCTATCTAATCCTATCAGTCAAGGTAGCAGATGGCGCCTCTGTTATGTACTCAAGAAGTTGTCAATTGTTCTTGGTCAGTTCAAGACACACTGATCACTAGTACATTCAAAATTCTCTCTCTTAAGTGTCATGATGCACTAGGCATGGATTCCTTAGAGACTTTTAGCCATATGCAAATACCGTGGAGGCATAAATGGTTGAGTTTTCTGTACCAAAGAAAACAGGTTCAGCTGCAGGGTATTCAGGACAACCTTTCCACTCTTCAGGAAATATCTGTGCACCAGCTCTCAGCTATGGAGAAAGCAAATTTTGTTTGGGATAATTGTCCAACTTTATCCAATAGATTTCTGTCAGAATGAGTCTTCAACTGAGGCTCCCAATGCTATATGAGAGCTTGTTGATCAGTTTGCAGACTTGTTCTCTGAACCTACTAGTGTTCCACCTACCAGGTCTCATACACATACTATTCCTCTGGTCACAATGGCCAAGTGAAGTGGCATCACCGGAAATGTCCGGTGAGGGCACCTGACTTCTTCGGTGCTACTCCACAAGGTAAGATTTGCCACAGCCCACATCGGCTATATTTGTGGGGAGCATATGTAACTATATATACCCCCTGGGCCAGCAATTTGAGGTGTGTTAGAGCTTGCTGAAGTTGGAGTAGAGGCTCCATTCCAAGTGCTCTAGCCACCACAAGTGCTTAAAAAAAAGAAAACATGATTAGTAGTGTGGTTGCTTTGTAAAGTTCTTAGGCTAGTTAGACATGCATATTAGCACTTAGCTCGAGGTTTAAGGTTAGTATTTAGTGATGTGTTTACACACCTCTTGCCACTCGATGCTTGTGTTGTACACCATTGTTGTACCCTAAGGGCGTGTTTGGTTGCCCGCACCTGGGCATACATGCATCACGGGATGCAACCTGCTCGTGTTTGGTACCCCTGTGCGTCCTCCCCGCCTGGCTCACCTCGTGCAAAATCCCTAGCCCGGCTCGAAAGGAACGCCGTTCCTCTTCAGCCTGGCCGGCTTCGTGCTTCCGTGAGTCGCGCGCGCAGGTGATTCCATGCGCGGGGAGATGGCGCCGAAGTTTCTAGGGTTACCACCGGTTCCCACCATTCACCGCCTCCTCCCTCTCTTCTTCTTCTTGTCGCTCCCTGGTCTTGGCGCCGGCGGGTTCTTCTTCTCTTCTTCATCTAATCCACCGTCCGTTTTCTCGATTCGTGCCATGCTAATGCTTCTCTCTCTCTCTCTATATATATATTTGTTGAAGGTGCCGTGGATCTGACGCTTCATGAATGAGGTGAGGGTTTTTCCCAAATCTTTTCTCCTTTTTGTATTCGATTTTGGAAACCCTAGGTGACATTTGTGCCTGATCTCGATGCGAGGGACATCGATCTGTGTTCTTGGCTCTTATTTCGCAAGGATCCATGTTCCTGGCTCTCGTGTAATTTTTCTTTTTCTTTTACTACAAATCGAAGCTTCTATGTGCTAATCCCCATTGCCTTGTTTGTGTTCTTGTAGATCTGACCACCCTGACCTTCTATTGGGCTTGTGCGTTAGCTATACCCTGCGTTCTTTGATTGTGATGCATGTCCTACTTTCCGAGATTATCAGCAAGTAAGTGAAGTTGCCATATTTTTCTCGAGCTATTGACCTAGTCTATGATGATGACATTTGTTTCTAAGCTATTGACCTAGTCGTGATGATGACATTACTTTTTAGGGAACATATCCTGTGCAACCAAGCTTCGTGTGCAACATATGCAACCACCAATTAAGATCATAGGATCTAGATCCAACGTGCGGGGGTTTTTCACTTAAACCCTCCCACTGGATACATACGGGTTAGATTTAAACCCCACGGGTGGAGGGGTTTATATGAAAAACACCGCAAACACACGAGGTATGATTGCACATGATACATTGCCTACTTTTTATTAGCGATGATGTCCTTTTTATTCGATACTACACTAAATCCGAGACAATGGTGAATAGCAACGATGGTCCTTTTTAGTTGATACTACACTAAATCGGAGACAATGGTCAATAGCAATGATGGTCCTTTTTATTTGATTGTATATTATTGCCGAGGCTTTGGGCATGTGCTATGATGATTATTTTTTAAAATGATACTACACTACTCTCTTTGAGGCTTTGGGCATGTGCTATCATGAAAACTAGGCTATGGATGAAAAGATGATCCCTAGAGGTTGTGTTTCCTGGAGTGAATGGTGAGCCTGTGGGTGCTAAGGGTGTTTCCATTGCCATTCATGTGAACTTTATTATTCTGAACTTGATGTGGGCAATCTGAGCACATGCCCTTAGCCTGTAATATTTATTCATTTCATTTGGGGACCTGTCCATTGTCTGTGATGATTTTCCATTAATCTGAGCACCTGTTTCCATTGCTTGTGATGCTTTTTCATTACTACGAGTACATGCCCTTAGCCTGTGATGCTTACTCATTAACATGAGCACATGTTTCCATTGCCTGTGATGCTTTTTTCCATTGCCTGTGATGCTTTCCATTAATCTGAACACATGTTTCCATTGCCTGTGATGCTGAAACAAAATTTGGTTTGGCTGGTGGTAACCATACCACCAGCAACAAGTGGTGACTCCATCGGGTTGTATGCAGCCAACCAAACATGGTGCCCTGCATCCCCGAAGTCGAGTCTCATGCAAGGGAAGGGAACCAAACACTAGTTGAGTTTGACAGGCTGTTGGGATGCAACCAACCAAACAACAACCCATGCATGCACTTGGCCTCGCTCACGGGCGTCTGTGCTGGTTCATGTGACCCAAGATGGGCTGGTACATGAACCAAACACGCCCTAAGTTGTCCTCCTACGGGTACGGTGTACTAGAGGGAACGGTCGGGGCTCGTGTTGTGTTGTTTGAATCAGAAGCTTGACACTCGAATAAGGAGGTGAGCGGGCTAGAAGAGGCCATCTCGGAGGCCAACTTATGTGTAGAAGTCACCGGGGCTACCGGCAGTCACTTGACTCGAAACTTGGCCCTTGCAAGGGCCGGGAGAACTTGAGCTTCTCGATACCTTAATTGGAAAAGAATACTATCGTTAATGGGACTATGCATCTCTATATCAATTGAGCTTCCGTGATCTTATTGCTTTTCTAGGTTGTACACACCTTTCCTAGTTTTAGCTTTGCTAGGTTAATTAATAGAATTGGAACGTAGGTTGCGTAACTCTTTTGTGGTACATATAGCAACACTTAGCAAAGCCTTGTTGAACATCTCGATACTTGTGTACGTTTTGATAAGTAGTTTAGGAGGTCACTTATTTTTAATAAGAAGCCTATATATCACCCTACTCTTTGGCGTTAGAGTAGTAGGATTGAAGCCTCGTTTCATTTTCACGTCAGTAATTAAGGTGGTATCGCTGTACCGTAGTTGTCCCGGTGCATTTAAATTCCTTGGTATGACGCCTCTGAAAACGAAAGATAGGACTTTGCATTGACTAGTAAGCTATGGCATATAGACTTGGTAGCACAATCATTTTCTATCACGTTTGGAAATGAACACAGGACTTGGACTGGTAAACCTTATGCCGTGTAGACCCGGTACCATATAGTCATTTGCTTTCACCTATGGAAATGAGACGTAGTTTGATGTAACATAATCTTTTAAAGTATACTTTTATTATATTTTTATATTATTTTATTTACTTATAAAGTTATGATAATTGGATAATATATTTAATTACAAATCTAACCATTTTGTCTGTATTATAATACTTGGACTAAGCCACGCCGTATAGACTTGGCAACCTACTCCACTGCGAGTTATAAACTGCCGAATCTGTTCAGTTCAAGCTCAGTAGTCACAACTAGCTTGGAGTCCTTGCATCTTCATCGACTCACTAACACTCATAAGTGAGATGAATCCCTTGTTTTTCCTTATGAATCTACTCATCATCCTGTTCTTCCTTGTCTTCAACCTCCCATCATTTGCTATCAGCAAGCACCAATTTGTCTACTCCGGTTTCACTGGTGTAAACCTCACCCTCGACGGCATGGCCTCTGTCACACCAAATGGCCTACTTGAACTCACCAATGGCACCCTCCGGCTCAAAGGCCATGCTTTCCACCCAACTCCATTCCACTTCCACAAGAAGCCCAATGGAACAACAGTGCAGTCATTTGCTGTCACATACGTGTTTGCCATCTACTGCATCCAATCTGACATCTGTGGCCATGGGATTGCATTTCTCATTGCTGCCAGAAACAATTTCTCGGATGCAATGCAGAGCCAGTACATGGGCCTTGCCAATACAGGCAACAATGGTAACGCAACCAACCGCTTCTTTGCTGTAGAGCTTGACACCAACAAAAATGACGAATTCAAGGACATAAACAACAATCATGTTGGAGTCGACATCAACGGGCTAAATTCTGTGAACTCCAGCAACGCAGGCTACTACGACGACAATACTGGTAATTTCCACAACTTGACTCTAGCAAGCTACAAAATGATGCAGGTGTGGGTGGAGTATGATGGGGTTAGCACACAGATCAATGTAACCTTAGCTCCCCTAAACATAGCCAAACCATCCAAGCCACTCCTGTCTATTACTTACAACATATCAAGAGTGATCACAGACAAGGCATATATCGGCTTCTCATCGTCGACAGGTTCATTCGTTGCACGGCAATATGTGCTTGGTTGGAGTTTTGGCCTTAACAAGCCTGCTCTGCCTATTGATATCACCAAGCTGCCGAAGTTGCCCCATGAAGGACCCAGTCCTCAGTCAAGGTTTTGGATATCATACTACCAATAGCCAGTGCAGCAGTTTCCATTTCTGTAGGAACCATTGTCATTCTGCTCATTCGAAGGCGACTAAGGTATGCTGAACTAAAAGAAGATTGGGAACTTGAGTTTGGACCACATAGATTTTCATATAAGGACTTGTTCCATGCTACCGAAGGATTTAAGAACAAAAATCTGTTAGGCATAGGGGGCTTTGGAAGGGGTTTACATGGGTGTTCTTCCTGTGTCTAAACAGGTGGTTAACAAAAAAAAAAAATTTCACATGATTCTAATCAGGGCATAAAGGGATTTGTTGCTGAGGTTGTAAGCATCGGCCGCCTCCAACATCGTAATATTGTGCACTTACATGGTTATTGTCGTCGAAAAGGTGAACTTATTTTAGTGTATGAATACATGTCAAACGGAAGTTTGGAAAAAAATATTTGTATGATCAGGACAAGCCTACTTTGAGGTGGGAGCAAAAGAGTACGAATAATCAAAGGCATTGCTTCTGGCTTGCTTTATCTCCACGAGGAATGGGAGAAGGTAGTACTCCATCGGGACATCAAACCAAGCAATGTGCTCCTCGATGATGATATGAATGGACGTTTAGGTGATTTTTGGTCTAGCAAGACTATATGAGCATGGTGCAGATCCTCAGACCACACATGTTGTTGGTACCATAGGATACCTAGCTCCAGAATTGGCACGCACTAGCAAGGCAACGCCACTTACTGATGTGTTCTCCTTTGGCATATTTGTTCTTGAAGTCATTTGTGGGCGAAAACCAATCGAGCAAACTACACAAGATAGCCAGCTGATGTTGGTCGATAGGGTCCTAGATTTTTGGCGAAAAAAGGATCATTACAAGGTGCAGTGGATATCAAGCTCCAAGGCGACTATGATGTTGATGAGGCTTGCCTGATGCTAAAAGTTAGGACTGTTGTGCTCACACCCATTTACCAATGCAAGGCCAACCACGAGGCAAGTCCTGAACTATCTCAATGGCAACATGCCACTACCAGACCAGCTAAAGCCAGAAGACATGAGTTTCAGCATGCTTTCCTTGATGCAGAACAGAGGTTTCATCCCAGAGTCCTTGGCAAACATATCTGGAGGTAGATGAGATGCATGAATTTTAAAAACTATACTTCTTTATTATGTGGAGACATGTACCACGTTACATGTATGGCGAGCATAATCTGACTGTAAATGTTAGCATTGCTATGGAGTTTTTATTTGCATTGTGTTGTCTAAATAATTTCTTATTGTGTATGGGGAACCCATACACGAAGTAGATAGATTCTGTTCAGGGCCCTCAGAAGAAATGCAACAATTATTTATGCGATTGCAGATGTCATTAATTAGTAAGAAATTACTGCACTATATAGGTACAATATGAGCATATATCGCGGTGTATTGAGATGTTATCTTTTGTTTAGGGATTTTCTTGTATCCCATTTTTCCTTATTAACAAAAAAGATATGCAACTCTGTTGCGTGTTCATGCCAATATGGGCATGTACACTGTCACTGAGACCCTTCCAAATGCTACTAAAAATGATCTATATATAAGTGTCACTACTTTTATACATGCGGTTGTGAAAGTGAACAATATCTATAGATATGGAGGAAGAGAGTCCCTGAAAATCGATTTTTTCGCAGTGGTTCATAATGATTCCTCTCACCACATGGTCCTATTTCTAGAGATAAACCTTGCTATAAGCCGTGGCTAGCAATTTAATTTCTAGCGAGACAGTCTGTATTGTTTTTTTTGGGACGGTCTACATTGTGGACTGTCTCAAAAAACAGGGACAATTCTGGAGACAAGACACATTATGAAATCCTTTTAGAAATTAAATGATTTTTATGGGTTAACGTACCATTTTATACAAAATTCAGATGAGAAATTTTATTATAGATATCGCCGACGGAGGGACTACGAGATTTGACTTCAGAGACACCTCCCGCTTTTGTAGATGCGGCTCAATCAAGAAATAGCACTAATCTAACCGATAGAAGCCTTAATGGCTCCTCGGCCAGAACACGTAGACACGACAGTCAAAATTGTTAACCGCGGTTAGATCTTGGTGTTTATGGCTCTGATTAAACGAATCAGCTTCTTACCGTCCGGTTTCTACCGCGTTTCTTTTACCTTCTACCCGGCTCCCCTCTCTCGCTGCAGGTGGATTCATGCCAAAGCTGCCAGCTTCATACTTCTTTCATATATATATATATACTCAGCTTCTACTATTCACAGGAAATATCTACCTCGACTTCTGCCCAATCTGGGAAACCCACCGTTGTTTACGCCGGCTGCTTTCTTACCTCGCTCTCTCCGCGTTCGGCTCCGTCTCTGGATCTTTCTCTCCTCCCGTCGCGCCTCATCTCCGCTCCCCGTGTTTCCTCGCCCTTGCTGCCGGCGTCGGTCCCTTCCGCCGCCTTTCTGTGTCCCCCTCCGCGTGCCGCAGCCGCCGGCACCATGGGGGGGCATGGGTAGGGCCGGGGTGGTCCTAGTCGCCGTCAGTCTAGCAACGAAGGACCAGCGGGAGGAAGACACGAGGGAGGGTGGACGCCGCTGCCGCTGCCGCGCACCGCCGCGCCGAGGAGGCGGACGAAGAGGAGGGCGGCCGCTGCTGCGCGCCGCGTCGAGCCTGGCGCGGTCGCCCTCGCCCCTGCTCCAGTGTGGTACAGGTTCACTTGATTTACTGCTCCTCGCTGTTTCGTCGCGGATTGGTTCTATTTCGCCTCCGCTGTGTCGCAGTTTCTTGCTTCTCGTGTTGCCTTCTTGCTCTCAGGTTGTTCTACACTTCTACTACGGGGAGATCGGCGTCGGTGGTGTTTCTTGTGGTCGGCGACTCTAATCCGTCTTGTTTCGAAGCGATTTCTACGGCGCCCTAGGTCCTCTTCGGTAGGTGGTGTTCTGTTCCTGTTCCTCTTCTCTTCTTTTATTTGTGCGGCATTCTCAGCAAGCGCTGCACAATGTCCCTTTGATTTTTTTTTCCCGCTCATTCAGCCTGCACCCGTCTGTAGCCATTAGGAAGCATGTTGTCACTGCTTAAGCCTGTTCGATAGTGTCTAAAATAGTCCCTGTGAATGATTCCGGTTAGTTATTCGAGGAGTTTGCTCAGCACAGATTCATGGGCACTGTAGGTTATTTTGTGAAAGAGGATTTTTTTTTTCTTAGGTGTACTCATTTAGGGGATGCAGACAGGTCCACTGTGCCCCTTTTTATGCAGCTGTCTCCACAGCGTCAGTGAGCATGTAGTCATTGTTAACAAATGTTAGTATAGTTCCAGTTAATGATTCAACAACTTTGCTTAGTGTCAGTTCGACTACACTGTAATCAAATTGATTATTACAGGTCTTCAGTGTCAGGTATTCTCTAATTTCCTAACTCAAAACTGCGCATTTCAATTTGTATTTCCAAGCATGTATTACGACACCTGTATGATAGATATGCTCCTTTATCTTGTGATAATCATATATTAGATATTACATTCTCTATTTATCATATGGAATATCTGCTCAAAATACCAATTGACTCCAACTTTAGAGTGGTATGCGAAATTGATCTGAATTTTTTTTTTGTGTTCGCTTGCAGCCTTTTGATATGATCTCATCGGTTCAAGATTTCTGAAATTCCAGGTTCATTTTCTCACTATTATTCCCATTGCATCTCGCATGTGCATGCCCTCTACTGATCTGAATGGTGGTGGTTCAGTAATGGTGTTAGCTGTCATTGGCTATCTTCGAGATTTAGTATGCACTTGAGCTTTAGGTATTCATTCCAGATATAGCAGTCCACATATTTGTCTTAGAACTTACATTCAAATATATGAGCTAATACTCTGAAAAGGAGAACTTGATAAGCTGCATGCTTGCTGCCTAAAGTTTACCTTGCCAATTCATGTTGGTCTTAGTTCACTTTCCTTTTTCCTTGAGAGTCTCAGGTAATAAGTGGTTAATTTTCCTCATGTGACAGGTGCCAACCCAGGCCTCTCCATGACAAAAAAAAAAAATGTTGCTGTCAGTTTTCATTGGACAATTTGATGATTTCAGAGGAAGATTGATCATGTTTCTTGGTTATTGGTCTGTTTGTATCCCTCTTCTTTATTAGTCATACCGATCTCCCAATACATTCATAAATTTTAGGTTCTGTACAACTACTTCCTATCTTAGATGATGCAATGAAATTAACTGATTGGACAATGCGCATATGTTGTACAAAAGAAAATGCAGTGATAAAATGTTCTGCTTAACAACTAAGTGATCAGAAGTAAATTAATGAGCCTTCTTATTATCATATTCCAATATGTCGATGCAATTATGCATCTACAGGTGCTGTCTCTAAAATATAGTTATCGACACCACACTACCCTGTTGACCTGCCCTTGCTGTAGGGCTTTCTTTGAGATTTCTAATTTTTGGCTTAACCATAGAATCTGGCTCATGGTAAGTTAGTGTATCTGGATTTTGTGTGCTCATGGATGGTGAACGAAAAAAAACTGTGGGTGCAGGTTATGAAGTTCAGGCCGGCGATGGGTCCAGCAAAGGTGTCCATGGAGAGCAAAATTATGCCGTGTCAGGTGCTCCTCTTGGTTCTCAAACTTTTTTTTCTTTATCACCTTTGCCATGCAGATAATGGCATTATAGCCCTAACTAGCAACAAGCATCAGGCAAGTAGTGGATGCTTCCTGCACTTTTAGTCGCATTGTTTCTCTTGATGTTTAGTTCTGTTCCTACATATATACATCATATATGCCAAATTCAGTTATTGTTGCTTTGTGGATTGCATTCATAATTGCAGAGCATAGTTTCAGTTATTTTTTTTTTGATCCCAAAAGCATGCTATGGTTATTTAGGAATATCTTAACTTGCTGACTAAGTTGTGCGGATCGTTATTTCAAAGGTGGTGCAACTTTCAATGGAATGATTTATACTTCTCCACCTTTGTTTGCAACCAGAAATTAAGAGTTACAAAAACCCTCGATTACATTGCAAATATGAATACTGTCAGGTGTGTTCATTGGTAGTTCTGTCCATGTGCAGGCCACAAATTAAACTGCATTTGAGTGATAATCATCTCTACCTTTGTACATATTACTTTGGTTGGTACAAGTTGCTTCATGGAGATGATCATGACTCCATTGTAAATCAAATTGATTATTGCCCATGTACACCGAGAACACTGTAATCTTAGTTGATGGTACAACTATTCTAACATTTGTTAACAATGATTTTTAGGTGTGGCTAATTAATTTGGTCGGGCTTGCCTAAACCACGAGCTAACAGCCCCTCGCCCCAGGTCCACCGAAGCCCATAACATATGCAGGAATTATTTTTAGGTGTGGTATGGTCTGTTAAGGGCAATTAGACAACTATGCATACACACCCTAGAACATTATGTATTTGTAATGCGTGTATATAAATATATTACTTCGTGACGAGCGACTCACGTTTCCCCCTTCCCTTTAAAGCTCGTGTGGGCAGCCTTCCCATACCCTAACTTCTTTCTTCCTCTCTATTCTCCTTACGCCGCTCAAACCCCTGTGGCGGCGACACCACCACCGTCTTCGTGCTATGGCTGACCCTCTCCATCCCTCATCCGCACCCCATTGAGAGATGTGGAAAGGAGTGACTGCAAATAATTTTAGTATGTTATTCAGCTGGTTTGGCCAGTGGGGCAGCACATACCTCACTGAACTTGGGTATGAATTATTTGCGCGGTAGCAGTTATTTGGGCCTTCTGGATTTGCCCATTTAGTACCACCTGGTGTTCATGTGCATCTTAGATGCATGGTTTGTCCTGTTTTGGTCTTTGCCTCGGCCTGCCATCTGCATTCACTATTAATACATATTTTAGGTTCTTTGATAGAGCCATATGCGTGTTTGCTTATCGCTCAAATTACCTCAGAATTGAGCCAGTTTTTTCCCTAATGGTTTGTTGGCCTATTTGCCGCTACACCGTCCGTCATTCATGCAGCAGCTTTAGTCCATTGACCGATCATGATATTCTCTCATCACTAAACAGGTTCAAAGACATACCGATCTACATAGAACGCCCTACTCCCTCAGAGGAAAGGATGGATACACCAGTGCAGGATGCACCACTACAGAAAAAGACTAACTGAACTGAACCACATTCAGCCATTTGACTTTGAGGTATTCAATTCAGTATGTAGCTATAGACATAGTGATATTGCTTTTTTTTTAACCCTTGAACTAATTAGACCGCTGGTACAACAACAGGATGGAGTACAAGTGTGCTGTCACAATTTCAGCCATACCACAGGATGTCAGGTGGTGGTATATATCATGCAAAGCATGCAAGAAGAAAGTTCAGCAGCAGCCTGACCACACATACACATGCCCAAATGGTCATACCGGCAACATCGTACCTAGGAACTCAATAAATCACTAAAATATAGGTACAAGAAGCATAGTCACTGAGTCAGAAGAAATAAAGTAGACTATTTATCCTTTGCTTGCTTTGATTTATGTGCAGGTACATTCTATCCTTTGTAGGAAGAGACGACGAGGCTAAAGCAAGGTTCTTTGCTTATGATGAAGAAGCGAAACAAATTGTTCAGAAAGACTGCGAGTCCATCTTGAATCCACTAGCCCTGCCAACTACTGTACCTCCTCTTCAGAGGATCATTGACAAGAGGTATGTCTTTGCAATTGACCTCCCTGATGAACCATCCACAACCATGGGCAACAGGCAGTATGTGGTAAAATCAATTTTAGAAAGGCCACCACGACGTCCGCTTGCTGCGAATGTAGATCCCACCAACACTGGAACACAGACGGTCGCCATTCCAGTTTCTACCTTGGTCATGGGCCAAAGTTCAAACACTCCTTAGCCTTATGGCAGCGCCGTAGGCATTGATACTACTACACAGGTTGTGGACCTTATTAAGAGTATTTTTCCCTGGACTATCACACTCCCCATAGATATAGATTTGAAGCAGTCTTTAATCATACCTAATTAAATACATTAAACAGGTGCAGGAGGAGATCCAGCAGGCTGAGCCTACTACACAGGCGGTAACCTCTATCTACTCTTCTACGTTATGTTGCACTAATAGTTCAACAAATTTACACCTATCCATTTGTTTGTGTTCTATATATGCAGACTCCAGCACCTTCCATTGAAACAGATGACAGCCTTACAAAAGACAATTCTGATAGGTAATAATTAGTATATTGCAAGTAAACAATTCCATTGATTTAGCAAATATTATGATTATGGAAAGAACCAGCCAGTTGAATGATGTCTCTGTCAGGGTGCTGTCCAAAACTCAGAAAAGTTTACTTGGAAGACCTGAGTGCTGCAAACAAGGTATGGTCGCATCTGCTGTATCAATTCAGTTTGTGCATTAAGATAGGTAACCCACAGTAGCCTCCATCCTAAAGTGTGTGCTTTTCAAACCAGGACACCTCGGTTGCTGGCCTGATACAGAGACCAACCAATCAAAGGCAAAAAGGTACTGTTTACAACCACTGGCACACAAATTATTAAAAAAAAACACCTAGGTATTTATAACCAGATGTATAAAAGAACGTGAACTCTCAACTAATGTAATCAACTTCATGGTGCAGTGTAACAAAAGTCTAACCATCCAGGTTTCATATCGACTTCGTCAGGTGGAGTCAGGTGGACGAATCAAAGCGCCTCTACATATTTTGGCAACACTATTACTACATGTGCCTCTAAACTTCAATAAAGTGCACCTTGCTATGCTTCTGTGTTCTACTTGCTTCCTGTGTAGTATGCAAGTATGATCAGTCTCAATGGAAGGACAATGATGGCCTGTGGCACAAAAATCTCACGCCCTTTGAGCCGATCAACCTCCAATCCGCTTGCCTGCCCACATCGAGCAGTTACTTTAGCTGTGTCTTAGCTTGTGCATGTAAATATTATGTCCACGCAGTCTACGGCGCAGTGTATAATATCCAAGCGCACTGAGCATAATGTAAGGATACTCATGCACATCAGGGCACTGCCCTCTCTATCCCACAATGCAGGTCCAGTAAACATAAGTGTGTATTTGAACCTATATTTGTCATATGCCAATACTAAGTGAATCATGTTGAGAGTATGTAGACACTTCTCCACTATACATATCACAGTGAAGGCTCCAAAAATTCACGGCTGATGGGGCGCGCGGAAGCGCGCGCCCGTCCACTAGTGACGTCTCAAAAGGCCAAGGCACGTCGGTCTTTAGAAATTGAGGTTATTTTGAAGGTGATAGGTAAATGCAGTCACCCTTGAAAAATTGGACATCTAGGAGCAGGTCATGTTTTCAACTTTTTTTTTTTTTTTTTTTGACAAAACTAGAGGGACATGTATAACTCTTATAAGGATAAATCCCACTAGAGACGATTTCTTTCTACATCCAAGGTATCCACATCATTCCCCACTAAGTGAACCGACAATTGGTTCCTTTAATGCATCAAGCCACTTTCATGCAATGACTCCATCCCCTGTTGACACAAAAAGTGCCTCTTGTGCCTCACACACCGACAAGCCGGATTAGCTAGCTTTACTCGATTTGCCGAAAGTGTCTTGACCGTGCGTGCAGTCAATTTGACTTGTAAATTGATAAGGAGATAAACGTGAGATCCGGAACATGCACCGGTGAGACCAAGACGAGTTCGCATGTATGGCTCGGGCGGTTATGATGACATATAGCTATAGAAGCTATCCGTCGCTAGTTGTATGAATGCATTCGCAAGAATATATGAGATATGTAAAAGCACAGTTACCGAATGAATATAAGAAGACATGTTTGAACAAGTAAATCGATCATCAAGATATGATATTGTAAAGCTCATTGCGTGGATCGAATCAATTGACAACATGATAAATAAAAGAAGGTAAATCATGAATATAAATCTAATCTAAACATAACACATGCATAGGTTTCATCCAACTAGTCCGCGCGACGTCTAGCCTTCCTAAACCCGTCTAGCTTAAACCTTTAACAAGTTAATCCACCGCATGATAACGACTTGTACGGATCTAAACCACTTCTCACAACTATATTAATCCACTTAGGATGATACGATCTAATCATGGTAAGCTAAAAGCATGCATATATCTAAACAGAATCTATAAACACTCATTACACGTGAAAACGTAACGTGTTCGGCAAAGCTTGACGAATCGGGGTCCATGAAGAAGGAACTCATACGTAAAAACCTATCGGGTTAAACTAAACTCTAGTCCGCCGCGACGTCTAGCTCTAGAGTAACCCAAAAATCAGTATCTACCGGATGACACAGTCCTGTCAAGATCCAAACGCATACGAACACGCAACACGTGACAACTTAGATTGATATAAGCTCGGCTATGATAAGCATGATAGATCTAGTGGCACGACAAGATGAACATTGAAAGCATTAAAGACAACTAGATCTATGACAAGATAAAGCCGAGCCATGTCAATCTAAATTGGGCAAAAAGTGTGTGCAAACATAATTAAATAATAAATAAAGGCATTGAAACACGTGGTAACTTAATGAATTCATTAGATCTTGCCAAAATCTAATGAAGCCGATAACTAGCTCTAAGCCGGACCTTAACCCACCGGATGGCTCATGATCGACAAAGAACCCTCTTGTTCCAATAGCTTAAATTCACCGGACGATCTAAGCGTAAACAAGACTACTTGCAATAATTTAAATCCACCGGACGATACTAGACATGGTGCAAGGTTCTTTGGTACTTACGGAGGTCGACGGGTCGATGGTTCCTCTCGTAGTAGATCGACGACACGACTTGGACTCGAAGGGTGGCGCGGAGCCGGGTTTGTTGTATTGATTGGGTAGATCTATTACAGTTGCCACGGCTCTTATATTTATACCCTGGGCTTGACACGAGTCCTAACCGACTACGATTACAATAACAGAAAATATCTAGCTAAGATACATTGTCCTCCAAGTCTTCTCGGAGTCTTGAAGTCATACGTGACATGAGCCTTTTCCCTTCGAATAATTCGCCTTGACGCCCTCAGGCTCACCGAATCACTGTGTGCTCGAATTCTCTTCGGACTCAGGTCTTCTAACCGAATAGCAGCAGCTTACCGAATGCTACAGCATTGCCGATAACGAGCTGCTAGCCAAATGTTTTTTCTTGCCGATTATTGGCATCTTGCACTGGCTTTTGACACTATCCGATTCTTACCAAATTTCAGTGTTAACACATCCGGCATTTTTTCCTCAAAGCGAGCTTAGCTCGTACTTCATTAACAGGAGTTAGAAAAGTTCATACACGACTAGTTTCAAACCCCTAGCGAGATGTCGTGGGTTAGACACTAGTAAGCACACTAACAAAAGGCACCAGCTGTAACGGTGGAGCTACTAGATTATAACTAAGGAGAAAACAATTGTGCTACAAGGAAAGAGAGGTGGGTTCAATCACGAGGCCTAAAGCACCGCGACCACCGGTTGGATCCCTCTGAAGCCGCCTTGCGCCCACGCCTCCGCGCGAATGACCTCGAAAAGGTGCAAGGGCGTGAGTGAGGCGGAGTCAAAGGTATGCTGGTTGCGCTCCTTCCAAGTCTCCCAAGAGACGAGAAGCACAAGGGAATCGAAGGCCCGCCTGAACTGCTGTGGCACCAGGCCACGTGTCCCGAGCCACCCGTCGACAAGGGTAGAGTCCATGGATGGGCAAAGGTCCGCCAAGGCTGCACGAGAGAGTAGGAGATGCCATACCTGACGAGAGAAGCTGCACGAGGCGTGAAGGTGGTCAATGGACTTGTCAGCCTGCGAGCACAGGGCGCACTCGATTGACGCTTGGAGGCCATGACGTTGAAAGGTCCTAATGGCTAGGGGGGGGTGAATAGCCTATTAAAAATTCCTGCAACAACACTAAGCACCCGGATTAGTATAAAAGATGGCGAAGCTAAATAAGCGATGCTACATGCTAGCTATGCAAGCCACAAATCAATTCTATTGTCTCTAATCCACACAAGGGCTATGTCTCTAGATTTACTCCTAGGTGAACAAGCAAGACTAACTAATTTTACTTCTAGAAGCTAACAAGACTAAGCAAACTACTCAAGCTAACAAGATAACTAACTAGCACCCTAACAAGATATGCTATCGAAGTAAAGCGAAGAGGTGCTAGAATACAATACCACCGAGGAGTGTAGAGGTGGAAGCCAATCACCGTGATCACCAAGAAATCTCCAACGAGCAAGAACAAGTGACACGATGATTTTTTCACCGAGGTTCACGTGCTTTTTGCCAAGACGCTAGTCCCCGTTGTGGTGACACACTCACTTGACGGTTACTAAGCTTAATGGCCGGTGCCAAATCCCCGGTGGGAGCTCAAGCAAACCGAACACAAGAGAGGGTCCAACAAGCCACGAGCAATCCCACTAGTGCTCCTTTCGCGAATCTCTCGCGGGGTAAGGAACGACCCCTCACAAACCACCGGTGTGGCCTCGAACAAGCTCCAATCGAGCTCAACACCACCTCTTGCTCCAAGCCGCTAGGGAACCAAGCAAATTCCCAAGAGAAACGAAATCCCGCGGCTTCTCCAAGGATGAAGTGCCTCTAGATGCAAGACTATCAAGCAATGCACTTCTATCACTCTCAATCTCACCAAGAATTCGAGTTATGGATGGAGAGATGAGTGGAGAGGAGTCTCACTTGCTCACAAGTATGTTAGGGTGTTCAAATGTGCAAGAGAGAGCTCCAAATACCGGCCAAACCAATATATATAGAGCCTCCCACGAGATAGAGTCGTTGGGCAATGAAATGGGCTTTCTACGCACGACCGGACGCACCGACCGGACTCACCAGCGAGTCCGGTCACACCAAATCATGCGTCCGATCACAAACGATGAAGCCCCCCGCCCACAGTGACACGCTCCAAAGTGCTTCCGGTCCACGGTGGTCCTGGGTCGACCACCGAAAACGGCCGAAGTTCGTCATGTTGTTGTCGCCCTTTGCTTCAACCTTGCTTCGTCTCTTGCCATGAGTTGCCAACACGTCGAAGATGAACACGTTATCACTTATGTTAGCATGCACGATCGGTTAGGCAAGAACGAAGTTAGTGCTCTCATGTCCTAAATGCAATATGCAAGTCAATTGGACCTAGAAGCACTTCACCAAAGGATTGTCACGGCATCCCCTCTTGATAGTCGGCTATTTATCCTATAATGTGATCACACGCTCTATCGTGTCTTGATTACCAAAAAGAAAAACCTATCAAGATACCTTTGCCTTGATCTCGGGTTCCTCTCAAACCGATCATCGAGCTTGACGATCCACCATGTCCATCATCATCGTCCATGTTCATGATCATCATGCTCCACGTCATCCATGTAATCCTATCTCTTAAGTCACACTTAGAGCAAGGATTAGTATGACAAGTGTGTCATCAATTTCCAAAACCAAACATGAGATTTTCAGACGTCTCCTCGGTCCATTTGTCCACGGCCTATGTGCAAGGCTAGCCAACAAAAAGAGCTTGACCTTGGGTGGGGTAGACGCCTGCCATACCTCCTAGGCTCCGGCAAGCACAATCCTTCCAGCGAAGGATAACTAGTAGGCCGAGGAGCTGGAGTACTGCCCGTTGGCTGTCCATCGCTGCACGAAGCGGTCTTGGGACGTCCGGTGGGTTTGAACCCCGTTTAGGGCGCCCTTGAGACGGAAGAACTCGTCAATCACCGTCGCCGTTTGTGCCCCCACAATGTCCCGCTTCCATCGGTCGTTATGTAGAGCCTCCCGAACGGTGCGGCGGCGACAACAACACCCAACAGCCTTTGCGGGGTTGCGGCGCGGAGGCACAAATGGCCCCAGTGGGAAGCCACGCATCCGTCCAGAACAGGGTGCCTTCGCCATTGCCCAGCACCATTGTGACGGACACCCGAAACATGGCCTCGACCGCGGGCTCGGTCTTGGAGGGCAAACGTGCCTAGGGCACCTCCGGCTGGGAGCGATGCTGCCATTCCCAAAGAAGGCACGGTGCAAAGCCCATGATCCTTAGGTGCGGAAGCCCTAGCCCTCCAAGTTCCTTGGGGAACAGATGACCAGGCCAAGCTAACATGCACTTGCAGCCGAAAGAACCGTGTCCATCGGCGGAGGAACGCACATCTCGTCTTGTCAATCTCCTCGATAGCCCAAGGAGACAACACACAGTAGATGGAGATGTGGACCGAGAATCGCCGAGAGAGTGGTCCGCACCAAGGTACGCCACCCGAAGCCTTCGTGAGTAGCCCACCCTTCAGGTTGGGATCCTGACCGACACCTTGTCCACGATCTTCTGCTCGTTGGCGCGGCAAAGTCGTGTTAGCAAAAGAGGGACCCTGTGTACCGATGGGGAAGTCCTGGATCTTGCATGGGAATGCTGCCTACACCCTCGCAATGTCCTCGAGCAACGGATAGGCGTGATGATGCACTTGTCGAGATTAGTGAATAGACCCGAAGCGCCAGCGAAGAGATCCAAGATCTGTCTTGTGCAGCTGAGGTCGGTCTCGGTCCCCGAGGAAGATGACAAGGTCATCGGCATAAATAGACGCCCGATACTTGACGACATTCCTAGGCGGGGGAACATCACTTACAACGATTAGCCTTAGAGAGCGAGGGCGTTGAGCACCTCCATGGCGTTGACAAAGAGAAGCGGGGAGAGTGGGTCGCCCGATGCGGCCCCCAGCGCATGACGGATGCGTTGGCTGGGGAGGCCGTTGACGCGAGGACCTTAGTGCTGGCCGTGGAGAGGATCACGGCGACCCGGGTCACACCGCTTCTGCGGGAAGCCCACCCGCTCCATTACCTCGAGGAGGAACGGCCAGGCCACCGAGTCGAACGCCTTGGCCAAGTCAACCTTAAGGAGCACGGTTGGGGCGCAACGGCGTGCAGCCAACGACAGATGTGCTGCACTATGCGGTAGTTCTCATGGATCCGACGGCCACGGATGAAGGCGGCAGCGATTGAAATTGACGATCTCCCGCATCCTCGACGCCAGGCGTAGTGCAAGCCCCTTCACGAACAGCTTGCCCACAGAGTGCATCAAACGATGGGCGATAGTCCCACGAGGCTCATAGGCGCCCCTGTCTTGTGCAGCAGGACAATGTACGCCTCATTGAGGGCGTGGAAGTTGCGAAATCCAGCGCGTCAAGCGCTGAAAGGCGCGAGGAAGACGTCCGCCCAACAATGTCCCATGCCGCCTTGAAGAAGGCACCGGTGAAGCCGTCCGGTCCGAGGGGCCCGGTCAGATGGGGTCTCCCGGATGATCCTCGTAACCTCCTCAAAGCGTGAACGGGGCCGCCAACTCATGGAGGTCCGGTGTGGGCAAGTCAAGCCTAGCGAGGTCGATGCGGTGCATCCTCTGAAACAAAGTGCCAAGGAGGTCATGATAGTAGTCGTGGGCGATCCCCGCGCCTTGGCCTGCTCCTCCAAAACGTCTGCCCGTCATGAGAGATGGCGAATAGGTAGTTTTTCCGATGTCGATGGCACGCCTGCAGGTGGCACATCGATGAGCTTGAGAGGCGCCACAGCTTCTGATCCAGAGCCTAGCAAGCATCAACCGACAAGTCCACGGCCCCCAGGCTGCAGCCACCATGTCGTAAAACCCATCAACCTTGATCAGGTAGTTGTCAAACCCATCAATCTTGATGGTCCGAGCTGTCGGACAACAGGCAGCGAAGTGAGTGCAAGGGGTACCGCTCTAGCCACTCCACGGAGGCGAAAGCCCGATCAAGGCGCTCAAGCGTCGGCGCCTCCCAAACTCATTAGTATGATGACATCTAATCAAATTTATTCGTATTTTGTCTTACATACCCGCAGCATTGCATAGAAAATCCTCCTAGTTTATAAGGAAGAAAAGAACGTTTCACAGACCCCGAGAACACGAAGGCCTAAAAGACAAAAATCAAAGCTCGTGCGCTGGTCATTCAACTGGCTTTAGGCGTCGTGCTTTACTAGGCGTAGTGCGTCACAAGACGAAAAAATTCAAAGCTCGTGCGCTGGTTATTCAAACAGATATGTGGCCACATGCACTCTTTTTCCAAAACTCTGGGACCCATGCATATGTCTTAAGTCTTACTAACTCTCCCATCTGCATTCTTATGTCTTTTTCGGGGTCAAATGTCCACACACACTGCAGAAAACCGGCAGCACAGGGCACTTCTTTTCCTCCTCCATGGCAGGCTTATCTCTTCACGCTTCATCAGTCCTCGGCTGCAAGCTGACCATGGCCACAGAAAGTGTATGCATAAGCTATCAAGAAAGCGCAATTTTGGCACAAAATTTTCCACTAGATGTCAGTATTTACTTGCATCTCTTTCAGATGTCGATCTCGTGTGGAAAAAAACTGGCAGCGGTAACAAGTTGGTCTCCAATTTAATATAAATTGCAAGAAAGTCATCGTGGAAAAGCAATCAATCGATACCTTAGCTTGTGGAAAAAAATCACTGGCAAGGTAACAAGTGGCTCTCCAATTTAATTTAAACATCTAGAAAATATTTCATAAAAGCGCCATTAGGGTCCTATAAAATGCCTCTTCGTCCATTCCATTTTTCGTTGAAAACTCAGCACAGCTTGCCTCTCTTCCTCCTTGCCCTTCTTTGTTTATGAGCATCATTTCACATACACACCTCACACGAACTGATGAAGTTCTTTCTATTTCCGTGCCTTTTTCTCTCTCTTAGTCTTCACCTTGCAATTGCATCCATCACCACTGGTGAGAGTCCTGGTGATATCCAGTTCCTGTACCTTGGCTTCGTAGGAACTAACCTCTCCTTGGATGGAACTGCCACAATAACATCAAATGGACTCCTTGAGCTTACCAATGGCACACTTGATAGTAAGGGCCATGCATTTTACCCAATTCCACTTCACTTCCGCACACACAATGGTACGGTGCAGTCCTTCTCGGTTTGCTTTGTATTTGGCATCCGCTCTAGCTACCTTAGCATGACCCGACAAGGTCTAGCCTTTGTTGTTGCGCCCAGCAAGAATTTCTCAGATGCACTGCCCAACCAATACCTTGGTCTCACAAATATCGTGAACAACAATAATCCCAAGAACCATTTCTTTGCCGTCGAGCTTGATACAGTCCAAAACATCGAGTTCAAGGATATTGATAGCAACCATGTAGGAATAGACATCAATGGCCTCAACTCTGTAGAGTCACACACTGTCGGCTACTATGATGAAATCAGCAGTAGCTTTCATAACATGAGTCTTAATAGTGGTAATGAAATGCAAGTATGGGTGGACTATAGTGGAGAAGCCAAGCAAATCAATGTGACCATGGCAACCCTTGAGATGGAGAAACCTTCAAGACCGTTGATCTCAACAACCTATGATCTATCAACAGTGGTCCAAGAGTCGGCCTATGTTGGTTTCTCGTCATCAACGGACGAAATCGACTCGCGACACTATGTGCTTGGCTGGAGCTTTGGCATGAACAGATCAGCTCCAAAGATTGATATTTCCATGTTACCCAAGCTACCTCGCAATGGCCAAAAACCTCGGTCAAAACTTTTGGAAATCATCCTACCAATAGCAACCACACTATTCATATTTGTTGTGGGGTTCACAATCATTCTACTTCTGAGAAGGCGGCTGCGTTATGCTGAACTGAAAGAAGATTGGGAAGTTGAGTTTGGCCCACACAGGTTCTCATACAAGGATTTGTACCATGCCACAGAAGGATTTAAGAGCAGGAACCTCCTTGGCGCTGGAGGATTTGGGAAGGTGTACAAAGGAGTTCTCCAATCATCTAAACTAGAGGTTGCGGTTAAGAGGGTTTCCCATGAATCAAGGCAGGGCATGAAGGAGTTCATTAGTGAGGTTGTAAGCATTGGACGTATTCGTCACCGGAACCTTGTTCAGTTACTTGGATATTGCAGGAGAAAAGGTGAACTTCTTTTAGTGTATGACTACATGTCAAATGGAAGCCTTGACAAGTATTTGTACTGTGTTGATGGTAAGCTGTCACTGAACTGGGATCAAAGGTTTCAGATTATCAAAAAACATTGCATCAGGTTTACTGTACCTACATGAGAAATGGGAACAAGTTGTCATTCACCGTGACATCAAGGCAAGCAATGTGCTCCTTGGTAGCGACATGAGTGGACGCCTAGGTGATTTTGGCCTTGCAAGATTATATGATCATGGCACTGATATACAGACAACTCATGTGGTTGGCACCATGGGATACATGGCTCCAGAATTGGTCTGCACAGGCAAGGCGTCCCCTCACAGATGTTTTTGCCTTTGGTATCTTCCTTCTCGAGGTAACCTGTGGCCAGAGGCCAGTGAACAACAAATCAGATAACGATGATCAAACATTGTTAGTTGACTGGGTTCTTGAGCATTGGCGCAAAGGATCATTGATTGAAACAGTGGACAGCAAGCTACATGGTGATTATAGTGTAGATGAGGCGTGCCTTGTGCTAAAACTTGGGCTATTATGCTCGCACCCATTTACTAACGTGAGACCAAACATGCAGCAGGTGATGCAGTATCTTGACTTCAATTTACCGCTACCAGAGCTGACACACACAGACATGAGCTTTAGCATGCTCTCCCTAATGCAAGATGAAGGGTTTGATTTTTATACCACCTTGTCATCAAGCATTGGTACAATATCTACAATCTCAGGAGGGAGATGATTCTATTTGTGTTTTGAATACTGTTTTGTAGCTAGCCATAGAATAACTTATTCTGTATATGCGTAATTTGAGTTACGATAATGATTATACTAATTTACAAGAGTATTGTAAGTAGTGGAATTTTCCTATAATTGGTAATAAAACACTACCACATAGGAATATCACTATGAGGCATCTCACTAGGAAAAATCTAAAGTTATGGCTGTGATTATTTTGCATTAATTAATATCACAACCTTATTTGTAGTTCACGGCTTTCTATATGAGTAGAGAAGAGAAAAGGCTAAACCAACTTAAGCCACTAAACCCACTGTGCGGTTCTTGTGTGTGAGATGATGGGTGTCATTTTGAAGGCTATATATCTGGCGTTACACTAGCAACTGCCCTTTTTATGCAATGACTCCAGCCGTACATATTTATTTATTTTTATTGTTTTGAGTGTCCGACTTTTAAACTTTGCCAAACAAGATAATGTGACATTGGTTTATTGTCACAACTAATGATGCTAATGATGCTATATATGTAGGCAGATGATGTGGTGCTGAGTTGGCAGATAAAAAAAATATTATCATAAAACTAAAATACAGCCTGTTAAGAGCCCATGTAGTTATTATTAGTAGACCTATAACAGGGCAAAAACTACCACAGCCCACTTTGTTTTCCTGTTTTGGGCTGATTTAGCTTTCTGAAAAACAATTGGGGCCCAACTTTTTTTATCACAATTAGCCCACACGAATTTTCTGCCAACCCAAAGCCTTTTTGCCAGGGCTGGCCCATACCAAATTTGCCTGAACCAGCCCACATACAGATTAACAGATAATCAAATCAAATCAGCATATATAATTTATTACATTCGTCAAGTTCATGATAGAAAGTGACCAACGTATGTTCCAACTAAAATATATGTCAAAATCTCCCATCACCAAGTGGGATGCTATTCAAGAGCTTACAGAAATCATAAAAGGAAACTCAACTTTTCAGCCTTTTTTTGTGTTGTTGCTTCCTACACACGAGAGGGGAATCAAAGGTTAGCAGATGTGGTTATGAGAGCATATATGCACACTGAGTGCAGATCTAGTGCGCTAGGCTGGCTGCAAGGATTAATTTAGAATGATTGCAAATAGTAAACTGTCCACTTTAGTATAGGAATTTTATATATGGAGAGAACATTTCATCTATATTAAGCAATGAATTAAATCTTGGGGCGAGAACATTTAGCTACTATAGGCTACAAAACACTACGAGCCAAATCCAATGAAAAAACGAGGCTAGTTATTCCATTCTATTCTATACCCCGCCATAGAAGACTGGCTTTTCTGCTGGTGAATATGAAGAGAAACTTTCTGCTAGTGAATAGTGGAGACAATACATATACTTGTGCACCACACATCTTAAAAATGTAGCAGCAGCTGTTAAAAAATCTGAAGTTCACAAATACAACACAGAACCGGCCAGCTCTGGAGCTATAGCATTATTTATATATAGCACAGTAGAACATCACAAATAAGAGGCACGGGAAAAGATAAATCTTGCTCAAAACAAAGCTATCAAAAATAAAGAATAAACTGAACATTAAGATTAATGCAAGGCATACAGGTAGAGGAATTAAACTTCAGATTATATGGTGCACTTCCTTTGTTTGACAGAGATACTAGTAAGGTTACTGCTCTAATATTCTTACATAGTGGAGTGACACAATACATAAAGCAGTAACAAATTGCAACCATGCATGAGTAACGCTTACACCTGGTAATTAGTAGCAGTACATTACCATAACCCCAGCAGCTTTTTTTTTTTTTTTTTTTTTTTTTTTTGAGAATGTCCCCAGCAGCTAGCTAACAAGGTTAGCAGCGCTGCATTTGTGCAAATGTGACTTGAAGCGTGGAGGTATTTCCGGGATAATTTCCCATTCAAACCGAACGCAGGGGACAGAACAGGGTAAAGAACGGGATTTGATCCCAAGGGGATTTGAGTGACATGGAGGGATTGCAGCGTTTGGGTGTTTGGTCCGAGGAATTACTCGAGTGTTGGAAAACATTTGGCAAAGAGAAAATACGAAAAAAACTAAAAAAAAATTGCATTTGTTTTTTGTTTTTGGAGGCCCGAACCAGCTAGCCACTGCCAACCTATACATGTAATCTAACTCATATTATTATAGAATTTTTCATGAATTCTACAACTGAAGTGATTCAAACCCACAATGTCTATTACTTACCACTACTACTACGTTGTTGTTTGTGTCCAAATTCGTATTAGTTCCTCATGTATTATATTAAACCGAATCTAAGTTGCTTGTTTGAGGCCCTAAATGAATTCAAATCAAAAGTTGTCAATTACAAAGTTCCATAACGAGATCTATAATTTTCTTTTAGCAAGTTTTTCATCCAAGGTCGTTTGAAAAATTCAAATTTTAAATTTGAGAGATTCGGACGTAGTGTAACTAATTTGAGAAACTGCTTTGTTGAGTGCAAAAATAAGGCACTCGGTAAAGACCCAAGTGCAACTAATTTGAAAAGTGCTTTGCCGAGTGCTAAAATCAATTTTTTGAGGCCTTATACGAATTCAAATAAAAAATTATCAACTACAAAGTTTCATAGCTTTTAAGATCTACAATTTTCAGTTTTTTCCATCCGAGGTCGTTTGAAAATTTTGAATTTCAAATTTAAGAGATTCAGACCAAGTTTTGCATGATAAGATGAATTTAAATCAAAAAATTTATACTACAAAGGTTCATATCTTTTGGAGACTTACAAAAGTTTACTTTGGTCATTTATTCATTTGACAAAGTGTTAGTAACATTGTTTGTAAATTTTATTAATCTCTTTTCTAGTTCTAGGAAACTATGAGAGGATATGAGAGAGATGTAGGTTTTGTGAACAACATTTCTAACACTTTGTCAAATGAAGAAATGATCAAAATAAACTTTGTATAGCTTGAATAGTTATGAAAATTAAAAATTAATTTTTTTTATTTGAACTTGTTTAGGGTCTCAATAACTGATTTGAAAAACTGTTTTTTCGAATGTCAAAAAGGCACTCGGGAAAGACCCTCTTCGTCGAAAGTGTTTTTTTTTACCTCTTTACCGAGTCCCTTTTTTTTTGGCACTCGACAAAAGCCTTTTTTGCCGTGTATTTTTTTTTTATTTAGCACTCGGCAAAGAGGCTCTTTTGCCGAGCAAAAAAACACTCGCAAATCCTCGCATTCTGATAGTGAGATGAGGTGATGCTTGAGTTCATTTCCTCAATGTTGGTGGAGTCACTCCATTTCTCAAACTAGTACTAATTATTAATTAGTTTGTGAGAAATAAGGTGATGGTGGATCGACCCATTACATTTCACAAACGACAGAAAAAAAAAATGATGAGTGAGAAAATAATTGACTAAAACATTCCTAAAACCAAACACCCTGTAAAGCACTAGAACTTCCGTACTAAAGAAGCCATATTCGATCCCCCATGCGGAGTAAAGTACATATTACAATCTTACTGACAAAAATGGTCCCATTTTGAACATGAAAATTTTTCCTTATCTCTGTGTTTTTACAATGAAATTGAACTAATCACTATAAAGTTTCTACTTGATTTCTTTGCTGAAACTGAGTTTATAAATGCCGATCGTCATTGAAAACTAGAAACTAATTCTGAAAGTGCCCGACAAGGGTGATGCTGGAAAATGCATACACTAGTATATATATCAGGCAAGAATCCTTACTAGATATATTGTCTTGGAAAATTGGAATGCTTTGACAGAACAAGTTCTGGTGATCATTGTCATTGAATCCGGGAATCTGATTCTAGTACTGGCCGATAGAACAGTTTATGCTGATCATTATTGAATTCGGAATCAGATTCTGCTGAGAGTGCCCGGCAACGGTGTGAGGTTGGAAAATGCACACTATTACTCGCTTTATTCCTGTCTTTTTGATCCACTCTCCCACGCTACTACAAAACGTTACTAAGAGAACGCTAGCCGTTTACATTAGGGGCGGTTCATTTTTTGAGCCGCCCCTATAGTGAGACACCATACGAGCCGCCCTACTATTATTAGGGCGGTTCAATCGCCAGCCGCCCCTAATGTAGTCGCGGTGAGGCGGCTTTATATTGAGGCGCTTTTCTGATTGGGATCCCGAATTTTGAAAGAAGGCACTAAAATTAAAAAATTCGTAAACGACCTCGGATGGAAAAACTTCCTACATATGAAATGTAGATCTCGAAAAAGTTATGAAACTTTGTAGTTGACCACTTTTTAGTTTGAAATCATTTAGTCATGCAAAAGTCGTGTTCAAATGTCTCAAATTTGAAATTCGAATTTCGTAAACGACCTTGGATGGAAAAACTTCCTACATATGAAATGTAGATCTCGAAAAGTTATGAAATTTTGTAGTTGACCACTTTTTACTTTGAAATTATCTAGGCATGCAAAAGTTGTGTTGAAATGTCTCAAATTTGAATTTCGTAAACGACCTTGGATGAAAAAGCCTCCTACATATGAAATGTAGATATCGAAAAGTTATGAAACTTTGTAGTTGACCACTTTTAGTTTGAATCCATTTAGAGCCTCAAATAGTCAATTTACACTCGGATTTGTATAATATGTGGGACGCCGGAATGGGATATTGACACATATGAGTGTGTAGCGCAGTGGAAGGGAGGGGTCGTAGCGCAAGCACGAGGTCGCGGGTTTGAATCCCGCCGGCCGCGTAACGCGCGATTTTACGCGAAAAAATGCACGACTTGCGACTTTGACGGGGGCGCAGGGCGATGGGGTGCTCCTGAAAAATAAAAAAATGTTTTTGCGATTTTATTTTGATTTTTGAAAAACGTGATTTCGGGCGTTCACTTGAGGTTTTCGCTGTAGCAACGGAAGATTAGGGGCGATTCTGAAAACCGCCCCTACTGCACCTTTTGAGCCGCCCCTATAGAAGCGTTACGTAGTAGTGCCACACAGATTCGTCATCCACATTCACAGCTTGAGATCAGGGGTAGTTATAACCCTCTCATAAAAATATAATGACAGAACAAGTCGAAAATCCAATGATAAAAACAACACAGAGATTTCCTAACCACCCAGCATTAAAAAAGTTCCCTGAAAAAAAAAAAAATCGGGTACGATCTAACTCATATCAAACTCGATCATCCATACAGGCAGCAATAGCAGCAAGAAGCCAAGAACATACTACACATACACAAGTCCAGCAGCAGTTGAAGGACAAATCATATATCACACATTCACATCACGTACGGTTTGGTACATGCATGCAAAGCATATACTCATGCAACAAGACTGTGTAACGCATGTAGAGGGAAATCAAATAAAAAACTAAAGCAAGTCGCGTGCACCCTCTTGGCGTTGGGGTGTTTTCGACTCTCGACCGCAGGATGGACTCATCAGGAGACGAAGATGATGGAGGGGTCGCAGCAGCACTCGTCGAGGAGGCAGCAGCAGCACAGAGCCGCCAGGCTGCAAAATCACCAGAGCCGAAACTCGGGAGTCAGAGAGATAGTAGAGGCTAAAACGGCTGAAAGGATTCGTGAAAGAAACTAGACCAAGGCCAGAGGTGAAAGTGGGAATCGATATAACCGGCAGTAGCACGTACCAGCCCTCGAGGAATCCAGGCGACCGAGGCGGCGGCTGCGCGTACTGGTACTGCGGCGGCGCCATCACCGGCGGCCCCTGATATGGGTACGGTCCCTGGTTGTAGTAACCTTTAATTTGGCAAGAACAAACAGCAGGGATATCACCATCAGCTTCTATAGAAGCCTAGAACTGGAAGTATAAGTAAGCCAAGCGCTCCACGTACATACCTTGCTGCGCCGGATATGGGTAGCCGGCGGCGTACCTCGGAGCACTCATCCTCGCTCTCACGGCCGGTCTCGAGATTATTCTCGGCGGCGTTTCTATATGCTTTGCTAGCTCGTTCTGATCGATCGAGCTAGTGGGATTGGTTGGTTGGTTAGACGCATGAGGCCACTGGCTAGAGAGATCGAGGACGAGCTATGGTGAACTGGTTAATTCGACGGGCATTTTATAAGGAGATCGAGATGCAAAAGCACGAGAAAGGTCATCGAGGACGATGAGGCCGAATCGCCCTGCCGCGTCAGCGCGCAGGCGACACGGATTACATATTCCCGTGCTGCGTGCTGCTGTGGCTGTGTGGTGCAGAGTGCCAATGTCACACACAGTTGCCAACTTTGGATGACTACTGGCCTGGCCGGGTGCATATGGGGCGTGAGGTAGCCATACTCTTCTCAGTAAAACTGCGTGCTGCGTCCAGGAATAATCATCGGCACCGGCACGCCAATTGAACAAAGTTGCATTATTCTGGTTCAGTTTACACGGATGCTAGACTAGATATATATTCTTTGGTTATCTTCAGATTGACAGGGATCGATGGTGAAGCAGTTGTGTGCCTTGGGGCAGGTGACGCAGGATACCTAAACCACTCGCCCATGCATAGCGGAACGAAAGAACGAAAGCCGGCCACCAACCTTCATCTCTGGATTTCCTCAAAAAAAACCTTCATCTCTGGGTCCATGTGCGTGTCGTCAAGCGAGTGTTGAGCTTCAAGTTCAAGTCACGGAGTTTGCTTTGATTTCTGGAAAGGGAGTACGGATCGGCGACAACTCATACAAACTGTATAATATACCGTGAGTGAGTGCATGCGTACAGAATAGAATCCGATTCAAAGTGCAGCAATAAAGAAAGGAAAAAGTCCGATTTGCATCCCCTAACTATCTGAGAAGTTCGATTTCCCTCCCCAATCCGCAAAACCGGATGAAAACGCTCCCTCAACTTTTTATATGGTTCACTTTTCCTCCCTCGGTGGTTTTGTGGGTGGTTTGGCCCACGTGGAAACATGGGCCCCACAGGGGAGAGAGAGAGAGAGCACACCGATCCATGGGTCGGCGCGAAGCGCCTGCGGCTCTCCGTCCTGTGCCGAGGCGGGCGGATGGAGCACGCGAGTTCGGCGTGGGTGCGCGTCGCGCGGTGGTGGTGCGTCAGCGTGGCTACCCCGCGGCATGGGTGGCGCTCCGGTGGCGCGAATCGCCAGCCGGCGACGGCGTCCACCAGCCCGCCCGCGCCCAAATCTCAGCGGCGTGGCGGGGAACTCGCGGACTGGCACACGGCGGACCAGACTCGGCGCATGATGGCGGAGCCCGCCGCCGGGGTGCTCGCGTCCGCGGCCAGGGGAGCACGCGCCCGCGCCGAGCCCCGCCACCACGCGCTTCGGCGAGCAGGGCGTGGCGAGCGCGGAGAAGCTCGCGGTGGTCGCGGCAGCTCGGCGGGGAAGGGGAAGACGGTGGCCACACAGACCGCGCTCGCCGACTCGTCGTGGCGCCGAGCAGGCCAGTGCTTGCGGCCACGCCGCCACGTGCTGTTGTGCCCACGGCACTCGGCCCATGCCCACGGGCGGATGGAGACGGGTCCCTCGCCCCCAATTGGATCACCGCGCCGCCGATTGGAGCACTCACGCCCGCGCTGGCGGAGCCCGCGCGCGCGGGTGGGTTGACGGGCGAGCGGCTTTGGCGGCGAGCGGTCCGGCGGCTTTCGCCGCGGTGACCTCGCGCGCGGAGGCGAGCGCGTGGGGCTTTCCTCCACGGCGTCGCTCGTGGTGGAACGGTACCGGGCGCCCGGCGGCCGCCACGGCGCAGATCTCGCGGGGAGTGGTTCCGCGCGGTTGCTGCGTCGCGCCGGTGCCTTGTGGCGCGGACGTGTTGTCGCGCTAGCGGCGCCGCGTTTCCTACGTGCGTCTCGGGCGTGGACGCCAGCGATTCGTCGTGGTCGTGGCCAGCGCGAGCCGGCGCCAGCGCGGCGCCAAGTCGATTGGTTTCGCCGCCGAGGGAGGCGCCCGCGGCAGCGTGAGCTCCCCCGCCGCGAGCGCTCTCGGCCCCGTGGGGCCCACGTTGCCACGCCGCCCAAACCGCCAACAAAACCACCTAAGGAGGAAAAGTAAACCCTATTGAAAGTTGAGGGAGCGTTTTTTCCAGTTTTGCGGTTTGGGGAGCAATCCAGACTTTGCCGATAGTTGGGGGAGGGAAACCTGGACTTTTTCCATAAAGAAACCTGGCACAGCTATAGATGGCCACGCGGGCCTCCTAGCAAGGACTCAATGGTGGCATGGCCCAAAAGGGGGGCCGCCAACCTTCTCGTGTGCCATGCCAGCCCACGGGCTGTGTCTACGGCACAGGCCCTGCTACGTACAAGGGTCAGGCCGGCCCTATGGCATGATAGGCCCACTAGGATCCTGGCAGCCACATCCTCCTCGGTGAGAAAGAGGAACCTCACTAGACTTCTCTTCTCGACAAAGGGCTCACGACGCAATGACAAAGACCATTGATTGGGGGCTTTCACCCAGGGTTCGAACCCTAGGTGCAACACTTTATCCTAGATTTATTATAAGTTTTTCCGGCTCTATGAGCGTCAGCGTTGTACTGTATAATGTCAAAAAAAAAAACTAGACTTCTCTTCTCAACCCCCTCCACTTGCGCCATCACACGCTTCAAGGTGTGAGCACCCGCGGAAGGGGTGATGCTGGTCGCGTTGACCACAAAGTTGTTGATGGTGTCTATCTCGATGGAGGACGGGGACATCAAATGGGCGGACTAGAGCCGCGAGTGCTTCAAGCGCTCTAACCACATGGACTCCGATGAGCCTACGCTAATAGCTGCCTTCGACGGCGATGTGTTCGCCAATGACTCACAAGGCGCGATCTTCACACCAAATTTAAATAAAACAGGAAAAAAAAAGAAAATCAATTAGAAATGCTACTAAGCGAGTGAAAAAATTTTGCACATTATGATATGTATATGTTGTAAACGCGACATTCTCATATGGAAATAATCAGGGAAATTTAATTTAGAGAAATGCTATACAATAGTAAGTTTTTAAGCCTTCCAAACAACCAGATTTTGGGCCTTTAGATGTGACACGTGGTGCGATTTGGGTTGTTCGATCTCCTTCTACCTTCCTTCTGCTCCCACCTCTGATCTCTAGCTTGGCATTTTCTTCTGCGTCCACCTATATATCCTCACGAGTCGTGACGAATGTCGCCTCCGTGAGGCCGCCTTTGGCAACCTTCCACCGGCTCCGTTGCCCAATAGACTGGCCTCCGGCGCTGCCCCCCAAGCGGCTCGGCGTCCCACCCACCCGTCAAGGCGGCCCTCTGCCGCCCTTGTGGTCCTTTGCCGCCCCTCGCGGCCCCCACTCACTAGCTCTTCTATATTCTTCTCTACTATCTATTCCTCAATTTGGAAATTTTGTTGTCTGAACAATTTGATTACATTTTGAGTTATTTGACATATATTTTTATGATGTCTAAATCCATAGAAATAATATGTAAATTTTAAAAATTAGGCATATATTGTGTTAATTTCCAAGTTACATCACCGTATCTAATAAATTACACTGAAGAGATCATAGTAAATATAGTACATGAGAAAAAATCTGAATTTTAGAGAAAAAATCTGAATTTTAAGAGGATTAGAAATAGCCGGCCTTAAATTATTATTATCTTCAAGGGAATCGATCAAAACAAGCAACGACGCATGGATCCATAGCAGTTGGATCGATCATTGCTGCAACGACGCATCACCAAATAAGAGAGAAAAGAGAGATCGAGGTGAATAGAGAGATGGCTTTGCTAGGCGCATATGGGGTTGCAGGCGGCACAGTGGGCCCTACAGTCTTTCATCGTCGTGTGGCAATACTCGACCCGACTCTCGTCCGGGCAGCAATAGCAGTAAGGATCACCGGTATGGTTGAAGTAGCCACACCTCGACTGCGCGCAGAAAACAACGTAAATCTTGCTGCTGTCCTCGACCGCCGCCGGCAGCGGCGGCGGCGGCATGTGGTCGTCGGAAGGAGCCACGGAGGCGAGGATAGAACTCCGGCTAGCTTCCACAAAAGATCCAGAGAGCATTGTACCAGCGAGCAGCAAGAACAACGTCGTCATCGTCATCGCTACGACCACCTCCATTTTGGGTGGATACGACGAAGAGGAAATCGTGTTGGGCGTGAGCAATATGAGAGAGGAGCCGCCCCCTCCATTTTTGTATATAAATATACTAGATAAGTGCCCGTGCGTTGCTACGGGTTTCAAAATCCATGGAATCCAATGTATTTCCTAGCTAATAAAATATAAAAGAAATGTCTTATGTGCATAATGATTTTGGTTACAGGCATGTGTAACTGAAATATTTTATATGGTCAAAATAGTTGTACAATAATCTACAAGTCAGGACAACACCAATGACAAACCTTATTGCCATTAGCAGATTGAACAAACAGAAATGATAGTCAATTGTACACAATCATATACGTTGTATGAGTGAGAACAAACCTCTAGACCTTTTAACAACAACCAGGGCTGAAGGTACTCCTTTTATTTCACAACACTATGCACTTTTTAGCAGCTTCCTTGATCCGAGCCGCAACATCTGCAGGCTGCTCCTCCTCCTGCTAGAATCGACGCAACGGGGATCCAAGGGCTGTACCGCCTGGTACCAGCCCAAGGACGAAGCTGATCTGCAGCAGTGCCAGGAGCATGAACCTGAAAATGACCGAGTGCGAGGATAGGCCCAACAGGATCATGCTTCCTGCCTCCAATGATCAGCCCCTATAGGTAACAAGGTAAAAGGAAAATTACTCAAACCAATGCCCACTGAAGCAAAACCACAAACACCTAGAAAGACAACAGGAGAGAGACTCATTCATCAGTTACCTTCCCATTGCAAAGCACAATGTTGATCCACAAACACCCATCAGTTCCCAATCACAATGTAGCTGTAGAGCAACATGATGAACATATTGATCCGCATCTCAAATCAACTAACCTGACGACAACAACAATCAATACCAACGTGGAGCTTAGCCAATTCAATGCTGGCTTTGATTGCAGCTACCAGAAGGCAAGCCAGTTAAGCCCTAAAAAAAACAACAAATTGGATTTGTCTGGAACAAGAGAAATTGCGGCGATAATATGACAAGAGGAGGCCATATCAGGATGAAATTGACAAGCCAATGATTATCCATGATAACACTGGGATAGTGGATAAACGAAAACTGTAGCCTAGATGTTACAAAGTCAAATCAGTCACAACATGGTACTAAATGTGTATTGTCATTGCCAGATAGGTAAAAGCTTACAAGTAGGTCGCATATAATATATCAATGCCTTTGTTTTTCACTTATATAATTAAATAATCAGTCAACATTTTCTGAACTATTTAATTTGCAAAGACATTGCCAAACACAAAGATTCAGCAAAATATAATATTAAACTATTCCAATTATGACAGCTTGCAAAAAATAGAAGTAAAAAAAGAACCTACAAATCTAACTCACAAGCCAAAATACCCACTGATGAATTGTGATGCCATCAAACCAGATGGGGTTTTTGGTGAGGTGGGTTATGATCCTGTCAATTGCCAACCTTGCGCAAGTCAACTATGCATGTGCAGTTTCAAAATCAACAACTGTTAGTAATGGTATGTGATCTGTCAACTATCAAACAAAATAACGGAACCCATTTAAAACTCCCGGTGTTGTTCTTGTACTGGATATATGATGAAAGCTAATCTACCCATCGTTACATACGCTATCTTCTCAACACGACATTACCATATAATTTTTTTTTTTCAGGTAAAGGGGTTATCTTTGGCTAAATCAAAAGGTGAGTAGAACAGTAGCTGCCCCCACAGTACATTTTGAAATTCTTCCAAAGAAAGTACTATATAAATCGATTTCTTATATAAACAGTGAGGTTGTTGCCGAATGAGATTTTATCTAAGGTTGTTGCCGAATCAAGAAACAATTAGCAATCAGCTTATTTGAGATCCATTTTCGTGTTCTGTTAATATCCAAAAAAATCCCTGAATTAAAGAAACCTCAAGTATGATTAGCTGATCAATTAGCTTGGATACGGAGAGTAAAGCACACATGAAGGGGATCAGACTAACACGAAACCTGAGATGCAAATCATTAAAAAGGAAGAATCCCCAAACCTGTTTTAAGGAAGGGGTGGGCACACCTGTTTTAAGGAAGTATTAAACGATGTTTCGTAAGTGTACCTCCATTGATTGTGTTAGTCTTGTCTCCGAATGGGGTACGTGAACCATTGTTTTCCATTTGATGAAACCCTATGAAACTTGTATGGCAAATGGTTAATTTAGTAAACATTAAAAAATAGCTTATGCACTCTATACAGCAACAGCAACATTTTAAAAGATTGATATTATTCTTCACATCATAAAATGTTGTCATTAGCCTTCACAATTTGTGTGATAAGTAAGCAATTTCCAGCCTTGTGTCCTGACCCTCAGACAAACATAAGTTCGGGTGACTTACTGCCAGAAGAAAACTCTAATGAGCAGCTTACCATGGGCTAAACTGAAGAAAACAGTCCTATTGCTTATATGTGCTTGATTCTTTGTTTTTGGATTGTGAAGGATATGCAAAGTGAAGCAATCTGCAGCACAGCACTACAGAGCGGCAGCCAGCGGTACCATCCACACAGCGGCAGTCATTGTGTAGTACACAAATATATACATTTTAAAAAAAATAGGCATTTGCAAAGCTACATGTAATTGTTCAGTCCGAACTTGGTCAGATATAATAGATACATTTGAACAGGGTGATCTTTAACCAAAAATGAAAGACAAGTCTTTGCCGATTAGGATTATGAGTAATTCCAATATCTCTAGAAGCAAAGTTTAAGAACATGGATCAAACACTGGGAAATAAAATAGAGAAAAAAAAGAACTTTGCAGATAATTCAAGGAAAACACCATTGATAAGTTAAATATTTTGAATGCAAACATCAATATGTACTATCAGATAGTTTGTGCTTGTGCCTCCTTGCCTTTTGTGGTCTTGTATCAAATGTGAAAATGACGATGAAATACCAAGTGCTTTATTCTGCATATAAAATTCTACGTACACATGGAAAAGCAACATGCACGATTGCATTGTATTAGGCATTTCATCAAGTTCCTTCTATACACAAAAGTGCTAATGGCCGGACATCTCAATCAACACCAATAATAGGTAATTAGGGATAGGAGGAACATTATTGCAGGCATGGGACACCACAGAAGCGCTCAATTAAGATTAATACTCAATACTCACTGGCAGAAGAGATTTGGCTCATCGGCTGTGTACTTGGATGTGGTCAGTCAAGATGGCAGTACATGCACAGCAACCGTCCACCTGCAAGCTGACAGAACAGCAGGTCATTTGTACAATTGCTAAATCCATTATCTGTCTCAGAAGATGAGAAACAGCGGATACAATAAATTAAGCAGGCTGATCTGACCACGTCTCAGGAGAGACCAGAGACCTCAATCAGCTCGATCTAGGTGCGGCATTTGCACGAGCAGCTTGTGGACGCATTCCGGAGGGAGGCCAGGTCGGTTCAGCAATCAGCAAGCCACCCAGCCAATGTCGCGCAGGGGCCGGGAGAGGGTCGGAGCAGAATGGTGATGCGAGGGGAGGAAGAGGAAAAAACGCAAAGATAGCCAGATAGGGAAGGGGAATGAAAAAGAATACACGTGCACTGTAGGACCGCCACCGCCAACGCCGCAAGCTGCACACGGATAGGACAGACCTCCCCCGAGCTCTATTGGAGTCCAGGACGGAGCGAGCCACAGATCGAGCGCCGGCGTGACGTCGCACCCAATGGACCAGATGTGGAGCCGAGCAGAACGAACGCGGAGCAGAAGGCGGTGATGGCGCACAACGTGACGGCGCTGGTGAGTGGCAGCGGAGACCTGGGCGTGGCCCTCGACGACAGCGTCGGCACCTGGAACGGACCTGGCCGTGGGCTGGATTCGCCGAGCAGCGCCGTCCACAGTTCGCGCCGAGGGCAGAGCGCGACGGTGGAGCCGAGCGGGGAACGTGTGGTGGACGCGGTCGCGGAGGAAAGGGAGGAGGGACGCGGTCGCGGAGGGCGGGGCGAGGTCGACGAGGAGCCGGCGAGGGAGAGGTGGGGGCACGAGCGTGGAAGAGGGGTGGGACGGGGTCGTGGAGTGGCCGGGCGGTGTTGGGTCGGGGTGAATCCACGGAGCGCCGGGCAGACGATATCGTTTGGGGTGTTTTAGGAGCAGAGATAAAGTAAATAATGTGCATGCTACAACGTATCCGGTTCGATCGGCACTAATTATTGAATGATTTATATTATATCAGTTATATACATTACCATGCATGAATGCATCAATAATTGTTTTGCGACGTTTGAAGAAAATCAGCATGCGTGCATGCATGGAGACATTTGAAATGAAAAGATTTAGCATGTCATGATCTCGGTAGTATTTAGTTTTCTACCCAAATTTGTTAGCATCCCGTATTTGTCTTGCCAAATCTATGACAATTTTGTTCGCTAAACTTTTTGTTATCAAATCTTTAGCATGGCCCCAAATCAAGCAGGCCCAGAGCAAATATAGGCGGATCGGCGGCCTGGACTGGAAGGATGCATGAAAGCAGGGTGGGCTGCTAGACAAGATCGATTTCTTCGTGGGCCTTACGGGTGCCAGCCACGCACGACTTTTGTATGCCGCGCGAGAGTCTGGCCCAGTCCAAGAACACGCGCATTGTGGTGAGCCCAGTAGCCCACCGCCGTCAATCGCTATGGCCAAAATCGGCCAGAGTGCTAAAAAGGAAATAGGCGTCCGAGCATGAAATTCCTCACTATAAGCTGTAAATGAAAGGAAAAAAATCAGGTACTCTTACGGTTGGCTAAAAAACTATGTATAGGGAACTTTATTGACTCTACCCTGCGCCGATGTGATCACTCATGAGAAATGAAATGTTGATGTGGTCGTGACAGTCACCCAAAATTTTTTAAAAAGGAAGACAAAAGTTATGGGGCCTACAAGCAGGTCTAACATGATCTCTCCATTTTCTGCTTTTACAACATCCATGTTTCTCATGTCTTACTCACCCTATTGTTATTGGCTCTCGTCTCCTAACGTGAAAGCTTTTCCTCTCCCGTCCACTAGTTTTGTCCCTCAATCCCAAGACACCCCCGATGACCCCTAACTTTTTTTTTTTTTAGATTACACACACAAGACAACGCAGACGCCAACACGCACGCACACTCACCCCTATGAACACACATACGCAAACCCTACCCCTATGAGCACCTTCCAAGGACCGAGCGGCAAATCTTGAAGTTCGAAGTCACCATCGGGCGCCATTATCGACGGGACGCCGCCTACCACTTAATGCATAATGCCGGAAAATCCCCGAAATAAATCCGGGATAAAGTGTCGCACCCAAGATTTGAACCCCTGGGTGGTGCCCCCTAACCAATGGCCTTTACCATTGAGCCATGAGCCCCTTGACTACTTAGGGTACTCACTGTTTCTATATAACCATTTACTAACCAGCCACATTAGCATTTTGATGACGTTGAAGACAACTTTACGAGGAAAGAGGATCCGTTTTAAATTAGAAACAATGCCTTTGCACGGAACGAGATTGTTGTCTCGCAGTGCAAATCTCGTGAAGCCGCCCTGCCAGCGCTTGCCCCGGGCTAGTAGAAGGGGTGTGGTGGCAGTCGCCGTGGTTACCTATTGCGCCTAGACGCACTCGGCGCGGCACCACTTTTCCCATCACGCCTAGCCTCCCCGCAGGGCCACAATGGCCCCGGATGGTTACGCAATGACCGTGCATCAAGAAAGCAGCAGCCAAAATTTATAATTTGAAATGAACACATCAATGTTCACTTTGTTCCTATATATATGATCACTGTTCTGAATGTTGTACAAAAATTAATGTTTATTTTATGCACGAGGATTAAATTATCTTTCATCGTCCTATATTAGCCTTTAATTTTATATGTAGAATAAAGGTTCTATATGTAACTATGGACTAATTTGGATAAATAAAGTCAATTCGGCATAAAGTTAATATAGTATGATTGAAATACCACACGATGGCCTAAATTTTGTCGAATCAAATCGATTTATTGATAATTTGACAACATATATTTATGTTCACATACCCTTTTTTGCTGTCCACACCAATTCACAATCATTTACATGGAGCCCTCACATAATACACTGCCCGGATCTGCATTCTCAGCAGTAATAATGCCTTCAGGGTAAGAACTTGTATAGAAACTTTCAAGAATCCTTTCAAGAACTGAGAAAATAAATAGCATGAAAAACTTCAAGGTCTTCTTAACTACAAAGATCACTTTGAATCTTGAGAATTAGATGGCACATATCTACAGACAAAGCAATGATTAATGAGAACCGCAAGAGGCAGGAGTACACATTTGCTTATGTTAGCCACTGGAGTCGGTTTAATCAGAAATTTAATATATACACTATCTGCATTTCATACACAAGCCGTCGCTTCCACACCATCTTCGATCTGATGATTTTGTGAATGGGATGGTCATTTGATCAAACAAAAGTTTTTGCAGCTGAAAGTCAGAATAGTTAAAAAAATGTATTAGAGGCCGGGTAAGAAGCAAGACCAAGATCCTAGTGAAATAAATTGCAGGAGATTCACATGCATACAAAATTACAGTGCTGCGTGCATATGCATAAACAGTCATGATCGAGACTAAGTAGTCCCTATCCCTATTCCACACGTAGACACCGTTAAACATAGAAGAACTTCAATAATGTAAACCATGTCCAAATTAAATATAGAATGCAACTTTATGTTTGTATTTAGTCAGAAGTATATTAAATTTGACATCATTTATAAAAAATAAATTTATGATTCCAAATAAATTCATAAATCTAACATTTATTTAATACCATAAAGATTTGTAGTCTTTTAATATAAATTTGAACAAAATTGAGATAGCTTGATTTGCTACTATGCTAAAGTTAGGTTCTTCTTTGTGAGGAACATTTTTGCTATCAAATCGATTACTGCTAATTATCTCTTCTTCAGCCTAAACAAAAAGAATGCGATAGAAGCATGTATCGATTGCTAGCTACTATATGCTATGTTCAGTGATTAGAAATATTTTTGACTTCAAATTTTACTAATTATAAGTTACCTAATTATTACCTGGAGCTAGTAGTAACGGTACCCCCTCATTCCTAGATTTTATTATGTATCTAGACATATATAATAATATATGTCTAAGTGCATAGTGTATCTAGACCAAAATCTAGATATAGTGATTTTACTATGTATCTAGACACGGTGTATGTCTATGTGCATACCAAAAACTGTGTATCCGTTACCACACTTTACTATGTATCTAGACATAATGTATGTCTATCTCTAAGTACATAATATATCTTGACTAAGATCTATGTCTAAGTGCATAGTGAATCTAGACCAAGATCTAGATATATTGATTTTACTATCTATCTAGACATGGTGTATGTTTATGTGTGTATCAAAAACTGTGTATCCATTCCTACAATTCACTATGTATCTAGACATAATGTATTTCTAAGTGCATAGTGTATCTAGACCAAGATCTAGATACAATGATTTTATTTTGTATCTAGACATAGTATGTGTCTGTGTGCATAAAAAAAACCATGTATCCAAAAAAAAGCCAAAATATCTCACAACAAATTAAAACAACAACGACCGACTTCTTAGACGTAGAAACCATCAGCCCAACAGGGTGAATATATCTAAAAAGTTAGTCCTGCAAGCTAAGGGTCCATAACTCACTAGTAGAGGATTTAGCTACAGATCAAGTGGTCACTGCTTTAACTGGATGGGCCTATTCTTATATGTACAACACAACATGAATTATAAAATGAATCATGCGACAAGTTAATTACACATCACTGTTTTGCACTATAGCTTGAAGATAAAGATGATTTGGATCTTGAGGCACCAAATAAACTATAAAAATAATAAGGTAGGTGTATTATTTTTACTCGTTTGTAGGGCACCTCGCATAGGGCCCTGCTAAACGGGACATTTTGAAGCTGCTCCTTGCAAGGATCTTAGAGGAGGCGGAGCCCTTTTTACTGGGAGCCTGAGAAAAAAGTGGCTTCACTTGGTTTCTCCTCAGAAATCTAATTCTACTACAAAAAAGCTACATGAGTCATTTTTAGAAAACGTTTTCCAAAATGGTTTTAGCTCTATCAATGGAGTTGCTCCACACGAGTAGCTTGAGCTAGTCCCCTTTTAGGAGGAGATGGAGCTCTACTAGACGAGCCGATAGCTTATCTTCCTTTGTGATGGTACGTCTATAGTGTGCCCACATTGTTGAAGTTGTGAATCTCTACGAAACACACCCATGTATTTGGTGATTAGTTTGCTAGACATTCCTATTGTTTTGAATTAGAATATTTATGTTTTTTGATTGACCATGAGAAATCCCCTCCATTCCAAATTATATTATGTTTTGACTTTTCTAAGAACCATATCTTTATTGTATATATGTAGAGACAGTATATATCTATGCGCATAACAAAAGATATGTATCTACAGATGCCAAAATTGTCTTCTAATTTGGAATGGAAGGAGGACATTCATACTTATATATAATTCACTTGTTGTTTGTACTATAAGAATTTTTTAGGAACTTATGTTTAGAATGTTTGAATTGGCACAAAAGGTTAATGGCATGCAACTAAACATGGCAGTGTGCATATATATCTTGAGTTGCTCCAATTTATTATTGAGTATTGACTAGAAAACTCCAACCTCAATAAATTACTCTGGCACACAAGTTTTGCGTGCTGCTAGTTCAACTAAAAATGTAATATTGCATTTCCGACTAACTAGTATGCATGCCATTTCGACCACTTCAGTGATCAGTCATGCATCAGCTCTGGTCAAAAAATGTAACCCATGTCCAAATATAGAATGCAACTTTTTTGTTTGTATTTAGTCAGAAGTATATTAAATTTATTTATAAAAAATAAATTTATGACTCCAATAAATTGATAAATCTATCATTTATTTAGTACCATAAAGATTTGTAGTTTTTTAATATAAATTTGAACAAACCTGAGATAGTTTGATTTGCTACTATGCTAAAGTTAGGTTCTTCTTTGTGAGGAACATTTTTGCTATCAAATCGATTACTGCTAATCATCTCATCTTCAGCCTAAACAAAAAGAATGCAATAGAAGGAATGTATCGATGGCTAGCTACTATATGCTATGTTCAATAATTAGAAATGTTTTGAACATCAAATTTTACTAATTATAAGTCATCTAATTATTAACCTGGAGCTAGTAGTAACGGTACCCCCTCGTTTCTAGATTTTATTATGTATCTAGACATATATAATAATGTATGTCTAGTAAGTGCATACTGCATAGTGTATCTAGACCAAAATCTAGATATAGTGATTTTACTATGTATCTGGACACGGTGTATGTCCATGTGCATACCAAAAACTGTGTATCCATTCCTACACTTTACAATGTATCTAGATATAATGTATGTCTAAGTACATAGTGTATTTGACTAAGATCTATGTCTAAGTGCATAGTAAATCTTGACCAAGATCTAGATATATTGCTTTTTCTATCTAGACATAGTGTATGTTTATGTACATATCAAAAACTATGTATCCATTCCTACACTTCACTATGTATCTAGACATAATGTATGTCTACGTACATAGTGTATCTAGACCAAGAGCTGGATACAATGATTCTATTTTATATCTAGACATAGTATGTGCATATGTGCATAAAAATCTATGTATCCAAAAAGCCAAAATATCTTATAGTTTGGAACAGAGGGAGTAGCATTCATAGTAGGTAACAGAACTTCAAGCAAACATCATGTAAATATAGTACAATGGTTTTCTCTCACAACAAATTAAAAGAGTAATGACTGACTTCTTAGCCGTAGAAACCATCAACGCAACAGGGTGAATATATCTAACAAAGTTAGTCCTGCAAGCTAAGGGTCCATAACTCACTAGTAGAGGATTTAACTACAGATCATGTGGTTGCTGTTTTAACTGGATGGGCCCTATTCTTATATAGAACATTATCTTTATAGAAACAGTTTCGTGTGCAAACTATGGAAACTACAATCAAGGCCACAAGATTTGGATCCAACGTCCATGGAGAAAGGTGAGTTTTTTCACTTAAACCCTCCCACCTGGATACGCCGCGGTTGGAGGAATTTAAGTGGAAAAACCCGCACATTAGATCCAGATCTTATGGTCTTAATTGGAGTTTTCATAGTTTGCACACGAAGCTGGTTTCCATAGCATACGTTGCCATCTTATATATGAACAACACAACTTGAATTATAAAATGAATCACGCGACAAGTTAATTACGCATCACTATTTTGCACTATAGCTTAAAGATAAAGATGTTTCGGATCTTGAGGCACCAAATAAACTATAAAACTAATGAGGCAGGTGAAGCTAAATTTATTTTACTCGTTTGGTAGGGCACCTTGCATAGGGCCTTGCCAAACGGGACATTTTGAAGCTGCTCCTTGCAAGGAGCTTAGGAGGAGGTGGAGCCCCCTTTTTTTACTGGGAGCCCGAGCAAAAAAAAGTGGCTTCACCTCGTTTCTTCTTTGAAATCTAATACTACTACGAAAAAAAAAAAAGCAACAAGAGTCATTTTTACAAAACGTTTTCCAAAATGGTTTTAGCTCCACCGATGCAGTTGCTCCACACGAGTAGCGAGAGCTAGTCCCCTTTTAGGAGGAGCTGGAGCTCTACTAGACGAGCACATAGCTATTCTTCCTATGCGATAGTATGTCTATAGTGTGCCTACATTGTTGAAGTTGTGAATCTCTACGAAACAAACCCATGTATTTGGTGATTAGTTTGCTAGACATTCCTATTTTTTAAAAATTAGAATATTTATGCTTTTGATTGACCATGAGAATTCCCTCCATTCTAAATTATAATATGTTTTGACTTTTCTAAGTCTGTCTTTATTATATATCTAGGCATACTATATATCTATGTGCATAACAAAAGATATGTATCTACTATCTACGAATGCCAAAACTATCTTCTAATTTGAAATGGAAGGAGCTCTTTCATACTTATTATTCAAATGTTGTTGTACTATAAGAATTTTTAGTAACTTATGTTTAAAATGTTTGATTTGGAACAAAAGGTTAATGGCATGCAACTAATCCTTGGAGTTGCTACAATTTATTATTGAGTATTGACAAGAAAAACTCCAACCTCAAAGACTAGCTACTTCACCCCTGGCCTCTGGTCAAAAAATGTAATATTGTATTTCCGACTAAAGTATGCATGCCATTTTCATCACATCATTGAGTAGTCATCAGCTATGAGATATGTTGTTGAAGAAGAAAGCGCACGTACCTTTCGACGACTCCGGCACAAGCACGATATGCACGGCGGCGTTGTTGGGCGGCAGCTGCAGTCGGAGCGGCAGGAGCTTCCCGTTGATGGGGCTGCGTGAGCACATGATGACGTCGTCGAGCCCCGTCTCTTCCTTTGAGCTCTCCAGCAGCTCCTCCAAGCTCGTCCCGTTGAACGTCAAGTGGTGCGGCACCTCGTCGGGCCTCACATCGCCGTCGCTGTCCCCGATGTGGTAGTACACCGCTCGCCCCTCCACCTTGTGCAGCGGCACCGAGAAGGACTCCGTCGACTGCACGTACGCACACAGGCCGGCCGGCCGGCCGGCGAGATGGTAATGAGTGGTGAGTCACCATGGATGCAAATCTTGTGCGCAAGCAATCTGCATTGGTTGATCTGGTGATCGGACCTCGAGCCGGTAGAATCCGGGAGCGGGTGGGGCGATGTATCCCGGCGGCGGTGGCGGCGGCTGCGCTTTGAACGGAGCCAAGTTCTCTTCGCGGTGGTGCGCCGGCGGGGGCGGCGGCCGCCTCAGCGCCGACGTCGGCAATGGAGCCGGAGACTGCAGGCGTGAGGGCGGTTTGCTGCTGTACGGCGACGGAGTCGGGACGTGGCAAAGGCCTTGGCGTCCGCCTCGGCGGCGGACGACGAGGCGGAGTCGGGTCCTGTCGGCGGCGGGAGCGCCTGGACGATCTCGACGTCCCAGACGACCCACCCGTTGTGCCGGTGCACGGCGTCGTGGGTGACGGAGTTCCGCCACGGCGGGAGCCCGGCGTTGGCGCGGAGGAAGTTGCCGCACCGCCCGAGGGAGCGGGGCTGGCGCGCGCGCGTGGCGTTGGCGCCGGGCGTTGCGCGCGACGGGCACCCACTCGACGGAGGAGTCGAGGCGCGGCAGCGTCGCATCACCTTGCGCCCGTGGAAGCCGGCGACGAAGGGCTCGTTGGAGGCGGAGAGGTAGCGGCCGTAGCGCCGCGGAGGCGAGCACGCCGGGGAGTGCGGCACCGGCTCCACCACCCACCGCGCGTTCGGCGACGCCGCCGTTCCGGTCCTGGGTCACGTGCGCCTCGTCCTCGTCCGCGTACAGGTACTTGTCGTGGTGGCTCCGCAGCCGCACCATCCTCGCGCGCTCGAACAGCTCCATCGAGAATCGATGGTGGATGGCGTCGTCGTCGGCGCTGGCTCGTTGCTCGGCCGGCGCGGCGGCGGTGCGCCGCGGCGTGGTCCTTATTGCGGTGGGCGCGATCCGTCAGGGGATCGGCCGGCCGCGCACGGGGAGTGGGATTGGGTGGTGCGTGCTCCGGCGTTCCGCGCGCGGCGAGGCTATTTTTGAGGACACAAGACACGGCATGGCGCATGGCGCATGGCGCGCGGCGCGGGAGTACAGACTACTGATTGACCGTGTAGACTGTAGAGCTGGAACTTGGCCAAGGGAATTTGACCGTGTTTGCGTCGGGATGGCACGACACAAAAGTGGTTTGGAAACTAGCATAGATTTTGAGGATCAGCAAGGCACGAAGCTGGGCCGGGATGTTAGTGGCCATGCTGCTTGGCCGAAGTATTGTGATGTTGAGGAGATCATGAAGATGAAAATCCCACGTTATTCTTGCCCAGACCATGTGGCCTGAAATTTTGAGAAGTCAGCCATTTTTTTTCTGTGAGAAGTGCATACCGGCTGGCTATGTGAGCACGGTGAGCGAGAGATTCGTAGCAGTTCTACTGCTGCTGATGGGAGGAAAGTTTTGAAGGCCCTATGGTCAGTGAAAGTTCCTGAAAAGATCAAAGTTTTCACAACGAAAGTCGCCAATAATGGAATTCCAACCCAAGCTAACAAGTGCTATGGTCATATTGTTTCTCAGGCGACTTGTGAACTATGAAGCCGGATCCTACGGTACTTATAGGGCAGCCATGACCTCGGCCTTCGTCTCTCCCGGAGTGCACCACTAGACCTTAGAGTCTACTCCGAAGCAGATTGGGCTGGATGCCCAGATACTCGTCGCTCCACCTCCAGATACGTCGTGTTCCTTGGGGACAACTTGTTTCCTAGTCTTCCAAGCATCAAGCAATGGTGTCCCGCTCGAGCGCAGAGGCAGAGTATCACGCCATGGCTAATGGCGTTGCTGAAGCCTGTTGGCTCTGTCAACTTCTTGGTGAGCTTAGCAACCCTCCTCGCTAGACCACGATTGTTTATTGTGACAAGATCAGTGCAGTTTACCTCTCCACCCACCCAGTTCAACACCAGCGCACGAAACATGTGGAGATTGACCTACACTTCGTTCATGAACGCGTCACCCTTGGAGAAGTTTGTGTCTTGCATGTTCCTACTACTTCCCAATACGCCGACATCTTCATCAAAGGGCTTCCGACGTCCGTGTTTACAGAGTTTAGGTCTAGTCTTAATGTTCGCGGTGCTCCCGCCCAACTGCAAAGGTGTGTTAGGATGTAAACCCAAGGCCCATGGGCCTGCCGATGTAGGCTCCCCATGTGGACTATATTTATACACTGTTGGTCACTAATCAAGGTTAAGCGAGTATTATCCAAACCCTAATCCTCTCTCAAAATGATTCTTTAGGACAGTTCTGACCCAAAAACTGTTTGCTAGTTTCCATAGTCAGTTCAATCCTAATACCATGAAAATTAGTGGTTAACCCTTCTTAGGATACACTAACTGCACACTCTCACAAGATGCAAACTTGGCCTGAATATCACTAAGTCTCAATATGTGTTGGTCGCTTGAAGTGAAATACAACTTCCAATACAACTTATTGAGATCCATGACTTAACCCTATCTAATGAGGTAAATTTGGCTATGATTTGGTGAGAGTATATATACCTCAAGTGCATATTCATATAATGCTCTCAACATGAAGTCCCATGAAGTTCATGTCTTGCATTGGACAACCCTTAATAATATGTCTAGAGGAAAAATAGAGCCCTATATATATGTCACCTTCCTTTGCTCCATATATACTTGTCATCAAGCCAAATCAATCATGGGGCCAAAAGAACCATATATATGGACGACAAGTGTGCTAACAACATAAATGTAATCACTGCAAAGCACATGATAGTCATAGGTAGTTATGTTCATTAGTCACCAAATCCAAAGTTACAGATTTGGTGCGTTTATCTTATCTACTACACATATATAGAGAACCCCTACACCTATATAGAGAACCCCCACTAGAGAGTTCTCTCGACATGCAAGCATGCCACCTCAGCAGCCCCACTAAAGACATGACATCCATCCATGACCCCTTTGTTTAAACTAACTAAAAAAACTTATAACTCACAAACCAAAAAAAAAAAAATTAAATTCTGATTACACTATTGAATTCCTTGTAATAAATCTTTCAATCTCATATGGATATATTTCGATAAAAATATAGGTGAGCCCCACTGATAGTTGGTATAGAGTAAAGTAAAAAAATTAAAAAAAAAGAGAATGAAAAAAAGGGGAAAAAGAAAGAAAAAGAATAGGAGGGTGATAGTAATATTCTAACTCACAGATTTCTCCTTCATACCCGCTACAACGCGGGGAATCCATCTAGCATTCCTATAAAGCAAAAATCCCACTAGCTATTTCTTGCAACATGCAAGCTATCCAAAGGCAATCCACTATCATGTACAATTTAACATGCACTAAGCAAAACTCCACTATCTCTGTATCTTACCAAGAAAATTGTAGGCATATAAATTTTTCTTCCTATCCTTGTATTATTTCACAATTTAACAATATGATTAGTTGGCAGATTGCTTTGGAACTGAGTTTTGAGAGAAACTAATAAGTAGTTGTCACGTGCCAGGATTTGGGCCTTGCAGCCAAAAAAAAAGGAGCCCACGCGAGGGCACCAGGTGGGTAGGCCGTGTGCGTGCGTGCCTGGCCGGCACCCCCCACCGTCCTTCGTTATCCAAATCTCGTCAAAATAAATATTAGGGAATAAATATTTAGGAAAGAAATATGTTTTCTTTGTTAAGAGGTATTCGATCTATAAGAAAACCTTCTAGATATATTTCTTAGCGTGCAAGTCTCCCTCGGACTATAAATACAAGGACTATACACCCAACAGCTCTCCCGCTTCCTCGCTCTCGGTCCACCGAACCTAGCGGCCGTGTGCGCCGCCCACGCCGCGACGCGCTGCTGCCACCCCACGTGCGCTGCTGCCGCACGACAGGGCGCAAGCGCCGGCGCGCCACCTCTACCTGCCCGCCCGATCGTGTCACCGCCGCGGAATCCATCGATTTGTGACAGCCGTTATCCGGAGACCAGGACGATTCCCACCACCGATGGTTTTTGAGAATCTCAGCTTCCCCATGGCTCTCAAGCAACTCCTCAAGGATAACATCGCCAAGATCGACGGCCGCTTCGACGAGATTGAAGCTCGCCTTCGCCGTATATGGCGAACCCCTACGCCAACGCCGGCGCCGACCACGTCCCCGGGGCGCCAATGATAACATCCCTGCCCGGGGCGCTACCGATGGCGACACCGCTCTCATTAGCGCCACCGATGTCATCTCCATCCACAACGAACCCATGGCCTCGCCAGCAGCAACGCCGCAGCACGCGGCCATGCTATCCGATGTATGTGCCGATGACAATGCTGCGATCTACAACCACGCCAAGGTGCAATACGACTCCACCCTCGCAACCCAACACAACGTCATCCTACCGGGCAACCTTGCCTACGAAGGCCAGCGGCAAGCTGGACGACCTCATCGTTGCCGCCCCTACCATGGGTACCACCGACGTCATCCCCTCCACGACCACCGACGTCCCACCAACAGCTCGGCGAAAATCCTACCCAACTAGGCCAACGTCGTGAGGCTCCAACAACGGTGCAGATAAGTTCCTATGCCAACAACATCATCTCGACAACCGGGAACACCGGGGAGCTTCCACGAAATTACCATCGGGAGCAACTCAACGGCGTTGCGACGTTGACGCTATCATCGCCGATCTCAACCCCAACGTCCTCGACATCGACAACGCCTCCAAGGGCGCCCCAACAACATCAGCAACAACCACGATGTTGCTAACCATGACGTCCTCAGCATCGACAACATCGCCAACGACAACTACAATGTCCCCAACGCTGACACCTGCGATGACACCTCCAAGGGCAACACCAACAGCAATGACGCCCCTCCCATGGGCGCCACCACCGACCCGGACATTGACAGCTTGGACCACAACACCCATGATAAACGACATCAGCCCGCTACACTTGTTGGATGTCCCTCGGACTTCCACCATGGCGGAGAACGTCAACAAGAGAACTGTGGATCCCATCATGGCTTCAACACCGACAAGTGCTTTATTGACAACCCCACTGTCAGCAGTCGACTCCCTGATGACACCAGCGCAAGCTCTAGCGCAAAAGGCGCCCCCATCAGCGCCACGACAGCAGAACATCGGCCCTGACAACGACACGAGGTGTGCTGCTATCCACCTGACAATGGCGGTCCTTGTATGGTTCATCTACGTGCCAAGCCAGGCGACACTGGAGGACTGGCACACCTCCACATGATGTCTCCCTTACGGCTTCAAGCTACCCATCTATGGCGACCACATCAGAACCTAGCGCCAACGGACCGAGAGAGACCCGCATGCGACTACATCGACACCTTCAAGTTCGCCAACAGGCTCCATGCTATGCAACGGGGACGCACTACAGCGGGAGGCGCCCCGCACGATCGACATAGCGATTGAACTCGCTCGTCTCCTCGATGCCCCTTGCCACGTTCGTCACATGGCTCGACGATAGCTGACTGATACAACAACATGGGCGACTTGGCTATGATAGCTGGCTACCTCAACCCTCGATGACATCGGCGCCCGGTCACGACAACCCTCTCAACTTCACCAACGGACCTCGCTACAAGATTTGGGCTGCGGTGCGATGACAGACGCTGCGCACCTCGACCATATCAATCCACCTCGCCCCACAGTTCGACGTCCCCGATGTCTTCAATGAGCTTCAACTTGTGAGCTCCACCGACGATGACTTGAGGTACACACCACCAACATCGAGCCTCTACCTCGTCGACTTTGTCACTACCCTAGAGGCCTTCTTCACGGTTCTCCTCGCTACGTCGAACGACCAAAAGCTCCAGAACATCACCAGCAACATTGAGCTCCAAGCGGGAGCACCAACTGGAATGCTGCTCAAGGAAATTGACGTCCACCTACCGACGTCCTCACCTTTGACGCAAGGCTTCCCGGCGACCATCGTACTAAGTATATAGCTTCTTACCATTGACAATCTTCTTCTTCGACAACCACCGCTTCTACGCCACAACAGTATCAACAATGCTACGAGATGTTCTACAACCAGTGCAAGCCTTATGGGCAAGCATCTTGTTCATGGAGGAGCATCCCCACTACTTTTTGGAGGACATTATGACCCTGCTCTTCAACGACAAGCTACCTCCATTAGTGGCAATCAATTTCTTCGACGATAGGGTGACAGTGCCGCCAGAACCGCCTTCCCCGGCGACCATGGCCAACATTTCGTGAGCATCAACACCATTGGCAGAGATAATGAGGCGACACTACACCAACCATCGCTGTGGCCTTAGCATCGCCTTGGTGGGTTAGCCGACGTGTGGGCGCGTCACCTCGTCGAATGGTGGGGAGATGTCACGTTCCAGGATTTGGGCCTTGAGACCCGGCCCAAGGAGCCCCATGCGAGGGCACCAGGTGGGTAGGCCCAGGCGTGCGTGCACAGTCGGCGCTGCCGCCGTCCTTCGTTATCCAAATCTCGTCAAAATAAATATTAGGGAATAAATATTTAGGAAAGAAATAGGTTGCTTTGTCAAGAGGTATTCCGATCTATAAGGAAACCTCCTAGATATTTCTTAGCGTGCAAGTCTCCCTCGGACTATAAATACAACGGGTATGTAATCAGTTGAATCTAATTAGAAAAATTCAAGGGGTAACACTCGATAGCTCTCCCTCGGACTATAAATACAACGGGTATGTAATCAGTTGAATCTAATTAGAAAAATTCAAGGGGTAACACTCGATAGCTCTCCAGCTTCCTTGCTCTCGCTCCCACGCATCCTAGCTAACGCACGCCGCTGCTGCCGCCCCACGTGCGCGTGCCGCCGTCGCCACCTCTTCCTCGCCGCCGATCGTGTCACTGCTGACAGTAGTCAATGGGTTTAATTATTCCTCCCATTTTAAGCTGGTCATGTTCTTTCCACTTCCGTTTCCCTTCGAACTTTTTTTTGAAAAAAAAAAAATGAATCGGCAAATAAAAAAAAAAACTACAATAGACATCAAGTTTTCCTCCTCTATCTTGTGTTCTAACGTTGTTACAATATAATCCCACTATTACACGATTTATTTTTGGTGGTGGGCGTTTGCATTTATGGAGACATGGCAAAGGGGCTTGCCACCGTTGTGAGGTCACCAATAATCCCATTAACCATGGTAGGTGCTTTTTGCCCGACACGATTAGTGAATTAGAAAAAAGAATAAGAAAACCCGTATGGGCCTGGATCTAGGCCACATGGGCCTACATCCGGGCCTTGCACCGCCATCGTTGATTCGCTCACCACTATGCCGCCGCCACCGCCGATCCACGTCGGCGGTCGACCCACCGCCCCAGATTTGCCACTAGAAGGAGCAAAGTAGTCGGATCGCGCCGCCGCCGAGGGGCGGATCCATCGTCGATAAGGGGGGGGGGGGGGGGTGGGGGCAGATCCACCGTCATCGGGGAGGAGGGGAGGGATTCGTCGTTGCCGGTGTGGAGAGCGCCGAATCCGCCACCACCAAGGTGGAGAGTGCCAGATCCACCGCCACCGAGAGGATGGCGCCAAATCTGCGTGAGCCGCTGTGGATGGGCTCGGTCAAACCGCCCGTCCGGCTAGTGGGTGCCAGATCCACCGCCGCCGAGTGGAAGGGACCAATCCGCCGCCGATGTGTCGAGGAGCTAGATCTGCCGCAATCGGTGTTGAGTTTTGAGAAAAATTAAGAAAAAGTCGCTCAGTTTAATTATTCTTCCCATTTTAAGCTGTCATTTTCTTTCCACTTCGGTTTCTCTTCTACATTATTCTCTCTCTCTCTCTCTCTCTCTCTCTCTCTTTTAAATGAACCCGGCAGGAGAGCTGCCGATTATATAAAAAGAAGATGAATTCAGATTGGCTAATACAAAAAGACCATAACTGAGTGACCATCTTCCACTTTCTTTAGGTGGCACGATTTGTTTCCTTATTCTCTTGCCTAGGATAATTAGGGGGGAATGCAAATTTGTGTTGTCTATCTTGTGTTTCATCAAAGTAAAGTTGTTTAATTAGGTGGTCGATAAATTGAGCTGCATGCTGCACCAACCAGTTTAAATTAAACGAGGTTGAGTAATGAGGAGTCTGTAACACTCTTGCTGCTAGGTTCCAAATTGTGTCTGCACCTCAGGATTGAAGTACAATTAAATTGGTTGTGTTCTTTCTTTGACTATCATGCATGAACCGTATGTATTGTGGTATACTCTATTTCCCTCATGTTATTATTGTTATTCAGTTTGTGAATTATAAACTGGATTCCATATTACTTTAATACACGCATAGATTTAGGAAAACACATTCTTGCATCTTGTGTGAAAAGTGTGAGGGAAGCACTACTAATAAACTCATAACACTGTGCTTTTGATATGCTTGCAAAAAAGAACTTCAAACCACTTATTATCAGGCCCAGAAACTAGTGATTATAATTTTTTTGTGCTCACAATATAGTGCTTACATTGTAGTACCCACACCTTTTGACAACGAAGTGACATACAATAATGCAACAAAGGAGGTGTATATATTTCAACATTTCATGGAACTATGTATGTACTCCATGTCCACAGAACAAATTTACAGCACTAGTTGTCCTTAACCATCATATTGTATACTACTGCACTAGCGTAGACTACACCTACAATTTTGCTGGCTGGTCAAGTTTTTTGTTTTTTGAGTCCGCTGGTCAAGGTATTTTTGGCTCCACCCAATTTGCAAGAAAGCAGGTTTATTTATTTTTCTGTAGAAAAAAAAATAATTCCCGCCCCTCCACCGCCCTGGAAGAAGCACGTGCCAAGCCGCGTATATATCTGCTTCCCTTGATATAATAAGCAGGTCTTAATTAACTACCTCCTGCCATATTCAATGTTGCTCACATGCAAGTCACATATTCATGAACAATAAAAACATTCCAAAATTACCAACACTAACCTAGGAATGGTAGTATGGTTCTACTAATATATTTTTGGAGAGAATTGAATACATGCTCTATATAGAGTTTACAACTGTAGAGCACCAGGTTTTTTCCAAAAAAACCAGAGAAGACACTGCTAAGTAAGAGTACTGTTTTACCTCTATATATACCACCCAACCCTCTATGAAGTAATCCAACCCAAGCAGAAGCTAAAGCCGGGAGAGACTTAGATATACAGATCTACACAGTTGTAGTAGTAACCAACCCAACAACACCAAACCATGCCTTGCACACTCTCCACACAGAAGAGGGCTCATCTTGGCGATCAGACAGCACTGGCGGCTGCGACTTCCTACTGGTCAACCTCGCTTCCAGAAGAGTTCACCATCAAGCTGGCCAAGCGCATCGTTTACGACAATGACATCGACTCCTACATGGCTTTCCGTGCCGTCTGCCACAACTGGCGCACCGAGACCACCGACCAGCCTGGGAAGGTGGAGGACCACACCGACCCCATCTGCTTCCAGCCCACCAAGTGGGCGTTGCTGGAAAAGCAGGATGACCGTGTCACGTTCTTGGACGTCGACACCGGCCGGTTCCTGCGCATGAGCATCCCGATCCTCCGCGACTACCTCTTCGTCGGCGCCACGAGCTGCGGCCTCATCCTCCTCGGTGAGAAAGAAGAGCCACACCAAACCTGTCTGCTCAACCCCTTCACGGGCGCCATCGCCCACTTCAAGGTCAGAGCACCGGCAGAAGGGGTGATGGTGGTTGCGGTGACCACGAAGCCACTCATGGTGTTCGTCTCCCTAGAGGATGGCGACATCATATGTGCAGACCAGAATAGCGAGCTCTTCAGGCGCTTTAACCGCATGGACGGTGACAAGCTTACGCCGATAGCTGCCTTCGACGAGGAAGTGTATGCCAGCGATCCGCACGGCGCGATCTTCACATCGTTTGTTGATGATGTCCCTGATGGGGACAAATGCCGCTCTGCGGTGACAATCTGGATGGGCAGCACTATTGGTAGCCCTAACAACAATGCTAGTCCCCAAGCAAGTCCTGAAGTATTGGCTGGGAATGGCGGCAGATATTATCTGGTGCAGTCTGGTGGAGATCTGCTGCTCGTCACCAGGCCATTGGATGGTGTTCCGCAGGATCAGCCTTTGGTTCGTAGGGTGGACCCCGAGAAGAAGGTTCTTGAGCAAGTCAGAAGCATTGGCAGTCGTGCCATCTTCGTCAGCCATGTCAGGTGCATCTCCATCGATGCCGACAAGTTCCAGGACATCATGTGTGGCTGCATCTACTTTGTGGAACCGATCCAAGCAGCTCAAGATGATTATGCGCCTGCAATAATCACCACTTATCAAGTTGCTGACGGGCCTCAGGCTGGGCCTATCATGTTTGAGGAAGGTATCCTTGAAGGCTGCTTCCGTCCGTTCACAATCACCCAAGTCCTTGCAGATTACTGCAGGTCCGTCCAGTATCATGAACAGCACCAAATGATCTGGAGTGACTGGGATTGGGACTTCTCCGGCTCCGAATCTGATGACGACGATGACTACGAACCAGCATTTTGGGAACTTGAAGAAGTAGCTGAATTCTTGGGAATTAATTATGAAGCTGAAGAGTGAATAAATGTTGTATGCGTTGTCTGGACTTGAGGAGGGCACACCATAGTATGCTATATACTATAGTAGTACTATTTATAAGTTTCGTGTTGTTATTAGTATTACTCAGTTTCGTTTCTTTAGTTGGCTTTCTATCTGTTCAGCCAGCCAGACATGTGCTACTTGTGTAATCTTCTTTGCGATGTAGTAGACTGGGCGCAATTAATATATATGTCCGGTATCCTTTTCGGTTACTTATTTTTTCCAAATTTATCATTGGAATGTCATGATGAAATCATATGATTTCAAATTGATAGTTTTTAATGGAAATATGTGTTCAGCTTTCACTTGGTACATGTTCTAGGTGTAGAAATATTCACTTGGTGCTTAATATCTAGAGAATCAGAGGCATGGCATGTGAAAGCAATAGTTTACACAGGTCAAGGACAAGATTTGCCATTTCTAGGCGTTATTGCTGGAGTTAGCGGTGAACGGTTTTCGCCTTTATGAAGATGTTTGACCACAGAGGGCACCATTAGAGGTAGCTAGAAATTAATCCAAACCTAGTAGTTCGGCGGTAGCTAGGCAGGGTTAATGGGCATATAGGTGGTAGAGGGCAGAATCAATGGCATCAGACTTGCTTAATGTATTGGTTAAGGAGGGAGGCGGAACGCCTTAACGACATGAAAGTGTTGTATTGTTGAGCACATTTATAGTGCCTTCAATAATTATCAACATTTAAATTCCAGTTTTTCTTTTCCACCTAGCCCAGCTACCGACAAATCCCCAAGCTGGCAACAGACCCAACTCAGCTTAGGACAAGGCTTCGACTTCCGCGTCTAGTTCCGCCACCCAATAAGCGCGAGGGTGCGCTTATCTATATGAGATTGCACAATAGCTTGGCTTGGTAAAACGGCTCCGGATATAGGCAGACTTTGCCGCCAAATTCTTCTAGGCCTCCTAATAAAGATAGTAAAGTGCAGATTTGTCAAGTCCTCTTTATGTAACACTCTAAAATCTGCTTCTTTTTAGATAGACATACAATGATTTATTTATGTATTGTTTGTGCTCCAAACAACATAGGGAATACTATTTTTAATTACATCGTATAGATACTTTTTTTTCCCATACATGCTGGTGCATTCGATTTATTGTTATGTGTGGCTTTGTGAAAATTCAAAATGGGTTGGTAATGTTTTTGAGAAGGCTTTGAAATAAAAAGAAACAATTCTCCCTCTCCCATTTTAGCCCAAGGCCCGCCCCTCTCACAATGGCCCATCACGACAAAAGCCTACCCCTCCTCCTTCTATATTCAATCGTAGCTTGGGCAAGGCCCATCTAACGGTTAGGGGCAAAGCCCAACTCAGCACCAGCACCCACATGACCCTAGTTATGTCGGCCAGTTTGTCCCACCCATTCGCCACCATGCCATCATCTTCTGTCTTCCCCCTTTGCCCCTTTCCTTTTCTAGATGTGGCGCCGCACCCTTCTATTTTACGTCGATCCCTTCCATCGTTGGCACACCCTCGGACTACAAGAGCTGACACCGCCGCTCCGCGCAACCTTGATCTAGCCCTAATCCAGTGCCCACCTTGCCCTGAAGCTTTTCCACCATCGTCGCCAAAACCATAGCGTCTTTGCCGCTGTTGTGATCTGCTCTGCCATTGTCTTTGTGTCGACGTGTATGCCTTGCCAAGCTGTGCGTAAGGGTAAGGAGAGCATGAATGTATCTCTCTCTCTCTCTCTCTCTCTCTATGTTTTGTGTGCACCTATGCTTGGCCAACTAAGACCCCTTGCACCTATGCATCGCCACAACTACCACCAACAATGTAGAGGAGTTTGCGACATTGTACTCTGCACCCAATGCCCTCTGTTTTGCGAACCAAAGCTAGAATCACTTCTTGGGGGAACCCCGACAAGCACCTTGATGGTGGCAATTACGGCCCACCGCCAGGGGACTACTCGATGACACAAAAGCCTCCCTTCACTCGCAACAGGCATCCATCGATCGAAGGCACGTATTAGAAAGGAAGGCCTCTTGCCAATTTAGTGCACCATGCTCCCTGCATTTATTTTTGTCGAAGATCCCCTCTGTTGTTTGGAAGTTAACCTGCCGTCCCTGGTCTCATTCCAAAGTCTGATTTTATTTCTTTTATTTCAAAATCGACGTCGTGTATTTACAAAATTGCTACAAACGCCTTGAAGCTGAGTTTTTGGGAGAAAGTAAGAAGTAGCTGATGAGTTTAATTATTCTCTTCTTCCGAGGCTGTCATGTTCCTTCCATTTCCGTTTCTCTTCCACTATTTTTTAAAAGCAAAAGTGCCCGTGCGTTGCCACGGGGAAAAAAATATTGTATATATCACAACATGCTTCCAAAGTACATCGCGATGATGTCTACATTCTCGTGGAGCTCCTCTCGATCGTCACCGAAAGTGCACGCTTCTCATACTCAAGCTGCTTGAGAGAGCCCTCTCTAACCTATTTCATTTAACTTATAATTATTTTTTGTTATAGTTTATCATCTCACAATATTATATTAGATTTTGTATTTTGTATTAACTACATATATGTTCATGCATTGCACGGGGTGTCAAACTTTATGTGGCTTGGCTAATTTTAAAAGCTAATATTTATTACAATAAGTCAAACTCATAGTTGACCTTTGGTCATCTTTTACGTGCATAGCAAGATGCTTTCAGTTAAGCTTTGTATGTAAGAACCTTTTCATATCTTAAAATTAATGGAAATAACCGCCAATGTGGAGATCTCCCCACAACTTTTGTTGTTAGAAAAACACATGTGGCTTGGCTTAGATTCTATTTAGGCAAAACAGGAGACTTGTGGTTTAGATGAGCGTAGTAAGTAATATATAAATCTAGTTAAGAAATATAGTTTTTATGATTTCATCACCTTTATATATTGTAGAAGTTTATATAATCAGAATCAAATTGGTTTTCTATTTTTAACATATCCGTGTGCTTTATCTCTCCACCTATGAAAATATGAAAGAGAATTGAGACCAACTGCTGGCAGCACAAAGACCAACTCCAACACATAAGAACAATTGGATAATAATAAATCTAACGCAAAGTAAAATTGTAATATACGTAGACTTTATTTAAGAATAATCATTGGCCAATTAAACTGCATGCCAAATCCAGTTGCTTGCCCATCCGTGCCCATCTGCGTAGCGTACAGATGCGGCCACCGAAGCGGCATGCACACGGATTCCTTCGATCCTTCCCTCGCGGCCTCGTTACCGTCCGGCCGCATGTCTCTACGCTATGCATGACTCTTCGTTTGCCATATCCTGGGCGAACTCTCTATGATAGGCTGTGGAAGGCAGAAAAGGGTGGCAGAAAAAAAGGTGGAAAAAGAGGTAGGACTGAAATTTTCTCTCTTTATTAATAGGTATAGATTATTAGTAGGTATAGATGAACCATATACAAAAGAGTGCTGATTAGATGCATCCAGAGTGGGTATTAGTACAACAAAACTGAGCGATGATCCTCACTTTCTTAATTGGCACGATGTGTCCTTACTTATATATTCTCTTGCCTAAGAAAATTAGGGGAATGCAATTGATTTTCTCTATCTTGTGTTCTTACCTGTTTATAGTAATCTTTGTAATAAGTTGGTCCATCAATTGAGGCTGCATGCTGCAGCAGCCTGTTCAAATTTAACGAGCCTTTTTTTTTTTGGAGCATGTCTGTAGCACTTTAGCTGCTAGGTTCCGAGGTCATGTTTGCAACTAAAAATTTAAGTATAATAATAAATTTGGTTGTTTTCTTTTCTTGACTAGCATGAACCGGATGCATTGTGGTATACTCTGTTTCCCTTCATGTTGTTATTGAAATATTCCGTTTGCAAAACTGGATTCTATTATTTTCCCACATGGAATTAGGAAAACAAATCCTTGCATGGACGAAAGTGTCAGGAAGCACTATAATAATAAACTCGTAGCATCATGCCACTGTTGATATGCTTGCAAAAAAAAAAAAAAAAAAAAAAAAAATCAAATCACTTATCAGGTCCTGAAACTTGTTTGCTAATGGTCTTTTGTGCTGACAACACAGAACTTTATATGAATTGTTTCTGCATTATTATTACTCTCGTTTAAGAGAATTACTTAAGTAGTGCTTAAAAATGTAGTACATACATCCTTTGACAACGAAAGTAACATGCAATAATGCAACAAATGGGGTGTATATATTTGAATATTTCATGTAACTAAATGCTCCATTATTGAGTTGAAAATGGTCGTGACACTCTTTAGTTTTGTCCATGTTGACAGCATAAATTTACAGAACTAATTGTCCTTAACCACCTGCACTACTGCAGTAGTGTAGACCACGCTTAAAACTTTGCTGGCCGGTCAAGGTATTTTTACCTCCACCAAATTTACAACCAATCAGGTTTTTCTATAGATAATTCCCGCTCTCCACCCCCGTGGAAGCACGTGCCAAAAAACCGCGTATATATCTGCTCCCTTAATATAATAAGCAGGTCTTTACTCTTTATTAACTGCCTCGCCAAATTCAAACATGACTACGGTTGCTGAAGTGCCAAGTCATATTTATGACTAATAAACTCATTCCAAAATCTCCCAACACTAACTGAGGCATGGTAATATTGTTCTACTAAGAGCAGGTACTATAATGGGCGAGTAGCAGGCGAAATATGACATGGATGAGAGAGAAATGAGGAGAGAGAGTGAGATGGGCGTCTACCAACTCGCCCGCAGGAAGCCGGCGATTTGCACTGGTGCAGCTGGGATTGGATGAGCTTGCTGCCCTGCATTAAATGGTAGTGGGATCCGCCACTATCATGCGCCATGTCACCAGCACGACTCGCCGGCAGCGTAACCATTAGCGTTGCTCTAACATATTTTTTGGAGAGAATTGATTGCTTGCCCTGTATAGAGGAACGTTCCAATGCACGCCATCATTCATATACATTCACAGCTGTAGAGCACCTAGTTTTCTTCCAAAGAAACCAGTTAAAACACCGCTAATTAAGAGCACTCCTAATGCATAAACCATCGTCGAGTCTATGCCTATTAAATATACTGCCTTGTAGAAATTTTGCTGATGTGGCGAACAAGTGGGCCCACAAAAGAAGGACGCTAGGAACATATGGAACATGCGTGTTTCACGTTGCCGACTCCTACTCGGCGTTTTTCTTCTCACCTGCGAAAACTCTACACGCCCACACGTACCCACGGTCTTGATCACGCACTTTTCTTCGTTCCCCTCCATGCGCCGCAAACTGCTCCCTCCCCGGCCTACGCATGTCGATCCAGACCATGTTCTTCCCCGTCCACTCACGCCCATACAACCCCCCAATCCACTGCCTTCTTACCTACCGCACAATCCAAATATGCCGCCGTCCATTTCGCGACAGCGTGCGGACGTTGAGGCGTGTGGAGACGTGAGGGTGAAGGTCCCATTGGGGACGCAACTGGCCTTCATGGGATTGTGCCTCCAATGATCCTTGCCGTCATCTCGATTCTGGCCGCCACTGTGCCGACGCAACGCACCAACCAGCAACCGCCATCTAGATCCCAGGCCTGGACTGAGAGGCCGACCTTTGGAGGTCGATCGGGTAGGAGATAGAGGAAGCCACCAGGGCGCGCACAACGCACCTGGTACACTGGTACTCCCCCGTTCCGGTAGCCGCCATTCATGTCGCCTCCGCCTGCATCTGATCCGCTGCGATAGTGAGTGTGTCGCCCGCATCTGCTTTGCTACGACGGCGAGTTACACTACAACACCATATAGTCAGTCTCTGGTATGATATTTCTCTTGATCTCAGTACACTGTTTTCTCATAGTTTCCAAGTTTTCGTTACCTACCCAATTCTAAAAGCATTCCTTTTGTTTGTGGGTTTGGTTAATGTAGATTGCTTTCTGTTGTTGAATTAGTTGTGTAGCCATACTGAAACAAAGTATACCTAGATATTCATCGAATAGTTGTTCTCACACACGTTCCCTTGTTAACATGCGGCTCATTTGTGCAGTAACCATCACCCAACCTATTTTTGGGAATCGAAGTGTGGCACCGACTCTAGTGGGTGGTGGATTGGATGTTGGAGTGAGTGACCATAAATCTACGAGACTAAGATACATATAGATGTATACATAGTTAAAAAGACTGGATATATCTTTCAGATGCTCTATATACTGATATATACACACATCAAACTGGATCAAATTGGATGGTGTATTCCTCCCAGTTGACTGAAAAACAAAGTTACGCTCCTTAATCCATTCTTCTAATTTCTTTTGCAGCTCATTATCAGTTCTTGATCCTTCATCAGCGAGCACCATTACTCAACGAGTGCTTCCAGTTTGCAACATAAGTGGGAGAACATGCATCTTTGGTTTCGATTTCAGATTGAATGTATGGTGCACTTGTCTTGAAGATTGCAGGCTGCATCTAAGAAGTTGGATACATCTTTCAGTTATTTCTACATATTATAAATTATAAAGAATGATAATTATAATTTTAAATATATTATGGTACACATGTGCGTGTCGCACATGCCTTTCCACTAGTATCCAGAGAAATACCCTCTCAAAAAAAAATATGCAGAGAAACACCCAGATGTGACACGTGAAGACAAGTGTATTCACACCGGCCAGTCAAGGACAAACTTACCGTTTCTAAGCGCTGCTGGAGTTAGCGGTGAACGGTTTTCGTCTTCGTGAAGATGTTTGACCATAGAGGGCACAATTAGAGGTAGCTAGAAATCCAAGCGAAGTAGTTGGGCGGCGGGCAGGGTTATTGGATATAGGGGGTAAAGGAAATCGTCAATGGCACTAGACTTTCACCTTAATGTATTGGTTAAAGAGGGAGGGGGGAGTGTCTTTATGACGTTAAAGTGTTGCAGTCGTATTGGTGAGAACATTTATGATTCTTTCGATAATTAGCAACATTTAAATTCCATTTTTTTCTTTACCACCTAGCACAACTACAGATAAATCCCCAAACTAGCTAGAGACCCAACTTAGCTTAGGAGAAAGCCTCGACTTTCACATCTAGTTTCGCCTCTCGAGCTTGAATTTTGGCCTGAGGCCCACTCTCTTTCTGTCCCCATCGTATAGGCCCATCATGACTGAAGCCTGCCCCTTCTTCTTCTATCTTTTGGGCCTAGCTTGGGCAAGGCCCATATTGTGACTAGGGGCAAAACCCAACTCGGCGTGAGTGCCCCCTCATTCTCTTTGACTTGCGGGTTTGTGGCCCTCCTTATGCCGGCTAGTCGGACACACCTATCCAGATCATCACCTTTGTCCTTCCTCGTCTCAGATTCCCTATACATTTTAATTTGTTGATGCAGCGCCCTTCCATTTTTGGTGGCTCCCATGCACGAATGGCACACCCCCACACTATAAGAGCCAATGCCAAAAGAGTGAAGGATTTAAAAATTATTTGTTACCCTAAAAAACCCTACCCACCCTGATTGACAAGTGGACCTAGAAAAGAAGGACGCTAGGAACATATGGAACATGCGTGTTTCACGTTGTCGACTCCTACTCGGCGTTTTTCTTCTCACCCGCGAAAACTCTACCCGCCCACACGTACCCACGGTCTTGATCACACACTTTTCTCCGTTCCCCTCCATGCGCCGCAAACTACTCCCTCCCCGGCCTACGCATGTCGGTCCAGACCATGTTCTTCCTCGTCCACTCACACCCATACAACCCCCCAATCCACCGCCTTCTTACCTACCGCACAATCCGGATATGCCGCCGTCCATTTTCGTGGCGTGCGAGAGGTTGAGGCGTGTGGAGACGTGATGGTGAAGGTCCCATCGGGACGCAACTGGCCTTCATGGGATTGTGCCTCCAATGATCCTTGCCATCATCTCGATTCGGCCGCCAGCGCCCGGCCAAGCGCACCAACCGGCAACCGCCATCTAGATCCCGGGCCCGACCGAGAGGCCGGCCTTTGGAGGTCGAAGCGGGTAGGAGACGAGAGGAAGCCACCAGGTGGCACGCAGGGCGCGCGTGGTACACTGGTACTCCCCCGTTCTGGTAGCCGCCATTCGTTTCGCCTCCGCCTACATCTGATCCGCTGTGACAGTGAGTGTGTCGCCCGCACCAGCTTTGCTACGACGGCGGCGTTACGCTACAACACCATATAGTCAGTCTCTGGTATGATGTTTCTCTTGATCTCAGTACACTGTTTTCTCATAGTTTCCAAGTTTTCATTACCTACCCAATTCTAAAACCTTCCTTTTGTTTGTGGGTTTGGTTAATGTAGATTGCATTCTGTTGTTGAATTAGTTGTGTAGCCATACTGAAACAAAGTATACCTAGATATTCATCGAATAGTTGTTCTCACACACGTTCCCTTGTTAACATGCGGCTCATTTGTGCAGTAACCATCACCCAACCTATTTTTGGTAATCGAAGTGTGGAACCGACTCTGGTGGGTGGATTGGATGTTGGACTGAGTGACCATAAATCTCTGAGACGAAGATACATATAGATGTATATATATAGTAAAAAGACTATATATATCTTTCAGATGCTCTATATACTGATATACACACACAGATCAAATTGGATGGTGTATTCCTCTCCCAGTTGACTGAAAAAAGTTACGCTCCTCAATCCATTCGATCTTCTAATTTCTTTTGCAGCTCATTATCAGTTCTTGATCCTTCATCAGCGAGCACCATTACTCAATGAGTGCTTCCAATTTGCAACATAAGTGGGAGAACATGGATCTTTGGTTTCGATTTCAAATTGAATGTATGATGCACTTATCTTTAAGATTGCAATCTGCATCTAAGAAATTAGATACATCTTTAAGATATTTCTACATATTATAAATTATAACAAATTATAATTATAATTTTAAATATATTATGGTACACATGTGCGTGTCGCACGTGCCTTTCCACTAGTATCCAGAGAAATACCCTCAAAAAAAAAAAAAAATATCCAGAGAAATACCCAGGTGTGACACTTGAAGGCAAGTGTATTCACACCAGTCAAGGACAAACTTACCATTTCTAAGCGCTGCTGGAGTTAGCGGTGAATGGTTTTCGTCTTCGTGAAGACATTTGACCATAGAGAGCACAATTAGAGGTAGCAAGAAATCCAAGCGAAGTAGTTGAGCGGCGGGCAGGGGTTATTGTCATATAGGGGGTAAAGGAAATCGTTAATGGCATTAGACTTTCACCTTAATGTATTGGTTAAAGAGCGAGGGTGAGTGTCTCAACGACGTTAAAGTGTTGCAGTTGTATTGGTGAGAACATTTATGATGCTTTCAATAATTTGCAACATTTAAATTCTAGTTTTTCTTTAGCACCTAGCACAACTGCCGACAAATCCCCAAACTGCCAAGAGACCCAACTTAGCTTAGGAGAAATCCTCGACTTTCACCTCCAGTTCCGCCACTCGATCCCTCGCTTGCTCTGTTATGTGTGTGTTAGCTCACCGGAGCATCACTGATGGCCTAGGCTGCTTAACGGTGCCCCATGGCACCTGTACTTGGCCTCCTCCACCACCACCAATGTGGAGGAGTTTGTGACATCAAACTCTGCACCCTAGTTCCCTCTGTTTTTGTGAAGCAAAGTTGAAATTGCCTCTTGGGAGAACCCTAGTGACCACCTAGACGATGGCAATGACGCGTGGCTGCCTAAAGGACCACCCAATTACCCAAAGCATCCCATTCACTTGCAACACTCCATCAATTGATCAGTGGCGCAGATTACCAGACCGATGCACCAACCAACCATGGAGGTAGTTGACCATGCTAGCTGCCGACACTTATTTTTGTAGTAGAACCCCTCTGCCTTCCAAAAGTTGACACATCGTCCATGGGCTGATTCGAAAATCCAATTTTATTTGTTTTATTCAAAATCCATCTTCAGTATTCACAAAATTGTTATCCAACACTGCTTAGGCCATATCTCCTAGGTTTTACATATTTTAGCCCATTTAAGTTGGTTTAGATCAATTGATGGATGATTAGTTTCATTGTTTTTCAATTGCAAATAAAATTTGACAAATAAAATCCCAACTTTATTAATGTTTAGGCCACTATTAAATTGATAAATAAAATATGATTAGTTTCATTGTTTTTTCAATTGCAAATATAAGTTGACTTATAATTCAACAAACGGGTAATTATCTGAATATAACCTTTGCATATTTATTAAATAGAATAAATAATGGTTATATATCTTTGTTTTCCGCTTTTAATGGGTGAATCTTTTTGGTAGCCGTTTCTTTTTGCAGCGTCGCTCCAATTAGTGTGCTTTTCATGTCTTTGTGTTCACACGAATGTATAGATTAGTTTCAACAACTTTTCACTGATTGCTATAGCGCTATTTAAAACGTGGGTGAGAACAGAGAACCAATATGTCGGATTCGGCTAGATGGGGCGGAATTGACACCTGATTGCTGATCGTCGGTGGTGAGGAAGGGGTGGTGGTGACGACGGCGGCGGCGCGGCGGCGCTATCGCGCGCCTGGTGGTGGCGCGTCGGGCGGCGGGGTGGAGGCGCGGCCGGCGGTGGCGCTAGGGCGGCGGCGCTGGTGTGACGTGACGACCGGCGGCGGCGTGGTTGGTCGGCGGGCGCGCGTGAGAGAGAGAGAGAGAGAGAGCTGGAGAGTTAAGTTGTTTAGGAGCTACCCTTTTAATTTTTCTCGCTTAAGATCCAAACGATTACATGCCCCTTGTACTTATAGTCGAGGGAGACTTGCATGCTAAGAAAGATCTAGAGGTTTCCTTATAAATTGGAATTCCTCTTTTACAAGCAATCTATTTATTTCCTATTTTATTCCTATCTTTATTCCTTAAATATTCCTTACTTAATTGCGAAATAATTGGCGTGGCGTGCTCACGGCGGACGGCGGCGGCGCCCGGCCAGGAGGGCGCGGCGCCGGGCCATGCCGGCCGTGCGTGAGGTGGTGCCCTGTTGGGCCTCCGCCGTGGGCCACTTTTTGGGTCATGACACAATCCTAGAGTTTTCTTTAATTAGTCATTGGAGACACGTGGTGTTTGTTCATCTCTGATATCTTTTTTGAGAGAATTATCTATATGGCCCTCTCAAAGTTAGTATTGATCTCTATGGCCTTTATTTTTTGAAGTTAGCTATATGGCTCGAGAAATATTTTGGTTATCTCTATGACCTTCCGTTAGGTTTGGGAGAGAAGTCGGTTAGGGTTATCACTGTTGGAGAGGAAGAATGACTAAAATACCCCTGCCTTGCCACAAACTGAACCGAGCTCTCCCCAGCGCTCCCCACTTCCCCAGCTTTGGCACTGTGCGGCCGGAGCACAGCACATGCATGGCATGCATGGCACAGGGAACCTTGTGGATGGAGATAATGCCAACTAGAGTATGTCGTCCATGCATATGCATAGCCAGCTAGTTAGTTTCTAGAGGAGGAAGACGAGTCGTCGCCTGCATGCCCTGCAGCATGCAGCTTTGCTTGGGTAGATGCATGGACTGATGGACATGCATCCAAGAGAGAGGAGCTACTAGGTCTGTCTAGTGGTCTGCCTCTGCTGATCATTTTTTTGATTATTATGCATCGGATCGATGGATGGATCGGATGAACTGTTCTGCTGCAGGCTTTCCACGGTCCAGTGATTCTAATTCTCTATCTAAAACGTTTCTTAAGAGAATTTGGATCTGAGACGGTTTCTACCAGAATCTGGATCCCTGTGATGTGCGTTTGGCACACAGAATCAGTTCTGATTCTTCTAAGAATCAGTTGAATCTGGATCCCTGTGATGTGCTTGTTGCATTTCGTTTCTTGTATGTGAGACCATGTGTGAGACCATGTATGTTTCAAGGGGATTTGCATTATGTTGTGAGACATGTATGTGCATTTGGGAACCTTTTGTGTGGCCTCATTTATGTGACAATGAAATTTGCTACCTTAATTTTGTCAAAATATGTGTCCTGTGTGTAATATATATGTCCAGATTTTTTTAAAAAAAGAAACAAAACCTTTTTTTTTTTTTTTTTCCGTCCAGGGGTATAATGGTCTTTTCCCCCAAAACTTAACACCGTCAAGTGCCAAAAGGTAACGGAAGGCCATAGAGCTAACACAAATTTTTTTCAGGGCCATAGAGGTAACTTTGAAAAAAAAAGGGCCATAGAGATACACGCGAACTTTCGGAGGGCCATAGAAATAATTGCCCCATCGTGCCACTGTTTCAGCGCTGTCATGGTCTTCCCCATCCCGTCGCCGATGTGCCATTGGCATCGGGACAGCTGCTCTGAAACCTACGTCTCCTCGTATTCCTTCACGGGGTAAGGGGCGTAACACGTTTTTGGAAAGCACCGTTGCGATTGCTTTCTGAACGTCTTCTTCCCTTTGTGCCGACATCCATGGATCTCCACTGGTGGTCTACTTCGTCGTCTTTTGAACTGCTAGTGCCGACAACCTCAATAAAAATGTCGACTTTCCCTCTTGTTCGTTCTCTTATTTCCTCTGTTACAAGAATATACACATGTTGTTCTTTCCTAATAATTGGAATTAATTTTTACGTCACTAAATTGCTATTATTTCCGTCATATATACCACCAGCTCCGAGACAACTGCTTTGAAAATGGCATATCATACGCCTCAGGATGCTGAGCGCCAGGACAAAGGGCTACGGAGCAAGCAATGCGCGCTGCAAGCGTGCAAAGCTGGTGTGAAGCTGCCCAATCCCATTCTGTCGATGAGCCCGATACACGCTTCTTTCTACATCACATATTATCATGGAAACACACACACGACTACGCGTACAATGCAATTGCAAGCTTCCAACACCATAGGATATACGATGCCTCGTCCCAGAACACTTCTACTGCTGCTTCTCCTCGTCACTGTCTTCGCCGCCGCTTGCCTGAGCGCCTCTGAATCAATCGGCGATGGGAAGCAGGTCAGAAATATCACTGACGGCCCATCAGCATCCATGATTTGGCTTATTGGTCGTGTCTTGTTTCTTATTCCAGGATATATCCATATATAGATCTATAGCTACGCGCAGTTTCATCACATCTATTTGATAGTGATATATAAGCAGGTCTACGTCGTGTACCTGGGGCACCTGCCCACACCCATCACAGATGTGTCCGAGCCTGAAGGTTTCTCTGCTGTAGAGTTTGCTCATCACGACCTGCTAAGCCAGGTCCTCGACGATGACAGGTCTGAAACTATCTTTCTTAATTTCGTGAAGAATTCCATGCATGTTCTCTTGTTTTTCCTTTCCTAGTAGCGAATACACGGTATATATAACATTACAAAAAAAATGTTCATCTTGGACTGTAAATCTATATATTCTGTTTTTGTCCTTTGCAGCTCTACTTCAGACAGAATCCTCCATAGTTACAAGAGAAGCTTAAATGGCTTTGCTGCCAAGCTAACCAAAGAAGAGGCACACAAACTGTCTGGTTTGTGACAACCAACAAGCTCTTATTTTCAATCCTTTCTTTTGTGTTTGTGCATTGAGATTTCAAACATCAATGTAATATCAAGGGACAGGATGAACCCTACAATATCAATGTCAATATTATCGCATGCATGAGTCTAGCTTCTCTTAATTGTACTATTTTTCTATTTGCTACCAATAGGCTTGAATGGCATTGTCTCAGTCTTCCCAAGTAGGATCCTTGAGCCTTTAACCACAAGGTCCTGGGACTTCCTAGGCTTCCCTCAAATGCGCAAGGAGGAGCTACCACTGCAGGGAGACATCATCGTCGGTATGCTCGACAGCGGTGTGTGGCCTCACTCGCCATCCTTCTCTGACGAAGGTTTTTGGCCCACCACCGAGCAGGTGGAAGGGTACATGCCAAAATATCACATGCAACAAGTAAGAAAATATCTTTTCTTTTACTTTCTAGCTAATTAAACTTAGTTATTCCCGCCATTCTAAATTATAAGGCATTTTAAATTTTCCAGGTACAACAACCTTATCTATGCACCTAAATATATATGAAACAAAATATGTATATAGAAAAGTTAGAATGACTTATAATTTGGAATGTTAGGAATATCCGATATATCCCTCATTTTTATCGAGTAGTACAAAGTATCTATCCCACCATAAGCTCACAATAGGTTCTTGCAAAGCACATGACAGCCCTGTTTTAGGCCTCTCTTTATTTATTGTTATTTGTGGTCTTTTAAGTGTCCTTATTACGTGGCATTATATCGAGTAGTAGTGCCTGCCCTTGTCATCATAATAGATATTGAAAGGCTGAAGCATATGTACCACGACATATATGCAGTAAAATCATTGGAGCTCGGGTTTACGGCATTGGACTGAATCTGAACTACAGCGGCTTGACGCCGCTAGACAAGGGTGGCCACGGCAGCCACACTGCATCGATCGTGGCTGGCAGGGAGGTGTGCAACGTGAGCCTCGGTGGCCTGGCTGCTGGCACTGCCCGTGGTGCCGTGCCAGGCGCCAGGCTCGCCATCTACAAGGTTTGCCACGGTGGCTGCCAGGACGCAGACATCCTGGCCGCGTTCGACGACGCCATTGCCGATGGCGTCGACGTTATCTCCTACTCCATCGGGGCTGTGGCCCCGTCGCCGTACTTCATGGACGCCGGCGCCATTGGTTCCTTCCATGCCATGAGGCGCGGGGTTCTTACCTCCGCTGCTGCTGGCAACTCGGCGTTGTATGGCGGCTACGTCACGAATGTCGCGCCATGGATGCTATCAGTCGGGGCCAGCGGCATCAATCGTGGTTTCGTCGACAAGATTGTCCTTGGGAATGGCAAAACTATAGTGGTCATTGCTCAATCCAAACAATATCGCTTCATGTTTGTGTTTTGGGCCAACACTAGAATGAAGAATCTGACGTATGAAGTGTTCTACTATCTTTTATACAAACAGGGGGCCTCCATTAACTCCTTCCCACCGCTGGAGAATGCGACTCTTGCGCTCCCTACCAACGGGTAATTAAGGCCGGCCTCCATTTCCACCTGACAAAGGTGTAGAAATTTTGAATAAAGTTTCAGATGATAAGTCATAATTTAGATCCTCTGTTGCACTGCAGTTCTTGTGAAGCAGAAGGTCTGGCCGGTGGTTCGTACAAAGGGAAGATCATCCTCTGCCCGGCTGACAACAGCAGTCTTAGCGATGGCACTGGTCCGTTCATGGCGGGCGCAGCCGGCGCCGTCATCGTCGGCTATAACCCCGACATTGCCAGAACTGTGATTCTCCCCGCGCTTATTGTTACTCAGGACCAGTTTGACGAAATCCTGGTCTACATGAAAAGCAGCAGGTGATGATGTTGAGAGGAATTTGGTCTCTATTTTTAAATATATCTTAAGGGGATTTTGATGCATTTTTTGTACTGCAGTAATTTTCTGGAAGTGTGGATTCATTAGTCTCTCTCTCTCTCTCTCTCTCTCTCTCTCTTTTGCAGTAATCCTGTGGGTAGCATAGACAGCACGGAGACAACGGTGGATCCTCAGGCTCCCATAGCCGCATCCTTCTCTTCTCCAGGCCCTAACCTAATCACTCCTGGAATTTTGAAGGTGATATCTCTAGTTGACATTTCACAACCATCTTCAGTAAGAAAATTGGCAAAGCTGTCACATTATACAGTGTCTATGTAATAATCGCAGCCTGATCTTGCTGCACCCGGGATTGACATCATAGCCGCATGGACACTCCTTTCATCGCCGACGGATGAGCCTCAAGACAATAGGAGAGTCCTGTACAACATCGAGTCTGGCACGTCCATGGCATGTCCACACGCGAGTGGCGCCGCCGCATATGTCAAGTCCTACCACCGCAACTGGTCTCCGGCGATGATCATGTCAGCTCTCATCACCACAGGTATGGACACCTATGGTACAACTTCTTTTTTCCCTTCATGGTTGAATTTAGTAAACAAAATTACAACATGTATCTCATCAATATATGTTACCCACCATACATCCAGCCACTCCGATGAACACGCCAGGCAATTCAGGCTACAATCAGCTCAAGTACGGCGCCGGCCAGCTCAACCCGTACAAGGCGCTCTACCCAGGTCTGGTGTACGACGCATCGGAGGGCGACTACGTTGCCATGCTGTGTGCGCAGGGATACAACGCCACACAGCTTGCCATCATCACTGGCTCCAACGCCATTTCTTGCGATAGCACCACCACCGCCGTCCAGAGGCTCAGTGACCTCAACTACCCGACCATGGAGGCCCACGTTGCACCTAGGGCAAACTTCACCGTGAGCTTTTCACGGACAGTGACCAACGTTGGAGCCTCTCCTGGCGCTGTGTATGTCGCTAAGGTGCTTCTCCTCAGCGAGCGGCCTGGCTTCTCGGTTATTGTTTCGCCAGAGGTGCTGGAATTCGACGGCGACTGCGAGAGAAGGCCTTGTTTGGCGTGTCTGTCTCTGGCGAGGGGCTGGCAGCTGACGAGGTCATCTCGGCGGCCATTGTGTGGTCTGATGGCAAGCACGAAGTGAGGAGCCCATTGGTGGTGTACACAGTGGACGTTAACACCGAACCACCGGCTACTGCTAGAGATATGACTCAAGATTTCTTTTGAACGAATATAACTCAGGAATGAATGGCAATTTTTAATACTTTGGGTTGATTCCATTATACTACATACTCTGCCCGAAAAGTTGAATTACATATCCATTATACTACCGACCCACCGGCATTAAGCAGTGGCGGACTCAAGTTTTGAGCCTTGGGTGGTCGCCCCAAAAAAAAATTCTTATAAAATTCGGTAAACCATTTACAATTTGATAAAACCATATTATAATTCGGTAAAACAACGTCAAAAATTAATATAAATCGATCAAATTGAATAAAAATATTGTAAAAAATAGCAATATGAGAGACTTACAATATTACTTGTTTATCCACACTTTCTCAATGACATGAATGTCTAATATCCGCTCAATAAATGTGACTAGACAATCATCCAAGAAAGTGTCGCCTATCTTATTCCTTGTCTATGTTTTCACCATAACCAATGCAGGAAATACCCTTTCAACACTCGCAGTTGCTACCGGTAAAAGCAATATCAATTTGAGAAGCAAGTACACCATATCATACACTTTGTGCCTCTTTGTTTCAACAAGTTTAACGAGAGATCAACAATGTTGTCTAGGCCTTGGAAGATAGCATCTCGTCGCATGTCATCAATATAATTATCAAGTTGCAATTCGAGTTTCAATAAATCATTGCTGGAGAAGTCTTTAGGACAAAATTCAGCCACTCTGCTGTACCTTCTGTGCATCAAAAAGAAGCAAAGGAGTTGGAAGGACTAAAGGATGACATACAACAGAGTAGCTCCATATTGACCTCATCAAACCGATTATCAAGCTTTTGACTTATTTGATCAATGACACCAATGTATACTTCTCTTCTGAAATGGTCATCATTTGTTTGGTTTCGGGCACGAGCATACCATGCTGATTTTCCATAAGGCACATAAGCACTATCCATAGCAGGAACTTCAACACCATGTTTAATACAAAAACTAGAGACCTTTTGAAGAAAAATATCCCAACCATTAGACTTCAACTCCTGCATTCTTCTCTTTGCCACATTGACAAGTGAGATTGCATTAAGAATATCTGGATCCCTTCTCTCGCAAGCACTCAGATACCTCATTTGTGTATCCATGAATGACATACATTAAGCCTAGGCAAACACATCTCTTGATGTAATCCACTCCCCGATTCAAGCACACCACACTCTAGTGCTTTCTTGACATTCTCAAGCCTAGCATTTCGAAACATGTCATGACGCTTGCAAGAAACCCCAACAATGTTCAACAAGATAGATACTTGATCAAAAAAGTTTTACGGTCAAGTATTTTCCTTTATGTGATATATCACTAGACTCATCGCTAAAATTGCATAGGGCTCATCACCAAGTTCCTCAATTCCTCAATTATTTTATTTCTAGTTTCTTTTTTCAAAATCGGACACTTGCCCATATTGCATTAAGAGAACTGGGAAAGTTTTTTACATCCTAGTGAGCCCCATTAGCGAGGTGCCTGAGAGATCAGAAGGCTAAACACATAGACAAAAGGCACCGACTTTAACGGTGGCGCTTAGAGTGGTGTACTAGGAACGAAACTAGTGTGCGACTAATGAAACTTGGATGGCTACTCGGTCCGTGTCCAGCCCATCGAGGCCCCTCCAAAGTCCCCGTCTGCTGGCCCCGGGCTCCGTATCGTCCGTAGAGCATCTCCGGCGCGCGCGGCAAAGGGGATGAGCACGCGCACCATCTCACGCTTGTGTTGCGGGGACTGAGCCATAGAAGTGGGTGTGAAACCTCTCAGCTTTTTGGCGTCCGGGACCCGCAAGACGGCGCCTCCGACCTTCCCTCCCACTTGTTGACCGGGATGCGTTGGGCTGCCGCACCGGGTTGGGGTCCCGTGAGGCGGACTTGGCGGCAAGACGTCACTCCGTCTAGGCACCCGAGTCATCGTCGGGTGGAGGGCGCGACACCCGTAGTCTTGGTGGCGGCGACGAGTGGCTGCTCGGCGGCGTGAGGGGAGTCGAAGCTGTTCACATCGACCACGGTGGGCACGGCGCGGGCATGCTAAATTGGCCACCGACAGTGTGTCCCCATCACATGAGACCGTCGGGGTCAACCACGTCATGGTGGGTCTCGGAGGCGACCGTCGGCGGAGCAAACTCTGCTGGACCGTCGGCCCACCGGTCGGCCACGCCTAGTCCCGCCGAGGGTGGCGAGGAGGCGGGGATTTTTGGAACCGAGAATCGACGAAACGATCACAATAACAAGAACAATAGACAAAGAAAACTCGGCGATGAACGCCGCGGCGCCACTTTGTATCTTGGCTATTATTAATAAAATACACAACTCGGCTCACACTTGGAACACGAGAGGAGACTCGCCGGAGAGACCCACGCTGGGGGCGATGAAACACGCCTTTGTATCTTGGCTATTATTAATAAAATACACAACTCGGCTCACACTTGGAACACGAGAGGAGACTCGCCGGGAGACCCACGCTGGGGGCGACGAAAACACGCCTGTACCTTGGCTATTATTAATAAAATACACAACTCGGCTCACACTTGGAACACGAGAGGAGACTCGCCGGGGAGACCCACGCTGCCGGGCTTTTAACGCCGCAGCGCGGCGACTAACACCGGACACTCTTGTTTCTCGGGCTCGGCCCATACACAAGGATTACATGACCATTTATAGGCCTTGGCAACATGCCACACACGCAACAAGAAAAAACTGATTTCACCATGCGCCACGAACGGCTCTCCTCACGAGAGCCGGTGCTCTCCACAAGACTTGGTGTCCAGCTTGACCGCGCCTCTTGTGCATGCCTCCGTCACCACACGCCAATGGCCATCCCCGCAACACTTAGCTATCTTCGGCCACCATCTAAACATAGCTAACTTAACAACACATGCATGAGATCAGGTGCATGTACACTCGCATCTCCACACATTCGTCCCAACTCACGCACCATCGTCAACCCAACCCGACATACTATGCACGAACATGGCTCGGTTGACGCTGAGGGAGGCTGACGAAGGAGTGGTCACCTGGACACAACGTGGAGTGGTAGAGGAGTCATTGTGAAAATTACGCCGCCACTAGATCCGCCCACCAATCAGCCCGCGCGGGGAGTGGTGGCGGCGAAGAGTAGGAGTCGTGGGAGAGGTGTGATGCGCTCCACGGCCTAGACCTCATCAAGCATTGGGTCCGCTCTAGCGGGAGGCCCCATGGCCCGACACGTCTCAAGCGCGAGCGGGTCGGCATTGTGAACGATGATGGCCTCCCGTAGAGGCTTGACGGTGGTCCCCATCGGTCACGAAGTCAGCATCGATGGGGCCGGACAGAGAATCTGTTCGACGAAGAAGGGAGCCCCTCTGCGACCATGGTCGGCGACGACGCAGTGGTCCAGAGGTATTGACCCCGTGGGTGGCACACGGAGGGGCGCCGAGGTCAAAGACAACGCCGAAGATTGCGTCCCTCGCCCGGTGCGTTGTCCGAGGTAGAAGAGCCAATGGGTCGGGGAGGACCACCGGCGGCAATGTGGTCGGCCATACTGGTGAAGCAGAGGCCAACGAGAAGGCGACCTACGCCTGCCGATGACAAGGGTGAGGTGAGTTCTGGCGGCGTCCGCGCCTACGTCTCTGAACGAGTGTGAGACCATCAGCATCGACAGGTGCACACCTCGACGGCGGCGGAGTATGTGGCACCCGATGGCAAGCCAGATGGCGGAGGTCGGAGGCCGGGGCCGAGGCGTTGATGTGCGCGATGGCGCTCGACGGGATGACGGTCGAGCTGCGGAAAGCGGGCACCCCGGCAAGCACGAGGCATCACAAGAGGGTCGTTAGTGTCACGGGCACTAAGCGTCACCATCGGGGCACCCGCAACCCACCCTCCACGACGGCGGTGACGGTTGAGGCAACGAGGGTCACCACGGTGCTTCTTTGCCGGTCCCGGTAGTGTCCACATCGGCAACACCAGGGCACACTGGTGAAGCTTGTGATCGAGATCGGCGGCCGCTTCGTTTGGTGAGACGCGCCATGTTGATGTTCTTTAACGTATGCAGATAAATCCGCAAGCGTACGGAACTGTCGTTATAGCTTTCACCCAGAAGTATTCAGGGTATCGTATTTTCCACGAGGGAACGTTTGCGTACTAACCTCACGAGCAGAGCCGCCCAAGGATAACTATGGGTAGTGAGGTATCTTTATGGGTTAGGTTTTTGGCGGGGGTTTCTAGGGCTGTTATCTCCTTGCGCCGGGCACCGGCCCTCGCCCAATACCGGGCGAGTCCGGCCATTAGCTCGTCACACCCGAACGTGGAGGGATTACAAGGGACGGACAAGGCGTCATCACGACCCTACCGCCTACCCTCACGACCGTGGGATGCTGCGCAAAAGATAGGTGGACGTTAGTCCAAACACCACGCTTGCACTACCGTATACAACTCTTGGTGTCGATCAAGGTTCCCCCGGTCAAAGAGTCCCTTCAACAAGAATTACGACCGAAGGTACAACTATCGATCCCGCAAGTTTATAACAGCTAAGATAATATACTTGAAGAACAATAAGCCGAAAGATGAACACGAACTTTCTTACCAAAGTGTAAGGAAGTTGTAGAGGTACAAGGGAAGTGGGTACCGACAAGTCCGGCACTCGGACCTCCTAGGAACCGCGGACCACCGAGGGCACTCTCGACAACTCCGACTAGAAGGAGCAAAGTATCCTTCTAGCTTTCCCTCTCACTCTCCATTAGAACTAAGAAGAGGAAGAAGAACAAGAGTGGAGCTTCTCCCTTTCTATTACATTGTGACTCTCCTTTGTGTTGTGTGTAGAATGGTGTGTTTTGTGAGAGGGAGAGGCCACCTACTTATAGGATGAGAGGAGGGGGCTAAGTGATAATTTACACCATGAATGCACCAAACCGACCTCCTCCTATCGTCCCAGGTTCATACACAATTTGGGTGCGGGCGCACCTTGTTTTGGGCCGTTTGGGCTGAAATTTTGTGTGCGTGTCCGTTTCGTCGTTAGCTCCGTTTTGACGGGTGGTGCACCGAAAAACGGAGTTCGTATGAAGAAGTTATGCCCAAAATACTAAACCCATGTCATGTGGCCCAATGTCATTTCATGTTGGATTTGGGTTTCCACTTCTTGGGCTTATGTATAGATGTTAATATTCATGTTTATGGGCATTTCTCCTCTCTTCTCCTTGCTTTGCTTATGTCCATTTAGGGCCTTGTTATTCTTTATATGTTTTCCTTTGCTTTTGGCCCAAAATGTATATGTTTCCAACATTGTCCCGCAAAACAAGTGAAGTACCAAAACTTGTGGAAATGGTTAGCTCAAAGCCCTATTACTATTTGTGTTTTGGTGGTTTTATATTAATGTTGATGGTATAAAATATGTAGTTAACGACCATCAACACATCGCACGATGATGGGGGGCCTCGGCTCGATGGACACGTCCTCCCCCATCGGACCAATCGGAGAAGACACCGTCCTCCATGGCGATGTCCAAAGCCAAAGGGCACCGCGGCGGTGGCGCCGGGTGTGGCGCGCCGATCGACCACGGTGGAGCGACGGCGGCGGACGTGCGGGTCATGTGCTACTTGCGTCGGGGAAGGAGAGTGCTCGAGCTCGAGAATCACCGGAGAGATAGCGATCCTCCCAACGCATCGGCTTGGTCACGCTAGTAGGGAGGTGGGCGGGGAGTGGGCAGTCCCCCCACGTAGCCGGAAGGAGCCGCCATCTCGGGCGTCCATCGGGGAGGCCTCTCCGCCACCTCCCTCGCCACCCTCGGCGGGGGCCGATCGCGTCGACGGAGGGGCGACATCCGGCTCCGGCCGCCGCAGCCTACCGGAGTAAGAAGGCGGTGGAGGTCGGGGAGGGGGGGCCGCCGACGCCGAGGCGGCGACCATACCAGGTTGCTCTAGTGGGCGCATTGCGCCCATTGCCGATCTGCACCACCACAAGACAACTTCGCGACGAGCCCGACCTCATTCGAAAGAGCAAGGCGAGGAGGTGCCGGATCTGGTGTCGGAGTCGGGGAGGGAGCTATGCACGGCGCAGCCGGCGGCGGCGGGGCTGGGACGGGCGGGAGCGTCGGACATTGTTGGCCTTTCTAGTTTCTATGGCACAACACTGAATAATTTTCTTTGTATTTTTGGGCATGTCAAAGTGCAATTACCTGGTGCATTGTTCAAGGCATACTTGTTCAGTTCTTCACTATTCTCTACAAGAAACCTCAAAAGTTTAATAAAGTTGCCTCTGTTGCTAGACTCCTCACTTTCATCATGTCCACGGAATGCCAATCCTTGATGCAAAAGAAACTTGATACATCTAAGTGAATATGTCAATCATTTCTTATAAAGGCGAAGGTCCTCCTCACTCCACTTATCAATGTTATAATCAATTGCTACCTTGGGATTTATAAAACCAATGTATTTCTCTTCGGCTGCTTTATGTGCCTTAGAACCACAATGTTTGAAAGTGACTCATTTCCTCTATTCCATACATTCCATCAATCAACACTAAAAGAATTTGACCCACTGCCCTTCTTGAACAAGTAGCATATGAAGCAAAATCTAGAATCCTTCTTAACACTATATTCAAGCCACTCATAATTATACAACCATTCTATCCGAATCAATAAGGTACGCCTCCAATAACTCAGTATGGAAGTATATAAGGTTTGCAAGGACCTCTAGTAATATATGCTCTATGGATTGCATATTGATCATTAACATGATAAATTTGAATGGGCTCCCTTTCACCTGGATCATATTGAAGACGATTGATGTCATACACCGGCAGATTTAATGCGAGCGGTGGCGGTGGCGGTAATGCTTGCAAAGTGGCGAGAGCAAAGGGTCTTCTACTCTATCTTCTTCTTGATTGTGCTCTTGCACAATATTTTCATCCAGAGGTGGGTCATGGTTCAAAGCTTCAGCATCAACAACCGCCTTCTTTGGCGCTATTTGAAAAAAGGATCGAATATCTGTGTTTCTCTTCATAATTCAAGATAACTGAAAAAATAGTAATTAGCAATCACAAATCAGGATTCAGGAAATCAAAATCTAAAAACTTCTATATAGGAAATCCGCACTTAGGAGTTCTTTGAGCTGTGGTGAAGCCACATCATCGACGAGAGGTCCCACCATCACCTCCACAGTTCCTTGCGCAGCAACCAAAAAGCATTCATTCAAATCCACATGAAAACTCAAGCGACCGTAATCACAATCACCCTCCACCTGTTCGCATGCTATTCCACTAACCCAAGATTCCAACAAAAACAAATGCACCATAAAAATTGATTGTGGCATTAGCATCCCAATAGTCACCCCCACAGCCGTGTCGTCACTTTAAAAATGCACAAGACAATAGAAGCTCCACCAGCGGTGGCCTTCAATTCCACGGCCTGATCATCCTTTCAGCTACCTTGTCGTGCCTATATAAAGAGTCACTGCTGCCTTCCACATTCATGGTGCTGCCCCTCGCAACTGCCTTCCACAATCAGAGGTATTGGAAAAAGAGAATTTCAATTACCTGGGATTCTGGGAAGCAGGCAGGACGCGGATCCCGCCCGCGCTGCCGCCCACCGCCGATTCGCCACCGCCCATAGGGTCTAGGGTTGCTGGATTGGGGAATGGAAAATTGGGGATTGCTTAAGTTAACGGAAGAACGAAGGAGGAGATGACCGGATGACAGGCGAGGAGACGACGCACTACCTGCTTCCACTCTTTGACGCGGGGCCGCGCGACATGGGCCGGCCTGGGATGTGATTCTGGGATGATAAGGGGGTAGGCTGTTTTTGGGCCATTTTGCTATTTTTCTTTGCTATTAAATATACATTATATTATACTTATACATATTAGTAATAATTATTATACAATATTATATGTATATCGGTGTATCCTTATTTTTGGAAAAATACTGTATTAATGTACCGTCGTATCGGTATCGGTATTGACATGTGCACTTCAATTCCTACGGTTCATGCAGGTGCGGCCAAAGGACCATTTTTTTTGTTTACTATTTGTATAGGATACTAGACTCGTGATGCACTTCCATTCCCTTGGTTTTTCTATCTTTTCCCTTTCTCCACCCTATCTTCCAAAGGGGCCCTTAAAGACATCAGATCATATACCAAAAGGTCTAAAAAAACTGATGAAAAAAAAGTTCCTCAAAAAAATTATTATCTTGCTTTTATTCCATTACCGGAAGTTCTACAACCTATTTAAATATTTTCATTCATTATTAGAGTTCATACATCATTTTAAATAATCTATATCCTGTATATCAATGAATATAATCTTAGCTTCATGCATTTTGGATCTTAATGCCCAGTCTTGGTACTAATGTATATGTGGTTACATTCTGTTTTAAGCGATGCGATCATTTTTATCATATAATACATCTTTTAATTCTAAGTGATTATAATTTTAGTCTATTTAAAAAAATTCAATACCCGCGGCAGCGTGGGGAGTCCTCCTAGTTAGGAAGACAGGGAAGAACTGTGAAGAACTCACGATGGTGATCTCAGATCTCGGATGAGTGGGCGACAAGGCGATCGGTGATGCCTCCCTAGCGAGCAGCACTACCACTACCAAGTGGACAATTTGTAAAATTAATGAAGGGAACATCGATCATGGAATTCAAGAAGGGTGGAGAATTGGAGCCAACGAGGATCACCTGTTGTCTGTTGACCTGTTGTCTTGATCGATTGACGGCTGTGGGAGGCGATGGTCGTCGGGCGGGCGATGCCGTGAAACAGAGAGAAGCGATGGTCCTGCCTGTCGCCCTGACTCCTGGCGGGCGGCAGCGCCGCAGCCGGGCACTGGATGCTGCGCGCGATCGCGATGGCGGCGGCCGCGACCGGTAGCGGCGAAGGATCACACGAGTCCCGCCCCTGTCGATTGAACTCCCCTGTCGGTGTTGATTGGACTCGCATCCGCAAGCTGGGCGGCCCATGCAACGCGGGATGGGCTGCGACCGGCAGGCGGCAGCGAGCAAAGGATCACACGGTTTGATGGCTTTTTTTTTTTCATTTTTTCCTATATTATGTATCACTGACCAGCGGGCCACAGGGTGGTCGGTGGACCCTCTGACCACCCTGTGGGTCCACCACTAAGTAAGCCTTTTCATGCTGATGATCCAAAATGGAGGGCTAGGGATTTTCAAAAATCTTATTTATTTTGTAATTCAACTATTTGGATATGTAAATATCGATAATATTTTTTACAAATCTCGTCAAACTTAAGAAAGTTTGATTTAGACCAAATCTTGAATGCCACTATAGCAGGGATGAAGGTAGGATTACATCTGAGTCACACAATATCTGAAGAAATAATCGAGATAGACACTCTACATCTGAGTCATCCCAAATTCGGTTTATATTGATTCGTACTAGCTTGTAAACCGTCTTGGACTCTATATATTATTAAAGAAATGCATGAAAACAAATATGACCCTGACATGCCCTTGTTAATTGCCATCAGTTTTGGACAATTCAACAATTATTCGTGTTCATGTGTATACTTCCCAAACGACAAATATGTACGTGCTAGTTTGGAGCTTGCCTAGGACAAGATGATGAAAATGACAACTTACTAATGAAACCAATCTGAACCTCTTGTTGTCTCTCGTCCAAATTTAAAAGTCTCTGTGAAAACACAATATGAGAATACGCCTCAGGTCTTACCACGTTGAATATTCCGGCACCAGGAGCCCGAAATATTTCAACGACGAATGTATACGTTGTTTCCTGCAAAAAGGTGCGGAGCACGCAATGCGCGGCACTGCACGAGATAGGACTAGACTCTGATAATATAAATTATTACTGGTTGATTAGTTCTATATACACCCATATAGGACTAGATGAATACATATATATCGCCCACGCCAGTGTTCGTGCCTGGAGTAACGCTGGGCAAAGCTTCCAACACACGATGCCTCGTCCCAGAACACTGCTGCTGCTTCTCCTAGTCGTCACTGTGTTTGCTGCAAGCCTCAGCGCCTCTGAATCCATCGGCGACGCAGGCCAGGTCAGACGGATAGATCATAGATTATCTTCAGGATCTGCATACATATGTCTACGAAATTTTATCTCATTTATTTGATCGTGATCATAAGCAGGTCTACATCGTGTACCTGGGGCACCTACCCAGCTCGGATGCGTCAGAGCCTGAAGGTTTCTCGGCTGTAGAGTTTGCTCATCACGACCTGCTGAACAAGGTCCTCGACCGCGGCAGGTCTAAAATTCTGTTTCCAGTGTTCATTAGAGAGTACATTGCCGCCTGACCATTTCATGACAAATCATGCTATAAATACTCCATTTGTCATTTGTTTTTCACGACCGTGCTAAAGAAAGTTTTTACTACACTCCATTTGGGCGTCCATTTCGTGGCCGGTCGGCTGCAGAGAATTTGTTTTTGCCAGGCTATTAGCTGTCATGTTGTCCATAAGGAACTGTGTATAGGAATAAAAATTGTGTGGTATAGGTGACAGATTTTTTGTAGCAACACACACCCCTTTGTTTCAGAAAGAAAAAATGTGCATGCATATGCATACACTTGTTTTTTCTTTTGATCCTAATGAATATACGGTGTTTTTGTGTCATCTCAGAAAAAAAAAGCTTGAGTATTTGTTGAAGTTTTTTACTTTCACAAGTTTATATCAAGGAAAAGCTTGGATTGCAACCTATATACTATTTTGTCTTTGCAGCTCTGCTTCAGACAGGATCCTCCGTAGTTACAAGAGAAGCTTAAATGGCTTCGCTGCTAAGTTAAGTGAAGAAGAGGCGCATAAACTTTCTGGTTTGTGACAACTAACAAGCTTTTCCTTTCATTACTTTCATTAATATGTGATTGTGCGTTGAAATTTGAGAGCTCTGACTTTCTTCGCACCTATCATATAGCTTTTACTGCTATGATATATACCTAGAAAAATCGGAATGACTTGTTATAATTGAAGGCAGATTTGTATCAGGTGTAATCTCCACACAACTATACCGAAAACTTGAAACCATCACAAACACATATTCAGGTGATAATCCACCCCGTCAAGCACCTGCTGGAACCAAAATCCATGAGGCCCTGCCCTGATACAGCATCACTGCCATCCCTAGGGATAGCTGAACCCTAACATATCAACTTTTAATTTATATTGAAGCATGCATGAATCCAGCTTTATCTTATAAAATTTTCCTTACCTTTAGGTATGAATGGCATTGTCTCAGTCTTCCCAAGTAGGACCCTTAAGCCTTTGACGACAAGGTCTTGGGACTTCTTAGGCTTACCTCAAACGTCCAATGAAGACCTACCAATAGAGGGAGACATCATTATTGGTATGCTTGACACTGGTGTGTGGCCTGACTCGCCATCCTTCGACGACGAAGGCTTTGGCCCGCCGCGCCGAGTAGGTGGAAGGGTACATGCAACAACTTCACGTGCAACAAGTATGGAAAGGCCTTTAGCTTTTCGTACTATCTACCTAATTAAAATTTGCTATTTGATATGTCCTTTTATTTATTTTGTTAGTTATGTTATTCATATTGGAGATTTGATCATTTGTCATTGTTTATTGCTACGATGGACTCATTGTCATCTTGATACCGCTAATAGTGATGATGATATAGTTAGTGTTCTCCAGGCTCTGACTATAAAAGGACATAGGGTAGTGAGGGTAGTAAGGTGGTTGCATGGAGGAATAATGGGGTCCAACAAAAGAATGATAGATTTGATGGTAGTCATAAACTACCAAAAAACAATGATATACACCAACATACAAGTACTAATGGTGCTGGTATAGGCAACAAAGAGGAGTGATAAAGTAAACATGAATGATAGACTCGTAGGACATTTGATCAAGCTGTACCCATCCCTACTTTAGGTTACGTGGGCATGATTTTTACCAGTGTCTAACCTTTAGGTTTTCCCTTCGTTCATCGTTAAGCTATGCCCATCCCTAGGTATATATAGGGGGCATTATAATGGTGACTGTGTTGGCCCTCATGTTACATGGTGGCAGGTGTCATGACAAAACGTGGGGAAAGTTTAGACATAGAAATTATATGTTGAGGAGAGTAACGACGAAAATTGGTGGATGATTCAAGGCAGGTTTAAGACTTTTTAGTTCTGTGTATCTTGGCGATTTCAGTTCTTGTTTGGATGACAAAGATAGGTAATCAAAAAAAAAAAAACTTTAAGGGTTACTAAATTTATCTTTCATGATGTAGACTTTTGAGTATATGTATGTTTTATCATAACTGCAGAAGTGGGCCATCCTTTTTAGAAAATAGAATACACCAATGGCTCCATTATTCTATATGTAATGCTTAGAGTTGATTGAATTACTGCTAAGATATATCTTATTGTTGTGAGAATTTCTCATATTTATGATTAGTTTTCTAATGCAGCAAAAATGGTATATATAGCATACTTTATTACTATTGAATGAGAGTTTTCTATATAAATAATTATATATCCTTTATACATTATAGTATATTGTCCAGCAACTGTGTACTACCACCAATTAGTAAAACGAGAATCAAAACTTTCAGTATTTTGCAAAGCCTTAGCTTTCAGCTCGGCCGGTCCTTGATGACAAGTAGATTTGCGTAAAATATGACACGGACTCACTGTTAAACTACGGTTGCAAATGTTCATGCAGTAAAATCATCGGAGCTCGAGTCTACAACCAAGGATCCAGCTCTGGCCAGTCGCCATTAGACCACCTAGGCCACGGCAGCCACACGGCATCCACCGTGGCAGGCCGGGCGGTCGCAAACGTCAGCTGGCGATGGCTTGGCCGCTGGCACAGCTCGCGGCGCGGTACCAGGCGCCAGGCTCGCCATTTACAAGGTGTGCCAGAAAGGGTTGCGACGCTGCCGACATCCTCGCAGGGTTTGATGACGCCATTGCCGACGGCGTGGACATGATCTCCTTGTCCATCGGGCGACGTAATGCCATATGATTATTTGAGGGACACACAGGCAATTGGCTCCTTCCATGCCATGAGGTGTGGAGTGCTCACGTCCGCTGCGGTCGGGAACAAAGAGCTGCCCTTTGCCCATGTTTCCAACGTTGCTCCGTGGATGTTGTCTGTGGCGGCGAGCAGCACTGGCCGTCAATTCATCGACAAGATTGTTCTTGGGAATGGCGACACCATAGTGGTCAGCCGTAACTTTACACTATGTCCTTATATTTTTCACAGAAATCAGTATTTGAATAAAAAAGGCAACCATTGCAACTATTTTCTTCTATTGCAGGGAGCTCCATTAACGCCTTTGCAACGATAACAAATGCCACACTTGTATTTCCCGCCAACGGGTAAGACAATGACAATGGCATACAAACTACAAACACAACCAGGATTAACAACTTCACCACCCATTGAAGTGGGGTTCTCCTAGTGTTTTTCATTCAGAATTAGCATAAATGTTCCCTACTAAATGCCTCCTAGAGATTCTCATGTGCTATGACTATGGTAGTGTTTTATTACAACTAAAAAAGCACTTGGAGAATTTCCACTATTTTGGTAGTGCTAGTGTTTGTGTGAGTGCATGACTGTATCTATATTATATCGAGTATATATTCCACATATTAAGCATTCATGGATGTGAGCGTTCTGAAAATACAAATTTTGTCAGAATTTACATGAATTGGATCAAATACGGCACTGAGCATATAAAAAAAAAAATGATTTTTTCTATTTTTATCTGTTGACAGATTTTTTTATTAAATTTGTCAGATTTCTACACATTTGATTGTGCTTCAAGTTTTATGCTACAACTGTCACTGTCGTGTGGCATTGTAAAAAATCTGATGGATTTGATCATATAAAAATTCAAGCATTCCGAATGGTGCCTGCATTGCCTATATCTAGTGTTTATATATGTTTTTTTTTTTGCTACAATAAATGTAGGTCCTGTGATCCAGAGGACCTTGCCGGAGGTCCTTACCAAGGCAAGATCCTCCTCTGCCCACCCCCGACGACGAACCATCCGTACGATGGCTCAGGTCCTCTCTTGGCCGGTGCAGCTGGTGTCGTCTTAGTCACCAGTGAGTCCGACGTTGCTTTCAATCTGCAGCCTTTCCCTAATCTCATGGTAACTCAGGACAGGTTCGACCAAATCATGGCATGTTTCAACAGCACTAGGTGAGCTTACTGAACAAAGATTGCCACATTCGTGTTCAATCTTCTCAAAATAATCCTTGTTTGTTTTGAAGTAATCCTGTGGGCATGATAGACCGCACGGAGACTACAGTCAATCCACAAGCTCCTGTACCCGCCTCCTTCTCTTCTCCAGGCCCAAACTTGATCACCCCTTCGATCTTGAAGGTGCCTCATTATAATGCTGAATAACATCTTCCAACATTACATGGAAATCTCACGGTTAAAATGTTTCTAAAAGTAAATATGTACAACGTTCAAATGCATGTAAAGCCTGATTTGTCTGCACCGGGGTCGACATCATTGCATCATGGTCGCCGCTGGCATCGCCATTGACCAATCCTAATGACACGAGGAAGGTTCAGTACAACATCGTCTCCGGCACATCCATGGCGTGCCCGCACGCGACCGGAGCTGCCGCCTACGTCAAGTCACTCCACCGTGACTGGTCGCCGGCAATGATCATGTCGGCACTCATCACCACCGGTAGGACAACCGTGCAATGCAAACCACCATTTCAAAGATTGATTCCATCTCCCAATAAAGTTTGGTAACATTTCCATTAATTAATTGGATCATCTCGGTGAACAACTTGCAATATCATCATATCGCAATGCATGCAGCCACTCCGATGGACATACCGGCAACTCTCAACACGAACGCGCTCAACTATGGCGCCGGCAGCTCAATCCGTGAGGGCGCCCAACCCGGGCCTTGTCTACGACGCATCAGAGAGCGACTATGTGGCTATGCTGTGTGCACAGGGGTACAACTCCATGCAGCTAGCGCTCATCACCGGCTCCAACACCTCGGCTTGCAGCAATGGCTCAACGTACAGCTCTCCCAGCGACCTCAACTACCCGACCATGGTGGCCCATGTGCAGCCAGGGAAGAACTTCACTGTGTCCTTCCCGCCGGACTGCCACCAATGTCGGGGCCGCAAGCGCTGTGTATGACGTGAAGGTTGTGTTTCCTATTGAGTCGGCCAATGACCTCATTATTGATGTGTCGCCAAGCAAACTAGAGTTCAGCGCGCCCGAACTGGAAGCGCTCCTTCACCGTGACGGTGTCCGCGTGGCGATCGAAGATGGCAAAGGTGCACTCGGCCGCTATTGTGTGGTACAACGATGCGCATGAGGTGGGAGCCCACTGGTTGTCTACACAACAATTGGATTTCCAGCCTATCAGCAAAATGTGGTTTAGACAGTGAAGGAGCTATAATTGAAATTCTTTTAGAATAAAACTCTTCCTTATATCGGCCAAGAATAAATAAATCAACTTGCGAAACCCGTGCACTTTAACAAACGTGAAGCCATTGTGTTCCAACGGTCATGCAGCTGCTCCGTAACTTTTTTGGATGTAGGGAAGGAAATCTTGACAGATCATGGCCTAGGTTGCCACACCGCAATCCCTGAATGTGCCACTAGTGACTGCTCTGGTCCTTGCGTCCATGCCCCGCCCACTGAGTGCTAGTTGACGTATTTTGAAACCCTACTCCCCCACTAGGGTCTAAGTTTCACTTAGGTTCATGTGGGATTGTGTTATTAGGACCGCGCGAGGGGAAGACCGCTATGGACTAGGGAACGCCCAACAGATGTCGCCTTGTGTAGCCATAGATCATCATAATGAACCTCATGGGCTCCTCCCCGCCCGGTGGTCCGCCGCACCCTAGTGGACCCAATATAACGGATGGAAGTTGCGGCCATGAGGGTGGCCTTGTCTTGTGGTTGCATGCCTTGGTAAAGACAAATGCTATGCTTTATCAGACCGAGTCCGCCATAGAATATCCGGGGCGCCGTCACGAGATCCGGTCGGACAGCAGTTCAGGTGCCTCACTACACTTTTAGCAAGCCACCGACCATCTAACTTGAGGAGATGACAGAGCTATGGAAGGGCATGAGAGGAGATGAGCGAGGAGGGGTGAAGTAGATGTGGTGAAGACTTTTAGGGCGCTGCGGCGGCCGCCATCACCTCTAGCCGGGGTGGTGAGACCGGCATGGGAGCGGGAGTGATGGGGGCTTTGGCGGTGGTAGTTGTGCCTCGGTTTTAATTGTGGAATACTCATGGTCTAGACGATCCAGCTAGATAAAAGTAAAATTCTTCGTTATATAGTTGAGGCATCAACGACATCGATGGTTTGCCCGGAAACCAAATTGAGGGAAGATCACCGCCCTCAAGGCTAAAACAAATTCTCCCCTCCTTTCAAAAATAGGATTTTTAGGTCAACTTGGTGGTGGTGGGGGGGTGTTCAAACTTAACCCCACCTAGAATTTCATTGAACACATCTCGACAAGCCGAGTGGTGGAATCGCATAAGTGCCAATCCTCAAATAGTTTAAGGAGGTACAATGGGGAGAGGGAGAGAGGAGATACAACAACACTTAAATCCAAACAGCCACAACACAATAATATGAGGACAATCCTATATTTAAGCCGAAAGGCGCCAACCGATCATCAATTTGTGCACCCGCCGAGCAACATACGTCGGCATCACCATTTCCATTTCCATTTTGACACCACTCCTCGTAGCTACCACCACTACATAAATAACGTGGCAGGTTTTTGGATTTACCCCAAAGAAAGACCAGGGTTAATCGATGATTTCTTGTGGCGGCTTTTAGGACCCGAAATAACCTCAACAAAGTGAAAAAAATAAAAATCAAATGCCCAAACCAAATCCTAATAGGCCACCACCTCTAGATCTAGGGTTTTGAGGTAGAGGACCGTGCACCTAGCCACCGCTGGACCGGATCCACCCTAGCACGCCACCTCCGCGCGAGAAGCGGCCTCCGCGGCGAGGCGCCGGCCCCCATACGAGCCTTGGCTGTGCAAGCGCCGCCTCCGCGAGCAACGGACGTGCGCGAGAACCGGCCGGAGTGCTAGGGTTTCGGGCCGAGAGTGAGTGGGAGTTTGAGATGAAAGGGAGAGGGAGGTAGTGGGAGTTGAGAGGAGAGGGGAGGTCGCGGTACTTGGGATGGAGTGGGAGTGGGAGAGGGATGAAACCCTGTGTCGGAGTTTTATACCGAGCTACTATCGGGCTCGCGTCTAGGCCATTTTGGGCCTCGGCCTTTTTCCCTAGCGGGCGGGGATAGGAAGACCACCATGGTTAATCCGCTATTTTCCGTGACGGTTTTTAATCAATTTAACATGACAGTTTTTTATAACCGGGGACGGTTAATCAAAAAACCATCATGGTTAATTGAGACATTAATCGTGGTGTTTTAAAAAACCCACCATGGTTAATAAAATGGAAAGGTGTTATAAAAGATTTTTGTAGTAGTGTACGCCTCTCTCGAGGCCAATAGAATCGGGACTAAGAGCAAGTTGACAAACACGCAAAGCCTAGGATCACCAAACACGACGAACTCTTTTGGAAAATGATGGTGACACCATGAGTGCATTCAGGCCCATGTATTGCCATTCAATGCTGTCCACAGGGAGGAAGCCGTGTAGGGAATGGTGACAGTGGTGGAATCTCCACCCAACATTTGATTATGACATCACCAAGGAGAGCATGGATGAAGCATAGGCACGGAGGAGGACACTCATCGAAGCAACCACAACGACTAGCATCCACTACGGACTCAAGCTCTTTGCCGAGTCTTTGGAGACTTTCGACAAAGGCCCTTATTCACTCGGCAAAAGCCTTTGGACACTTGGCAAAAGTGTCGGCAAAGCCTCTTTGTCAAGTGCCTTTGTAGGGCACTTGGCAAAGGCTTTGCTGAGTCTCGAAAAAAAAAAACACGGCAAATAAATAATGAAAAAGCCCCCAAAAGTGGCAAAAAAAATAATGAGAGGAGGGGCCCACCGGGCGGCCACCACCACACCCATAACCATGGTTGGTTTTTTCACGAATTTTGCAAACTTTGCAGCCACGGAGCTTCAAACCCGCGACCTCCCCCATGTGCACCTATTGCTCTACCACCGCACTACATCATCACATATGTCTACATTACATTTCGGTTCCCTAGATATTGTACTAAATCGAGATTAAATTGCTTGTTTGAGGCCCCAAACCAATTCAAATAAAAAGTGTTCAACTATAAAGAGTCATAACTTTTGAGATCGACAATTCTTATTTAGGAAGTTTGTCCATCCGAGATCATTTCCAAAATTTTGAATTTCCAATTTGAGATATTCGGATGTAGTTTTGCATGATAAGATGAATTTAAACTAAAAAGTGGTCAACTACAAAGAGTCATAACTTTTTAAGATCTAGGATTTTCATTTAGAAAGTTTCTCCATCCGAGGTCGTTCGAAAAATTTGAATTTTAATTTTTGAATTCAAAGGTAAATTTACATGACAAGATGAACACTCTTGAACAAATTATTTTACAAGGTGTTTCCCTCTCATTAACCGTGAAGGTTTTAAAACCTCCATGGTGAAAGTGCATCTAGCCCTTTAGTCGGTTTTGGTGAATTTGAATGGCAACATAATTAAAGGTCTAATAATTGAACAGGAAACTAAATCTATTGCATATACTTACGGATTGTGTATTAATAAGTATATCCAAGGTTCAACAAGTAAGCAAACTTGATGGTGTTGCACATAGTATTGAAGTAAAAGCCAAATTGTGGATTGTTGTATTGGAAGATGATGGAAACAATCTAGTTCAAGCAAAAGATAACAATGCAAATGGAATAAGTCAAATGGCTTATATGTTGTAGGGGTATCATAGCATCATGTGAAAGCAAGCATATTTGGCAAAAGGCAAAAGAGACAAGAGTTGATGATTTTGGATTGGTCTCTATAATGGCCTATTTTCCATGAATAGAACATTAAAATAATTGTCGAGTGTCAAGCCAAAAATGGATAGGATATAAGGAACCATGAATTGGCTTGACCATATTGATGTTGATCTATGTATGTTTCTATGTGAGTCAAACCGAAGCTTGATTGGTCTCAAAATTCATATCTAGAAGATAATCAAGCAAGGATCAAAATTGAAGATATGGTTAATCAATGGATGCTTAATGTAATGTGACTTTAGTGTGCCATAATAAGGTGAAGATAGCAAGAAAAGGGCTTTGAGGTACTAAGCAAAGGTGAAGGGCAAGCGGCTGACTTGGGACCGAGGTACCATGACTATGGTCAAGAAGAAAGTACTTGCATTTAGTCGAGGAACTAATCAAGCTATGATGAGTCATATTGTGTGAAGGATCAAATGATTAGTGTGTGTGACTTGAAGCCATGGAGGTGAACTCATATTTGTGAAAATGGTTCAAGTCATATGCTCAAGGTATATTTGCTCCCGAGAGATGAGCGAAGATTATAGAGGATGATGTAGGTTGATGGAACCGCTCAAGTGAAATGGATGGCAACTTGGACTCATGGAGGTTTAATTTCATTTATGTTTTAAATCTTGAGTTTAGAAAGCCGTCTTGTAAAGAGAGATCCAAGGACAACTAGTCAACTATTGAACCAAATACTCAAACCCAAACTAGCTACATCACCTCTCTAGCCCAAAAACGGACGGCCAAATTTCATATTCGATTCTCTATTTTGGGACGATGGATTCTGCGGGTTGAGCGCAAGATCTTCGCGCTTAATCGACCATTGGGCCCAAGGGGTATAAATACCCTTTCTACCCCTCCCCAATGGTTACCTCTTCTTCCCCCAACGTTCATTTTTGTGGAAGAACAGAACCAAAGCTCTTCTCTCTCTCCTTCATTGTTGCTCCTCCACTCCCTAAGCTAGATATCGAGTTCCACATCAAATCTTGAGGGAAAAGGTAGCAAACTCGATTGGAGACCAGATCTACAAGTTCCCCATCTTAAAGAGCATTTGGTTCTTGTTTGGCAAGCTGTTCTAGGGTTCTTTACTCTTGGAGCTTGCTCCTAGCCGGCTAGGCATCACCCTTGAGCCTACCAACTTGTGTGGTAGCCTTGGGAAGTTTGTAACCTCACTCAAAATCAAGAAAATCACCCATCATCTCAAGAGTTCACTTCCTTCACTTGAGAACGAGGGCAAAGCATGCCTTGGTGGTGAGCTAATCCTTTTGTGGATACCTCAACAATGTGGACTTAGGCCAGCCTTGGTGGCGATGTCGAACCATGGGAAAAGCATCGTGTCGTTGTGTGCTTCATCTTTACATTCCTGCAGTTTTTAGGGTTTGAGCTTGATCTTCTTTTTTGGTAAAGGTTTTACGTGGTATACGTCTTTTGAGCTCTATTTTATCTTTATACTCATGGTCTAGGCGATCTAGTTAGATTAAAGTAAGATTGTTCGTTAAGCAGTTGAGGCATCAACATCATTGATGGTTTGCTTGGAAACCAAATTGAGGGAAGATCACTGCTCACAAATCTAAAATTGTTCTATGCCTCCTCCCCGCAAAATAGTATTGTTTTTAATGAGACAGATGGTTCTAGTGGTGGAAATCTAATGCATGGAATATTCACTTGGTCCAAGTGGCCGACCAAATCCTATCCTTGCTACCATAGAAAGGGCTTTTGTGAACCTTGAGCATTCCTTATTGACTTTCCCAAAACCAACCTCTAACCACGTGCCCATATATACTTCTAACGATGTCGATGGTGAAATACCAAAATTAATCAATGCTTTTCCATTCGAAAACTACTCGCTACACACAAATCCAACCATTTTGTGTTCAGTTCTCCCAGTGTGGGCGGAGTTATACCTTTGTCATCCCGGATGCCTTTGGTCACCTCGCGGCTAGCCTTAAGTCGACTCAGCGGCTACCAAAAGGTCTAGTCGGCATTATTGTGGCCCCCACACCAACTCATTCTTCAAAAGTGCTATTTCTTAATGTTAGACTTTGGATCGACACTAAGTGTAGATCTATGGGGTAATCCTTTTCCTTTATGATAACAAAGCATGAACTCAAGAAGAACAATGAGAAATGGAAGACATTGGAAGAAGGGACTCATTTGTAGGGTTAAGCCTCGCATGGAGTCGGTGAACAATTTGCACAACGTGCAAAGTGGCGGTCGGTGTAGAGGTTGAGTAGAGGCAGCGACACACAGGGACTATGTCGGTGGCTGGTGGAGCTTCCTATCGCTGGTAGCTTATTTCCTCTCGCTCGATCTAGGGTTAGGACGGTGGGGTGGCGGCTCCCCCACCTCCTCTTTATAGGGATGCATGACGAGGCCCCACCAACCTCATCTTGGGCTCGATGCCCCGGTAAGGGCACAAATCAAAGGCCCAGATGGCCGTTAGGCCAACTGGTGGAGATCAATCTAATATTCTCCCGCTTGATCTTTAGTATTAAACTTAGCATGCGTATCTCTTTTCACATTCCAACACGAGATCAATGCATAGAGCGTGCTTCATCGTCACGTCTCACTGGCCGGTAGATTTGAATGCTACAATACACATATCTACGTTTCCGAAATAGATTCTTTGACTTTGGGCCCTTTATTGTCCGAAAAATCATAGGCTATACAGTAAACCCATGTCAACGTGTGTTCAATCAACGCACCGGGTGGTAAGCCTTTGGTAAACAGATCAGCAAGCACTTGCTTGTCACTTATATGTTCATTGCTATCGTATAATCACAAATTTTCTCCTTTACAACACATCATTTAATGTCAATGTGTTTGGCAAAGACACTTGACCTGTTGTCATAGGAGCGAACTACTTAAATGGTTATTGATGTTGTCAACCATTATCAACTCCGGGTATAAGTTCTTGAAGTACCTTTGCCTGTGTCTCTAAAGCCTCAACAATATTTATCATGGGTATGCATCATTAATGACACAACAACTATTTCATTGGAGCTTTTCCACAATAAACTAACCGTGAGTGAGTGTTAGTGACTAGTGTGGATTTCACTACACACCTCACCAAAGCTTAACATTTTGTACCCACAACTATATGAGAGTACTTTTTCTTTCTTATTTGATATGAGGCTTATAATACTTTGAAACTACAATACATTCTTTACTCCATTCCAATTATCTATATCCTGAGTGGACTTACGCCAAATTGTCCCGGATATGTTAGAGTAATTCTTATTGGTGCGCACATATTACTTTCAATAGTTAAAGCATATGGAACCAATTTCATTTAATCTATCTCATATTGGTTCTATAAGATTACGGTCCCAAAACCTATTACCCTTGACCATGGAAGCCGACATAGGTTTTTTTTCGCATACATTTGCCGTAGTTCTAATGCCCCTTTCTTTTATCTTGGTGTTCCAATTCCGGAATTTCACTTCACCGAGATCATACTTATTGAAACTTAAGGACAAGAACATTTCTTCTCTAGTGGTAGATTAACATGATATCACCACTTGTAAGCAGATGTCATCCACTTACGGGATTAGGAAAATGAATTTTTTATTTTTGAACTTTACACAACACTATTATCCTTCTCGTTCTCTTTTAAACCCATGTGACATCTCTTATGTTCTTTTTTCCTCTCATCACAAAACCTTTTGCGTTGTGCCATGTAAACTTTTCACACAAATTTCTATTAAGGAATGCCATCTTTACATTTGTCGATGTAGTTACGCAATGTGCCATTTATGTCATTATGATTCTAAATAATCCTTGCATATTTATTGTAATCTATTCCTTCTCTTTATTTAAATCCTTTTGACGCTTTATCACTTTTCTGTCTTCCCTTTGGAGTCACATTTGATTTAGTGGACCCATAATAGCCAACTGTTTTGGCTCAATTGGGAATTTCTCCCAAGTCCCAAACATCATTGGTATTCATCAAATTCATTTCATCTTACATAGATATTATAATCATCAAAGAAACTGATTTTCTTATTCTTTGAGACCTTCAAGGTCCTTAGCTACTGGCACTTCTTTCATATGGGACAATTGTTGCTCTTTTATTGCCAAGAGGCAATTGATTCTATAGTATCTTGCAACAGGTATCGTATGAATCATACAACATCAACATGGTATTTCAAAACTTTGATCTCTACAAACCATGCTCACCCGGATTACTTCATCTTCTGAAAAGAAAGTATATCTTCAAACTTTCTCATTTGAGTTTATTCTGTTAAACCTTATCTCATATGTTGCTTTGAGTACCATCTTTGTATCTATGAAACTCGTCCAGTATAAATATTGGATGAATATGATATCTTTCTATCAAATCAGTAAAACGTGTAGGAATAGTTTAGCTATTTCTTTGCTTAGGGTACAACTATTATGACCATTGTACTCCCTCAATGGGGAATAATAACCTTGAAGGGACATAATTTCCCAAATTGGCACATATTCTATTATCAAATTAAAAATGAATATGAATATTCTCGTAACACACATGCTTAATCCAACGTTGGTTAAATTAAACATGAATGTAATTTTACAACTCTTATCATAATAACTTAGAATGAAATACATAATTCTTCATAGAGTACACAAAATAATATTTCTTAAACTAGACTTCCATGTCAAGTTCGACATCATTGGTGCTCTGATTCATTCGTCATCTTTTCTTGAACTAAAATCAAAGAATTCTTTTCTTTCAAGCCATTGTTTAAAGAGATCACAATCCATTATGCAATAGCCTTCTTTATCATCACTCATCATATTCTCGAGTCGCATGTACCCAGCTCATTTTCTTACTGCCTTCAAAAATAAAAACATGGAGATCTTTGTCTGATAATATTCAATAGAAATCAACAATAGTGAGGATGAAAATAACCCTACGTTGGTCTGGTTAAAACATGGGCATTAAACTTTGAAATCTTTTAGTTCTATTCTATATCACTGTTTGGGCAGAAATAGAATAGAACAACATTCTTTCTACATTAATTGTACATCACTGTTAGGCAGAAATGGAATTAATATATGGAAAACTCAATTATCATTAAAACATATAACTTACTCCTAAAAACTAAATTTTGCCGTTGGTTCAAATTTAATTAGAGGACAATCAAAATCATTGCAGCCAAAAACCATGAATAACTTTGCTAGTTCTCTCATTCTTAAACTTCTATTCTCAAGTTTTGGAATACTTTGATGCCTCAGTACAACATCAGTACATAATGAAACATACAATTACATTTATAGTTTTTACATTACGTCTATATGAGCATTGGGCAGAAATAGAAATCATACATATTCTTGGTTAAAATTAGAACATTGCTATTATCAACGTTGGTTAGAAAATAACAATATCATAATCATCTTAAAATTCTCTTTACCCTCTTTTTTCTCCAATTAAATATCACATTTGTTCAAAATAATAGGAGAATAAATTCATTATCTTAGCACTAGAAACTTTAAAATAAAATATATTATTCTTGTTCAGGAAGCACTTCCTTTAACTCATTTTCTAAAAAAATCCGCCATATTATATGCTTCAAAAAGAAAAGAATGAAAATCATATTCTTTACTACTATCATTTGGCACTAAAGCCCGTCTTGGTTGTGTGCGGTCATGGCCCACCGAAAGACGGCCCATGACCATGCGGCGCCACGCACACCTCACCCCACCCAGGCCGCAACCGGGGCCTAGGCTAGGAAATCAGAATCCTGCTTGGGCCATAAGACGGCCCGATAGATCTTGGCCGTTCACGCCAATAGACGGCTGTCCGCCCGTATCGGGCTGAGCAAAACCTCTTTCGGTCATTTCATGAAACCCTAACTCCTATTTCTCTCCACACCCTTCTCACTCCACCGAGCGGCAGATCATCACCTGTGAATCGAATCACCTCTTTCTAGTTTCTTTTTGAACCCGAACGGATCTACTCGCTAGTACAATCAGGCTCTTGATACCATTGCTAGCTAGACTTTGGATCGACACTAGGTGTAGATCTGTGGGATAATCCTTTTCCTTTATGATAACAACATGAACTCAAGAGGTTGAGCGCAGGCGATGAGGCACCGGGAACATATCGGCAGCTGATGGAGCTTCCCCGTCGCTGGCAGCCTCTTCCCTCTCGATCGGTCTAGGGTAGGGGACGGTAGGGTGGCGGCTAGAGCAGTGAACCTCGTGTTCGAGTGTGTCCCCACTTCCTCTTTATACAACGGGGCCCACCTACCTCGTCTTGGGCTGAACGGCCGTGATCAGAGCGCGTGTCAAGGGTTCAGATGGCCGTTGGGCCAACTGGTAGATAAATCTAACACTTAATTCTACTGTTTGATACTTTGTGGATGTGACAAAGTTGTCGATTTAAGAGATGCAGCTACGTTCGCGCAGTCTCTGCCAGGAATGCATTGCGCAGGCGATTAAGGAGAGGCCCGGCGGCGTTCTCGAAACAGCTTCTGAGAAAACACAATATATAAAAGATACGCCTCAGGCCTCCCGGTACAATTAAGGAGCCCGAGATATTTCATCCTGGGCAGGATGCCAGGACGTAGGATACGCGCCAAGCCCCTGCGTTGTTTCCTGCACAAGTCTAACGGAGCAAGCAATGCGTGCTAGCTGCTAAAGCTGGTGCACGTAATGCTGCTCCCGTCCTATCGACGGCGACACTGTCTGATATATACACTTACGTCCAAATTCCATAAAGTGACTGATATATACATGGAACTTTTTTATGTCACACTTCTGTTTTTCAGGTGCATAAATTTTAAGATGATTTCAGCTAACAATCTTGTACTGCCAATCAGTACAAGCAAATTGTTACGTTTGTGGTTTGTTATTTGTCTTTTTATGTCATAATATACTAATCTTTTTTTTGTCTTTGTCTTTCTATAGAGATAACTGTAAATTGTTAAATTTACTTTGTGGCAAAACATAGAAGATTCTGTCATGTTTGAGGCTTTGTCTAACTGGCTTTTTAAATTCTGGCAACAAAGAAAATGCAGATTATATCTATAGAAATTGCAACAAAATAAAATTCTGTCGCCTGCAAGAAAACTAAAATTTAGGCACCTAAAATTTAACAAATCCCTTTTTTTTTTTTACAAAACAAACTTCTAAAATAGCACGGGTCGAGCAGGCGACGCGATGGCGACCGCCTGCTGGCCAGGGTAGGCGGTCGGTCCAAAGCTGAGTTCGAGCTGGCAGCAACAAGACCATGGCACGAAGGCAACCAGTGGCACAACCGTGCGATCTCCTAGAAGGCCCGCCGGCGGCGGCGAGTCAATCCCTCCATTTTCCGCGCCCATCAGGGCAAAGTTGATACCAAACAACTCAATTTTTCGATCAGAGTCTAACAAAAAATCCAGTGGTGGTTCCTGTGTCAAGCATAGATAGCAACGTAACAAAGTTCTATATATACACACCCATAAGACATGAGACTAGACTAGATATGTATCGACCATAGATACCGTCCCACGCGAGTGTTGTTCGTGGCTGGAGCACCTCTGCACCAAGCTTCCAACACCGTGTAGGATACCATGGGTTGTCCCAGAACACTGCCGCTGCTTCTCCTCATCGTCACAGTCTTCGCCGCGAGCCTGAGCGCCTCTGAATCCATCGGGGATGGACGCAAGGTTAGACAGATGGAGATGATCATCATCGATCTATATCAGCAATTCAACATGTATGATTTTTATTCAGGATCTACAAAGAACTACGCAATTTTTATCACATCTCTTTGATGGTGTGATCATAAGCAGGTCTACATCGTGTACCTGGGGCACCTGCCCAGCACGGATGCGTCAGAGCCTGAAGGTTTCTCTGCTGTAGAATTTGCTCATCACAATCTGCTTAACGAGGTCCTCGACGACGGCAGGTCCGAAATTTTCTTTTCAGTTTTCCCCAGAGTAGCACCCCATTTGTTTTTCGTGGCCGTGCCAAAACAAGTTTTCGATATACTCCATTTCAGTGTCCAGTTAGCGGCAAACTGGCAGGGCATTTTTTGTAGGCTAGTAGATGTCACATAGTCCTTACGTACGCAGCTGTGTACTATGTGTCATTTCAAAAATAGTAATAGTATATTTGTTGATGTTTTATTGCATTCTCATTTTTTTATCTTAGAAAAAAAGTAGGAGTGCAAACCTACATACTTTTTAATTGTCTTTTTTTGCAGCTCTGCTTCAGGCAGGATCATCCATAGTTACAAGAGAAGCTTAAATGGCTTCGCTGCGAAGCTAAGCGAAGAAGAGGCTCATAAACTTTCTGGTTTGCCATAATTAACTCCTCTTTTCAATCCTTTTCTTTTGTGATTTTGCATTGAGATTTCAGTCCTACTCCCTCAGTTTCAAATTGTATAAAGGGATAGTTGGATGAACACAAACATTACTAGTTTTAATTTACATAAAGGTAGGAACCGTAAAGCACGCATGAATCTAGCTCTATCTTGAACAACTTTCCTCACTTTTAGGCATGGATGGCGTGGTATCAGTCTTCCCAAGTAAGATCCTTAAGCCTTTGACCACAAGGTCCTGGGACTTCTTGGGATTCCCTCAAACACCATTTGAAGAGCTACCACTGGAAGGAGATATTATCATCGGTATGCTCGACACCGGTATATGGCCTGACTCACCATCCTTCTCTGACGAAGGCTTTGGCTCACCACCAAGCAGATGGAAGGGTACATGTCAAAACTTCACGTGCAACAAGTAAGAAAAAATATCCTTTATTTTTATTGTCTAGCTAGTTGAAATTTGTTATTTGATACACACTATTTAGGATCCCTAAGCCGGCCCACAATAAACAATACATGCATGTAGCAACTTTATGACTATTGTATGAATTTCTATAAACCTAAGCTGCAGTTTTTTTTTTTTTTTTTTTTTGATGAAACAGGAGGGGTGTAAGCCCCTACTGAAATTTTATGTATATAGACAACAGCAGCTGCAGTGTATATTCAGGAGCAACCGTGTACAGTCACCAAGCTTTGTGTCGTCCACCCATAAACGTTAAAATGGGCATCCAAATAAAATTGGCAAAAATATCATTATATTGCCCGGTTCCTGGGGCAAGTAGATTTTTGTGTAGCAAAAGCCTCTTCTAGTTTAGGGCGGGCTATATCTTGAGTTCTTACCCGTGAGCCTGATAGGGAGAAGCCTTCTCATGTGGCATATATTGCACTTATGTGTCCTGCTTGAAGATAACGGATCTACCTGGTCACCGAAGCTAAATGGACCCGAACTTTAATTGACCAAATAGAAAAGTTTATTTTTTAATGGCAATTCCTAGACGAAGTAGGCTTTGCTTATCGGGGCCAATTAACCACAAAATACACATCTCATGTGCAACTAAACGATCTTCCATCATATGTAAACATGACACGGACTCGCTGTAATAAACTACACGGCGTGATGTGCAGCAAAATAATCGGAGCTCGCGCCTACACTAATGACTCGTCGCCACAAGATGTTGTGGGCCATGGCAGCCACACGGCATCCACCGTGGCAGGGCGAGTGGTGGCCAACGTTAGCTTTGACGGCTTGGCTGCTGGCACAGCTCGAGGCGCAGTGCCGGGCGCTAGGCTCGCCATCTACAAGGTCTGCGAGGAAGAGGGCTGCAGCGGCGCCGCTATCCTCGCAGGGTTCGATGACGCCATCGCCGACGGCGTGGACGTGATCTCCTTCTCCATCGGCGGCAAGTTGCCTTCTAATTACTTCAACGACGCACAGGCCATCGGCTCCTTCCACGCCATGAGACGTGGGGTGCTCACGTCCGCAGCGGCCGGGAACTCGGCGCTGGATGGCGGCAAAGTTGGCAACGTCGCGCCATGGATGTTGTCTGTGGCAGCGAGCAGCATTGACCGTCAATTCATCGACAGGATTGTTCTTGGGAACGGCGATACCATAGTGGTCAGCGCCGAACCCTAACTTTTTATACTATGACCTTGTATATTTTTTTTTTTCAGAAATCATGTCCACCATTATTACTTTTTTCTTCTGTCCCAGGGAGCCTCCGTCAACACCTTTGCAACTGTAACAAATGCCACACTTGCATTTCCCTTCAACGGGTAAGATGATGAAATGTGTGTGAGTGAATGATGATGTATATTCAACGGGCACGGATGTGAGCGTTTTGAAAGACAGAAATTTTTTCGAAATTTATACCAATCAGTTAAATACCTACACAAAGCTAACATATAACCAAAAGAAAAATGAAGCATTCGAAATATGTTGCCAGCAAAGCATCGCCTAGCTAGTGTTTTAAGTTTTTTTGCTACAATAAATGTAGATCCTGTGCTCCAGAGGACCTCGTTGGAGGTCCTTACATAGGCAAGATCGTCCTCTGCCCACACCAGAAGCCCCGTCCGAATGGCAGCTCAGCAGATGGTGCTCTTTTGGCCGGTGCAGCAGGTGTCGTCATAGCCAGCCGCGCGCCCGATATTGCTTTCACTCTGCCTCTCCCCGGTCTCACGGTACCTCAGGACAAGTTCGACCAAATCATGGCGTATGTGAACAGCACTAGGTGAGCTGATCAATGACCCTAGCTTACCAGATGAAGTACACTATATATATCCCAGTTCGTGTTCAGTTGTCTGAAAATAATTCGGGTCTGTTCTGCAGTAATCCTGTGGGTACCATAGGCCGTACTGAGACTACGGCCAATCTACAAGCTCCAGTGCCGGCCTCCTTCTCTTCTCCAGGACCCAACTTGATCACCCCTTCGATCTTGAAGGTGCCTGATCGATAATGTTCAGTTTCCATCATTTCTTGGAAATGTCACCCCTTAAAAGTTATCTCTACGACGTTCAAATGCATGCAGCCTGATCTATCTGCGCCGGGGGTCGACATTATTGCCTCATGGACGAAGCTGTCATCACCCTCGGGCAATCCTAACGACACGAGGAAGGTTCAGTACAACATCATCTCCGGCACATCCATGGCGTGCCCGCACGCGAGCGGAGCTGCCGCCTACGTCAAGTCGCTCCACCGTGACTGGACACCGGCAATGATCATGTCGGCACTCATCACCACTGGTACGATGACCATGTGTAAACCACCATTTCATAGATCGATTCCATCTCTGATGGAGTTTGGTATCATTTCCAGTAATTTAATTTGCTCATCTCGGACAATAACTTGCAATATCATCATATGACAATGCGTGGTGCTCATCTTTTATGCAGCCACTCCAATGAACACACCGGGCAACTCCAACAAGACCGCACTCAACTACGGTGCCGGGCAGCTCAACCCGATGAAGGCACAGGACCCGGGCCTCGTGTATGATGCATCTGAGGGTGACTATGTGGCTATGCTGTGTGCGCAGAATTACACCGACCAACTGCTCGCGCTCATCACCGGCTCCAACACCACGGTCTGCGCCAACAATAATGGCTCGACGTCAAGTACACCCAGCGACCTCAACTACCCGACCATGGCGGCCCGTGCGGAGCCAGGAAAGAACTTCACCGTGGTCTTCCATCGAACTGCTACCAACGTGGGGGCTGCAAGCTCCGTATATGACGAGAAAGTCATTTTAGCTATTGAGGCTGGCAATTACCTCACTGTTGATGTGTCGCCGAGCAGGCTAGAGTTCACCACGCAGGGCCAGAAGGTCTCATTCACCGTGACGGTGTCCGTCGCGGCAATGGAGGAGGGCATGGTCCATTCGGCCGCCGTTGTGTGGTACAACAACGAGCATGAGGTGAGGAGCCCCATAGTGGTATACGCAATAACGGACGACGACTCCCAGGAAAATGGGGTTTAATTAGACGAAAATGAAGGCAGCTGCCATCCATGGCTTGTGATTTATGCAATGGTGTCAGAACAAACCTTCCTAGTTTCTTCAAGCAATAAATAAAGTCACCAGTGTTATATTTTGACCCTTCAATTTCTCATCTAGATTTTCGACTCCTATTTGAAACAAGGAAGAGTTTTGTAATGAAATCATTGCCTGAGATCACAAGCCTTCGATGGAAGCTCCTTCACTGTCTAAATCAATTTTGCTGGCAGTCTTCGACATTGTGTATACCACCGCCGGGCTCCTCACCTCATGCTCGTTGTTGTACCACACGTCGGCTGCTGACGTGTGGTACAACCGACGTGTGGTACAACAAAGAGCATGAGGTGAGGAGCCCCGTGGTGGTCTACACAACATTGGATGACTCCTAGCTTCCTTGAGAAATGAGGTTTAGACAGTGAAGGAGCTGCCACCGAAGGCTTGTCATCTGTGCAATGGATTTAGAATAAAACTCTTCCTTGTTTCATCTAGCAACAAATAAATCAACATGTGAAATCATTTTTTAATGCTCCAGAATAAGTCTGCATATATTAATAAGGAGAGTAGAAGATTATAGGCGCAAGCGGCACAAAACAACTTATCATGTTAGTCAGACTATCAAGCTAGGCAAGGAGGATTAAACGGACTACTCTCATTCAAAAAACGACCAATGTGCATCTACTAGGGTCTTGTTAGTCCCTAATTCCGCTGCAGTTGCAGCTAGGGTCTTGCAAAGCTCCATGTCGTCAAGATTCGCCACAGTCTAGTGCATTGATCACCTTCTCGGGGAGGTCCTATCCAAAACCTGTCAATGTACTCTATATTTGCCGATCGGGCGCCACCCAGCATTGATGAAGTCCAGCTCGGCGCATAAGCTTGAGTTGAGCGCTATGCCATCGACACGAATGAAGGACGAGCAGCGTGACATAGGCTGGAGTGGATGGGATCTAGAGTCCTTCTACGCCCCCTAGTCCTCGGCGTGTTGGCCTGCTTCTCAACAACTAGAGTTGAGGCCGACCTTTGTAGCAGCGGTTCAAGAAGATTCATAAACATCATCTCACATAAGGAGTCACAAGCACCGGTGTCCTCTATCTCGATGCATCCCTCAAGTATCCTATGCTTCCCTGGCCCCTCGTCCTCCGGGTGTGTGGCCAAGATGGGAAGCTCAACCACTGTCCCCCGGGCCATCTCCTTGTGCCCAATCCCATGGGATGCAACCGGGGAAGGAGTGACCGCCGGTGATGCCCCAACCTCCAGAGAAGCGGGTGGGCACCCAGCCGCTGGTGCTCGTGAACAGTTTTAAAAAGTTCAGAGGGTAGGATGACCGGTTTCAAAAACTTTGTACTAAAGCATAGTATATTTTTATTTGTATAGATCTACTCATGGGGAGTTCAACAAAAATGGATTTTTCTATTTTTGATTCTTCTATAATTTACTATGATTTTCAAATATTCAGCAGAAATTAAAAACGAAAAAAAAAAAAAACCGTTATTACCGTAGCAAACCCGCCGTCCAAAACCGCATGAGGCGGCGGTTTTAGGACCCAGTGATGAGCGGTGGGGCGAAAAAGTTCGTAGACCCGGATGAGCAAAATAAAAGTTCATGGACTCAGATGAGTGGTGGGGAAAAGTTCAAGAACCCATAGCACATTTCACTCTTAATCAAATTATCCCTTATATAGTTTGGAAGAGAATAGAACACTTATATTTCTTTAAGTAAACAACATTTCCAATCCCTCCACCAACCCAAAAGTGCTACAATTTCCTATCACATCAAAACTTTTAACACATGCATGAAGCATTAAATGTAGATAAATAAAAACTAATTATATAGTTTGGCTGAAAAGTACGAGGCAATTTTTTGAACCTAGTTAGTCTATGGTAGGACAATAATTACCAAATACAAACGAAAAGTGCTACAGTACCCAAACCTAAAATATTTCACCAACTAAACACCGGGTACCCCGAAATTAATGATGGTAACCAAATAAATTTAGCTTCCAAAGGCCGAAGCCTAGCTAGTTTCTTCATCAGTCGTCACTGTTTCACTGCTCCCTGCGCCTGCGCATACGCACGTCTCAGCACACTGCTCAGGTCATGAACAGAGAACGAACAGAAAGCGACGGAGCAACCAACGAAGCTCTGCAAGTATGTACAGTACATATTATATATATACGGAGCTGTCTCAAACTATATGCATACACAGTCAGAGTTTGTGCGTTTATTCGCTGAATGGCCCCAGGCTTCTTCGGCCACGTACAATGTCACTGCCCAATATGCGTTGTCTCAGTGTTTGTCTCCTCGTCACACTCTTCACCGCGAACCTGATCTCGGCTGAATCCGGCGGCGACAACAGCAAGGTCACTGCTATGATCTGTGCGAGCATGCATGCATCTATCATGCATATATGTATGATCGCATTGTTTGTCATTTGCAGGTCTATATCGTGTACCTGGGGCACCTACCTAGCGCTGATCCTTCCGATGAGCCCCAAGGTTTTACTGCTGTACAAGTTGCTCATCACGATCTGCTGAACCAGGTCCTGGAAGACGGCAGGTCTAATCCTATTTCCATCGACCCGACATACTCCTATATATATATATCACTATACGACATCTCATATATAACGACGACAGGCGACTGCGTGCTATAAATGTGACCTTGTCGTGCCATTTGATTCGCGGCATCATTTGTCACATGCTCGAGTTGAAAGATAAATGGAAAAACAGGCTTCACCATATATATTCATGTTTAAAATCTCGGTATAGCCTGCGCTATCTCCGGCTATAACTGTTGAGAAGGATTTAGATAAGGTTTTTCATGTATAAGTTAGCTCTTGGCTGCCTCTACAGCCTGATATAGCTGGCTATATAGCATGTTTTGAGACATAAAAAGTTAATGTCTTAGCCGGAAATTTAAAACTTTGATATATATACAAACCAATCCTATTGTCTTTTTGTAGCTATGCTTCGGACAGGATCCTCCATAGTTACAAGAGAAGCTTAAATGGTTTCGCCGCCAAGCTAAGCAAAGAGGAGGCACATAAACTATCTGGTTTGTGCAATTAACATGCTCTTCTTGTCAATCATTTTCTATAGTGATTGTGCATTATATTATTGAGGTTTGAGACCTATGTCACAAGATGAATAGCTGGATGAACCCAAAGTATATGAACTTCAAATTGATAACTATGGTATAAATTGTAAAACAAGCAAGAATAGCACTATATCTTATACAAATTTCCTTGTTACCGTTAGGTATGAATGGTGTTGTCTCCATCTTCCCAAGTAGGACCCTCAAGCTTCTGACCACAAGATCCTAAGACTTCTTGGGCTTCCCTCAAACGCCCATTGAACAACTACAACTGCAGGGAGACATCATCGTCGGCATGCTCGACTCCGGTTTATGGCCCGATTCACCATCCTTCTCCGACGAAGGCTTTGGCCCACCGCCAAGCAAGTGGAAGGGTACATGCCACAACTTTACGTGCAACAAGTACGAAAAGACACTTTCTTTTTAATTTCTAGCTAGCTCAAGTTCTTAGTTGTTTGAGATTTCCATTATTTGTTAGTTATTTTTCTCATTCTAGTAAAAGCCTTATTGGGGGAATAATTCAACTCACTTTCCATTAATCAATTGAGGATATATGTAGAGATTACATTGGGATTTGGAGAGGCATATATATGAAGCTAAAATAGAAATAAAAGCACTACAACCTTTGACTTGCTAATGTAAAACCCTAATATGCTAAACCCCCCCCTCAATTGAATCCTGACAACGCTTGGAGTGGAGAAATTCAAACTGGAATGAAATTGGTAAAAAGAGATGTAGGAAGTGGATGGAACATGAAGAACACGAATTTCCCGTGTGGCAACCTTGTCTTGGATGAAACAACAGCTCGATATTCGGCCTCAGCACTAGACCGAGAAATTGTTTGTTGGTGCTTCGTGGACCATGAAATCAAATTGTCCCCGTAATATACAACATATATAGAGGTGGAGCATGAGTATCAGGGCAACCCGCCTAGTCAGCATTAGAGTATGCAACAGGATTAAGTAGAAGACCATAGTATCTGAGACTATAGTCAAGAGTCCCCTTGATGTAGCGAAGGGCACACTTAATCATGGCAAGATGAGGCTTAGGAGGATTAGGAGGATCGTGTGCATATATAGACAAATCCGCTGCATGGCATAAGTGATATCCGGACGTGTAAAGGTAAGGTACTGTAAAGTACCGGTGAGGGCCCAATAATCTGTCGCGTTGGCGTCAGCCGTCAGGTGCTCCCCCCCGTTTTTGGGGATGACAGACATAGGCAAGCCCCGGTCTCGTCCCTTTGGGTATGATACCATACTGGTGGAATATTCAACTCAATTTTCATGAATATTCAACTCAATTTTCATTAATCAATTGAGGATATATAGAGAGATTACATGTGGAATTCGAGAGGTATGAAACTGAAATAGAAATAAAAACATGCACTACAACCTTTGACATACTAATGTAAAACGATAATATGTTAACAAGTTTATAAATAGAACCACACAAACTCATGGTTTGACTACGGTGTGACATGCAGTAAAATCATCGGAGCACGTGCCTACGTCGGTGGATCCAGCAGCATTGGCAAGTCGCCACTGGAGATTGATGGCCACGGCAGCCACACGGCATCCATCGTGGCAGGGCGTGAGGTGGCCAACGTCAGCTTCTACGGCGGCTGCCGGCATAGCTCGAGGTGCGGTGCCCGGTGCCAGGCTCGCCATCTACAAGGTGTGCCAGGGACAGGACTGCGACGACGCCGACATCCTCGCAGCGTTCGACGACGCCATTGCCGATGGTGTGGATGTGATCTCCATCTCCATCGGGGGCCGCCTCCTCCCATATGAGTACTTCAGTGACGTCATAGCCATCGGGTCTTTCCACGCCATGAGGCATGGGGTGATTACGTCCGCGGGGGCCGGGGATGTAGGACTCGATCCTGAAGGCCGCGTTAGCAACGTCGCGCCGTGGATGCTATCTGTGGCAGCGAGCAGCATTGACCGTCAATTCGTCGACAAGATTGTTCTTGGGAATGGAGAGACCATAGTGGTCACAGATGAATTTACCTGAAGTCCACTATGTTCTATGCTAGAATAACTTTTCCTCTCTCACTGAAATCAATATGTACTAGTCATATGACAATTGTGTTCTTCTCTTGCAGGGAGCCTCCATTAACACTTTCCCAACAGTCACAAATGCCACAATTGCATTCCCTGCTAACGGGTAAGATGATAACAATGACACACTGTATATTAATTCAATACAAATGACAGTGAGCCATTGAAAAACTGAAAATTTTGTATCTATCAGTTCAATACCCGCAAAACTACTGAAATGAATTCAAGCATTTCCAATCGGGCCAGCATCTTATCTTAACCAGAGCTAAAGAGAGCCTTTGAGCAAACTAACCTAAAGAGAGCAAAGGTAATCAGTTTTGTCTAGAGACAGTGGCCTAACAAATCTATGTGTTAACACACGCACTGATGTCTCTCAAAATTACTAGCCTGTCTAGTTGCACAGGTTCATGGACTAATTATGCCTAAAGTTATGGTTTTCCTGCTGTAATATACGTACTGTGGCCGAGATAACCTCACCGGATACAGAAGCAAGATCGTCCTTTGCCCGTCAATTAACCATGGTCCAGACTTTGGTGTAGGTGCACTCTTGGCAGGTGCAGCAGGTATGGTCACAGTCGACAGTGGAACTGACGACGCCTTCGCTCTCCCTGTCCCTGGTCTCGCGGTATCTCAGGGCCAATTCGATCAAATCATGGCGTATATCAACAGCACTAGGTAAGCTCACACTGACCATATTTATACGTTCTTAGTTCTCTACAATATATCATAATACCCTAGGTGTCCTTTACAGTAATCCTGTGGGTACCATCGAGCGCACCGAGGTGATGGCCAATCCTCTAGCGCCAGTAGCCGCCTCCTTCTCTCCACCAGGCCCCAACATGATCACACCTGGGATCTTGAAGGTGCATGCTAATGCTTACATACAAACATATGTAGCCACTTCAGTGCTTTCTATGGATGCACACTCGTATCACCTTAATCCATGTATTGCAGTAGTACAACAAACACAAGAGTATTAGCTAAACTTGAGGGTATAAAATCCATAGGAGCCAATAAAAAATTGCAAAATCATGAATTCATGATTTTGCAAGATATATGAAGCAACAAAAGCCACCATAGTCAATGAAAAGGTTTCAACTAATTATATATTTAAAATATACAAAGGTGGCACACAAAGAAAAATGTAAATATCAATGCATGAGGCTGGTTTCGGCAAAGGCCAGAGGACCTTCGGCGAAGGCTTCGCGAAAAGTTTTTCATGGGACGGTCGGCGAAGGTGCTACGGGGAATTTTTTTTCGGCATAGGCCCTTTGCCGACAGCCGTCGAGGACCACAACCGGCAAAGCCTTCGCCGAGAACCAAAATAAGCGTCGAAGAAAAAGTAACCGTTAACGAACCGCGTTTCGACGGCGGTTACTCGGCTTCACCGAACACCCGGCAGTCGGTGAAGAAGCTTATTTTTCTCGAAATTTTTTTATATTTTCTAAAAACCCTTTGCCGAACACGTAACAGTCGGTGAAGCAATTTTTATATTTTTTTAAACAAAGTTTGCCGAGTACCCTATTGAGAGGTACTCGGCAAAGGTGGCTTTTTTGTACACACCGCCACCGTGCTCGGCAAAGAATTTTATTTTTATTTTTTAAACCTTTGCCGAAAGCACCGTACATCATGCTACTCGGCAAAGAAGCCATCTTTGCTGAGAGCCCGAGCAAAAGCGCCGGCAAAAGCTGGGAAGCTGGCCGTTCGGGCTCCCAGCTTTGCCGAACATAATTGCAAAAACTGTAACGCCCCGGCTAGAAACACCACCGGGGCTACCCTCAACACATTCACTAAGACTAAAACAAACCTATTACAGCTGCTATGTAAAAGATTACGCGTTTGTAATCCAAAAGTGAGTACTTGTGATGATGGTGCTACTCGGTTCCAATGCAAGTCGAGATGGTTTAGCACCTAAAAACCAAATGAACACAAGGGTGAGTGAAAAACACTCGGCAAGTACAATAGAACCAAAATAACGAATGTCAGGTAGAAATCCATGAGAAATAATTGGAACATCGATTAAATAGTAGTTTCCGCCTGAAACGGGACAGCACTTGAATACTCCTTAGCATTTTTCGGTAAAGCCGAGCAAGTGGGGCCAACACTTACTCACGTGCACTTGAATATAAGAACCAAATTGCACCTCCGGATAAACCGGCACTTGAATTGAATGTAAATGAAAACTTGAAACTTGAACTTGACTATAAATACCAAACTGCACATCCAGATCCACTAGAACGAGAATTGAGTGTAAAGGAACACTTGAAGCGCATGAAACAGGAATATAGCACATGAAGCAATTGATTCAACTTAAAATTTCAAACAATAGGTACAAGTCCACTCATAGGTTCGTCATGCACTTGCCTTTGTAATGCTACGTAGCGTGTCGAGTAGAAGATTGGGCTATGCCCTCACATCCAACACCACCTGAGCAACCAGGTTCCCAATCAAAACAATAACTAGAAGCTAAAAGTAGTTTGGACAAATATAGCTTAATCTAAGCAATGTTGATGCTACGGCTGTCAACTTATTTACTATTTATTTATTTATTGATTTTCTCTATTCCACCTATCAGCTAGAACAGAGCCACTGGAAGAGGAGCTGCACAGTTACGGTCATTATAAAAGTCACCATCAGGTCTAAGATCAGAACACACCTTGGCCTAATTAAAAATAAGCTAAATTACTTGAAAACCAAAAGATCACATCTACAGTCTGGCTTATCTGACGAAACTACTCGGAAGCCTTGTACATTTGAGAAATCACTTTTAGCAGATGCATGAAGAAGCTAATATCTACAGACCCTAACACAGCTATGTTCGTTAATAAACTACACTAGTTTCAATCAAGAATTGTTTCACTCGGTGAACAGACTAGACTTACCAGACATGTACTGAACCTGACCAATCAGGACTAATCATTAGGAAAGAAATATATAAATGATAGATATATATACGTATATATGCGACAGATTGGAATAGCAGAGGCTGACCCCCGTTGCCTTTTCCCTTGCCGTACGTGAGATGAACCACCATTGGAGGGGTGCTGGAGCTCATGGGATTGAGGCTAGAGATGGGGAAGATGGTTGGAGACTTCGGGGATGTGCTCACCATGACTTAGGGACACTCCAACTACAGCAGCTCGACTTGGAATCGCTGGAGGTTGTAGATCGACCTTCGGGCTCCTCCATGGCTTGAGGTTGAAGAAGATGAAGCTTGGAGCCTTCTCCTCCAACTCCGGCAAGGTGAGGGCATGGGGAGCAGTAGCTCGTCGTTGCCCTCCATCAGCAAGGGCTGGGCGCCATTCTCCTCCTCTCATCTTCTCTCCTTCCTCTCTTCCTTTATCCCTCTCCTCCTCCTCTGTTGGCTGAACGTGAATGGAAAATGGGGAAGGAGAGGGGCTGCTGGTGGTGACGTGGAGAGGTTGGGCTGACAGGTGGGTTGTGGAGGCTTCTGGTGAGTGCGTGAGTTGTGTTTTGATTTCCTTTTCTTTCTCTTTTTTTTTTAACTAAAACATAGATATAAATATATAATTACAAACATGCCATTATTTCTTTGTCATTATTCTACCTACACATATGCATATATATCTTATTTGTCAATTTTATTTTTATCAATTCCTCCCAAACATTTTAAATTCAAAAATTGAATTTCAACTCAACCAACATATGCAACATGTACATGTTAAGGTTGAAGCTCGAAATGCATTTATGCCATGATGCTTGATAATCACACACGATAACGATCATATTTAATATTTTAATTACTTTTTAATATTTGGGATGTTACAAAAACACTCGGCAAAGGCTTCTTTGCCGAGAGAGCCCTTCGGCAAAAGAACTGAAAAATTGTAATTTTTTATTTGTTTTTCGCTTTCCACCTTGACAAATAAACACATATATAATATATATGACATCCATTCAATCACAAAACATATATATATCACATTTCACACATCCAGCACATAAAACACAGCGATATATCACAGAACCCATATTAAACATGTCTCACAAGTATAACATCAAGTCCACAAGTCTAACATCAAGTCCACAAGTCCAACATCATGTCTACAAGTCCAACATCATGTCCACAAGAGAAACATCAAGTCCACAAATGGTCCGGACAAGTCTAACGAGTCTCACAAGTTCATTCTTTCAGCGGTAAGGGTGTGAGAGGTGGATCGATGGTTCGGGGATGAGAAGCCTTGCTTAACACCTAGAGTACCTATAGTCGGCTGATTCGACCCCCGCCGATCCAGAGTGGAAGCCTTGCGCAAAGAATACATGATACTCTTTGCTATCATACTCACAGAGTACCTAGAACGGCATGAGTCTGAAGCAGCTGTGGAGCGACCGGCCCTAGGAGCCCAGGTGGCAGAGTCAAACCACCTGGCCCGGAAAGGAACCTAGTAAGCTCCTCGAACTTGGCCGCCATTGTCGCCTGCGTGGCCTCCACCTCCCCACGGCGCCTCCTTTCCTCTGCTAGCAAGGTACCATACCAAAGCAAGGTACCATCGATTCACCACGGGAAGGCCCTAACATAGAGCACCTGAAAAAATTGGAAGAAACCAGACTGCGAGTTGGTCATCAGAACTGACGAGGTGGTCATGAATATACATGGGCATGAAACATCTACGTATAGAACATTCAGATAAGGTGATTTAGACTTGTAAAGACCAAGGTGGCGTTCTTTGTGACGGGACCGGTCGTCGCTGCACCCGCAGTGCCCTCGACCGAGTCCCCACCTTCCACTTCAAACTTATAGAAAAGAAGAATAATATTACAACATTAAATAGCATCATTGGGTATAAGATGAAATATATTTTCATAAATTAGTATAGTTTGACTTAGGACAAACTTAGATAACTTATATTGTAGGACGGAGGAAGTATCACTACCGGAACTGGGAAGCGATTTCCGTGAGGCTCTTCCTCACGGAAAGGCCGTTTCCCCGGGAAAGCCTTTCCCGGGGGTAAAACACGGGATATCCATGACGGGAAAAAAGGGCCGGAAATCTCCCTTTTCCGTGAACACCAAAAACTACGCACGGGATATCCTTTCCCGTGATCCTATTTAGCTCACGGGATAGAGTTAACCGGGGGCCGTCAACGGGGGGGGGAGGGTGTGGAACCCGTTATGGCCTACGTGGCCTGTTTCACAAAACGGCGTTTTGTTTCGATTTCCGTGAGCGTAACGGAGTAGCTCACGGGATATCGAGCTCTTTTCCGTGAGTCGCATTGTGCTCACGGGATAGATTAACCTCTTTCCCGTGAGCAATCTCCACTCACGGAAAGGTTTGTTTCTTTCCCGTGAGCTACCACGGAAATTAGTTTTTTTTTTTTTTTTTGTTCCAAGACATAATTGACACATATAAATATGTACCACGATTGCATAATATCACATATATAGCTCGATAAATCCATAATACCACATATATTACATAAGATCCCACTACAAGAGATTTGGCCTTCTGTGACAATTTACATATGACAAAGCACCTTTTAGTCATAGAAGTGATGCGTTTATGACAAATTTTCTCTGGATGACAAGCATTTGTGACTAAGTTGTGATTTAGTCATAAACAATTGTCACCATGTGTATTTCCCTATCTTCGTGACAATAGCTCACGACAAAGTGATCCAACATAGATGTCATTAATTTAGAAACTTATCTTTTTTTCAAAAAAACTTGCCACAACCGCATCCTAGCTAAACTGGGGACCCACATGTAAGTTAAATGTGCCCTAGCTAGACTGCTGGGACGCACATGTCAATTAATTAAGTGTTAATTGTGAAACATGCATAGCCTATTTTATTATTATATATAAACTAAAAATTCAAAAAAAACACAAAAAGCGAGCGTAGGTGTGGTTTGGAGCTATAACCTCTCACACATAAAAAGGATGAGCTAACCGTAAGCTGTCCGGTATTGAAAAGAGCACTCAATGTTTTTTCTTATATTTTGGATGCAGTTTGAACTTGTGATCTGTTGGGCCCAAGCGGTATGAGCTAACCAATAGGCCAATCAGTCCAATGGATAGATAAATAAAATGGAAGTTATAAATCTATAACTCCTATATAGAAGCTCCCCACTAGGAATTCTTTGGGAGTTCTCAGGCCTCTCATTGGTCCACGTTAATCTCCCTTTAACCTTCCTTCCATGCATGCGCCGCTGGTAGCCGAGTGAAATCAGACCGAGGCACGCTGCAACAATTGATCCACCAGGAAACCGAAAAGGACGAAACTGAGCCGTCGAATTGATGAGCATGCAGACTCGCAACAATTGATCTCCACCAGGAAACGGAAAGGACGAAGCTGAGACGTCGAATTGATGAGCATGCAGACTCGCAACAATTGATCTCCACCAGGAAACGGAAAACACAGGTGAACCGTCGATTGATGAGTATATATTCCTTCTGCTTGCGGGCAAAAGCGGGGAACACACAACTAGCAGCATAGCAGACGTCGTCGCAGCTCTCTCTCAGCCACCGCACTGCGTGATGGCGGAGCAGCCGCGGCTGTAGGGGTTGGCCTCCGCACCGGGGCGACAGTTGTAGTAGGACGCGTCGCGCAGCAAGCATGGCACGGTGTCCCTGGACAGCGCGGCGTACGCGTAGCTGATGAACCCCGTCCACGTGACGGCGTCGCCGATGCTCATGGCGTTGCTGTCGTCGATGCCCGTGGCGTTGCCGACGTCGAGCTGCTGCCTGCCGCCCAGCCCGAGCACATCGTCGTCGTCGTCTCCGATGAGCAGCTCCGTGTCGGCGTGGTTGCGGCCAGCAAATCAGAGCAGGCCACGGTGATGGCTGCTGCATGTCTTGCTACCCCATCAGATCCCCAGACCGTTCCTCGGTTCCTCCCGTCGCCGCTCAGTTCCGCTGCGCATTGGGTGGTGAAGACCGATCCTCTCCCAGACGAGAGACGACGACGGCGTGCGACGCAGATCAGCACCCGCGGGCCGGCCTCGCCACGGCTCGCTCCGCGGGAAGGAAGCCGGGCTAGCTGCTCCGGCCTCACCAATGGTCGCGCTCGCCGGGGCGCCGAGCTGCCAGATCGTGTAGCTCCCTACCAGAGGCACAGGAGTCGTCGTTGTCGGTCGGTAGAGATCGTGGGCTGCGTTCCCGTGAATACTGAGTGGGTCATTGGCAGAAGCGGTAACTCGCCGGACCATGTAGAAGTTTTGCTTGATGTTGGCTGCATCTCAGCATCTGCCATATCCCCCTCCATCGTATGACGCTGCATACGATTCTGTATATATATTTTTTATTTACATATAATAAAATACATTATGTCTCCATTATGGAAAAATTGATCCTTGGCACCTTACATTAGCATCCACTAGCACATGAGTTATGTCTCCATTTAAGCTATTCACGTTACATATATTAAGTTATGTACACCCGGCGTGTTCTCGAAAAAAAAAATGCTAAAATTATCAAGTAGCATGTATTTTGATATTTATTCATTCATATATTAGTACATATAAATAGTATGATCCCTTCTTTAAAAATGCCGCACCATACATTGTCTGATCTTAATAATTTTTTGGGCTATACTCGGTACAGAACCTTCGCACGTTGGTCTTAAAAAATAGCTGTGTAGACTCAATACACTGTTATTTCAACTATCTGTAATAAACTCATATATCCCTATCATGCAGACATGATATCATGAAAATTTCCCTTATGATCATTGCATTTTTCTTAATTCCCAGAAAGAACGCTGGTAGGATTCCCCTAGTTTTGATGATTTCTACAACTTTTTTGTTGACTATTTTTTATTTGAAATAATTTACTAGCCTAAAATTATATATATTTTTTAGCAGGCCCAAAATTATATGTTTCAAATACTGAAATATATTTTTATCATTTTATAGTAGTACAGCCCATTACTATGTAGCCTAATAGAACCGGTCTTGTTGGGCCGATGATCTTTTGGCCGTCAGATCGGAGCATGGACGGCTGATATGCAACGGAAGTCCAATAAAAACCACCAAACCCTACTCTGATGCGCCACCACCTTGCCCTTCCCCATCCTCAGCGCCCCCACGCCACTCCCAGTCCTCCACTCCGAGACGCATCCTGTCACCCGGCGCATTAGAGGAGCAGAGCGGTCGGCCTGCGATGGTGACCGAGCTCGACAAGGGTGGCGCGAGGGCTCACTAATCCAATCCCGCCCCCTCCCATCCATGGCGACAGGATGACGCTCGTGGCCATGCCATGTGCTCAGATCTGATTGCACGCATGGTTCTAACTAGCAGTCAGGCGTCCTACTTCCCATCCCGCTCCTTCGTCTCCGTCTCCACTGCTATCGTCGGCAGCCATCCCCAACACAGGTATTGACGATGTGTTCTCTTCCTTCATTTTTTGCGGGGCTCTTCCTTCGTATCTCTATGTCCTGCAGTTGAAATATTTGCTCTGGCTCGGGACGGGTGAAGGGAGGACTGGATCCATCTACGGAGGCTAGGGAGGTGGCAGATCGCTTCCAAGCACTGATGGAAGTTGTTGAGATTGCCACTCGCATCCACGTCAATGACAAGGTCGCCAATGCCAAGATCTAGGACACTGCCGGCCAGGAAAGGTACAACCCCAACATCCCTGTTGTGTTCAGCGTCACTCATTGACTCCATTCGTTAGCGATTAATGGATGCAGATGAACTGCTCCGATCATCAATGAAAGAAAATAAAAAGAACTAAACTTATTCAATGCACATCTTTCGTGATCACACTTGCACCTACCATTTTCCATCTATCACAATTCGAGCTATCAGATTTTGCATTTAAAGATTGTGCAGGTGCAGGGCCAGGACCTATACATATGTAATTTTGATGGGTAGGACTACAACATGTGAAATCTACACTGTTATTTGCCACAATTACTGAAACTGCCGACTTGTGTTAAAAGAAGGATGGGCTTGTTAATTCCTCAATTTGAAATCTGACAAAGTCCCTGTTTTCTTGTAGTGTGTGAGAGAAGTCTAGGTCATGTATATCGTGTCGTCATATATTACTTAGACAACCAGCCGGTTTGCAAAACTGCTGCTGGCTTCTCTATAATCTGCGTTTTAGGCGGGACAGTATGCTTCTTAGTTGAAAATTGTGGTGCTTCTGCGCCTAGGGAAATTGGTAGCCTACAACATGGTGTGTATAATAATAAACTTATATATGCAGGTGACTAGAATAGATTGCCCTTTTGGAACGTACTCTTGTAATGAACAAAGATGTGGGATTGGAAATGTCAGTTGTAGAACTCTGCAACATTACTAGTATTCTCATAACAGCTCTGTAGGTTTTAGTTTTTTGTGATTTGCTAACAGTTGATGCATGGCACATGTTCACCAGATCGCAACATTATAGTGATGACAATAGACACTGAATCCTGCATTCTTTCAGTCTAAAATAGTTCACATATTCAGTTCAAAGTACCTCATTGTTTGGAGCTGCAATTGCTATTTAGCAACTAACTCCTACAAATTCCTTGCAGATTGGTAGCTGATAAAGAGTGACAAGCCAAAAGGTTGGTGACTGCTAACGTGTGGGTGATCGACGAATCAGGAGGCTCTCATGTTCAAGCTAGCAATGGATTTGTTGTGAAACGTCCTGTAATAGTTATGAAATTGCAAATAGATGGATGATATTGCAATGCTTATTTATGTATACGTTGGGTGATTGAAATCTATGTTTCTTAATTGAATTGTTTGGGCAACAAATTGTGCGGGCTGGGAAAAAAATGTTTTAAAAAAAATGGTTGGCAACATGTGTGCCAATATATTTGTAGAAACCAGCTTATGCTATACGGGGCAACGTGGCCAAATTCATTTTTATGACAATCTTTTTGTCATACTACCCGTGCCACGTCACACGCCACATCGTGTGCCATGTCAGCATATGAACACTTTCATCATCCCATCCAATATATTATGACAAATAGAGTGACAAATACAGTAGTCATAACTCTAGTGACAAACACACAATGGTCATAAAGATTAGTGACAATTGAGTCTGTTAGTCACGGAAGGGGTTTTATGACTCACTTTCTATGACAACTATCATATTATCACAGAAGAGGTACAGTGACAAGAAAAAGGCTGTATTTGTCACAATTAGTTAGTCATAGAAGCCCTAAACTCTTGTAGTGTCCAACCAAGTCACAAGTTCAACCACATGTCCATGAGTGCAACCACAAGTTCACAAACTCACATAAAATCCAAGTTCACAAGTTCAAGTGCACAAGTTTTGAACCTAAATCATGACAAATTTACGGCCACGGTCTCCAACCTTCCGAAGCGCGTTCCCAAGCGTCCGGTTGAGATTGGTTCGGAGTTGGGTTCGAGGCATGAGAATTATCCTGCACGTAGGCAAAGATAAATAGTTAGAAATTTGTGAGACAAAATTCAAGGTAGATTCTATTAACTTGAAAAAAAGAAGATAAATAGTTAGAAATTTCGGCAGCACCTCCCCTGCACGGAGGGGTTTCCAACCTGCAAGAAAACAACGGCTCGATGGCCGACAACCACATGTCCACGTGCACATCTCATGGTGCATTCAAAACTCCAGATCATATCCATTCACATTCATATATGCATATTTCGAGTTACTGAGGAGACAAACTCACGGGGAGATGCTCCATGCGGTGGAGGGAAGATCGACGGTGGCCGTAGACGGGCGGTGGGACGAACACGGGCGGTGGCGGGAAGGCGATCTCCGTGGCAGCTGCACACCAACCCGGCCACCAACACGCTGGAGGTACGCTAGGAGAGCTTCCATGCTCTTCCGGTGCTGCTCGACCCTCTCTTGCTCCTTTCGAGCCCTCTCTTGCTCCGCCGAGCCCTTGCCCGCTCCCTCTCCTCGGCCTCCTCCCGTCGCTTCCTCTCTTCCTCTATCCGGGCCTATTTCAACACAAAGTTAGAACACGGTGAAAGAGTATGTAACGATAAATAAACCTTAAATAAAAATAAATAAACCTCAAGTCCGGGAGACCGTAGCCCGGTAAGTGGTTGGCCGTCGCGTATCATAGGCCCCCGGCGCGTGTTTCGGAGCTCGATAGCTTCTTTGTGTTGTGCGGGTTGATAACGCTATCACCCAAATAGTACCGCCCGTGCTTCTTGCCTCCTCCGCGATCATGGCGATGTCCCCTCAATGTCGGGCCGTGGGGATCGAAGCTTTCTCCATTGCTCCCTCGCCACTTTGGTGTACCTCATCGATCTTCTCGTAGGGCGGTCGGGTTGGTGTAGGCTTCGGGCCCAGCCTCGGGGTTGAAGACGACCGCGGGATCTTTATACTTGCGGGTGTGTGGGAGCAAGCAAAGGCCTCGAAGGCTGATTGGCACGCCATGTGTCTCCGCTCCCTGTGTGAGAAAAAGAAAAGTAGCTAGAATGCTTAGAAAGTATTGAGTTGCACATCGAAAATAAGAATTGGATAACACTTACATATCTAGCTTGGTAGGTCGCGAGATTAAGGCTGCCTTGATGGTGTGGTACACGGCATCATGGCACGCCGTTCCGGTAGTCGTTTGTGGACCTCCCCGATAATCAGATCGACCCACTTGTCCACCTGAAGCTCCCAAAGAACGCCTATGCAACAAGCACCACTGCGGAATCACCTACGAGGACACCAAGTATAACACATATTATAAAAAATCACATTAAGCATAATTAAACTTAGTATGACCATTCAATATTTACCGCATGTATTGTTCTTTGGTCGATTCGCGTTTTCCATTCCTCCTTATCGAGCTCGCTTTTCTCGAGATGTCGCGTACCACGCCCCGACGGCCGGCCACGTGCCTCGCACCACATGTCCGACACAAGCTTGAAACAGCGTTTAGAGCCACTTCATCCTTCTCAGCCTCGAATCCCTCCTCGATCTTGAAGTATTTCGCACATAGAAGCAATGTAATAAGTCATTATTTGTAACATTAGAATTTGAAGCGATGTATTTGTACACTACGGTGCGACATAGACTTACCCAAAACTCTTTGATCACACGCACGCCTTGTTACTATATTTTATGCCATCCTCATCATAGTTGTCTTCAAAGTCCACGACTTGGTGGAACGACGCGGACAAAGATGCTCTACTCCGTCGATGGTAACAAGGCCAGGGTAGTGCTTCTTGACCGTAATACCAAGAATGCCATTGGGAAGGCGCCCTTGAACCGAAGTTCGCGGTGACAACAAAACCCCCGCCCAAATGAACAAGAATAACTATTAGTTCCTATTACGATTTTGAAAACGAAAAATAAGAAAGTAGTGCTAAAGTGTAAAGTAAATTACCTTGGTCTGACTGGTCTTATGGTCGGTTCTCGGTCCTCAGCAGTAGTCGATCCGGGAGTCCGGAGGGGCCTCGCAAGTAGACACGCCTCCGGCGAGGAAGAGGAACCCTCCCATACTCGGCTAGTCCCTCCGCGTGGTGCGACGCGCTGAGCGGTCGCGTGGTGCGACGCCGGCGGTCCAGCGTGGTGCGACGCCGAGAGGTCGCGTCCTCGCCTCCGCTCCTCCCCCCTCCTCCTCCTCCTCCTCCTCGTGCACCACCGGTGGTGGCGACGGTGGTCGGGTGCACGACGCCTGCCCCCGCCCCTACCCCCGTGGCGGTGGTGGTGGCTCGACGCTTCCCCTTCCTGTTGCCCTTGCCCTAGCAAGGCTACACTTCGAACCTCCCGGTCATTTTCTTGAGGACATTTGTTCAAGGCATCTTTTTGAATGACCTGCAATTAGATGTACATAATTAGTAAAAATGCAAAATTAAATAGAACATAATTATGAAGGGATGAAAAACCAATAATCAGAACATAATTATTAAGAGATGCATAGTATTACATGTATTAGAAATAATCCTCATCCCCGTCACGATTTTTCAGACCGTCGGATCATAATCCCCATGATCACTATCATCCATGTCTACGTCTTCCAACATATGAAGATTGGCGGGATCCATGGGAGGAGGAACGACGTCAACACCGCATTTGTCCTTAAGTAATTTATCAAGTAACTGTAAGTCCTTCGCATCTCGAACCTCCTCATCCTCCCTCATCATCAACAACACTTTCATTGTCTACTTCCATTTCGTTGGGCCCGGTTATTTCTATCACAAATTTACCTTGTAGCCCTTCTTCTTGGAAGAACTCTCCCTCATATGTGTTTGCATTAAAATGGTAATCGTCCCCTGTTTGGGGACAGGTAGTCTACCGTGTGGCAATACCTTCGCACAACATCCCAACCCTTAAGCCGCTCGTCGTCCCCGGCAACACCATGGGAGATAAGAAACTTGTGTGGCATGTTGAGCCACAATGTAGACATCATCTCCGCCATCTGGGAATCTTGTCGAATCTGAACAATCCCAAGTTGTTTGAGGTCCGAATTTGTTATTTCAAGATCGATCCAATGGCACTTAAACATGACAGGAGCAAGCCGTTTAGAGCCGGGGAAATGGAGCTCGTATATTTCTTTAATTCTTCCATAATAACCTTTAGTGCTAGTTCCATCATCACCTTTAGTGAAAACTCCGGTATTTGTGGTTTTTCGGTTTGGTCGATTCGCTCATAGCTCGTTGTGTGGTAGCGATATCCATTCATGTCATAACCGGTAAATGACCTAACCCCTGGTCTCAAAGCCATTGGCAACCTGTATGAGCTCGGGATGCATACCGGATCGGTCGGTGCCCGCAAGCTCAAGCGGGATAAATGAAATGAGACAGTTTCGTTAGCATATCAAACGAGGCGTTATTTAATATGAATTGACAAGACCTGGCGTTTGAACCAACTAATGAAATCGGGTTTTCCATTGCCAGCACCCTGTCTAAGCAGGGCGTCCAATTCATGTGCTTCAGGCGGTGTTCGTTGACACCAGAATTGCCTTTGAAATTTCCTATACCAACGAGAGACAAAAGGGTTGGATGCAGAATATTAAGTACTAGAAGACAAGTAGGTTCTATGCTTAAAGTTGTGACTTACTGTATGTAAGGAAGCACTTCGTCCAGGTTGAAAAGTATATAATTCATTGTCTTGATCCACTCTGGATTTGTCAAGATCTTTATTTTTGAACCACTTGCACGCCCTAGTTCTCCTTGGAAAAGGCCGAGGGTTGATTCATTTTCATCGGCATTGTAACGAGGGGGTGGATAATGCGAGCTAGGAAGGTTGTCACCATAGTATTTTGATGTGAAGTCGACACCTCCCTGCCGAACCTTTGCTTCGTGATGGAACCCTCAATCTTACACTTATTTTTACGGTCGGACCGAACATGCTTCGTAACTCTCTCAACAAAGATAGCACCAACGAAATCGTGCGGGGCCACCCACCTTGCCTCGTATGGAAGGTGCAAAATCAAATGCACCATCGGAACAAAGAAGCCTCGGCGGAAATATCTTCTCCAACTTACGGACCAACACAGGTGCCATTTTTTCCATTTCTTCTAGTGTGGTCCGAGATAACTCTTTAGCACAAAGTCTGCCGAAAGAAATTGCTCAACTCTGCCATCACATGCCGGACATGATCGGGGACATAGCCTCGAAGCATCACCGGAAGAAGCCGCTCCATCCATATGTGGTAGTCATGACTCTTGAGCCCATTGATTCGCATAGTAGATAAGTTCACTCCCCTCCTCGATTTGTTGCATACCCATCGGGGAACATTAATTTTCGAAACCATTGCGGTACTTCCCTCCTTTGGGGCCTGCTCAACACGTGAATCGGCCTTAGGTTTTTTCCATCTCTTGCCATTGCTAGGAGGCTTCATTTCTTGCTTCGGTTCGTCACACAACTCTGCGGATCAATTCTAGCCTTAACGTTGTCCTTTGACTTGCTAGTTTCCATGAATGTTCCAAGAAAATACTCGGCGATGTTCTTTTCGGTATGCATTAAATCAAGGTTATGTGGAAGAAGAAGGTCATCATAATAGGGGAGCCTCTCTAATCCTCGACTTGTGAGTCCATGCATGATCCTTGCCATAACCCACAAAGACACCATTTTCATCAGCCACAAGAGAATCCACTTGAGCACGTACCTCGCCAGAGATGTCATCATCTCCGGTTTTGGGTCCGTAACTTGGAGAGACTTTTCGAAAGTTCTTCTTGTCTAGCCCGAATGCATGGTCGAGGGAGGAACTGTCGATGCTTGTCGAATGCGAGAATACTTGCCACCCTTCTTCAACCAGGTGAACCTCACAGCCGCCTTGCATACTGGGCAAGGGAACTTGCCATGCACACACCAGCTATAGAATATCCCATACGCCAAGAAATCATGCAGGGAGTAGTGGTACCACACGTACATCCTGAAATTTCTCTTCAAAGCTCGGTCGTATGTCCAAAACCCTTCATTCCAACCTTTGATCAATTCATCAATCACAGGGCTCTAAGAACACACCCATTTTATTTTCCGGGTGGTGTTGACATTTCATAGTGCAATCAAAGGAAACAGGTATAAAACCCATCCCCAATACTTGGCGCCGAGAAATGCGCCGCTAACATTCCCAAGTAAAACCACCATGTCAGTGATCCGAAAGGGATTGTCAATGGGATAGATCTTGCCATCTTAGATATTTCATCCGCAAGCGCACGGATCTATCATTGTAGCATTTCACCGGAAGTATTCAGTGGTATCGTTATTTACATTTTCCCAAAGGAAGGCATGTGTTTAATAAGCTAGCATGGCATCTAAATAGAGGAACATGTGTTTGCTTAGACCAAATTGTTCATAACAGGGGTAAGCAATAACGGTTTATGGATAGTGTGACATACACTTAAGAATCCACCAAAGAAAAAGGACAAAGAAAATAGACAAAGAATAAATGAATAACCTAATGGAGTAATTCTAATGTATCTAGTTATGGCCATACAAATGAATAGTTAGGATCATATGTAAACTGATTTAGGCATGGTTAGGTCTAGGATACCGGGGAGACCCCACCAGGAAGTCTGCTTCCCACCAAGGCATTTACGAACTTCTACAAAGACATACCTAACGTGGGGGATTTCAAGGGGACGGTCAAGGCTTGTCACGACCAAGCCGCCTACCCTCAACCGTGGCATGCACTCATATTCGCAGGTGTCATAATATCCGGGCACCATGCCCGCATATCGTAACACTACTCTTGTCCCCGGGATCCCCACTCGTCGAATGGACGGACTAGAACAAGAGCAAACCCGAAGGAACAACGAACCGATATCCCACCTCTAATCAAGTTAGGCATATGATGATCGATGAAGAATCGAGATGAACATATCAAGATTATGATATGTAAACTATATGCTAGTTCATATACCAACACAAGAACATGAACAAGACTATACTCTAGTTCATAAGTTAGGCCAAGAACATAGATATAAGACTTGCAAATAGAAGAATGCTCCATAGAGAAGATATATTACCAAGGCACTTTTTTCTAGGAGACAAGCCCTCCTTATAGCTCTTCTACTCCAAGTGCTAACCAAGAACTAAGAAGAAGAAGAAAGAAGAAGTAGAAGAAGAGAGAGAGGTAGAGGTGGTAGAGAGAGGAAGATTGTTGGTTTCTTTGGACTCCAAGTGGTGTGTGTTGAGAGAGGAGGAGAGGGGGGGACTACTTATACACTTGGAGGAGGGGCCTAAGTGCTAATTTACACCAAAACCGACCTGGTAAACCTTCCTAATCTGAGCAAACCGACCATCCCACGTCGGTAATCCCCATTTGGCAGGTGCACGAACCGCCTCCTCGAGGCTGGGCCGAAACCGCCTCGGGGGGGTGCTTGCCGCACCTGGTGTGCGCCGCGCACCCCCAGGCCTCGGCCCCGCCCGGTCTCGGTGGGGTGTTGTCCTTCGTCTTGAAAAGTTGTGGGGCGGGCTTGGCTCGCCCAATTTTTGAAGTTTTGGGTCGATTTGCTCTCGGGCTTGTATTTTGCAATAATGCGCTTCCCCAGATGGCGTACTTTGGTTGATTTTCCACTTGCTTTTATTATAAATCTGCAAAATAAAATAATAGACACTACAAGTGGAATTTTATTAGTGATAAATGTATATGAGTATAAAAAGGTATAGTTTTACTCCCTTTATGGTAGTAAGTTGACGGGAAAAATATGTCGTTGATGACCGTCAACAAACTCCCCCCAAGCTTACCCTTTTGCGCGTCCTCGAGCAAAAAAGAGATAAGTACTTGGTTGTTGATCAGGAGTTGCTACTATGCCGATTACATTTCATAAGTGCCGGGGTTATAATAAGATTTTCTACTAGAGTTTGAATAAAATGGCACATCTTTTTCCCACCCTTTATTACCTTTCATTGTAGTGGGGCTTTTTAGCTTTTCTCAAAGTCTTGGGCGGTTGCCGATAGAACGGTTATAACAGAGATGCTTATCATTCATCCTTTTGATCAACTTTTTATCCGAGATTTATTTAGTTAGGTAATATTTATTTTTTTTCCAAGAAAGTATGGGCTTTATTGCTATATATATATTTTTCTCTTTTTTTTTTTTGGAGAGGTGGGCTCTACTCGCCCTAGACTTTTGTCTTTTATTTCCTCTGTTTCTTTTTTTTTTTTTAGAGATGTGGGCTCTACTCACCCTCAGACACTTGTCCATTTTTCATCTCATTTTTTTTTTTTCTTCTTTTTTTTTTTTTTTTAGCATAGCCCATATCATTTCTCTTTTCTTTCAAAGTAAATTCCGGACGTCAAGTTTCTCTTTTAGGGACGAAATCATAGCAAATCCATTTGTACCATATCATACTTGGCAACAACTTAGACTAGATAGAGCCTATGCAACCCACATGAATCAGGTTTTTCAGGATGAGTTTTTAAAATCAGCCACTAAATCCAAACTTTAGAGAAATTCGAATTATAAACTAGGCAATGTGTGAAACATAAGACAGAGCAACTATTCATCATTTCAACAAGGGACTAAGACTAAACATTTTTATAGCTCATATATATAAGCATTGAGGCACATAGAAGAGCTACTTATTCTATTTTTGGATATTTTTTTAATGCAGGATTGCTGAAATTTAAACATGCTAAAATAAAATAAAATTTGATGAAAGCAAATATGCAATGCAATGATACCTGTGGGGGTCCTCCCCAAGCTATCCGGAGGCCTAACCGATCGGGATCGAAGCCTTGGTACCTCGAGAATGCTTCCTCGCGTGCATTGCGAGTAGCCATGTTGGACTCCAATTGGGTCCATCTCTGGCGACTCTCTCTTTGCTCCCGGATTCGCTGCCATCATGCGGTGTTTTGCACATGGGTATTGAGCGTGTGCTCAATGTTCCTAGTGCGGACGCCGAGGTACTGCCATTTGGATACCGATAGCCTCCACCCCTTGTGGTTCTTGCCCTGTCTTTTGGACTAGTGGGGGCATATCGTCGGAGCTGTCATCAAAGTCAAATCTGTTGGCCCTCCATGCTGCTTTGTATCTCCTTGGGGCCACTCGATGGTGCGATAAATGCGAGGCGGCTCCCACCTAGGATCATACCGGGTATTACCCCCGGGGTCCCCATAGGATGAGGCCATGCTGCCTGGAACACCGGTGTAAGGTGTGGGCGTGGCGTGAAGTAGGGCCCATGGGAGGAGGATCCAACCTCCGGTCTCCCCGACACGCGTGAAGAAGCGATGGGGGTGTCTTTCTGCGCAAGCTATCGCCAGCCTCGAGCTCAAATGCTAGTACGGCTTTTTATACAACTATAAGTCCGGGTTAGGTAACCGAACTATAGTTGCATAGCCGGGGAAAAAGATGACCAAGCTCGCTAGATGGTAAAATCTTAACTAAGTGCCCTGCATAAGCTGCGCAACAGTCCAAAAATCCCTGGGTGTGGAAATGTACTCTATCTGCTGATTATCCAAAGCTCCAATCGCAGAAGCGAGGCGTGTGATAAGAGACGAGCAGGTGACAGGAACAACAACTTTTGTGATAATATGCAAAAAGTTCCTGCACATCTCTACCACTGGAGCTACTTTCTCCTTGTGGACAATAGCATAGAGTAATTTTAATTCAACCTCATTCACCCATCTAACCCCCGTGTCTAGGAAACAAAGTCAACGAGATCCAGCCGATGGATATATCTAAGTGATGGGTCTTTGGATCTGTGAGTGGCGAGGTTTGAAAGTACCGGCCTCATGAGCACCGGATATCTCCTCCCAAAAGTGGTTTCTGACAAAGCCGGGAAGAGCAGCATCTATGTTTAGTGCGCATCTATAGCTGAAACCCCAGTGACGAGCTAGGTCCGCCCACGTGACATGATAAAGTGTACCAAAAAGGCGGAAAGAGATTCCTAGCTGGTCCTCTACTAGTGTGCACAAGAATCGTATTGTCGGGAGGCGAGAACCTTCCTCCTCAAGAGGGGAATATCCTCGCCACCCGACCGCTCTCCAAAGGATAGGAAATTCATCGTCCATACTGTTTGTTCGAGGAGCTCGGAGTCGATTCCGGGGCGTGTCTTTGGAACACGCGGTCCTTGAGTAGGAGATATGCTTGAATCTCCCCGATCTCCACGGATGTCGAGGTACGGCGCGTCGGCCGTCGATTGTCGGGGAGCTTGAGCTTCTTCCTCCCCGACGGGTGCAGCATCTTCTTGCATGGGGAGCCTTCAAGATCGTCGGTTGAGGGCGGAGCTTGTGCTTGTATGCCGTGAGTTGTGTCTTGATGACCGCCTCAACCCGCTGAAGATCTTCCCAGCTTTCTTCATGGCTACTGCAAAAACGATTGAGCGAGACCTCGGGTGTGCAAGGGTTAGATGAAAGTATAAACTTTCACACCCGCGATTTTGCTCGGCACAAAGTTTTTGGTGGAGAAAATGGAGTGTAGAACAAGTGGGAGAGAGTGTGAGAGTGAGAAAGAGTGAAAATGAGAGGTGGGTGCTCTCACACCGGTGCTCGGGCTATTTATAGCCGAGCCAACGGCCGGGGGACGCTCCACACAACGGTTAGGAGCCGTTGGCGAAGGCGGGACCCGCGCGGCGCCAGCAGGGGTGCGGGCGCACCTTGGGGTGCGCGCGCACCGCCCCGAGGCCGCCGCTCGCCGTGCTTTTGTCGAGGCGTGCTCAACGGTCACCTAAAAAGTTCGTGGTCGTTGTTTGCTCGCGCTGGTTCGACCGTTTTCTCCCCTTTTTGAATTTCTCCAAAAATTTTCAAATATAAATTTATTTTTAAATAGAAAAATTATTTTAAAAATATTTTTTGTATATACTTTTATGTAGGAAATATTTTTCAGTATTTTTCATAAAGAATTTATTTTATTTATAAAGGCTTTTTATTTTAGTTTTCGAAAATATTTACTTATAGATTTTATGTAATAAATGTTTTTTTTTTTTAAATATACCCTTTTTTTTTCTTTTTGGAATATACCCCATTTTTTTAGGGGCGGGTTATTTATAGTCACTGTCTCGACTCTCCCCAAGCATCGGGCGAAGCACCTCGCCGGGGGTCTCGAGTCGAGATCCTTCAACACTCCACACCGGTTTCGATGATGATGATATCCGGTGTGTTGTTTGTACCCGTTGAATGGGCACTTTACCGCCTTACTCGGCGTGGAAGACTATGAAGCCTTTCCCCATGCAGATATTAGCTTTGGCCATATAGAGAAACGGTCTCCCGGAAGGAGAGACGTATCCTCGATGGGCCCATATCCGTAATCACAAAATGCGCGGGGATGTAATCCGGCGTATTTTTGACTAGCACGTCTTCGAGTATTCCCTCCGCCGCCTTGTTGATTGATTCGCCATTTGGAGGACGAAGTTGGCAGGAGTAAGTGTTCTTCCATGGATTCTGTTGAAGGTGGCCTTAGACATCACATTGATACTGGCCCCCAAGTCACAGAATGCGTTGACGAAGGTGTAGGGGCCAACAAAGCCACCGTCGATAAGCGAGCGTCCGGGGGTCGCCCTTCTTGGCAATGAATGGCGAGCTCACAGGGATCTTCTTTAGCTCACTGGGTTGACTGAGCCTCAGAGATATCATGTTAGCCGACTCGCGTGGGACCTCAGGTTGCCCTGGGATCCTACCCGAGTCGTTAACTGGTACTTGAGCAAACAATCGGGCCGGCTGTGTCTCTATCATGTTGTTGAAGCTGAGTTGATTCTTCACAGCTGATGTCAACCCTTCGAGCTTATTATTCACTCCTTCAAGAATTTTATCTTGATGGCTCATCTTTTTGGTGAGATTTTCATTAATTTTGGCTTGACCCAATACCAGGTCCTTCAATGACGGCTGACCAGAGTTGTAGTTGGAGTTGTACCCCTGGTTGCCTTGAAATGGTGGGCTGGATGGTTGTTCCGGCCTTTGCCGAGGTTGGCGATACCCGTTGTTGTTGTTGATAAAGGCGGCTTCTTCACGGGTCTCGGCTCACATGTCATGTGAGCATCTGTGGCGTAAACTGGGCGCTGCTGGGTAGTAGGGTCTGTGCTGCGCTCCTCCAGCTTCTTCAGCAGTAGATCCATTTTTGCGGCAAGCATATCCGCCTCCTTCACGGTATGCATGCCTTTTTGTGTTTTGGCTAGGGCTCTATCTTCTCCCCAGCTTTGATTTGCCACCATTTTGTCAATCGGGGCTGTTGCACGATCGATGGTGGCGATAGAAATGCGCCACCAGCAGCGGCGTCGAGGTGCCCTTTCGATATGGCCATGAGACCATTGTAGAAGTTTTGGAGCACCGGCCCGGTTTCTCCATCTCGTGGTGCGGGCATGCTAGAATATATTCTTGCAGCCTTTCCCACGCCTCCGAATGGGTTCCATTGAATTCTGCTGGAAATTGGCGATCCTTCCCCTCAGGGCATTGGTTTTGCCCATGGGAAAGAATTTAGCCAGGAACGCCGCGGAGCACTTGGCCCACGTACTGACGACTTCTTTGTCCTTGTAGAACCACTATTTCGCCTTCCCCACGAGGGAGAAAGGAAACAGGCGGAGCCTGATAACGTCGGGTTCGACGTCCTTGATGACGATGGTGTCGCATAGCTCAAGGAAGTGTTGGAGATGAGCGTTGGCGCCCTCGCTAGGCAGATCCACGAAATGGACCGGCTCGCACCATGGTGATCAGCCCAGTCGCGCAGCTCAAAGTTTTTATCGCCACATTCACCACCGGCCCGGTGGGCACGTTGGTGACGGTGAGGGAGTAGAGAAATCGCGCAGCGCGACCACGGCCATGGCTTGAGATGCGGTTGGTGCGGGGATGTCGGTCTCGACCGTCGGGGTTCGGCCGAAGAAGAAGCGGCACGAGACCTGTTCTTCCTTAGGAGTGCCTCTGGATCCGAGATGAAGTTTTCCGGCAGTAGGAAAGCGACATACACTATCCTGTTTTCACCCACAACAGGAGAAAACATAAAAGATTAGCCTGTATGAGCAAATGGTAGCCACGCACACAGTTCATATTCATAGCCGACTATTTATTTTTTTTTTTTTTCACAATGCCTTCCGCAACGGCGCGAAATACTTGTTGACATTTCTTAGCGCAATCAAAGGAAATTGTGTATAAAACCCATCCCCAATAACAGCGCCAGAAATGCGCCGCTGACATTCCCAAGTAAAACCACCATGTCGGTGATCCGAAAGGGATTGTCAACGGGATAGATCTTGCCATCTTAGATATTTCATCCGCAAGCGCACGGATCTATCATTGTAGCATTTCACCCGAAGTATTCAGGGTATCGTTATTTATATTTTCCCAAAGGAAGGCATGTGTTTAATAAGCTAGCATGGCATCTAAATAGAGGAACATGTGTTTGCTTAGACCAAATTGTACATAACAGGGGTAAGCAATAACGGTTTATGGATAGTGTGACACACACTTAAGAATCCACCAGCAAAAAGGATAAAGAAAATAGACAAAGAATAAATGAATAACCTAATGGAGTAATTCTAATTTATCTAGTTATGGCCATACAAATGAATAGTTAGGATCATACGCAAACTGATTTAGGCATGGTTAGGTCTAGGATACCGGGGAGACCCCACCAGGAAGTCTGCTTCCCACCAAGGCATTTATGAACTCCTACAAAGACATACGAACGGGGGGGATTTCAAGGGACGGTCAAGGCTTGTCATGACCAAGCCGCCTACCCCTCAACCGTGGCATGCACTCATATTCGCTAGAGGTGTCGTAATATCCGGGCACCATGCCCGCATATCAGAGCACTACTCTTGTCCCCCCAGGATCCCCACTCATCGAATGGACGGACTAGAACAAGAGCAAACCCGAAGGAACAACGAATCAATATCCCACCTCTAATCAAGTTAGGCATACGATGATCGATGAAGAACTGAGATGAACATGTCAAGATTATGATATGTAAACTATATGCTAGTTCATATACCAACACAAGAACATGAACAAGACTATACTCTAGTTCATAAGTTAGACCAAGAACATAGATATAAGACTTGCAAATAGAAGAATGCTCCATAGAGAAGATATATTACCAAGGCACTTTCTTCTAGGAGACAAGCCCTCCTTGTAGCTCTTCTACTCCAAGTGCTAACCAAGAACTAAGAAGAGGAAGAAAGAAGAAGTAGAAGAAGAGAGAGAGGTAGAGGTGGTAGAGAGAGGAAGATTGCCGGGTTTCTTTGGACTCCAAGTGGTGTGTGTTGAGAGAGGAGGAGAGGGGGACTACTTATACACTTGGAGGAGGGGCCTAAGTGATAATTTACACCAAAACCGACCTGGTAAACCTTCCTAATCTGAGCAAACCGACCATCCCACGTCGGTAATCCCCATTTGGCAGGTGCACGAACCGCCTCCCCGAGGCTGGGCCGAAACCGCCTCGGGGGAGGGTGCGGCCGCACTGGGTGGTCTGGCGTGCACCCCCCTGGGCTCGGCCTGGCCCGGGTCTCGGTGGGGTGTTGTCCTTCGTCTTGAAAAGTTGTGGGCCGGGCTTGGCTCGGCCCAATTTTTGAAGTTTTGGGTCGATTTGCTCCTGGGCTTGTATTTTGCAATAATGCGCTTCCCCGGATGGCGTACTTTGGTCGATTTTCCACTTGCTTTTATTATAAATCTGCAAAATAAAATAATAGACACTACAAGTGGAATTTTATTAGTGATAAATGTATATGAGTATAAAAAGGTATAGTTTTACTCCCTTTATGGTAGTAAGTTGACGGGAAAAATATGTCGTTGATGACCGTCAACAAACTCCCCCAAGCTTACCCTTTGCGCGTCCTCGAGCAAAAGAGAAGGGAAGGTACCGTAGGATTTTCATGGGGACCTTAAGCTGCCTCTTCTCACCGTCTTTCACCAGGGTCTACCTCTATGAACCTTGAGGATTTACACTTTGGACGGTGCGTATCATCTTTGTAGTCTTTCCTAAATAAGACGCACCCGTTCTCACAAGCATGTATCTGCTCGTATGGCATCTTGAGTACCTTGAGGAGTTTCTCTAACTCGTACATGTTCTTTGGCAGCACATGACCTCGTGGAAGCAAGCCCCCAAAGATCGTCAACATGTCGGTGAAGCCGTCTCGACTAATATTGCATCGGGCCTTCAAGTCCATAAGGCGTGAAATGACATCTAGTTTGGAGACCTCACAATAGTTGTGAAGGGGTTTCTGTGCCGCCTCCAACATGGTATAATAGGCCTTTGCGGTTTCTTCTGGCTCCTCCTCCCCCTCATCCCCAAGTCCTTGCTCAAAGTTTCCGGCATGAAAGTCATCTATCATGTCTCCTATCCCGGCATCAGAAGCAAGATCATCGATGCGTTGCCTCACGACCTCGTCTCTCATACGCTCAGTTTCACCATGGAAGATCCACCGCTTATAGCCATCCGTCCATCCATACGGGAAACAAGACTCACGGGAAACGCTAACCCATCAGCTAGACGGAGGCCTCACGGAAAAGGGTGGATGGAGGGGACAGAGCGGGCCGGGCGACGGCCGTTCCCTTTCCCGTGAGCCCCCATTTCACGGGAAAGGGTGGTAGATTTCCGTGAGCTGTCCATCACGGAAATTTGATATCCCGTGGGTATTTTCTTTCCCGTGATGCGTTCTGGCTGCTCACGGGAAAGAGGCCACTTTCCCGTGAACAGCTGACGGGAAAATGTTTACCCACGGGAAATCAGCAGAATCCAGTAGTGTATGTTGCCAACCACAATAGAATCACCCAAACCCTTTCATCAATACAATACACATACATGTATCATTTAGATGCCAGCGAAGCACCCCACCTTTAACTAATCACTGCCCATTACGGCAGTCAGGATCTTATCAAAGTGCAGCCAAAAATCATCAAGCTCATTCAAAATCACAGGAAACTATCAGTGCAAAAAAACAGTGGTGCAGACATTTAGCTATACCTTGTGAATAAGGGCTGTAATTAATTTTACTAAAATCTAAAACTCCCAAAGTACTGATGCTGATCGGCTGGTCGTTTCTGATATATTGTGAGAGAAATCTAAGCAAAGTAGCAAACCTAACTATTCTTGAGCCTAGCTGAGTGAACACTACCCATCAATCAGGCCTCACCTTAGCAAATTCAGCAGGAGGGACTTTGTCACCATTATCCAGCCATCCATCCTGCAACTTCCTATAAGCTTCATTGATCTTCCCCTGCTTCTCACACAATACGTGCCTAGCTGCAGATTTATACAACAATATAATCATCAATCAGCTTTTGTTTGTTTACTTGCAACTCTAAAACATAGACATAAGCCACATAACTAAGGAAGACCCTAATTGCAACTCAATTTCACAACATATCCTATAAAACGAGAGAATCACAATCAGTTACGTTACGGATGGTCCATCCTACTGAAGACCTAAGACACCTCCCAAAAATGTGAGATCTAACCGTAGCTTTCGCAAGCTTTCACCTAATACGATACGAAAATCCCGCGGCGCCAATACATCCAGGCCAACGGAGAAGGAACGGTACCTTTGACGTAGGTTCAGGTGCCGAGTCCGTCGGCGGACTTGCCGCCCTTGCCCTTGCCTTCCTTGCCGCCGCCATCGCCGCCGCCTGCTCCGCCGGAGATCCGTCGCGCTTCGCCCCCCGCACCTTCCTCGGTGGGGGCACGGACGGACTGTGTAGGGTGGAGGTTGGGGATCTGGCGAGGCCACACACTTGCAAGGCCGCCGGATCAGCCGCATCTTCCACAGGGGGCCCTGCCTGGCGCCCGCCACCTCGGCCCGCCCTAGCCGAAGGTGTCGGGCCGCCATGCTTGGGTCGTGCAACCAGCCATCCGGCTGCCGGAGGAGCCGACGCCCCAAGCATGCGCGCTCGTCCCCCGCCGCCCGAGCACGCGCCCGTCAAAGCTCCCCATGGCTGCTGGCGCCGCAGCAAGCGCCGCCGCGGCGCCCGCGCCCAGCCAGCCTCGGCGACCACGCGGAAAGAGGAGGATGGGCCCGCCATCGGGGGGAGGAGGGCCGCGGCGGCGGGTGGACGGCCGCGCGACCGCCTGCTGGGGAGGAGCTTCGCCCGGCATGCCGCGCCTACGCCGCACGCGCAGCCGCCGCCGACACCGTAGGAGCGACGCTCAGTTCCGGGAGGAACGACCCTCGGTCGGAGCCGGATCGCTAGGAGGGGGCGGCCGGGCGGCTAGGTGGAGCGGCGGCGGCGCGGCGGCTAGGTGTGTAGTGTGTGCGAGTGTGTGTGGTGTGTGTGAGTGTGAGTGTGTGAGCTGAGTGTGTAGGGTTGATTTTTTTTTTCTATTTTTACAATCTTCGCCAAGAGCGGGATCGGGCGCTCGGCAAAAGGCCGGTCTTCGCCGAGGCGGGATCGGGCGCTCTCGGCAAAGGACCGATCTTCGCCGAACGCGGAATCTAGAGGCTCTCGGCGAAGTTTTTGTATTTTTGGCCGTCGGGCGCCACGTTTCCTAAATCTTCGCCAACAGTCCTGTTCTGCCGTCACAAAAGAATACCTCTTTTTGCCGAGAGCCTATGACCGCGCCTCTCGGCAAAAGGTTAATTTGTTTTTGAATTTGGCTTCCATTTTTTTATGTGGCCTTACTACAGTACTAAAACCTCCATATTTAAGTTTGGTAATTTTTTCGAACCTTTTATTATATTTCTTGAATTTTCAGCATTTTTTTGAATTTCTTTTAGAAACTAAATTTTTACCGTAATTTATTCGATAATGGATCTAAACGATTTGAAAAATCATATTCATGCTTGTGATTGCACCTAGAGGCCTCATCCGGTCCATGCCCCAAAATTCGGACATCTTGTGCGCGAAACATGTCCACTCACTTGTGGGTGAATCGTTTTTTAAATTCTAAAAAAATGCAAATGAAATAGAAAAATCATGAAATTTGACGAGTCATCGTTATATTGCATGTGTACACCGTGGTAAATTTTTGAAAAGGTTTAATGCAAGTTTGGATCCCTGACTGCGTAATCCTAGACATCTCAACTTGAGTTTCTATTATCACATGCTCACGATGTCTTGCGAACGGCCATCCGAGATGCAACCGCGCACCTAAATCGACTCAAATTTTTTTCATAGTGTACACATGGGATATAAGGACAACTCGTCAAATTTCATGATTTTTCAACTCCGTTTGAATTTTATAGAATTTTAAAACAATCGACCCGCAAGTGAGCCGACGTGTTTCGCGCACAAGATATTCGAATTTTGGTGTCCGGCCATGGATGAGAACTCAAGATACACTCACAATCATGTTTATCATTTTTGAATCATTTAGATCCATTATTCGAATCACTTGCGTTCAAATTTTAGTTTTTAAAAGAAATTCAAATAATACATGAAAATTCATAAAATATAGTAAAAAGATTGAAAAAAAATTGCAAACTTCAACAACGAACTACAAGTACTGTAGCTAAGCTAGAGAAAAAGTTGTGTGGCTAAATAAAAAAAAAAATTGTGCTTTTGCCGAGAGTTGGGACAAGGGCTCTCGGCAAAGCCAATCTTTGCCGAGAGTGGAGACTAGGGTTCTCGGCAAAGCCAATCTTTGCCGAGTACCCTACAGCGGACACTCGGGCGAAGCATAAATACTCGGTAAAGTTCGGGACACGTGGCGATGTTTGGTGGAATAAAAAAAACACTTTGCCGAGAGCTCATTATTTTTGTTCTCAGCAAAGTTTTTTTCTTTGCCGAGAGACGGACGACAAGTTGTCGGCAAAGGTTATGCAACCGACGGCGTTACGGGCGGACCCGTCTATCCGACAGCCTACCTTCGCCGACCGTCGGACCCAAGCTTCGCCCGAAGGTTTTTCTTTGCCGAGAGTCCGGTACTCGGCGAAGTAAGCTTCGCCGAAGGTTTTTCTTTGCCGAAAAACGGCTGTCGGCGAAGAAAATCTTTGTCAAAAATTTAATTTTTGGGCAGTCGGAAAAACCACGATACCGTCGGCGAAGAGCCGTTTCCGTAGTTATTATAATCAACGCACTAAAATAGTTATTAATAAAGTTTATGATAACATAGGCACAGCCGCACAAGTATCTCTATATATATATCTTAGAAAATATACAACGATAAAACAAACAATTTCTTATAAACGATTCATTATTAGCAAAGTTAACTAATAAATGTATCTACTAAAAATTCTATTTTTTAAGGCAGTTAATAGTCTAGTGTCATGAAACAAATTTATACTACTAGTCCATCAACCCGTGCTCCCGCACGGGCTAGGAGTTTAAAAGATGTACTATTAATTTATTTGAGTAATATAAAAATTACTTATATTAAATTGTATGTTTTTTGTTGTTTATTTTCTACAAAATAGACATAATAAATTGTTTGTAGTCTATATATTATGTTCACAAACTTATTAATTTCTTTATAAGGGACTGACTTATATATTTTTCGTGCATTTTCATATTTTTGTTTTGCATGCCACCTTCTATATTTTAATATACAATTAGTTTGAAACCTTACCATCAACTATGGTGGCTCTTGTTGCATCACAATATTAAGTCATAAATCTGAATTTTGATTTTAATCTTTTATTTTTATAGACTGCTAAAGAGTTTTTTCTCCCAGAAAACTCTCATGCTTTTTGTGTCTTTTACTAACTACATATCAATTAGAATTGTTTTAAATAAAGATTTTGGGCTATATAGTACATTCCTAAGTACTACAATGGCATATGCAATCAGAGAGATTGAAATTAGATACTGTGCTAACCTAAAAAAGAATTTTGAATCATAATAAGCCCTATAACGATCACATTACTTACAGTAATATTAAAAGGGACAAAACTTTACTTATCAGTAGTCTCCTATAATTCTTAAAATGATTGGATTTTCCTATCAAGGAATTATATGTGCAATTATGGTTATACTATCAATATAACCATCTAAAACATTTAGTTAAAATATATAAGTATATATAGTAACAATCTATATAAATTATGTCATCGTTACTACTATGGTTTTTAAAAACATTGTTAGCATCATTGGTATATGAGTTGTTAAGGAAGTATTTGTTGTTGTTCGATGAAACATATCATATATAATTATCGCTCATGCATGCTGACACAAAATATATGCTTAAATTATTCAATTCTTATTATATTTAATAATGAGAGAAGTGATTAATGTACAAACCTCTATGTGCTCTATGCTTATTTGAAAAAAATTAACTGAACATATTGATTATCTTTTAGATGTGGATTTGAGACGATAGTAATTTTTTATAATGAAATGAAAATTGGGTTGCATAAATTACTTATTGTAATAGCAGTGCATGGACAATTATTAGATGCAAATTTTGGTCTACTTTAGATCATGCATGTTTCTTAATGGCATACGTGCATAGTTTAAATATAGAGTCATGAGTTAATTTATATGTTGTTTTATGTACACATTAGGAGAGATGGGTAACTATTTAAAAAATAGGATAAATCCTATGGCTATTATTATTATCAATGGTGATTATGTTATACTAAATTGATTGTAAAGAAATTTTTAGGATCAATAACTTTTCTGCTGTGTCTTGTGACTCGTGAGAATTAACGTGAAGGACCCATCAAGGACCCGTAGGTAGCATTTTTAGTAATTTTTTTAGCATGACATTAATTTAGTTTAAACTTTAAACCTAATCCATATAATATATAAACTCCTATTGCATCGCTTTCTGAGACCCTAGTGTATATGTTTTCTTATTGCATCCCTAATCCGTCAAATTGTAATTTGGCTTTCACCTTTTAACCAAGTTGTATATTTTTCCACAGATGTTAAGTGGAAACTTTAGTGTTTTTATTTGTTATTAGAAATATATTTTTGTTAAAAAGAGATTAAGTCTTAGTAATACTATTTTCCTCATGTTAATTAAGCTGAAACTCAGATTGCACCCTAGCACCTAATTTGTTCAATTTGTTATATCACAGAATCATATGTGTGTAGTATTTTTTTATATCATAAAGTGCTAAAAAAATAAATTATCAATATTACTAAATTTCAACATTTTATTAAAAGCGGTTACAAACTTAGTAATGATTAAGAGAATTGGCCCATTCCTCCAACTGAAGCAAATAATTGTTGTTGTCATCGTATATCAGAGGTGGATAGTTAATTTAGTTATAAATTTAGGTTATTCTTTTGGATTTTAATTCATAATGAAATAGATAGTTGATCTCTCATGTGAATATTTTTATAGAATACTCATCCCAATATTCTCTTATCACTATTCACTTGTTATAGAGTTGAGTTACCAGCCACTTTGTATACTTTTGAGTCCCCATTCATGATTTGGCTTCACTTGCCCTCAACATATATTTTCTCAAAACTGTAACTATATATTGTACAATTTTACAATCAGAGTGAGTTTGTGCTAAATATGTTAATAGTAACATGAGTGAATAGCTTAGGCAATTACAAGTATTTTTCAAAATATTTTCATAACAATCATTGAAGATAATTTATATTTCAGTATAGTTTATATTATAGTCAATGATATAATGCATGCCGTTAATTTAGAAATAAATTTATGGGTTCATTTATATTATTTTTCATAATAGCATATTTTTAGACGAATATTAGTGTTCTCATATTTGAATAATGGTAGTGGTGATATTTAAAACATAGTATTATAATGATTGTCACTGTTAATATAATCAAATGATGATTATAGTTGACTAAATGTCCATGTAATAACTTACAAAAAAAACTTGACTCATGCGTATTATTATATTTGACAACATTAATAATCTACCACACCACTCGACTAACATTTTAGGTTCCTTTAGATTACCATATTTTTTTAACTCAGGGTACAGAATGCCACTAATTAGCAACAATGATGTTGTGATTTGTAGTCCTACCTATATATAAAAACAAATATATAATAAGCTTCATTTTGTATATCTAGTTTGATCGAAAATATTATAATGAAACTTGGTTTGATTCTAATCTATGAACCATAATTCAGCTACATATAAATTACCTAGCTATATATAGAGAAACTAAATGGTACTGGAAGAATTGAGCTCTGACCTGTATGCGTGGAGTCTTGACACGGCATGTCGGCATCACATACCCATCCACACCTTCAGGCTTCAGTACACCAAAAGTAGGCTTTGTGGCCGAATGATTGTGCTTTGTGGCTGGATGATTGTGGTCTTGTTGATGGTGCGCATACAGGATGGGCCAAGCGAGCGAGATTGTACATGCAGTCGGCACTCTTATCATTGTCGATCCATGCATACGTGTCTACATGGTGCTTGTTGACACATGCTCGGAGTTCCATACATGTGCATGCTGACGATGACAAAGGATGGGAGGACTGCAGGTTCTACCTCTAGCGTAACTGTATCAGCTTGTCCATAATGTTTTGGTAGTTGTACATGTGTACGTACGAGAACCACAAAAGGCAATCTAGTACTCCATGGAAGCCTGCATGCGCTTAACACCGTCGATTGGAAGGAAGAGCAATGCAATGTTTGACTTCTTTATCGCGGATTGAGAACTCCATGTGTGATTATAGGATGAAGTAGCGGTGGCGGATTGAGAACTCCATGCAACATCCGAAGCACACCACCATTGGCGTGCTCCTTGGGCAATACCTTCATCTTGGCGGTGCGGCGTTAGGGTTGGGGCCAAGGGCCTAGGCTACGTGGAACGCTGGGCACGACGACGAAGGAAGACATCGGTAGGTAGCTAGCCTAGCATGGATTGAGGCTACAGGTAGGCCACGGTGGATTGGCGTCGGGGAGAGGTCGTGAGAGGAAGCCATGCCATGCGTAAGATTAGATTAGAACACACGTACAAAACCCAGATTGATTTATAAGCAGTTAATTTCATTATATTCTAATAATAGTATTTCAAAAAAAATATTCTAATAATAGCGATGGTGTCCAAGAATTTTTTTTCAGGCACGCAAGAGATAGGCTAAGAGGACGTGCGCGCAACAATAGGTTTAATGGCAACCGTGGGTAAATAATATGTAAAATCAGAGGGTTACTTTAACTATTTTTATAATGGGACAAGTAGGTAATTTCTTTATATAAATCACAATAGATCCAATGGCTATTATTAAAGATGATGATTAGAGTCTACAAAATGAAAGGCTAGATGTTTCTGATTATTGTGAGAATTTGTACGTTTTTTTTTTCCTAGCGCGTTTGGTGAGAGTTAACGTGGTGCCTCTATTGGAGCCTCCAATTAGTAATAGTAAGATAAGATACGTCCCAATGCAGCCGGATCTCTCTGCGCCGGGGATTGACATCATAGCATCATGGTCACCAACAATCTCACCTACGGGCATTCCCAACGACAAGAGGAAGGTTCAGTATAACATCATGTCAGGCACATCCACGGCGTGCCCACACGCGACCGGGGGCCGCCGCCTACATCAAGTCATTCCATCACGACTGGTCACCAGCCATGATCATGTCAGCTCTCATCACCACTGGTACGGTACAACAAACCATATCATCAAGTTTTCTTCATTTGTAAACCTGAAGAGATTGTAGTGTCCGTTAATCTGTTCAGTTCGCTAATTAAACAACTTGCAATGTCGCAATGTGCATGTGATGTTGATATATGCAGCCACTCCGATGAACACACCGGGCAACTCCAGCAGCAATGCGCTCAAGCATGGCGCCGGGCAGCTCAACCCAGTAAATGCACGTGACCCCGGCCTTGTGTACGACGCATCGGAGAGCGACTACGTGTCTATGTTGTGCGCGCAGGGCTACAATGCTACGCAGCTCGCGGTCGTCATTGGCACCAACACGACTCTTTGCGCCAATGGCATGACGATGTCCAGCACTGGCAGTGACCTCAACTACCCGACCATGGCGGCACGTGTGGAGCCGGGCAAGAACTTCACTGTGAGCTTCCGCGGACTGTTACCAACGTCGGGGCAGCAAAAGCCGTGTATGACTTGAAGGTCTTCTTTCCTATTGATGACCTTAAGGTTTATGTTTCTCCCACGAGGCTAGAGTTCAGAGCGCAGAAGCAGAAGGTCTCATCACCGTGACGGTGTCCGGCGTGGCGCTGGAGGAGGGCACGGTGCTCTCGGGTGCCGTCGCGTGGTACTACAACAACAAGCGCGAGGTGAGGAGCCCAGTGGTGGTGTATGCAATGAAACCCGGGAGAAACGGGGTTTAGACAGCTGGGAATTGAACCAGCTACCTTCTTCCATATCCAACATTTGCAAGTTGTGCAAGGGTCTAAGAATAAAACGTTCCCTTTTTCATAGAAATGGATTGCCCATATGTCAGACGAGGAATAAAATGAACTTGGTGTAAGTTCCTCGACTTCAAAAATGGTGCATCCGCTTGTGTTAAATTTGCTGTTACCAAGAAAACGAAATGCATACCCCTGTAATAAACTTTTTGTCTAGACTGTTGTTATTGGAACTGGATCCACTCTACGAACCGAATGTATTCTTGGTCTGGTCGCTATTCTTGGTACAAGCTAGTTTAAAATATCTAAATATATTGTACTCTATTCTATATCTTTTTTAAAGAAAACTGTTGAGCTTGCTCCCAGTGCAATATATGAAAAAATAAAGGTCCAAAAATACAATTGAGTTAGCTAGCTGCTAACTAGAAACAGAGAAGAGAGGAATCACCTAGAGAGAGCAGACTAAGACACAAAAAAAAGAGTCATTGCGGCAAGAGAGAATGATTCTATACCCTATTCTATATATCATATAACTTCAAAACCCTCACTATGTAAGCAATCTACGTCAACAACCCACTAGCACTTACAAATATTACACTTATATATTCATGCAAGATATCCATGTCACCAAGCCACATTATCCAATAACACGTATTTATTGTTCACTAAAACCACGAAGACATGCATATATCCTTTATTCTATATGTACCTTATAATTCTGAATCCCACAATAACAAATTTATTTTGACATGCAAACAATCCATCTTAGCATCCCACTAGCACATTTTCAATTATATTACACTATCTCACTATGTAAAAAAGTTACATTACAGACGCGTGTTCAGGGTCATTACAGACACGTGTTTAGGGTCATTACAGATGCATGTTTAGGGTCATTACAAACGTGTGTTCAGGGTCATTATAGCCGCGTCTGTTCATTAGGGTCTCTAATAGGACCTTATTAGGTTTGAAAAAAACATGTGTCTGTGTAAGTGGTTATCACAGGCGTCTGTAGTCAAAAGCGTCTGTGATAACCGTTTTTCGTAGACACGCACAGCCAACACGCGTCTATGATAACAACTTATGATAATAAAAATAATGAAAAACATTCACTCCTTTATGTTGTTTTGTCGTACTTATGTGTTTTGATGGACTAGTGATCGATTGGAGAAAAAATAAATCACAGTATAGGAAACAACAAAAGCGTCACTTATTGCTAGGAAAGTAGGGTACGTGATTGGAACTGAATGGAAATAGCTCCCAGTTAAATCCTATTTTAACCCCCCTACCCATAGCTCCGAACATATGTTCTAAGAACCTGAGATACATATATTGGAGTGTCATGAAGTAGGCACACCGATCTCTAGGACACGGTTCATGTCATCTACGTACCACATGTTCCTACAGCTTGTGATCTACACGACAGAATGCAAAGCTACGGAGCGAGCGCTGCGACTCTGCAAGCTGTGCAAGTAATAAACATATGGAGATCAAATCGAACTCTCGAATTGGAGTTCATGTGCTGAAGCTGAACAAGAACAGAGCCCGAGCAGCTTCTTCCATCACGACGCGCATATGACGAGACGATCGACCCAATGCGCCGTCTCAGCATTTGTCTTCTTCTCCTTACTCTCTATACTATGAGCGTGAGCACCTCTGGATCTATCGTCAGCGGCAGTGGCTGTAACGGAGAGCAGGTCAGATAGAGCATCCATCTATGAGCATGCATATGACTCTTGCATCTCATATGTTGCGATTACATTTTTTTTATGTTAAACAGGAGGGGCGTACCGCTACTAGTAATTATTGAATAAAGAGTAAACAAGTACAGTACAAAACAGCAGCAGGGGAAGGAAAAGATTTAAGACACAAAAAAAGGAGGCCTACTATAAATATTAAACAAGATTGTTTAACCATTGATCAATTTCTGGACAGTTGCTTCTTTTTGTGTGATAAGGAAGCAGCGTAAATTCTGTCTTAAAATTCCTTTTTGCCTCCTGGAGAGAAGGAGGTACATGTGATTGAAGATGAAGCCATTTCTCATTTGCCAAATTGTCCAGCTCATTAGAATGATGCATCAAGAAAGGGACCTGCAATTGACTTGCGAAGCTTTCAATGTACTGATACAAGTCACCTTTGCTGATTGACATGCAGTCCAATCCAGTTCCAGAATGCATAAAACAGTGATTTAAAACATGGATACGATAAGTAGATTTTTTTTTTCTGGGGAGGTGAGGCGGGCACTGTAGTCAGTATCTGTCGTGATTTACACAGGGTGAACTGATAGACGCAACAGAAGTGTCCGTCTCCGTTAAACATTTCTGCCAGTCTTTGATATTTGTTGTTTTCGTAGCTGGTAGCTAGGAACAGTACAAGCATCGTTGTGGATATGATAGGGGACAAAATGGAAATAGTTTAACCCCTAGCTACCTCCGATCATATGTTCTCAGAATCTGAGATAGGGAGTCTCTACCGAGGAGCTCAGGTCACCTTCGTTGTTCCTGCATATGTGATCTAGTAGACTACACACAACCGAACAAACACAAAGCTATACGGAGCATGCAACGCTCCCTGCAAGCTGTGCAAGTATATATATATACTACACAAATCGTACTGCCGGAGTTTATTGTGCTGAAGCTAATAAACAACAACAACCCAAGATTTTTTTTTTAGGAAACTGAAGGGGCCGAAGCCCCTGAACAACCCAAGATTCTGCCATCATGTATGTGTACGACGAGCTAGACGGCCCCAAAATGCGTGGTCTCAGCATTTGTCTTCTTCTCCTCGCTCTCTTCACTGAGAGCGTGTGCGCCTCTGACTCCATCATCAGCGGCAGTGGCAACAATGGAGAGCAGGTCAGACAGATCATCATTCTGCGAGCATGCTTGGCTCCTCCTCGATTTACCATGCATGTGATTCAATTCAGTGATTGTATATTTGCATTGCTTGTGAGATCTGCAGAACTACATCGTGTACCTGGGGCACCTGCCCAGCACAGAATCGGATACGTCGTCGGAGCCTGATGAAGCAGGCTTATCTACCATAGAAGCTGCTCATCACGACCTGCTGAACCAGGTCCTTGACGACGGCAGGTTCAATAATAGATTGGATTTTCAGTTGGATTTTCAGTTGATTTTCAGCACAGAATCCAGTAGAAGTAGGTCTTGCCTTGGTAACTTATGGTTACCATAGCTAAACTTTGTTTTACCTTTATTCTGCTTAATGAAAAACGCGCAACGGCGTGGTCTCAAAAAAAAAAAAACAAAAAAAAAATATATGGTATTCCAGAAGAGATTATGCTAGACTTTGTTGTGGCGTTTGGGGCGTTGTTTTGCAGCTATGCTTCAGACAAGATCGTCCGTAGTTACAAGAGAAGATTAAATGGCTTCGCAGCCAGGCTAACTGAACAACAAGCAAATAAACTAGCTGGTATGGATCCAAATCTTTTCCCCTCTATGGTGGACTCCCCTGTCGACTCATATTTTTTTTTCTTTCAAACACAAAAGAAAAACTCAACTTAGCGAGGGTAAGACCACCCCCGGACATTGTTGTGATAGAGTAGTCCTTCTCACATACCGAGAAAACCCTGAACACATGTGTGTCACCGTAAGACAGGGCTACCCTGTGTGCACCGGCCCGTCTTATTGACCTATGCTTTGGCCATAGGACACACGAGTGGTTTGTTTTACAGAGTCGAACCCACTACTAATTACAAACTATTTTAACAGACCCTTCAGCATGATATGTGTCACCACACAAACCATATATGCATGAAGCAACGGTCAGCAAAGCCACATACGAGAGATAGGGAGAGGGCAGATCCACAGTATAACCATTGATGTCACCTGACATCAGTGACTTTGTACATATACCATTATAATACCAACGTATTATAGCAGAATATCATAAAGGTTTGACGAGATTATAGTTAGTGACAACAATGAACGAAAATTCTAGATCCGCCCGTGGAGAGAGCACGGCATCACTTAACCTGGCACGAGCCGCTAGAGTACTTTTTGACGCTAATACACATGTTCACATGAATCTGTCTACTCCCTTCTTGCACCACTCTATCTCAGTGACTTTGTCTTCCTCATGAACTTATGACAATGGCACTGACGATGTGGAGGTGCTCCATCTGTGGCAGTTGAGATTGCTGGCTGGAGAGGGCAGGGTACAACAAAGTTTCGCACCCAGCTCAATGGGAACAACACATTGCTACTAAATTGATTTTAGGAGACATGTTAGTTTCATTATAGAAGGCAGTAACAAAATGGTCCCATCACCTAAAGTAAGTGATCACTTTCGGAGGAGATCATTTTATTTTAGGAGACTAGCTAAAAATTGACCGTCTCATAAAATCAATTTTATAGACTTACAAGTCTTAAGTGGTGGCCGCCTCTGAAAAACAGAGGCATTTGCAAAGGCGGACCTGTAAATAGGACCGCCTCTATAAATTGGGCAAAATTTACTTAGCCCCTTAAGTTCTTTTTCTCTCTGTTTCACACACACACGGCATCCGAACCTCCCTCCACTCTCACACACAGTACACGGCATCCGAACCTCCCTCCACTCTCACACACACTAGTGGTAGCACCGATCATCCATGTACAACTCCACAGGCGACAGCGTTTCGGTAGGGCTCCACAGATGTTGGCACTCGCATATATAGGGGTCCACACTTATTGTGGTGCTTTCTCAGGGCTTCACTGGTGGCGACAGCACTCGTGCAGGGTCCACCAACGGTGGTGCACTTATGCAGGGCCACCATCTCCAAGGCCCTCCACAGTGTGGAGTAGTCCCTTAAAGAATTGGGTCCCATAGTGAAAATTTTGGACTTGTTGGCATGTTGGAAGACCTTGAACAAGCACCCGCTGGACTATGCTTATGCATGATCTTAATTACTCAATTCTTGACTTGTTGGCTTTACAAATCAGACATGGAGGGAGTCGTGTCAGTCTTCCCAAGCAAAACCCAGGAGGTCCAAACCACAAGATCGTGGGACTTCTTAGGCTTGCCTCAGCCACCCCAAGAAGAGATGGCCTTGGAGGGCGACGTCATCATTGGCATGCTCGACACTGGCATATGGCTGGACTCGCCGTCCTTCTCCGACGAAGGCTTTGGCCCGCCGCCAAGCAGGTGGAAGGGCGCATGTCAAAACTTCACCTGCAACAAGTATGGAATCAAAGATCACAGTTTCTTTATATTAGCAGACAAAACCATGATTCACAATTACAAATGGAATACATCTGACGGCGTGCAGTAAAGTTATTGGCGCTCGGTCATATCAAAATGGGGTGACCACTGGCCTGTCACCTCTAGACGACATGGGCCATGGCAGCCACACAGCGTCCACCGCGGCCGGCCGGGTGGTGGGCAACGTCAGCTTTGGCGGGCTGGCCGCCGGCGTGGCGCGCGGAGCCGTGCCGGGTGCTAGGCTCGCCATCTACAAGGTGTGCTGGGACGGTGGGTACTGTGACGACGAGGACATCCTAGCGGCGTTCGACGACGCCATCGCCGACGGCGTCGACGTCATCTCCTTCTCCATCGGGACCAGGTTCCCTCGCGAATACTTCAAGAGCCCGCAGGCCATCGGCTCCTTCCACGGCATGAGACGCGGCGTGGTCACGTCCGCAATAGCCGGTAACTCCGGGCTCAGCGGCGGCCGCGTCTGCAATGTCGCGCCGTGGATGCTGTCGGTGGCTGCCAGCAGCATCGACCGCCGGTTCGAAGACAGGGTGGTGCTCGGGAACGGCAAGACCATAGTGGTCAGCCCTCGGAAACGTCGTCTCTGATTGATAACATTCGATTGCATGGCTCTTCTTCTACTATACTAACATTTGTATGCATTGTGCTATACTTTTCACCCAGGGATCGTCCGTAAACACCTTTCCGCCTATTAACAATGTGACACTCTCAATCCCCATCAACGGGTATAATTACCCTTTTTTTCTCAATCATGCAAAAGCTTTGCGCATATTTGAATTCAAAGATAAAATGTATCGATACAGGGGATGCAAATAGATTCTCAAAAAGTTCAGGAATCCAAGAAAAATCTCCTCAAAAAGTTCAGGGAATCCAAGGAAAATTTCTATATAAACACCCTTGTTAAGTTTTCTAGCACTCACTGTTTTGTTTCTTTCGAACTGCAGTTCTTGTGATCCAGATTATCTCGTCGGAGATTCATACAAAGGGAAGATCATACTCTGCCCGGTCGAGGATGGCTTTCGGACCAATATATCTGCAGGTCCACTGTTGGCTGGCGCAGCAGGAATCATCGCTGCTGGCATAGCAACAGATGCTGCTTTCATTTATCCATTACCGGCACTTGTGGTATCTGAGAGCCAGTTCGATCAAATCATGGCCTATGCCAACAGCACGAGGTAAGTTCATTTGCCACACCATAGCTTGTTCTCATATGACCATGAACTGAATGCTGCTAGTAGTACTAACACATGGCACATTGACCTTATTAATTCTTTCACCTGATTTTCAGCAATCCTGTGGGTACCATAGAAAGAACCGAAACAACGGTGAACGCACTAGCTCCAATTGCAGCCTCGTTCTCTACTCCTGGCCCAAATCTGATCACTCCTGAGATCCTCAAGGTCATTCCATGTGCTCATAATATTCTAGAGATCTTCTAGAGTAACTACTTTAATGATTTTTTGAAAATATATACACCCCGCAGTCTTGATCTGTTTATAATGTTCATTTTGTAACACGAGATGACTATGTGGTATCTATGATCCATCTACAGCCTGATCTATCTGCACCCGGAGTGGACATCATAGCCGCTTGGTTACCACTGTCAACGCCGTCAGATGATCCCAACGATCCCAGGAGGGTCCACTACACTATTAACACTGGGACATCCATGGCGTGCCCACACGCAAGCGGCGCCGCAGCCTATGTCAAGTCCGTCCACCGTGACTGGTCTATGGAATTGATCATGTCTGCTCTCATCACCACAGCCACTCCGATGAACACGCCTGGCAATGCCGGAACAAACGACCTCAAGTACGGCGCCGGGCAGCTCAACCCAACCAAGGCACTCAATCCGGGGCTTGTGTATGATGCATCAGAAAACGACTACATCGCCATGCTGTGTAAGCAGGGGGTACAACGCCACGCAGCTCGCGGTCATCATCGGCTCCAACACCACAGCCTGCTCCAATGGCTCCACGTCGACAGCAGCCACCTCCGCTGGTGACCTCAACTATCCGAGCATGGCTGCGCGAGTGGAGCCTGGGAAGAACTTCACCTTGGTCTTCCCACGGATCGTCACCAACGTCGGAGCTTCAGGGGTGGCCGCCGTGTATGACATGAAGGTAATTTTCACCAATCCAGCGGATAACCTGGTGGTTGCCGTTGTGCCCGAGCAGGCTGGAGTTGGACGCGCAAACACCGAAGGCCTCGTTCACTGTGACAGTGTCTGGTGTGGTGCCCATGGCTGGCCAGGTCATCTCGGCCACCGTTGTCTGGTCTGATAATGAGCACGAAGTGAGGAGCCCAGTGGTGGTGTACACAGACTCAGATGATTAATAGAGATGACAGGTTTAGAGAGTGAAGGAGTCGTCCAACAAGTGGTAGTGATGTCTAAGGATTTAAGAGAATAAATTTCTCCTGTTCATGAGTAAGCAGTGAAAAAATCATGTGAAAGCGTCATCAAAAGATGCACACTTGTGATAAACTTGATGTTTTGTAGTTAAGAAAGTGAACTATTCAACTTTCTTGATAAGTTGGCATATCAGGGGGTTATATTTTCTCATTCCTGAACTAGAAATATAAGAATTACATATCTACACCTCACATGACACTTTTCTAAACTTTATTTCTTTTTTAGTTGGCCATTAATTTTTAGAATCTTGTCTTTTGTAACTTCTATGGAGTTGAAGAAGTACTGGATATGGCCTGTGAGCAGCTCTTCGAGGAAATTAGTCTTAAAGTCATGTTGGAGAATGAGTGGGATGATGACAAGAATTGTTACTCTGCACTGACTGGAGAGGAGAGAGCAACTTACAATGCTATGCTTGCTCCTCCTATCCTGCCTCATCCTTTTGTTTTTGATGATGAGTTTGAACAGGTGACAGGCGAATCACATATGCTGCCCACTCTTTCTGCGGTGGGTGGACTGTCGCTGCTCTTCTACCCGACATCGCCGACTACCTCCTGTACACCCCTACTCGTCGAGGAGGGGGGGACACCCTTTGCTGCCGCACCTCCTCCTTCAAAGGAGGGAGGGGCGGTTGCTGCACCTGCCCTCGCCATGGGAGGTGGTACCGCACCCCTACTTGCCGAGGGCGACCCGGCGACACCGCTGGACAGCGGGGCGCCTACCGAGGCGTTGCTCCCCCCCACTTCTACGGCGTCAGTGGTGTCGCTGCTGGCACCTCTACAAGCCGTGGACTCTACCTCGACACCGCTGAGCAGCGGGGCACCTGCTCAGGCGCAGCTGGCCCCCATGACCACGGGAGTCACGTCAATGGCGGGGGAATTAACCTCACTGTTGGCTTCTATCTTGGAGACGGGGAGAGTTTCTTCACCACCAATGACTCTCACGACTCCCTGAGTGTTGCGTCGTCAACACCGACAATTAAAAAGCACTTTCGACTCCCTTTGCGGGAGGGAAACGGCCGACCAGCACGGCGATGGTATACTCCCTGCCGGTTGAGCTGCCTCGGGCTATTTCGCTATGCGGGGCTCTTTGGTGCGGCAGGCTGTGCAGCAACCTCCGGTGGCTGCTCACCCGTAGGTTCCCTCGGCGGCGCAGGAGTTCAAGCCGGAGAAGACTCGCTTGGCTCGGGACCGATGACCACACCTTGGAAGACAGGCGCGAATGGCTGCAAAAAGAATCTGGAGACAGGGTAAATCTTTCACTACCTTTTGATTCCGTATTTCTTCAAACCTGAATAGGGTAGGCATCAACCTAGGTTGTGATACTTCTTACGTACTAGCTACAACTATTGCTATTAAAAATTTAGAAATTGATAGATTAGTAGTTTCAGCTAATCAAAAAAAGCAACTTAAGAAAACTTCTATTTCTTTAGAAGAGAGTGATAATGAGAGAGAAGCCCAGCTTGATGCAATTCTCAGCCATCGGGATGGTTATTTAAATGAGAACTTGCAGGACATGGTGTCGGATCAAATACTAGATCTTTCTCCAGTTCATAGAAAGAAAAAGCAAGTAAAACCAAATATACCAAAAGCTGGTAAACTTGCTAAAAAGCCAAAAACCCCTTCTAAAGTTGTAAGATGAATGGGATATTACGGAATAGCGAGAGGTCTTGCGGACTTGGCTAAACACGAGATATTTGGCGGAACTTGTTAAGGAAAAGCAAATTAATTTCATCGCTCTCTCCGAGACGGGTAGAGATTCCTTCCTAGAAAATGTTTAAAAACTCTATATGCTTGCCGGGATTTTTATCTAGCAAAGTATGGCACCACACCAAAGATCTAGGGGGATTCTCCTTGGGGTTGATCTTCTTATCTATGATATTGGGGCCATTGTAGAAGGGGATTTCTATGTGAAATTCACTCTACGTTGTAAAAGTGATGGCTTCAAATTTGTGCTATTTATGGTCTATGGACCGGCGCAACAAGAACATAAACAAGCCTTTTTAGCAGAATTGGCCAATGCCTATTCACAAGAATATATACCTTATATTATTGGTGGAGATTTTAATATCATGAGGCATCCTCGGGATAAGAGCAATTGGAGTGTTTGACTTCAAATGGCCTAAACTTTTAATTCTACGTTATCGAATCCACGGATCTTAAGGAGATTGTTATGTCCGACCGCCAATATACTTGGGCTGGTCCAGGCCATGACCCATCTTTCGAAGCTCGATAGAGTCCTAGTTACTACAGAATGGGAGGACAGATTTCCCCTATCGGCCAGTTGAGGCTAGAGATAGGAATATTTCGGATCATACGTACTCCCCTTGTCCTTAATGCGGGCTCCTCCACCCATCGAGAATAACCGGGGACCCTTTAAATTTGAAAGGGGATGGCTTATTCGTGGATCATTTCTATGATATGGTTGCAAATATTTGACAAAATGTAACCTCTCAGGGGGTAGCTCTCTTGAGAGATGGCAGAATAAAATCCGTAGGCTAAGACAACATCTTCGAGGGTGGGCCCAACATATCTCGGGAACTTACCGAAAAGAAAAAAAGAAGTTGCTGTCTCTTTTAGATAGCCTGGATAAAAAGCAGAAAATATGCCCCTCTACGATCGGGAGATTAATTTAAAACAATTCCTAAAAGAGAGGTTAGTTATTCTTTTGAGAGAAGAAGAACTAAAATGGTATGAAAGAGCCAAAGTTAAGACTACTAGAGGGAGATGATAATACTAAATTCTTCCATATGGTAGCCAACGGTAAACATAGAAAGCAACACATCTACCAACTAGAGAATGAAAATGGCGTTCCAGTTGGAGATGCCCAATTAAAAATGCACATCACCCAATATTATAAGGGTCTTTTCGGATCACAGGAGGAAACACACGTTTCTCTCATTGAAAATTTTACCCATGATATTCGGGAGGTGTCACGGGAGGAAAATGATGTGCTTGTGGCTGAATTTACGAAGCCGAGGTCGGGGGAGGCGGTTTTAAGAATGGAACATAATAAAGCACCCGGACGGATGGTTTCCCTGCTGAATTTTACCAAGTCTTTTGGTCAATAATTAAAGATGACCTCATGGCTCTTTTTTTCGGGCGTCCACAAAGAGAATTTAAATCTTTATAGCCTAATTTTTTGGGATAATCGGCCTTATCCCAAAAAGTGCGAAGCTTACAAAAATACAGCATTATAGACCTATTTGTGTTCTTAATGTCGCTTTAAAATCTTCACTAAAGTTGGCACAAATAGGTGAATAAAGTAGCTCAGGACTGTGGTCGGATCCGACCCAAAAACCTTTATGCAAGGCGAAATATAATGGAAGGTGTGGTCATACCAAAAAAAAAGAGATGGGGTGGTCTTCAAAATTGACTTTGAAAAGGCCTATGACAAAGTTAAATGGTCCTTTCTTCAACAAACTCTACGCATGAAGGGATTTTCTCCTACATGGTGTAGATGGGTTGAGCAAATGGTCACATCGAGGTAGTGTAGGGATTAAAATTAATGAAGATATTAGCCCCTACTTTCAAACTAAAAAGAGGTTTATGCCAAGGAGATCCATTGTCTCAATCTTATTTAACATCGTGGCTGATATGCTAGCTCTCATTATTAAAAGAGCAAAGTCGATGAACAAATAAGTGGTGTTATTCCTCATTTAGTTGAGGATGGATTATCTATTTTCCAATACGCGAGATGACACCATCATCTTCCTTGATCATGATCTCGAACAAGCAAAAAATATGAAACTTTTGCTATGCGCTTTTGAGCAATTGTCGGGCTTAAAAATAAATTTCCATAAAAAGTGAAATCTTACTGTTATGGTGCGGCCAAATAGGTGGAGAATGAATATTCCACTCTCTTTGGATGTAATGCTTAGGAGAGTACCCCTTTCGATATATGGGTATACCTATGCACCCGAAAAGCTACTCAATTCGGAGTGGTATAAAGTAGAAGAAAGATTTGAGAAGAAACTCTCTTTTTGGAAAGCTAGGTACTGTCTTATGGAGGCCGTTTGGTCCTCCCGAATTGATACTTAGCAGCCTACCCATGTTTATGATGTCCTTTTTTGAAATTCCAAAAGGAGTTTTGAAAAATCTTGACCATTTCAGATCAAGATTCTTTTGGCAAGGATCATACGAAAAACATAAATATCGGCTTGCTAAATGGGACATCCTATGGTGACCTAAAGATCAAGGTGGCCTAGGAATTCTAAACCTTCAACTACAAAATAAATGTCTTCTAGCAAAATGGATTGTTAACATGCTTAATACTGATGGTATGTGGCAAGATTTGCTAAGAAACAAGTACTTGAGATCTAAGTCCTTATCGCAGGTTAAGGCTAAACCATATGATTCCCACTTTTTGGAGGGTCTTATGAAAATTAAAGATGAAGTCTTAACTAATGGCACTTTTTCTATCAAAGATGGATGTGCCACGCGTTTTTGGGAGGACACTTGGGTAGGAGACATGTCTTTCAAAGATAGGTATACGTCTCTATATACTATAGTGAGAGACCCACATGCAACGGTGGCCAAAGTTTTGACATCACGACCTCTTAATATCTCATTTAGGAGGGCGTTGCTCGGACCTAGATTGAGAGACTGGTCTAATCTTGTAGTACTGAGATAGCACCTTTTAACTTAGTTGATGGGTGATTCATTCGGATGGAACCTAACCAAATCGAGGATGTTTACGGTTAAATTTCGATGTATCATCCTTTGATAAATTCAAATCAACCTTTCGGACATAAGAAAATCTGGAAGATTAAGATTCCTCTAAAAATTAAGATTTTCCTCTGGTTTTTACAAAGAGAGGTGATCTTAACTAAAGATAATCTTGCTAGGAAAAACTGGAATGGCGGTCGAAATGTGTTGATTTGTAACTTTGAATGAATCAATTCAACATCTTTTCTGGATTGTCATTATGCTAAAATGGTTTGGAGGATGGTGTATCTTGCTACAGGCTTAACTCAACCCAGATCTATTAGACATTTATTTGGTTCTTGGCTTTCTAATCAAAATTCTAAGATTAGAGATATGATTTGGGTTGGGGTTCTTTGCTTTTTCTTTGGGCCATCGGAATACCCGCAATGATATCTATTTTAATAGAATTAAATATAACTCTATTCTGCGAGGTTATTTTCAGGGTACATATTGGCTATATTTAAGGCACAACTGCAGCGTGACGATTTAAACAAGAATTTACTATCATCGTTGAGCACAAAAATTGAGAGAGAATTATCTATATGGCCCTCTCAAAGTTAGATTTGATCTCTTTGGCCTTTTTTTATTTAAAGTTAGCTATATGGCCCTAAGAAAAATTTTGGTGACCTATATGGCCTTCTGTTAGATTTGGTAGGGAACTCTGTTACGGTTAGCACTGTTGGAGAGGTACAATGACTAAAATACCCTTGACTGATTTAAGAGCGTTGCCTGCTTCTAAGGCCCGAGCCGAGCCGCCCCCGTCCCAGTCCCGTCGCTCCTCCTCCTCTTTTCTTTCGCGAAAGACCTGGTGTTCGTCAACCCCGTGCCTCTGCCCTGCCTGCGATGGCACCCGGTTAGCCATCTCCTTCATGGCTATTCTATTTTCTGTTCTGCTGCTTCTGCTAGGTTCCTGTGATTATAAAATTATGAGAGGGATCAGTATTTGCAGATATTTTTTTCTGTTTTGTCAGGGTGCAGCGCTGCTTGAACTGCCTGGGAAATGGTTACGCTTGAAGAAGCAATGTCAGTTTTCATTCTTGATGATATGATTGTCGGGGAGTTGCTATTGAGAGTCACAAATGAACTTTATAGCCATTAATACAGGGAAAGCAAAGCTGTTCTTTCTTGCTGTTGGGGGTGTACCTGACGGAGTTTAAAAGTGGATGGTTTCTTTTCTGTTGGGAATTTCTATCAAAGGAAGAGAGTGTGGTTCCATTCCAACTCAAACTAAATGATTTTTTTTTTTTTTTTTTTACAATGGAAAGAGAGTGTTGTTCCAACTCAAAAATAGAGATCAACGGTTGAAATGGAAGTGACATGCTTTCATGTATCCTTATATGCGCCAGAGCCTAGAAGTACAAATTTCATTTGTTAGGGAAAAGAAGTACTCCTATGGGTCCTATTATATACTTTGTAATGAAGCTCATTGTGTGGGCCATGCGTACAAGCCAAGATCATGGTGGCAAGCCGTTTGCTGAATTTCAACTATATGTTAGTTTATTATGAAATAGTTCATTGCTATTATCTTGGCTGTGTTTATCCTAATCATATTGACAATGGTTTGTTTTGCTTGAACTGAAACTGAAGATTGCTATTATTTTTTTTTTTTTTTTTCTACTCACTCTTAGAATAGTCAGAATGTGTCTCGGTCAGAGTGATCTGGCCAATTAATCCAAGTCTGGTGTCTGTATTCTTAAGGACCTGTCATGTTGAAGGAAAATGAAAGAAAGATGATGGGCTGTACAACTAATACCGATAGTAACCTTATGTCCTGTTTCGGACTTCTTAGAAGTTGTATGCAGACGAACTGTCCGTCGTCTTGATTATACACGTTTATGTGTGCAATATATATGTCTAGATATACAGAGAAACAAACAAAAACTTGTAGATTTTTTTCCATCTAGGGGTATAGTGGTCTTTTCCCCCAACACTTAGCACCGTCAAGTGTCAAAAGTTGACAGAAGGCCATAGAGGTAATAGAAAGTTTTTCAGGGTCATAGAGATAACTTTGAAAAAAAAAAGACCATAGAGATCCAACCAAACTTTTAGAGGGGCCATAGAGATAATTGCCCCAAATTGAGATGGTCTCGCTAAAGCTGAGGCGAACGGTGGTTAGAAGCACCTTTATAGACTATGCTAGTTTTTGTTTTGATTCTCGGCGGTTGTTGCTCCTTTCTACGAGCAATTGTTGCTCTACTTTCAAAAACTCTGTAATAATTGGGCTGTGTATGCGTCCGTATGTAGATTTTGGATGTTTCATCCTTTATCTAAAAAAAACAATGCACGGTTGAGCCAACACAAACCCAAAGGTCCATAACACTACTCATTATATTTCTCCATTTCATGAATGTTGTTTGATTATGGTGAATTAAACTATCAGCCACTTGTTCAATTCTTACGGTCAATACTTTGGTAACAAGCTTGTACAAGTAGTTCAATAGACATATAGGTCTCAAAATGCGATTCTAGAGGCATCGGTAACTTTAGGGAGCAGGGGTAATAATCTCATAGTTTAATCTACTAATATCAACTTTTCCTTCATGGAAGTCATTAAAGAGATGCATAATATCTTCTTTGACAATATCCCAACAGGCTTGAAAAAATTCAATTGGGATTTTGTGGGGCCCTGTGACCTTGTTTTTCTCCAATTGGAACAATGCTCTTTTCACTTCTTCAACCTTAAAAGGCTCACACAATAGCTCATTTTCTTCATCGAAACTTTATGGCATGCATCCCAAATACTACTATCAATATGTATATCATGCTCTTCACTTGGCCCAAACAGGTCCGTGTAATAGCTAGTGGCATGTTTTAACAAATTTTCATCCCCTTCAATGACATTCCCTTCATGTTCAAATGTTACAACTGTATTTTCCCTTTTTTTTCTACCATTTGCAATTCTATGAAAGAATTTGGTATTATTATCCCCTTTAAGAAGCCAGTTTTCATGACTCCTATTATGCCACAAATAACTTTCTTCCCGATTTAAAAAGGTCCATATTTTCTTTCAAAAGCCGGACTTTCCTTTGTGCTGTTGATCATCAAGATAGACACTCTATTTAATGGACTCTAACTCCTGAAGTTCACTAATCTCTTTGGTTCTTTTTCTTAATTCACCTTGCAGGTTGAAGCCCCAACCTTTGAAGTATTGCTTAATAAGCTTCAGCTTTTGATGAATTCTATCCAAGGCAGATTTTGCATTACATTGTTTATTCCATATGTTTTCAACGGCGGGGTAGAAATTAGGGTTGGCAAGCCAACTCAGTTCAAATCTAAAATCAATTTTCTTTTTTTCTACCGACACAGTAGCCATAAGATAATAGCGAGAGGGTTATGATTAGAAACTTACCTTGGAAGCTTTTTTCACCCAAAGCCACAGGGAATAAGTCTTCCCATTCTTTGGATACAAAGGATTCTATCAATTTTTCTAACACAGAATTTCGATTGTTAGACCATGTATATAAACCCCCCTATCATCCCAAGTTCTCTAAGCTCATAGAAATCAATCAAAGAGTTAAACAAGCTAGAGCATCTTTGTACCCCAGATTGTCTATTCCTCTCATTGGCAAATCGATAATATTGAAATCCCCACCAATAATCATTGGTTTAGGGTTTCTAGAGCAAAAAGGTGTGATTAAAGCAAGAAAAGCAAGTTTATTCTCTTCTGTGTAGCTCCATAAACTACTAACAGATTCCATTAAACTTTATTCATTTTGTCCCAAAGATTTACTTGAATCATAAACTCACCCTGTTGAAAGAAAGCCACATCATACAAATCAAGTTTTATGCCAACTAAGATCCCACAAGATTTCCCTTTAGCGAGTTATAAAGCTATAGGTAATCTTGGTTGGTATCAAAGCTGTCTTATTAATTTTTCTTTGCAATCTTTAAGCATAGTCTCTTGAAGACCAATAAAGTGAAAGTTCTTCAGATAAATAATGTTTTTAAGAAAGTGGTGACCCCATTTTTTTTGAGGCCCCTGCATTAAGAAACTTTACTTCCTTTCTTCTTTTGGTAGGAGCTCCATTGGGCTTCCTTCCAATTTTTTTTTGCTGGTAGGGAATTTCCTGAACTTTGAGCCTTTCTCCTATTTTTTGGAGAGATAATAATGTTTTTCTTTCTTTCATGCATCTTTTTTTCCTAGATTGCACCACAATAAAATCATCTATATTGGATGACTCCTCTTGAGCCCATTCAATACAAAGAAGGTTTTCCTCATCAATAGTTTCTTCAACAATTTCAGTAATATGTTCAATACTTTTAACACTTCCAAGGTCTTTAAGTAGGTTAAAAGTAGAGAAACTATCACTTTGCCAATGTATATCATTTGCAATAGAATTAAATTCATCAATGGATTTGTAAAGAAAAGGGATTATGGTTCTTTGAGTTACCTTCCATATTCTTCTTGTGAACCATTAGCTCATTCATCTCATTAGTGGTCATAGTGGAGGTCTTCTTAAGCCTCTCACTCCTCCTCTGTCTTGAATAGGAATGACCATCATGGAGTCCACCATCTTGTTTGTTTCAATCTCAGATTTTCTCTTAAGGCGATCGGTGTCTTTGCTCACCTATCATCTCTCCAAGGTTTGTATTAAGAACAATAGCAATTGAGCTCCCAATCAAAGCACCACTATCCTCTCCACCTTCCACATTCGGTTTTGATTTTGCTACCCACTTTCCATTGGTATTTTCCTCATTCACTTTAGCATGTAGAGTCTCGGTAGGCATCTTTTCTACATCCATGTTCGGGCTCTCTTGAGAATGTATTATGTTGTCCTCAGAGAGAAATACCTCAGGAGAGTTGAGAGGTGGAATTGATTCATTCTTGGTCAGCTGTGATGGGTCTGTCTTGATAGGAGATATTTTCTTGGGATAAGCTTTAGGGAAGATCTCAGGTATCTTGACCTGCCAAATCCCATTCACCCTTGATTTGGAAGACTGACCCCTCTCTTTTAGTTTATGTAGATCTCTATGAATAGAATCACTATCAGAGACTATTTCCTCAATGTTATCTAGGGTATAAACCCTTCCAATTTCCTCATCTATTGCAGTAACCTTGAAGGCCTTTTGTGCAGCACCCATGAATTTGGAGCTGTAGTCAACAGTCTGCTGTTGACGGTCATTAACTACCTATTTTATACCGTCAACACCTGCATAAAAAGCTTTATTTTGATCACCAAACTTAGTGGTAGGGTTTAAATCTAACAAGTTCCACGAGTTTTGGTATTTTCAAGAGCAATGCAGGAATTCTCCATTTATCGTCAATAAAAAGTATCTTATATGGCAAAACGGAGTACACCATCGTGGAGAGCTCGTCACGCTGATCGAAATGGATATATTACTTGATATATTTGGACTCCGGATGGCAGAGATATGAGATAAATAAAAATCAACATGAAATGAGAAGCTTCCCACGTACACGTGTGCAGTGACATGCATGACCAATCATTAGCTGACACGTGGCGTAGCAGCAGCAGCAACCGCTGCCACGCGGGCCCCACGGAGCAGCCCTGTCGGCGCAGCAGGTGGACAAAACCCTGATGGGCGGGGCCCACGCGCGCAGGCGCGGTCTCTCCTCCAGCCAGCAACCGACCAGGCTAGCCAGTCGCGTAGCAACACGTGGCGGCCGGTCGGCCCACGAGCGCAGGGCGCGCTCACGCGCGAGCGAGCCGGCGGGATTCGAAATTCGAATCGGCCAACCGCAGCGTGACACGTGGCGCCCTGGCGTCGACGCGCGCGTACGCGCGGACGGGAGCGCAAGGCGCGGTCCACCGGCCCGCCCGGGACACGTGGCGAGCGCGGAGGTGATCGCCCGACGCGGTTACTGGTCCAGCGCGATTGGACCACCAGAACCCGGTCGGTTCAGCTGCGCGGGAGGCCGGATTACTTTCCAGAAATGCAAAACAGCCACCACTTCACCGGTTTAGCTCCGGTTCGAAGCCTTAGAGGCCGGTTTCGCTCCGGTTTCCTGCGCAGCAAAGAAGAAAACTTTCTTACCGTCATACAGGAGGTCGGTTGCATGCAGTGGAGGCGCCAGGAAAAGTTTCCTTGTATTAGCCTTGCCTCTCCCCCCTTTCTCCTATAAATAGAGGCCATTTCTTCATTGTAACACACAACAATTCCAAGGAGAAACCAGTCCACGTGTGTAAGAGAGTAGAATTAGTTCTTCTTCTTCTACTTCTTCTATCTTCTTCTAAATTCTAGAGAGTGAGAGAGGGAAAAGCTAGAAAGAAACTTTGTTCTTTCTACCCGGGAGTTCTTGGGTTAAGCCCCTCGGTGTTCAGCGGTTCCTAGGAGGGGCCAGTGCGGACTTGTCGGTTCCCGCCCGGCTTGTACCTCTGCAAGCTACTTACACTTTGGTAAGGAGTCTTGTGATTATCTTGCAGCTACTGAATTTCCTTCGTATATTTCTTAGCTGTTGTAGACTTGCGGGATTGGTAGATTGTCTCGTTAAGGCGTTAGTTCTTGGTGAAGGAACTCTTTGACCAGGGGAACCTTGGCCAACATCAAGAACTGTGACTAATAGTGCAAACGTGGTGTTTGGACTAGCGTTCACCTACCTTTGCGGTGCATCCCACGGTTGAGGGGGGTAGGCGGCTTGGTCGTGACAAGCCTTGTCCGTCCTTGAAATCCCCACGTTCGCCGTGTCGTAGAGCTAATTTGGGACTCTACCCATTTGAGAGTGGGGGTGCACGAAGTGAGTAGACAACAGACTTTAGGAATCCTTTGCACGGAAAACTTAGCCTATAGATACCTCGCTACTCTCAGAAAACAAACCCTTGCCTTAGGTTGACATAGACACGAAAAGCCGGTGGGCGGCCGTCCTTGTGTAAAAATACGATGCCACTGCTTACCACGGGTGAAGTGCTACAACGGTATTTCCGTGCGCTTGCGGATTTCTCGTGATGCGTAAGAAACACCAACAAGCATTTCGGCGCCGTTTCTTAAATCCGGTTGTCGTAGTTATATCTCGAGCCTAGTCGACTGTGTGATTTGGTAGTATCCTTTAAACAAAAATACCAAAAAGAGTCCACGTTACTCATGGAGCAACCTACCCTACAAATCCTATCCGCTCCTAAGGGCGAGCTCATAGAACCACGCCCATCTACGAAGCCAATCATAGCTTGTAGTATGAGCTCATACGGCTTTATAGCCATGGTTGGGCCCGAGCCTTTTCGGGCTCGGAATATGAAAACCCCTATCATCACTTACGGGAGTTTGAGCGGCTCTGGGTGGCTGCGACAATTGCGGGCATGACACACGACACGCTGAGGTGGAAGTTGTTTTCCGTTCTCTCTCTCGAGAGGGCGACTCAATGGTACGCCCATAACGTAGGGTTGGTAAGCGGAGAATGGGAAGAAGCTGAAAGCAGTTCGTGTAGCGTTCTACCCTATATCGAGAATCACGCCCTGCGACAAGAGATACTCAACTTCCAACAAATAGAGGGTGAAACCTTAGGTGCAGCACGGGACGGGTTTACCACGCTTACACGATCCGGCCCGGACACTGTCCATACCAAACCACATGCTTTTACGGCATTTACGGCTAGGATTGGACGGGGCAAGCGCCTGGGCCTTGATTTAGCTACTGGGAGGGTCATTTTCCCACAAAACCACAACGGAAGGAGAAGCTCTCCTAAACGTATTCTTGAGAATACTCCTCCGCTAGAACCCATCCGAGTAAAACCCAAGCGAAACCGGAGGAAGTCTCTTCGGCTAACGCCGAACCCGTCAAACCTATAGAGACCCTCGCTTTGAACGAGAACACAAGGAGACCGCATGCACGGATCTCCCATTCTTCGAGTTGACTTTCTTGATCAATTCGGTGACACCTCGAAGTACGAACAATGGAAGAAACCACCTATCCCGGTTGGCCCCTGAACCACCCCCTGGGACGAACTCTTTCTCGGGGAGTCTATTAAGGAGCTAACCGCTATCATGAGTACGGAATGGCTACAAGAGGAAGGGCCCTCTTTTCGAAGAAATTCGATTGAACCATCCCTCTACGCCTATCATTTGCAAATATCAAGGGGGCGTAGTGGAGGTCATGTATAATCTCTTTGTGGGCATAAACATCATGTCCAAATCCTTTGCACGGCAATGTGACAAGGAAGCACCTAGAACCCATACGGCCACGGACTTTGCGCATAGCGCCCGAACTATCATAAAATGCCATGAGGTTATACACGAATGATTCTTCTTCATAGGAATGTCAAACTTTCTTTGGATTTTCACATTTTTGATATCCAAGATTTTTACATCCTAATCGGGCATCCCTTGGAAAAGATTCTTGATCTACCACAATCCAGGGGATCTAGATGTCAAACTAGGAGGAAAAACTTTGTCCATACCGGTTACTCGAGCCAAAAACTTCGGTAACGGACTCCCTCCATGAGTATGACACGCCGAGGAGGTCAAAGGAGTCATGCTCTATGAAAACCCCGAGACGGACCTAGAACTCGATGCCCAATTCTTGATAGAAGAAGAGGGCGACTCGGGGAAACCATAGAACTTCACCAAGAGGAAGAGGCGACTCGGCCTCGGTTGAGCTTAAACCCCTACCCCCGGCCTACGCTATGTCTTCCTAAATGGTGACACACAAACTCCGGTTTTCATTAGTGATAAACTTAGTGACGGGAGACGACCCAACTCATAGCCGTTTTAGAGAAGCATAGATCGGTCTTTTGGGTATTCCTTACAAGATCTAAAAAGGGGTAAGCCCAACACTGCGCACACATCGCATACCTATTGACCCTTCCAATTACCCCATCCGTGAACCCCAAAGAAGGCTCAATAATGCGATGCGTGAAGTCGTGAAGAAGGAAGTTCTCAAACTTCTTTTGCGCCGGGATAATTTATCCCGTACCACGGCGATTGGGTTAGCCCAATCCAAGTCGTAGGAATGATGGTCGTTGAGAACTCTAAGAACGAACCCATTCCCGAGGCAAGTCACGGGGTGGAAGAATACCCGATTTCTATCCACCATGATGACCGGGGAAGCAAGACACCTTTCACATACCCATATGGGTCTCTAGAGCTTGTCTCGCCCTGCCCACGATGCTCCTACGAGGATCCCAACCTCCTCTTGGTCCATGTTCACGCGAGACTCTTTAAGAGGATGGTTGTGTCTTCGTGTATCACATTTTTGTCGATCTCGTAGTAGCACGATGGCGCTAACCTTGCAAACTTGATCTTTAACGGTCGATGCTTAGTGGAGAATTTGGGAACTTCACCACCTTTGATAGTTTGCAAGAAGAATTCCCACGGTCGAGCTTATGACCATAAACAAAGCAGCATGCGGGGAGATACCCCGGACTATCAAAAAAAAAATCTCTTTCTCTTATTAATAAAAAAGCAAGAACATGTTATCAAGTTAGTTTGCACCTTCGGGTATTCTTGTTGCTAACCATTTCGGTGGAGAACGACTAAGAAGAACAAAGGAGCAAACGATGCTTGAAAAACATGAGGGCAACATCAACAAGAAACTTTGATGCCCATGGGTGATGGAACATGCTCAAGAGGAGACCCGGACCTTACACACTTGACTTTTGCACAAAAGTCTAAGTGTGGGGAAGATGGTGACAATCTCAAGTTTCACCCACCAAGGGGTCATATAAAAAAAAAATGATGATGGAGAATAAAGGTGATGTCAGCCCAACCTTCTTAAAAAAAAAAAAATAAAAAAAGAAAGGAAAAAAAAGGGAAGAGAAATAAATAAATAAATAAAATAGGGACACATGAAGGTCCCACACACAAGAAAAAAAAAAAAAAAAACAAGAGAAGAGAGGAGCAGGTTAGCCTCGCATGGTTACAAAACATACTAGTGTGTTGCCCGACTCCACCCGTCATTGCCTCAACAAGCAAAAGAAGGGCTCTCTCTTGATCCTTTCTCGCTACCAAGGCCCATGGTCGTACATACAAAGTTGTGTGTAAGTGTGTGGCCTAGCCTTGAGAAGCACACCGACGAGCCATCATGCAAACCGCAGCCAAAACTTCAATGTTTAGTCCATAGATCTTTGCCGGTAAGTATATTCGGTATGCAAAGAAATATTCACCAAGTCTCTTCACTCATATTTTTCGTCTCCATGGAAATAGAACTTTATGCTTTCCATACCATGTCACATGCTTCAAGTTTGGGTGTACCTACATGGATATATGTAATTGTTGACGGTAACCAACGACAAATTAAATACCGTCAACACAACACCGAAAACAACCTAGAAATAGGAATTTCAACTAACATATTCCAAAGTTTTGGTGTTTATTTGGACTTGCAGGTACAAACTCATGGATGATCACTTTGGGCCAAAAAGACAAAGAAAAAGAAATAAAATCAACAAATAGAAAAAGGCCCAAAGGAGCAAATGGCAAGCCCAAACGTAAATCGCAACAAAACGTCAAAACCAGGCGGGCCAAGTCCACCTTACAACTTTTTGAGCAAGGAAGCCCAGCCTGCCGGGCCGGGGCAAGGCCGCAGCGCGGTCTTGGCGCGCACCAAGCGGTGCGGCCGCACCCTGGCCGAGGCGGTTCAAGCCCAAGCGGGGAGGCGGTTTGTTACCTTCCAAAAGCGGTGAAACCGGCGTGGGATGGTCGGTTTGGCGTACATGGAAGGTTTTCCTAGGTCGGTTTGGGTGTTTTTTAGCACTTAGGTCCCTCCCCTTGTGTATAAATAGACCCCCTCTCTCCCTCTCATAAAGCAATACAAATTTAAAGGAGAAACCAGTCCACTTGTGCAAGAGAGTAGAATTAGATCTTCTTCTTCTTCTACTTCTTCTATTCTATCTTCTAATTCTAGAGAGTGAGAGAGGGAAAGGCTAGAAAGAAGTTTGGTTCTTTCTACACGGAGTTGCCGGTTAAGCCCCTCGGTGTTCAGCGGTTCCTAGGAGGACCAGTCGGACTTGTCGGTACTCCGCCGGCTTGTACCCTCTGCAAGCTACTTACACTTTGGTAAGGAGTCTTGTGATTATCTTGCAGACTACTTAATTTCCATCGTATATTTCTTAGCTGTTGTAGACTTGCGGGATTGGTAGATCGTTTTAACGTTAGTTCTTGGTGGAGGAACTCTTTGACCGGGGAACCTTGGCCAACATCAAGAACTCGTGACCAATAGTGCAAACGTGGTGTTTGGACTAGCGTTCACCTACCTTTTTGCGGTGCATCTCACGGTTGAGGGGGGTAGGGCGGCTCGGTCGTGACAAGCCTTGTCCATCCTTTGAAATCCCCCCGTTCGGCGGTGTCATAGAGCTAATTGCCGGACTCTACCCATTTGGGAGCGGGCGGTGCCCGAAGTGAGTAGACAACGAGACTTTAGGAATCTTTGCACGGAAAACTTAGCCTATAGATACCTCGCTACTCTCGGAAAACAAACCCTTGCCTTAGGTTGACATAGACCGAAAAAAGCCACCAAGGCGACCGCCCCTGTGAAAAATACGATACCCACGCTACCACCGGGTGAAGTGCTACAACGGTATTTCCGTGCGCTTGCGGATTTCTCTCGTGTGCGTAAGAAACACCAACAAGCATTTCTCGGCGCCGTTGTCGGGAACGGTTGTCGTAGTCATATATCGAGCCGAGTCAACCTACGTGGATGGTAGTATCCTTTAAACAAAAATACCAAAAAGAGTCCACGTTACTAATGGAGCAACCCACTATCCAAATTCTATACGCTCCCAAGGGCGAGCTCGTAGAACCACGCCATGTCTGAAGCCAATCACGACTTCGAATATGAGCTCGCCCGGGCTTTATAGCCATGGTTCAGGCCCGAGCCTTTTCGGGCTCGGAATATGAAAAACCGCTATCATCACTTACGGGAGTTTGAGCGACTCCGTGGTCGCCTCGACTATTGCGAGGCATGACACACGACACGCGTTGAGGTGGAAGTTGTTTCCGTTCTCTCACCGAGAGGGCGACTCAATGGTACGCCCATAGCGTAGGGCTGGTAAAGCGGAGAATGGAAGAACTACGAAGCGGTGCGTGTAGCGTTCTACCCGATATCCGAATCGCCCTGCGACAAGAGATACTCAACTTCCGACAAATAGAGGGTGAAACCTTAGGTGCAGCCTGGGACGGTTTACCACGCTTACACGATCCGCCCGGCACATCCATACCAAACCACGTGCTTTTACGGCATTTACGGCGTTAGGTTTGGACAGGCGGCGCCCCATTGCTTGATTTAGGCTGCCGGAGGGTCGTTTTCACATAAAACCACAAATGAAGGAGAAGCTCTCTAAACCGTATTCTTGAGAATACTCCTCCGCTAGAACCCATCCGAGTGGAACCCAAGCGTAAAACCGGAGGAAGTCTCTTCGGCGAAAGCCGAACCACGTTAAACCTATGGAGAGACCCGCGCTGAACGGAACACAAGGAGACCGTATGCACGGATCTCCCGTTCTTCGAGGTTGACCTTATTGATCAATTCGGTGACACCTCGAAGTGCGAACAATGGAAGAAACCACCGGTCGGCTAGCCTCGAACAACCCCCGGATAAACTCTTTCTCCGTGGGTGCATTATGAGCTAACGGCCTATAATGAGCACGGAATGGTTGCGAGAGGAAGGACCCTCTTTGAAGAAATTCGGATAAGTGGCCCCTCTACACCAATCCATTGCAAATACCGGGAGGCTGGGTGGAAGTCATGTATAACCCCTTTGTGGGGATAAACATAATGTTCGAAACCTTTGCACAAGCCTTGTGGCGAGGAAAGCGTTAGGATCCCCACAACACGGACCTTGCGCATAGCACCACGAACCACCATTGAAAGCCGTGAGGTTATACATGAACAAATCTTCCAACACAAGGATGTTAAATTGTCTACGGATTTTCATATTTTTGATATCCAAGACTTCGACATCCTAATCGGGCATCCCTTGGAAAAGATTCTTGATTTACCAACATCCGGGGATATAGATGTCAAACTCGGGAAGAAAAAGTTTTTCTATCCCGTTACTCGAGCTAAAAACTTCGGTAAGAGAACCCTTCCTTGAGTACGACACGCCCGAGGAGGTCATGGGAGTTATGCTATATGAGAACCCGTAAAACAGACCTTGAAAAAGACGCCCAATTCTTCATTTAAGAAGAGGGCGATTCAGGGGAACTCATAGAACTTCCCAAAGAAGAAGAGCTAACTTCGGCCTCGGTTGAGCTTAAACCCCTACCCCCGGGCCTACGCTATGTCTTCCTAAACGGCGATTCACAAGCACCGGTCATCATAAGAGATAAACTTAGTGACCAGGAGACTACCCGACTCATAGCCGTTTTAGAGAAACACTGGTCGGTCTTCGGGTATTCCCTTCAAGATTTGAAAGGGTAAGCCCAACACTATGCACACATCGCATTCCTATTGACCCCGACAAGTACTCCATCATGCGAACCCCAAGCGAGGCTCAATAATGCGATGCGCGAAGTCGTGAAGAAGGAAGTTCTCAAGCTTCTTCACGTCGAGATTATCTATCCCGTACCACCACGGTGATTGGGTTAGCCCGATCCAAGTGGTCCCTAAAAAGGGAGGAATGACGGTCGTTGAGAACGCTAAAAGCGAACTCATTCCACAAAGACAAGTCACGAGGGTGGAGAATGTGTATTGATTATAGAAAACTTAACAAGGCAACAAAAAGAAAGATCACTTCCCACGCCCTTTATTGATGAAATGTTGGAGCGGTTAGCGAAACACTCTTTCTTCATGTTTCCTTGACGGGTATTACGGCTATCACGGATCCCGATCCACCACGATGACGAGAGCAAGACCACGTTCACATGCCCATACGGAACCTATGCCTACCGTAGAATGTCATTTGGGCTGTGTAATGCACTGCTTCTTTCAGCGGTGCATGATGTCTATCTTCTCGGACATGATCGAAGAAATCATGGAGGTCTTCATGGATGATTTTTCCGTCTATGGTAAGACCCGAAAGCTGTTTGAAGAACCTAGACCGGGTCTTGCGGCGATGCCAAGAAAAGGACCTGGTAATTGGCGGGAAAAGTGCCACTTTATGGTGCGAGAAGGCATCGTTCTTGGGCACCTCGTGTCCGAGAGGGGGATAGAGGTAGACAAAGCTAAGATAGAAGTTATCGAAAAGCTACCACCCCGGTGAACGTCAAGGGTATCCGTAGTTTCCTAGGCCACGCAGGTTTTATAGAAGATTCATAAAAGACTTTTCACAAATCGCTAGACCCCTTACGGCCGCTAGCTAAGGATGTACCCTTTGACTTCACGGATGAGTGCTTACACGCTTTCGAAACCTTAAAAAGCACTCATCTCGGCTCCGATCATCCAACCCCGGATTGGTCGTTGCCATTTGAAATCATGTGCGATGCTAGCGACTACGCTGTTGGTGCGGTCCTAGGCCAAACCAAGGACAAAAAGCAGCATGCCATCGCATATGCTAGCAAAACTCTCGACAGAGCCCGGCTTAATTACGCCCGACCTACGAAAAAGAGCTCCGGCAAGTAGTCTTTGCTATCGAGAAGATTCGATCCTACTTAGTGGGCGCAAAGATAATCGTTTATACTGAGACCATGCGGCCCTTAAGTACCTTCTCACCAAAAAGGATGCGAAACCTCGCCCGATCCGTTGGGTTCTTCTACTCCAAGAGTTTGATATAGAAATAAAAGATAAAAAGGGAGTAGAAAACACGATTGCGGATCATTTGTCGCGTATGCGGTAACTAACATGCAGGAACCACCAATCAACGATTACCGCGCGACGACATGCTACTCAAGGTGTCGCACTTCAACCCATGGTACGCAAACATTGTGAATTACATGGTTGCGTGGTACGCATTTTCACCCGGGAGAACAAGCGGAAGCTCCAAATGGAGAGCGGCGGCACCTATGGGATGACCCATATCCGTACAGGGTGTGTGCGGACGGCTTTGCTGAGAAGATGCGTACCAAGGGAGGAAGGAATGCAGATCATCGAGAAATGTCATGCATCTCCTACGCCCGGACATCCGGGAGTATTTCGCACACAAGCCAAAATTTGGCAAAGGCGGATTCTTCCGGCCGACGATGTGCGGCGACATGAAAGAGTTCATCGAGAAGATGCTACAACCGCCGAAGACGGGGAACATCACAGTTTCGTGATGCAATGCCCCTACACTACAACCTTCAAATAGAAATATTTGATGTGTGGGGCATTGATTACATGGGACCATTCCGAAGTTCGATGATTGCGAATATATCCCGGTGGTAGTAGACTACGTGTCAAAGTGGGTAGAGGCAATACCGTGCGAAGCTGGCGATGGCAAGCACGCGACGCAAGATGTTCCATGAAATCATCTTCCCCCGTTTCGAACGCCACGCATGGTGATCGGTGTGAGGAGGATCGCATTTCAAGGACAAGTCATTCAGGGCATTCTTGAAAGAGCTCGGCACTCTGCGCACAATATCGCTACCCCTTATCATCCGCGAAACCAGCGGGCAAGCCGAAACTTCCAACAAACAAATCAAGAACATCCCCGCGAAGACGGTCAACGAGATGGGAAGGGGTTTGGAAGAATAAGCTACCCGATGGTCTCCGGGCATATCGGACAAAGCATACAAAGCCCCCATCGGCATGTCACCTTACCACTGGTCTATGGCAAAACTTGCCATTTACCGGTTGATTTGGAACACCGAGCTCATTGGGCCATCAAGAAGTGGAATATGGACGCCGACTTCGCGGGAAGAACCGCCGAGACAAATCTCCGAACTAGAAGAATGGCGAGAGAAGGCGCACCCACGGTGCAAAGCTCTACAAAGAGCGCACAAAAAGATGGCATGATCGGCGCATCAAACTCAAGGAATTCACCACGGGAGACAAGTACTCCTATTCAATTCCCGGGTGAAGTTATTCGCGAAGGGAAGCCGAGAAGCAAATGGAAAGGACCGTATAACCGTCATCAACACATCGCCACACAAAGCGCAATCACAATTCAAGATGACGCAGTGAGATACAAAAGGTAAACGGTCAACGTCTTAAGCTTTTCTTCGAGCCAGTTCTCGGTCTTAACCAAGAGCTCGATAGAATAGATTTATGCTTTGAGAATTAATTTATAATGATCAGCATTTATAAAAAAAAAAAAAAGATAATAATAATAATAATAATAATAATAATAATAGTAATAATTATATTTATATATAATAATAGTAAAACATAAAAAGTTATCTATGTAGTTTTTAATTAAGTATTTGCCTTTTTATTTTCTTTCTATTCTATTAAATTTATGCTGGTCATTTGCTACACAAAGAATATTAACTTTCTAAATTAAATCAAAGCATAAACTATTTTCAAAATTCAAATTTGAGGATCAATTAGAGATCAGCAAGAAAGGAAATGTTTCTCGCGGCAAACCCGATTCAAAACTTTTCAGAAAAAGGAAACGAATGTGGGACGAAAAGCTCGACCGGGGGGACACTGGGTGGTGCGCCAAGCACCTCGCCGGCTCCGCTTTGGGATTTCACCCATCACCTTCCTCTTTCTCATAACCCGCAATAGTGAGGTGCGCTCCGTGAGATTTTAACCTACCAAAAAGAGAGGAGTGTTTGTCCTATAAAATCCACCCTCCTCCTCTCCATTCTTCACACCTCTCCTTCTTGCTCTTCTCCTCCTCTCAAATTCTCTTCTTCTAAGCCAAGAACATTTGCAATGGCGGACCATGCCCTTACCCTCTACAACTCCTCTCGTTCACTTTGCTCTCTCAATGAGGATGACTTGATCTTCCCTAGTGACGAGGTGGAACCATCCTCTGTCGCCCCTCTTGCCGTGCTCCCTCCCCCACGCTACTCATCCAGTGGAGGGAACAGCCATGTGTCCACGAGCAGATCCGTGACACGCAAAAGCATCCTCGCGCCCACCTCGCCCAACGGTGGGCACCCCGGGCATTAAGAGGAAGGAGCCCGGCGGCGGTGCGTACTACATCAACCGGGACATCTTCCTTCCACGCCTCCGACTACACCTACCCGTAATCGTTGTCGGTGTCGACATGCCCGGGAGAGGGCGTGGGAAGGGGCTTATGAAGAAGCCAACTCCCACTCCAAAGAACATCTCCAAGCGCTCCACGCCGTATCCCTCGGGGCGAATCCTGAAAGGCCCCGAATGTTGTTGAGAGTCGCTCAAGTAGTGAAGGCCCTTTGAGGGTACCTGGAGGCAGCACCTAGGAAGGCTCCCAATGTTTTTTGAGAGCCGTTCCGAGGGTACTCAGATCACTAAACAATTTGGGGAGTAGCACGGTTCCTAAAGTCCCTTCGCTAGCAACCTTAAACGCTAGAGTTAACTCTCTAAACAAGCTAGCGAAAACCTTAAGCCTTGAGAGGTAGAAGGCGCAGATTTAGAGAACACCGATATCGAGGAAAGAACTAGACTCTTTACGCCTAAGCTTCAAGACTAAGCTAGCTAGGGTCGCTAGAGCGGCTAATGCGAGAGGCGCCGCCTGCAGCCGCCTTAGAAGTGCTCTACCTCTTTATCAATAATTAGGCGCGCACAAGTTTTAAATTTCAGTATTTCCCTTCCTAATATTTTGTAATTCCTTCAAGTGTATGCTTGAGTTTGAATTATTTATAAATTCAATAAAGTTTTATTATTATATTATTATCTATGTCTCCACTTGTTTTTGTCCTTGTGCAAAAAAGAAAATAAAAATAGGTACAAAAACAAGTGTGGGGGAGGTTCGCAAGTCAAAGGTACGCAATTTATTAAGATTAAATTTTGACTTGTGATCTATCTTTAAGTTCTAAAACCCGAACCAAGTTAGCAAAATTCCATCTCTATATCTACCAATTGATACATGGCATGCATACATTTTATTCCTTGCCGGATTACCAAGCTTGTTAAAAACAACTACTCATCAAAAAAAAAACCCCGATTCATGTGGGTTGCATATGCTCTATCTAGTCTAAGTTGTTGCCAAATATGATATGGTACAAATGGATTTGCTATGACTTCGGCCCGTAAGAGAAACTCAACATCCAGGGAATCTATTCTTTAAAAAGAGAAATGTCTTGGGCTATGCTAAAAAAAAAATGAGATGAAAAATGGACAAGTGTCCGAGGGCGAGTAGAGCCCACATCTCTAAAAAAAAAAAGAAGAGAAAAGAAGAAGAAATGAGATGAAAAATGGGCAAGTGTCCAAGGGCGAGTAGAGCCCACATCTCTAAAAAAAAAGAGAGAAAAAGAAAAGAGAGGAAATAAAAGACAAAAGTCTAGAAGAAAGAGCCCACCTCTCCAAAAAAAAAAAAAATTATAGCAATAAAGCCCATGCTTTCTCGAAAAATAAAATTTTATCTAAATAAAACCAGGATAAAAAGTTGATCAAAAAGGATGAATGATAAGCACCTCTGTTATAACCATTCTATCTGGCAACCACCCAAGGCTTGGAGAAAAGCTAGAAAGCCCCATTACGATGAAAGGTAATAAAGGGTGGGAAAATGCTCACAAGGCAGGTAAGGCTTGGAATAACATGTATGCAAGCTTACATCTTGGAGATTGAACCACTTTAGTCCTCGTGGCCTTCACTCGAGGACAGTAAAAAGGGCTAAGTGTGGGGAGTTTGTTGACGGTAACCAACGACAAATTAAATACCGTCAACACAACACAAAACAACCTAGAAATAGGAATTTCAACTAACATATTCTAAAGTTTTGGTGTTTATTTGGACTTGCGGGTACAAACTCATGGATGATCACTTTGGGCCAAAAAAGACAAAGAAAAAGAAATAAAATCAACAAATAGAAAAAGGCCCAAAGGAGCAAATGGCAAGCCCAAAAGAAATCGCAACAAAACGCCGAAACCAGGCCGGGCCAAGTCCACCTTACAACTTTTCGAGCAAGGAAGCCCGCCGCTGGCCGGGCGAGGCCCGGGCCGGCGGTCTTGGTGCGCACCACAAGACCAGTGCGGCCGCACCCCGGCCGAGGCGGTTCGAGCCCGGCCGGGGAGGCGGTTTGTTACCTTCCAAAACTGGTGAAACCGATGTGGGATGGTCGGTTTGGCATACATGGAAGGTTTTCCTAGGTCGGTTTGGGTGTTTTTTAGCACTTAGGTCCCTCCCCTTGTGTATAAATAGACCCCTCTCTCCCTCTCATAAAGCAATACAAATTCAAAGGAGAAACCAGTCCACTTGTGCAAGAGAGTAGAATTAGATCTTCTTCTTCTTCTACTTCTTCTATTCTATCTTCTAATTCTAGAGAGTGAGAGAGGGAAAGGCTAGAAAGAAGTTTGGTTCTTTCTCACGGAGTTGCCGGTTCGCCCCTCGGTGTTCCGCGGTTCCTAGGAGGACAGTGCGGACTTGTCTGCACCGCCCGGCTTGTACCTCTGCAAGCTACTTACACTTTGGTAAGGAGTCTTGTGATTATCTTGCGACTACTTAATTTCCATCGTATATTTCTTAGGCTGTTGTAGACTTGCGGGATTGGTAGATCGTTTTAACGTTAGTTCTTGGTGGAGGAACTCTTTGACCGGGGAACCTTGGCCAACATCAAGAACTGTGACCAATAGTGCAAACGTGGTGTTTGGACTAGCGTTCACCTACCTTTGCGGTGCATCCCACGGTTGAGGGGGTAGGCGGTTCGGCCGTCGTGACAAGCCTTGTCCGTCCTTTGAAATCCCCCCCCACGTTCGGGCGTGTCGTAGAGCTAATTGCCGGACTCTACCCATTTGGGAGCGGGCCGGTGCCCGGTGAGTAGACAACAGACTTTAGGAATCCTTTGCCTCGAAAAGTTAGCCTATAGATACCTCGCTACTCTCGAGAAAACAAACCCTTGCCTTAGGTTGACATAGACCGTAAAAGCCCGGCCACCGCGACCGCCCCTCGGTGAAAAATACGATACCCACAGCACCACCGGGTGAAGTGCTACAACGGTATTTCCGTGCGCTTTGCGGATTTCTCTCGTAATGCGTAAGAAACACCAATAGTAATACATTCATAGGTCTTTTTAAATTAAGCATGGTGCTTAGGTTAAAAATGATCTTCTTTAATCAAACTTTGACATGGTGTCGAGTTCGGTTAATGAACTTAGAGCTTTGTTGTCATGATCTATGGAAATATCTTATTTGGAGATGAATCAAGGCTATGCTTTCAATGCTTCACTTATGTTAGCCTTGCTTGAGTAATTGAAGCTATGGTGAACAAAACAAAATAAAATAAAAATAAAATAAAGGCCCCACGGTATTCATCATTTGGAGCCATGTGTTTATTTTTTTTTTCTTTTCTTTGTTCAAATAAGCAGTACAAGAATAAGTGTGGGGAGATCTCTCAAGCATTCAATCGCACTTATCCGGGATCTCCCCAACACAAGACGCTAAAAACACCGAAAGCAATTCATGATAAAAGAAGGACAAGACGAATGACTACCATTACTCCCTTCCTCTTCAAAGGCGGTGGTTTGCACAACTCTCTCTCTCTCTCTCTCTCTCTTCTTTCGCTCTCTTGCTCTCACATGTGCTAAAAGTTTTGAAGTTTAATTTTGAACATATCAAAAAGACAAAACTTTTGATGCTCCATCTCTAGTCTACCAATTGAGAAATGGCATGCATACTCTTTATTCCTCGCTAGAACCATACTTTGTTGAGCAACTACCCGTTAGGGACCCCACGTTTATCTAAACTATTGAGCTTTGAGATATGGTAGAATGACTTGACACTTGCTCTCTTATGCAATGAGACTTGGTTTTATTTCTTCAAATAAAGCATGCTCCTGGGTTTGACTTAGACAAATCCTACCAAAGCCCCGAAAAATGATATGATTATCCACTATAGCTACTACCTGCCGTATTGAGTTTTGTCGCTCTGTTGATCTGCGTTGAGAAAGGCTCATACCCCAAGATCTAAAAAAAACACGTACACCCACACATATACACGCCCGGTTCTCACAATGAGAATTGCGCACAACATGCATCTTTACCATCCACCAAATAAATACTTCATTCATTATACCATGATCATCTCCCGTTATCAAGAAAAATGCTCGAGAGAAAAAGATACGGGCTCGTAAAAAAGAAAAGAATAAGAGATGAAAAATGGACACGTGTCCGAGGGCGAGTAGAGCCCACATCTCCAAAAAAAAAAAAAAAAAAAGAGAAGAAAAAGAGAGACAAAAAAAAAAAAAGAAAGAAAAAAGCATTTTGTATCTCTCCGAAGCATACAAAAAAGAAAGGAAAAAGATCATGAGTCAAGGAGTAACCACAAAGAAAATATATCATCAAATATTTTCCACACACTTTTTGCACGTTTCGATCTAAGGGTATGGCACCTCTTTCCAACAATCCGAGCTTGACCCGACAAAATATACAGAGGAATGCGTATGCATCACTCCCACTCAAAGATCCGCAAAACCCCCGCAAAATAGGATGAGTGAGAGAGTGATATAAACAAGAGTGCTTTGAGAGGAAAATTCAAACAAGAGTGACTTTGTGAGAGTCAATACCATAAAGAGCAATGCTATTCCTTTCAAAAATTTAAAAACTTACCAAGTCTTTGCTCATGAGTAGTAGCAAGAAGATAGAAGTTCGTGCTATTCCATTGCTCAATTATTCTAAGATAGCTTGGTAGCCACTTTGAAATGCTCACAAGGCGAGGTGAGGCCCGAATAATGTGTATGCAGGTCTACATCTTGGAGATTGAACCGCTTTAGTCCCTATGCCTTTACTCGAGGACGAGCAAAGGGCTAAGTGTGGGGGAGTTTGTTGACGGTCATTAACTACCTATTTTATACCGTCAACACCGCATAAAAAAGCTTTTTATTTTGACCACCAAACTTAGTGGTAGGGTTTAAATCTAACAAGTTCCACGAGTTTTGGTATTTTCAAGAGCAATGCAGGAATTCTCCATTTATCGTCAATAAAAAGTATCCTATATGGCAAAACGGAGTACACCATCGCGAGAGCTCTTCGTCACGCTGATCGAAATGGATATATTACTTGATATATTTGGACTCGGATGGAAGAGATATAAGATAAATAAAATCAACATGAAATGAGAAGCTTCCCCGCATTACGCGTGAGCGGTGACATGCATGACCAATCATTAGCCGACACGTGGCGTAGCTTGGCAGCGTTAGTTCTTGGTGAAGGAACTCTTTTGACCAGGGAACCTTGGCCAACATCAAGAACTGTGACCAATAGTGCAAACGTGGTGTTTGGACTAGCGTTCACCTACCTTTTTGCGGTGCATCCCACGGTTGAGGGGGTAGGCGGCTTGGTCGTGACAAGCCTTGTCCGTCCCCTTGAAATCCCCCACGTTCGGGCTGTGTCGTAGAGCTAATTGCCGGACTCTACCCATTTGGGAGTGGGCGGTGCCCGAAGTGAGTAGACAACAGACTTTAGGAATCTTGCACGGAAAACTTAGCCTATAGATACCTCGCTACTCTCGGAAAACAAACCCTTGCCTTAGGTTGACATAGACCTAAAAAAGCCGCTGCTTGCGCCCGTCCTTGTGTAAAATACGATACCGATACCACCACCGGGTGAAGTGCTACAACGGTATTTCCGGCGCTTTGCGGATTTCTGTGTCGCGTAAGAAACACCAATATCGCCTACTCGCCGGAACTTGGGTGGTGCGAGATGACATTATTTTGTTTGCTAGAGTTTTGAGTTTGTTGATTACATGTTGCCTCTTTTCCAATGTTTTTTCATCTTTAGCTCTATACTTCTTACTTGAGGGTTGGTCATCATTAACTTTGATAGCATTCTTGGCACTGCGCCACTTAACCCTTCAGAATCTACGTTTCAAAGCCAAATACATATCTATCATTCCCCAAGAATGCTTCAATAGATTTGGGCACCTTGGTGAGATCCCCTGCATGATATCTTCATTTTCACATAATCCGGTCTCCGAATCTACCTTTCATCTATTTCATTAACTTTCCCACCGGACCTCCAACTTTAGCCAGAGTAATAATGGACCTTTGGTCATCGGGGATATTAGATACTACGAACCATCCTTGCTGCCACTCATAGAGAACTAGGGATCAATTACGACCGAGCATCACAATCTTTCATGACCATTGTCTTGATATTACTCCATTCCACCATAATTTTTAGGGTAAGGGATTCTCAAAGACATAGGTATTGTCGGATCTACCTTTCTTTGCCCATTTCCATTTATCGGCATCCAAGTAGATTTAGAAGCATAATTTCAATATCTCTAGCTATTACATATCCTTTGGTGATAGTAATCACAACAAATGCTAGCCCTTTCCTTGGCCATTTCGGGATCTGACCCTGACCTTCTAGAAAAAAACCCTATCCCTCAACCTGAGCAGCACATAACTCAGGCCCAAAATTCCATGGTAGACATGCAATACAGTTGTAGGTGGTATGTGTTGACATTTCTTAAGCGCAATCAAAGGAAAACGGTATAAAACCCATCCCCAATAATAGCGCGAGAAATGCGCCACGACATTCCCAAGTAAAACCACCATGTCGGTGATCCGAAAGGGATTGTCAACGGGATAGATCTTTGCCATCTTAGATATTTCATCCAAGCGCCGCGGATCTATCATTGTAGCATTTCACCCGAAGTATTTGGTATCGTTATTTATATTTTCCCAAGGGAAGGCATGTGTTTTATTAGCATGGCATCTGAATAGAGGAACATGTGTTTGCTTAGACCAAATTGTTCATAACGAGGGGTAAGCAATAATGGTTTATGGATAGTGTGACACACACTTAAGAATCCACCAGCAAAAAGGATAAAGAAAATAGATAAAGAATAAATGAATAATCTAATGGAGTAATTCTAATGTATCTAGTCATGGCCATACAAATGAATAGTTAGGATCATATGCAAACATGATTTAAGCATGGTTAGGTCTAGGATACCGGGGAGACCCCACCGGGAAGTCTCGCTTCCTACCGAGGCATTTACTTAACTCCTACGTAACATACCTAACGTTGGGGGATTTCAAGGGGACGGTCAAGGCTTGTCACGACCAAGCCGCCTACCCCCCTCAACCGTGGCATGCCCTCATATCCGGAGGTGTCGTAATACCCGGGCACCATGCCCGCAGATATCGAAAGCACTACTCTTGTCCCCAGGATCCCCACTCGTCGAATGGACGGACTAGAACAAGAGCAAACCCGAAGGAACAACGAACCGATATCCCACCTCTAATCAAGTTAGGCATATGATGATCGATGATGAACTGAGATAAACATGTCAAGATTATGATATGTAAACTATATGCTAGTTCATATACCAACACAAGAACATGAACAAGACTATACTCTAGTTCATAAGTTAGGCCAAGAACATAGATATTAAGACATGCAAATAGAAGAATGCTTCATTGAGAAGATATATTACCAAAGCACTTTCTTCTAGGAGACAAGCCCTCCTTGTAGCTCTTCTACTCCAAGTGCTAACCAAGAACTAAGAAGAAGAAGAAGAAAGTAGAAGAAGAAAGAAGAGGTAGAAGAAGAGAGAGAGGTAGAGGTGGGAGGAGAGAGAGATTTTTGGTTTCTTTGGACTCCAAGTGGTGTGTGTTGAGACAGGGGAGAGAGGGGCCTACTTATACACTTGGAGGAGGGGCCTAAGTGCTAAATTACATCAAAACCGACACTGTAAACCTTCCTAATCTGAGCAAAACCGACCATCCCACGGCAGTAGGAATCCCCATTTGGCAGGTGTGCACGAACCGCCTCCCGAGGTTGGGCGAAACCGCCTCGGGGAGGTGCGGCCGCCTCTGGTGGTGCCACGCACCCCAGGCTCGGCCCGCCCAGGCCTCGGTGGGGTGTCTTCCCTCGTCTTGAAAAGTTGTGGGCGGGCTTGGCTCGGCCCAATTTTGATGTTTTGGGTCGATTTGCTCTCGAGCTTGTGTTTTGCAATAGTGCGCTTTCCAGGATGGCGTACTTTTTGGTCGATTTTCCACTTGCTTTTATTATAAATCTACAAAATAAAATACTAGACACTACAAGTGGAATTTTATTAGTGATAAATGCATATGAGTATAAAAGGTATAGTTTTACTCCCTTTATGGTAGTAAGTTGCCGGGAAAAATATGTATGGTTGGTGGCCAGTCAACAAACTCCCTAAGCTTACCCTTTCTTGGCGTCCTCGAGCAAAAAGAGATAAATACTTGGTTGTTGATCGGGAGTTGCTACTATGCCGATTACGTTTTACAAGTGCCGGGGTTATAATAGGATTTTCTACTAGAGTTTGAATAAAATGGAACATCTTTTTCCCACCCTTTATTACCTTTCATCGAAGCGGGGCTTTCTAGCTTTTCTCAAAGTCTTGGGCTGTTGCCGATAGAGCGGTTATAATGTAAATACTTATCATTCGGTCCTTTTGATCAACTTTCTTATCCGGGGATTTATTTAGTTAGATGATATTTATTTTTTGAGAAAGTATGGGCTTTATTTGATATATATATATATATATATATATATATATATATATATATATATATATATATATATATATATATATATATATATATATATATATTGGAGAGGTGGGCTCTTCTAAGCCCTAGACTTTTGTCTTTTATTTTCCTTTCTTTTTTTTTTTTTTTTTCTTTTTAGAGATGTGGGCTCTACTCGCCCTCGGACACTTGTCCATTTTTCATCTTATTTTTTTTTAGCATAGCCCATATCATTTCTCTTTTTCTTTCAAAGTAGGTTCCCGAATGTCAAGTTTCTCTTTTGGACTAAGTCATAGCAAATCCATTTGTACCATATCATACTTGGCAACAACTTAGACTAGATAGAGCCTATGCAACCCACATGAATCAGTTTTTCGGGATGAGTTTTTAGACTTAGCCACTAAACCCAAACTTTAGAGAAATTTGAATTATAAACTAGACACGTGCAAAACATAAGACAGAGAGCAACTATTCATCATTTCAACAAGGGACTAAGACTAAACATTTTTATAGCTCATATATATAAACATTAAGGCACATAGAAGAGCTACTTATTCTATTTTTGGATTTTTTTTTAATGCAAGATTGCTGAAATTTAAACATGCTAAAATGAAATAAAAATTTGATGGAAATAAATATGCAATGCAATGATACCTGTGGGGGGTCCTCCCCAAGCTATCTGGAGGCCTACCGATCGGGATCGAAGCCTTGGTACCTCGAGAATGTTTCCTCAAGGTCGCGATTATTGAGTAGCCATGTTGGACTCCAATTGGGTCCATCTCGCTGATGTTGGTATTTCTAAGCCTACAAGAATATTATGATGGATAATCCGCAAGCGCGACGGATACGGTGAGCACTTCACCCGGGTGATGGGTTTTAAAATATCGAATCCATTGGGGAGAACGTAGAGAAGGGGTCTTGAGATTTACTACCGATCCCTAAGTAGTTTAATAAAACTAGATAGATAATAAAGATAAGGAGTTCTAGTAGGAAGGTCTTGTTCTCACTTCAAATAAATCATTTGCACATTGTTCTTAAGAGGGGTTGTCATGAAGAAACTCTTAATAAAGGGATTCTACGCTTAACAACGCAGGTCTCCTACGATTTCTATAAATGGGGGCAAAGCGTAACAAAAGGACTCAATAGTCTTTGTCACCACTACGATCAAATTTTAACAAGTGTCTTCACCCCGGCCTATAGAAGGTATTCGTAATAAGCTAGTCAATCTAAGCACCACGCTTACATTAATCTAACAACTTTAATTCAAGAGGCAGGAATCAAAGTAATCTTATCAAAAGAAATACGAACCTTAAGAACAATAGAGACAATATCACTTACTCAAATGGAATTTAACAATCCACAAGATCTCGAGTCGTGCTTCAATGGCATCACCTGTGGGAGACGATGATGGAGGCGCCAACTCCGGAGGAGGAAGAAGATGGAGGCGCCGGCGTGACTCGGGCCTTCCTTCTTCTCCGCCCTCAACCGCACTCTAATTCTCTCAACTTGCAAAACTAACTCTCAATCTAATTCTAATCTAGAGCTTCTATCTCTTGTCGTCGTTGATGATCTGATTGAATTGAAGATTGAACCGAGATTGATGAATCGGGGAGGCCTAGGGGTCTATATATATGGGTCTTCTTATGTCTCTTCAAATTTCAGAGCAATGTGGTACTAATCTTCATGCATCTCGTGCTTAACCGACGCCCTCGGATCAAACCGACATCAAAGCGACCGGATTAGATTGCGTCTTAGAGGCGGTGGAGGAACGTTTCCGGAAACTTGAGGGACGACTTGGGGGCCAAGCCGGGCCGATCGGGCCTGATTATTGGGCGATCGGCCCGAGGGTGGGTTCCACTCACGGGCCCCGCGATGCGTCGTGGCTTCCGGAATCTTCTAGATGATGTTTTCTTCGGTGCCAAGTTTCGTTTCACGTCGGGTGTATTCGAGCCTTCTAGTCTTGCTTCGAGGAGTTGGATTTGCGTTACGATTTCTACCGTTTTTCTCGTTAAGTCCCACGCAATTCACAACTTTACCAAAACTCATGGAAATCATTAGTATAAACCCCTAATAAGGTTGTCTAATTATATTTTAGTCCTTTTCCATGTTTAATTGACAATTAAAAGTATGCATTAACAAGTGTCAACAAACTCCCCACACTTAGGCTTTTACTCGCCCTCGATAAAAGGATGGTCTAAGCATGGATCATGATTATATTTCCATGGTCATACCTGCACTTTAGGATCTCTCGAGCTTGAATTGGTTAGAAACAGGATCACCTTTATTCTTTAATCAAGTCTATTGGAGAGGTTTTTCATAAGTTTTGAAAAGAAAGCATAGCTGTACTTACTCCTTTGTGACACTCTCAAGTCTCTCAAAGTATATTATATCCTCATAGTTCGTTTATTATATATCATATGTGAAGCTCAAGAACATGTAGCACACTTACCTTGTATTTATTGCCGAGTCAATTGTGGATCCATGGAGATAGATGTCATAAGTCACAGATCAAGATGTGCATGTGAATCAAGATTATCACCATGGCTCTCTAGATGAAAATCTTCTATCTCCCTATTTATATTTCTCTCTCTCTTTTTTTTTTTTTTGAGAGGTAACCAACTAATTATTAGAGAGGTGGGTTCTACTCACCCTCGGACACATGTCCATTTTACTCTCTTAATTATTTAGAGAAGTGGGCCCTACTCACCCTCGGACACTTGTCCATTATTCTTCTCTTCATTTTTGCCTTTTTCTTTTTCTTAGAGAGGGGGTTCTTTTGACCCGTAGAACACTTGTTCATTTTTCTCCTCTCTCTCACTTTTTCTCTCCACTCTTAGAATTTTTAACATTTGGCTTTTTCATAGCTGTACCCTTTTTTTCAACAATTAAAATTATGGGAGATAGAGATTAACACTTTTAGAGCATGGATACTTTAGTGAAAGCAAAGTGTATGTGATCTTGATCGTAGACTTTAGAACTGATTTCAACATGGGTCGTGGTTTTGACAAAGCTCAACACAAAGAAAGCAACAATTAATTAGATATATCTTTAATGATTGCTACGGCTCTATTAGGATGTATCATTGATCACAAAGGAGAAGCATAACTAATGATTTTAATATTTTGAAATAAATAACTCTCCAAAGACAAGATAAAAGAAAGAAGATCTTATTCTAACTTTATTCTTTCTCATGTTTTAAGCAATTAAAGCATCCCAATAAGTGACAGATATATGTAGGAATTTAATCATGCAAAACTTTGTTCAAGACATATTTTTCATATAGGTAAACATACCATAACAAGAGAGAAGGCTTATTTAATTCGAACGGAAAATAAATTGCAAAAATTAAAAGTTTTAGGAAGTTTAACCGAAAGCGGTGGATCTATTTGGGCCTTAGTGGGGCGGGCCAGGGCCGATCGGCCTGTTATTTGGGCCGATCGGTCCGCCTCCCCGTCCGTGTCGGGCCTTGGTCCGTCGTCTGAAGTCGATGGTTCCGTTTTATTCGAATTTCTTGATTTTTGTCGCGAAAATTTCTGTTTGGTCGGCATGTCTCTCCCCACACTTAATTCCTGTTATCTTGCATACAAAGCATGGTGGAGACAAAAACATATCCAGAAAAATATAGAAGAAATATTTGACTCAACTTGTGGATTACTTTATTGATAAAAGAGAGAGCACTTTATTATATAATTCCGAACTTCCTAAAATTTAAAGCAAACTAATATTATCTAAACCAAGCTAAACGACTTTAATTTAACTAATCTTTAAGACTCAAACGCTAAGACTTATGTGCTCTCTAATTGTGGTGCTTACATAGGGCCCTTGCCCTTCTTTGAATTGCGACTAGCATCCTCTTCCCGATTTTTTACGCTTCTTCTTTCCTTCATTCTCTAAGAGATGGAGGACGGAATTAGTGAGGGCGCTTATTGACGCGGTGAATCTCCTTGCATGTTTACGCAAATTACGCTACATCTAGTGCGAGGTCAGCTACGGTCTTTCTAGTCTTCTTCTTATTACATGGCATATATTTGGCTGGCCTCGATAAGCGGGAATCCTCTTGATCTGTGATTCCTTGGCACCGGACTCCGTTAATGGTAGTGCGGCGTGGAGGTCTTTGTAGTGTACTTGTGCTCCCTCGTGTTGCCGTTGGCGTCCATGCGAACTCGTGTGAGAGCCGCCTTTCTTTGGTTCTTCAACCTCCATGTAGCTAGGAACATGGATTGGCTTCTTTAGTTTAAGCAAGCGGCGGACGATCGTGACGGTTTGTCGCGTACATGACTTGCTTGCTTCCTTGCGGCGGTGGCGTGAGTCGATGAGGTGGAACGAAAGGAATTGGAGTATGATCGGGTGGTATGGCGAGCGGCTTGGGTTGCTTGATGGAAGGAACAACTTGCTTGGCTTTCTCATTGAAGGGGACAAGCTGCTTTTCGACCATGGTCGCTAATTTGGAGATTAGATGAGAAAAGAGGAGGGTCTATCCTTGATTATATATGGGTCGATTTTTGGGGGACGAGAGATTGGGTTTACGGTACTAAAACAAATCACGGAAAGTGATTTTTTTCAGTAACTAAACATGTAAGAGACCGTGTGGGACAAAACAGGGACGCGAGGGGGGCGTGGGCCGATCGCCTGTTATTTGGGCCGATCGGTGCGGCCACGTGTCGCCTCGCGACGCGTTACATCGTGGGGTGCTCTAACTCTATTATTATCCCGAAAAACCCGGTGTCGGCCCATTATTCGTGAAAATTAATATTTTTGGGTAATTCAAGAATTCGATAACATCTAATTCTTCTAAATCTTTATTGGGCTCTAAAAATATTTTGAGGCGATGACCATTTACCTTGAATAGCGTACCTTCGTTGTCTTGAAGAGTGACAACTCCGTGTGATGATGAACTCACCACCTTGTATGGTCCTTCCCACTTGCTTCGTAGTTTTCCATGTCAGAAAAGTCGTACCACTGGAATTAAAAAGTAATACCGTCGCTTGGGTGGAATTCCTTCTTCTTGATTCTTTTTGTCGTGCCATCTTTTGGTTCTTTCTTTGTAGATCTTGGCACTATGGTACGCCTTCTCTCTCCATTCTTCTAGTTCGGATAGTTGCATTCTTACGTTTTGTTCGGCTTCATCAAGGTCCATATTCCACCTTTTGATTGCCCGGTGAGCTTTGAATTCTAGCTCAACGGGCAAGTGACATGTCTTCCGTAGACCGCCTGGTAGGGAGACATTCGATGGGAGTCTTGTAAGCTGTCCGATAAGCCCAAAGAGCTTCGGGTAGCCTTTGTCTTTCCATTTAGTTCCCATTTGGTCAACCGTTTTTCGTAGGATGTTCTTGATTTGCTTGTTTGACGTTCTCGCTTGACCACTTGTCTCGCGGGTGATAAGGTGTAGCGGCGTTGTGTTGGATCCCATGAGATGAGAGGTACTTTCGAAATTCTTGTCGATGAAGTGGGACCCTCCGTCACTTATCACTAGCCTTGGTGTACCGAATCTTGGAAATATTATTTCTTCAAACATCTTGATTGAGCTTTTGGGATCAGCTAGTCTTGCATGGCATGGCCTCAACCCATTTAGAAACATAGTCAATCGCCACTAGGATGTACTCGTAGGGTCCGGATTTTGGGAATGGTCCCATGTAGTCAATTCCCGGACATCAAAGAGCTCGATTTGAAGATTGGTCGTCAGTGGCATGGCATCCCTAGAATTGATATTGCCATGTCTCTCGCGGGCATTGCACCTTCACGAAGTCTCGTTTGTCTTGATACATGGTTGGCCGAAAAATCCCGCTTTGCGATCTTTGCATGTGTGCGGAATGCTCCATAATGACCCCCATATGGTGCCGAGTGGCACTTCTCGATAATCTGTAGTCCTTCTTACGCGGTACACACCTCCCGAGTAAGCCGTCGGTGCATACTCGGAAGAGGTATGGCTCATCCCACGTGATGGCGACTCTCATAAATAAGCTTTTTTCTTATCGGCCCCTGGTCGTACATATCCCGCAACCATAAAATTAACAATATCTGCATACGGGGGATCGGATCGGGAGATCCGATAGAGCATGTCGTCCCTCATAGAGTCATTAATGGGTAACTCCTGTGGTTTCTCAAAATGCATTCTAGACAAATGATCGGCAATGAATTTTCTACTCCTTTCTTATCTCTAATTTCTAAATCAAACTCTTGGAGCGGCAAAATCCATCGTATTAATCTTGGTTTAGCATCTTTCTTAGTGAGCAAATATTTAAGAGCAAGCATGATCGGTGTAAACAATAACTTTTGCTCCTACCAAGTAAGATCTAAACTTGTCGATAGCATAAACAACGGCTAGTAACTCTTTTTCGGTTGTGGCATAATTAAGTTGAGGTCGATTAAAGTTTTACTAGCATAAGCAATAGCATGATGTTTCTTGTCTTTTGTGCGTCCCAAAACAGCCCCCCAAACATAATCACTTGCATCACACATAATTTCAAAAGGTAAAGACCAATCACGGGGGTTGAATAATGGGTGCGTAAATAAGAGCATTTTTCGTGAGTTTCAAAAGATTTAAGACAAGCATCATCAAAATCAAAAGGAACATCCTTAGCTAACAAGTTTGTAAGAGGTCTAGCAATATGAGAAAAATTCTTTATGAACCTTCTATAAAAACAAGCATGGCCAAGAAAACTTCTTATTCCTTTAACATTCACAGGTGGAGGTAGCTGTTCAATTACTTCTATTTTTAGCTCGGTCTACCTCTATTCCTCTTTCAGAAACTAGATGGCCTAGCACTATTCCCTCTCTAACCATAAAATGACATTTTTCCCAATTAAGGACTAAGTGCTTTTCTTCACATCTTTGCAAAACCTTATCTAAGTTTTCTAGACAATCATCAAAAGTTTTTCCATAAACAAAAAATCATCCATAAAAACTTCCATAATCTCTTCAATCATATCGGAAAATATAGACATCATGCATCTTTGAAAAGAAGCCGGAGCATTACATAATCCAAAAGACATTCTACGATATGCATAAGTTCCATATGGACATGTAAAAGTGGTTTTGCTTTGATCATTGGGATGGATCGGGATTTGATGATACCCCGAATATCCATCGAGAAAACAAAAGAAAGAGTGGTTTGCCAACCGTTTCTAACATTTCATCAATGAAAGGCAAAGTGGAAAGTGATCTTTCTTTGTGGCTTTATTTAATTTTCTAGAGTCTATGCACATACGCCAACCAAAGGTGGCGGTTCTCACGAGGAATTAATTCGTTCTTTTCATTTTTAACTACTTGTCATGCCTCCCTTTTTTAGGCACAACTTGCACGAGGGCTTACCCACTCACTATGTGGCACGGGATATATAATCCCCGTGCGAGTTTTTTAGAACTTCTTTCTTTACCACATCTTTCATCGCATTATTAAGTCTGCGTTGAGGCTCTCTAGATGGTGGAACATCGGGATCGTAGGTATACGATGTGTGCAAAAGGCGGGACTGATGCCTTTTTAGATCATGGAGTGAGTAGCCCAGAAATTTGAACGATGTTGTTCTAAGACATTAATTAACCCGTAAGTCCCTTCCGAGTGAGTTTATCATTAATGATCACAGGGGACTACGGATCATTATGCGAGAAAGGCATATCTAAGACTAGGTGGTAAAGGTTTAAGTTCAATGGGAGGTCTCGAGATTTCCTCGAATTCATCGAGAGGTTGGATTCGATTGGATTTTCTTCCTCTTCCTCGATGAAGAATTGAGTTACATCTTCTTGATTGGATTCTACGAAATGTTCTATAGATGCTTCTTTCACCTCTTCCATTGGGTGCGGTTCGACTGGGTTCGGTCTCGGTATGAATCGAATAATGCGAAGTGTAAGGGAAATTTATCTTTGCCTAGACAAATGTCTAGTTTTCCGTGTGTCCTTCTTTAAGGAGTCTTTCTAATGGATGGCCTAATAAAAGGTCAAACTCCTAATATCAAAGATATAAAAGCTCGAGGTTGATTAACATGTCATTTTACGAATAGGTAGAGTGTAAAGAATTCCTGAACTTTGGACAATTTGCCCAGAGGAGTGCTTTAATAACTTAGTAGTAGGAGATAATGGCATGTTCTTGCTAAATTGCTCAAAAAAGGATAAAGCCATTATATTAATTCCTACGATTGGGTTATAAAGTGCATCATAGGTGATTGCATTAATTATGCATTGAATTGGTACGAGAAGGTGATTCCAAGCGGATCACATCGGAAAGAAAGTTCGATTCTTCTAACCATTCTCGCACTCATGATAGATGCAAGCTTCCTAGTGTTTTGTCTTGAGAAGTATTGCTCAACGTGATCAATTTCTTCTTGTGAAGATAATTTGCGTTTTTGAGGTTTCTTCTCTTGATGATAATTCGAGGTGTTTCCAAAATCGAAAAATAAATCATCCTCGATATCATTCATAAAATCGAGGAAAAGAATGTTTTTCCTTTAATGATTCTGTAGCTACGGGTTGAGATGATTCCGGCATAGGTTCGGTGTAGCTACTTCTGGAATTTCTTCTTCTAAAGATTTCTCTTCTCTTTGGATCATCATTGGTCTTTGGCTAGAATGTTGTCTAAGATGGTTCTAGCTTCACTAGATGTAAGATGGATGAAAGATCCATGTGAGGAGGTATTCAAATAGGCTCTAGATTCTTTATTAAGACCAATATAGAAATGTTGAAGTAAAATGTGGTCTTGAAGGCCTAGATCTGGTCCGGATTTGCAAAGAAGTTCAAAACGTTCGAAGGGATGAACTCAACGACTCACTATCCTCCCTGTTTGAAAGATATGATGCGGGTTCTAAGGTTGACTACTTTAGAAACGGGGTAAAAGTCCAGCAGTAAATACGCACGGAGAATTCCCCAATCACCTTTCTTCTTCTCCTTGGTTACGTCATACCATTGGCGAGCTTTTCCTTTTCAATGTGAATGGAAAGAGCTTCCAACGGATAGTCTCGTCGAGACATACCCTCTATATGAAGGCAATCACATGTTTGCTCAAATTGTTGGAGATGATGATAAGGGTCTTCGTCTTCTATTCCTAAGAAAGTGTTGGTTTGGACCATCTCTATTAATTAGCTTGCGGCGTAGCTCATAGGTCTCGGATTGAATTGGTTTGGATGATAGAATGGGCCTAAGGCTAAGCTCCGTAGGTGCCAAAAATCTTTAATGGATGTATTATCCATGATAAAGAAAAGGATAAGAATTTAAACTAAAAAGAAAAGATAAAAGTATACTCAAGAAATCTCTAAACCGTTCTCCTCCCAAGAACGGCGCCTTTAAATGCTTGTTGGTATTTCTAAGCCTACAGGGAATATTATGATGGATAATCCGCATGGCGCACGGATACAGGTGAGCACTTCCCGAGGGTGATGGGTTTTAAAATATCGAATCCACAGGAGAACGTAGAGAAGGGGTCTTGAGATTTACTATCGATCCCTAAGTAGTTTAATAAAACTAGATAGATAATAAAGATAAGGAGTTCTAGTAGGAAGGTCTTGTTCTCACTTTAAATAAATCATTTGCACATTGTTCTTAAGAGGGGTTGTCATGAAGAAACTCTTAATAAAGGGATTCTACGCTAACAACTTGAGGGTCTCCTACGATTTCTATAAACGAGGGGGGCGTAACAAAGGACTCAATAGTCTTTGTCACCACTACGATCGGCCTTAACAAGTGTCTTCACCCGGCCTATAGAAGGTATTCGTAATAAGCTAGTCAATCTAAGCACCACGCTTACATTAATCTAACAACTTTAATTCAAGAGCGGCAGGGAATCAAAGTAATCTTATCAAAGAAATACGAACCTTAAGAACAATAGAGACAATATCACTTACTCGAATGGAATTCGAACAATCCACAAGATCTCGCAGTCGTGCTCCAATGGCATCAGCTCTGGGGAGACGATGATGGAGGCGCCAACTCTGCAGGAGGAAGAAGATGGAAGCGCCGACAGCTCAGGGCCTTCCTTCTACTCCGCCTCAACCGCACTCTAATTCTCTCAACTTGCAAAACTAACTCTCAATCTAATTCTAATCTAGAGCTTCTATCTCTTGTCGCCGTTGATGATCCGATTGAATTGAAGATTGAACTGAGATTGATGAATCGAGGGGGAGGCCTAGGGGTCTATATATATGGGTCTTCTTATGTCTCTTCACCAAGCAGCAATGTGGTACTAATCTTCATGCATCTCGCGGCTTAACCGACGCCCTCGGATCAAACCGACATCAAACGACCGGATTAGATTGCGTCTTAGAGGCGGTGGAGGAACGTTCGAAAATGAGGGACGACTTGGGGGCCAAGCGAGGGCCGATCGGCCCGATTATTAAGCGATCGGCCCGTGGTGGGTTCCACTCACGGGCGCGATGCGCGTCGTGGCTTCGGAATCTTCTAGATGATGTTTTCTTGATTGCCAAGTTTCGTTCCGTCGGGTGTATTCGAGCCTTCTAGTCTTGCTTTTCGAGTTGGATTTGCGTTACGATTTCTACCGCTTTTTTTTGTTAAGTCCCCGCAATTCACAACTTTACCAAAACTCATGGAAATCATTAGTATAAACCCCTAATAAGGTTGTCTAATTATATTTTAGTCCTTTTCCATGTTTAATTGACAATTAAAAGTATGCATTAACAAGTGTCAACGGTGACTCTGCTTTGCTCGATTCTGGCACCCTTTATGCGGTGTTTTGCACATGGGTATTGAGCGTCGCGCTCAATGTTCCTAGTGCGGACGTCGAGGTGCTGCAGACTAAACACCGATAGCCTCCACCCCTTGTGGTGGCTGCTTCGCGGCCGGACTGGTGGGGGCATATCGTCTGAGCCGCCGTCAAAGTCAAATCTGTTGGCCCTCCATGCCGCCAGTATCTCCTTGAGAGGGCCACTCGATGGTGCCGATTAATGCGAGGCGGCGGCTCCCACCTAGGATCATACCTGGGTATTACCCCCAGGGTCCCCATAGGATGAGGCCATGCTGCCGAAACACCGGTGTAGGCCGTGGGCCGTGGGCCGTGGCGTGAAGTAGGGCTCATGGGAGGAGGATCCGACCTCCGGTCTCCCGACGCTCGCGTGAAGAACCGATGGGGGTGTCTTTCTTGCGCAAGCTATCAGCGATCTCGAGCTCAAATGTTAGTGCTCGCTTTTTTATACAACCGTAAGTCCGGGTTAAGTAACCGAACTATAGTTGCATAGCTAGGAAAAGATGACCAAGCTCGCCATATGGTAAAATCTTAACTAAGTGCCCTCGCACAAAATTTTGCAAGCGAAATAAAAAATCCACGGGTGTGGTAATGTACTCTATCTCACGATTATCTAAAGCTCCAATCGAAGCGAGGCGTGTGATAAGAGATGTGCGGTGGACAGAACAACAACTTTTGTGATAATATGTAAAAGTTCTCGCACATCTCTACCACTGGAGCTACTTTCTCCTTGTGGACAATAGCATAGAGTAATTTTAATTCAACTTCATTCACCCATCTAACCCCCGTGTCTAGGAAACAAAGTCAACGAGATCCAAATGATGGATATATCTAAGTGATGGGTCTTTGGATCTATGAGTGGCGAGGTTTGAAAGTACCGCCTCATGAGTACCGGATATCTCCTCCCAAAAGTGGTTTTCGACAAAGCCGGGAAGAGCAAAGATCTATGTTTAGTGCACATCTATAGCTAAAACCCCGGTGACGAGCTAGGTCCGCCCATGTAACATGATAAAGTGTACCAAAGAGGCGGAAAGAAATTCCTAGCTGGTCCTCTACTAGTGTGCACAAGAACTGTATTGTCGAGAGGCGAGAACCTTCCTCCTCGAGAGGGGAATATCCCCGCCACCCGACCGCTCTCCAAAGGTTAGGAAATTCATCGTCCATACCCGTTTGTTCGAGGAGCTGGGGGTCGATTCAGCGTCTTTGGAACACACGGTCCTTGAGTAGGAGATATGCTTGCATCTCCCGATCTCCACGGATGTCGAGGTACGGCGTGGCCGGCTTCGTCGATTGTCTGGGGAGCTTGAGCTTCTTCCTCCTCGACGGTGCAAAGCATCTTCTTGCATGGGGAGCCTTCGAGATCGTTGAAGTTGAGGGCGGAGATTGTGCTTGTTTGTCGTGAGCTATGTCTTGACGACCCGCCTCAACCCGCGAAGATCTTCCTTTTCTTCATGGCTTCTGCAAAACGATTGAGCAGACCTTGGGTGTGCAAGGGTTAGATGAAAGTATGAACTTTCACACCCGTGTTCTTGCTCGGCACAATGTTTTTGGTGGAGAAAATGGAGTGTAGAACAAGTGGGAGAGAGTGTGAGAGTGAGAGAGAGAGTGAAAATGAGAGGTGGGTGCTCTTCACACCGGTGCTCGGGCTATTTTATAGCCGAGCCAACGGCCGAGGGACGCTCCACACAACGGTTAGGGAGCCATTGGCGCGGCGGGACCTTGCTGGCGCCCAGGTGCGGGCGCACCTTGGGGTGCGCAAGCACCCGCCCGAGGTCAGCCGCCGCCGCTTTGGTCGGGCGTGCTAAGCGGTCACTTTAAAAAGTTCGTGGTCGTTGTTTGCTCGCTACCGGTTCGACCGTTTTTCTCCCCTTTTGAATTTCTCCAAAATTTTGAAATATAAGTTTATTATTTTATTTTATTTTATTTTTGAAAAGAAAATTATTTTAAAAATATTTTTGTATATACTTTTTATGTAGGAAATAATTTTCTGTATTTTTTTCATGAAAGAATTCACTTTATTTATAAAGACTTTTTGTTTTAGTTTTCGAAAATATTTACTTTTAGATTTTATGTAATAAAATATTTTATAAAACACATTTTTTTAAATATACCCCATTTTTTTTAGGGGCAAGTTATTTATAGTCGGCTGTCGACTCTCCCCTACTTATGGCGGGGAGCACTCTTTTCCGAGGGTTTCGAGTCGATCCTCCAACACTCCACACCGGTTTTGATGATGATGATTGCCGGGGGTGTGTTGTTGCTTGTACCCAATGAATGGGCACTTTACCGCCTTGTCTCGACATGGAAGACGATGAAGCCCTTCCCAGGCCCGATGTCGGCTTTGGCCAGATAGAGAAATGGTCTCCCCCGGGAGGAGAGACATATCCTCCTTTGGGCCCATGTCTAGGACCACAAAGTCTGCGAGTAGGATGTACTCATCTTGAATTTTAATCAACATGTCTTCGAGAATTCCCTCGGGCGCCGTGTTGTTTGATCTCGCCATTTGGAGGACAAATCTTGCGGGGAGCAAGTGTCCCTCCATGGATTCTCGTCGAAGGTGGCCTTGGACATCACGTTGATACCGCCCCCGGTCACAAAATGCATTGGCGAAGTTGTGAGGGCCAATGGCACAATTTGATGATCGGACGCCCGGGGTCTCCTTTCTTGGCAATAAATGGCGAGTCCACGGGGATCTTCTTTAGCTCCTTTGGGTTGACCGAGCCTCGGAGATATCATGTTAACCGACTCGTGTGGGACCTCGGGTTGCCACGGGATCCTTCCGAAGTCGTTAAGCGGCACTTGGGCCGCAATCCGGGCCACTGTGTCTCTATCATTTTATTGAAGCTTAGCTGATTCTTCATAGCCGACGTCAACCCTTCGAGCTTATTATTCACTCCTTCAAGGATCTTGTCTTGATGGCTCATCTTTTTGGTGAGGTTTTCATTAATCTTGGCTTGGCCCAACACAGGTCCTTGAGTGAAGGTGACCCGGGGGTTATAATTGGAGTTGTACCCCGGGTTGCCTTGAAATGGTGGCTTGGGATGGTTGTTCCGGCCTTTGCCGAGGTTGGCGATACCCGTTCTTTGTTGTTGATGAAGGCAGCTTCTTCGGGTCTCGAGGCGTTATCCCCCGAGTGGCCAACTCCACCACACGTCTCACGTCATGTGATGTGGCGTGGCGTAAACGGGCGCCGCTTTGGGTAGTTGAGTCTGTCTTTGCGCTCCTCCGGTTTCTTCAGCGGTAGATCCATTTTTGCGGCAAGCATATCCGCCTCCTTCACGGTATGCATGCCTTTTTGTGTTTTGGCTAGGGCTCTGTCTTCGCCCGGACTTTGGTTTGCCACCATTTTGTCAATCGGGCTGTTGCACGATCGATGGTGAGCGATAGAAATGCGCCACCGCCAGCGGCGTCGAGGTGCCCGCCGATATGGCCGTGAGACCATTGTAGAAGTTCTAGAGCACCCGACCAATTCTCCATCCCGTGGTGCTGGGCATGCTAGAATGTATTCCCGCAGCCTCTCCCACGCCTCGGAATGGGTTCCAATGATGTCTGGCCGGAAATTGGCGATCCTTCCCCTCGGGGCATTGGTTTTGCCCATGGGGAAGAACTTAGCGAACGCCGCGTAGCGCTTGATTGGCCTGTCTTGGCGACTTCCTTGTCCTTGTAGAACCAGCTGTTTCGCCTTCCCCACGAGGGGAGAAAGGAAACAGCGGAGCCCGATAACGCCGGGTTCGGCGTCCTTGATGACGATGGTGTCGCATAGCTCAAGGAAGTGTTGGAGATGAGCGTTGGCGTCCTCGCTAGGCAAGTCCATAGAATAGACTGGCCTCGCACCATGGTGATCGCCCAAAGGCGCAGATTCAAAGTTTTTGTATCGCCATTCACCACCGCCCGATGGGCACGTTGGTGACGGCCCGAGTAGAGAAATCGCGCCGCGACTTCGGGCCATGGCTTGAGATGCGGTTGGTGCAGGGATGTCGGTCTCGACCGCCGGGGGGTTCCAAGAAGAAGCAAAGACGAGACCTGTTCTTCCTTAGGAGTGCCTCCGGATCGGAGATGAAGTTTTTCGGCAGTAGGAAACCCGACATGCACTATCCTATTTTCATCCAAAACAGGAGAAAACATAAAAGATTAGCCTGTATGAGCAAATGGTAGCCACGCACCACAGTTCATATTCATAGCCGACTATTTATTATATTTTTTTTTTTTTTTCACAATGCCTTCCCCAAGAACGGCAAAAAAAATGCTTGTTGACATTTCTTAGCGCAATCAAAGGAAAGCAGTATAAAACCCATCCCCAATAATAGCGCCTTAAATGCGCCCGTGACATTTCAAGTAAAACCACCATGTCGGTGATCCAAAAGGGATTCTCAACGGGATAGATCTTGCCATCTTAGATATTTCATTCGCAAGCTCACGGATCTATCATTGTAGCATTTCACCCGTAAGTATTCAGGTATCGTTATTTATATTTTCCCAAGGGAAGGCATGTGTTTTATTAGCATGGCATCCGAATAGAGGAACATGTGTTTGCTTAGACCAAATTGTTCATAACTTGAGGGGTAAGCAATAATGGTTTTATGGATAGTGTGACACACACTTAAGAATCCAACAGCAAAAAGGATAAAGAAAATAGATAAAGAATAAATGAATAATCTAATGGAGTAATTCTAATGTATCTAGTCATGGCCATACAAATGAATAGTTAGGATCATATGCAAACATGATTTAAGCATGGTTAGGTCTAGGATACGGGGAGACCCCACCGGGAAGTCTCGCTTCCTACCGAGGCATTCACGAACTCCTACGTAACATACGAACGTGGGGGATTTCAAGGGGCGGTCAAGGCTTGTCACGACCAAGCCGCCTACCCCTCAACCGTGGCATGCCCTCATATCCGCAGGTGTTGTAATACCCGGGCACCATGCCCGCATATCGAAAGCACTACTCTTGTCCCCGGGATCCCCCACTCGTCGAATGGGACGGACTAGAACAAGAGCAAACCCGAAGGAACAACGAACCGATATCCCACCTCTAATCAAGTTAGGCATATGATGATCGATGATGAGCGAGAGATGAACATGTCAAGATTATGATATGTAAACTATATGCTAGTTCATATACCAACACAAGAACATGAACAAGACTATACTCTAGTTCATAAGTTAGGCCAAGAACATAGATATAAGACTTGCAAATAGAAGAATGCTCCATTGAGAAGATATATTACCAAAGCACTTTCTTCTAGGAGACAAGCCCTCCTTGTAGCTCTTCTACTCCAAGTGCTAACCAAGAACTAAGAAGAAGAAGAAGAAAGTAGAAGAAGAAAGAAGAGGTAGAAGAAGAGAGAGAGGTAGAGGTGGGAGAGAGAGAGATTGCTTTGGTTTCTTTGGACTCCAAGTGGTGTGTGTTGAGAGAGGGAGAGAGGGGGGCCTACTTATACACTTGGAGGAGGGGCCTAAGTGCTAAATTACATCAAAACCGACCTGGTAAACCTTCCTAATCTGAGCAAACCGACCATCCCACGGCAGGGAATCCCCATTTGGTAGGTGCACAAACCGCCTCCCGAGGTTGGGCGAAAACCGCCTCGGGGAGGGTGCGGCCGCACAGGTGGTGCTTGCGCGCACCCCCAGGCTCGGCTTGGCCCGGGCCTCGGTGGGGTGTCTTCCCTCGTCTTGAAAAGTTGTGGGGCGGGCTTGGCTCGCCCAATTTTGATGTTTTGGGTCGATTTGCTCCCGGGCTTGTGTTTTGCAATAATGCGCTTTCCGGATGGCGTACTTTTGATCGATTTTCCACTTGCTTTTATTATAAATCTGCAAAATAAAATACTAGACACTACAAGTGAAATTTTATTAGTGATAAATGCATATGAGTATAAAAGGTATAGTTTTACTCCCTTTATGGTAGTAAGTTGATGGGAAAAATATGTCGTTGGTGACCGTCAACGGTATGTGTATTGCAATTGCAGATCTCATAGAACATCCTACGACAATCTCTAGTGGTATGATTCAGATATCCACATATCTCACGACCCGAGCAACAAAAAAGTAGTTTGAGTTACATCGTTAGAATGCTTTTGAGGGATCCGACCCCGACCTTCTAGATTAGGGTTGAAGCTAGAAGCACCCCCGGTCCGGGCATCTTCTTGACTTGTTTCTCCTTTGAGGTTCCCACTTGGCATTGCTCACTTCTTGATTTCTTTGAGAAACTCTATCTTGCTCATCTTCCGGATTGTTCGAAGATCTTCAATCATTTGCTTTCTTTGCCAAACGTTGCCTGCGGGCCGGGGTTACGTCGTGGGATCGATCCGGTCTTCCCCCTCCCGCCACCTCTATTGTTATTGCGCCTCCACCACGATCTTGCCTCCCACCATAGATGCCACGCCCTTAGCCACCATCATCCCATCCACCACCACCCTTGTTTTGCATCTTCACCACTACAACAAAAAGGCGGGATCCCGGCGGCGGAGAGGAACGACTTGTGGCTTGGGTTAGGCCAAAGGTGACCAACGAATCTGCTAAGAGCAGTGCCCTTGTAAGGGGTTTTGGGGGATTTTTGGATTTCTGCTATGGGTTCTGGGGTGTAATCACCAATCACCGTAGAGTCACCACCAGCGTTTTGCGTTTAGGATTCGCCACGTATGGCCTCACAAGGGAATTGACCCAAACGTCCAGGGATTATCTCTACCAGGGGCGGTGAGCGAAACCACCTGTCTCAAGCATGCTTTTATTACATGGTTCCTCAACTTTGATACCACAGGTTTTGAAAACTGGCTTCTAGGAGGTGACTTCAACCTTATTAGATGCCCAGAAAACAGGAACAAACCTGGTGGAGATAGCAATGAGATGAACATGTTTAATGAACTAATCTCTAATCTTGACATTTCTAAAGTGCCATTCAGTGGGAGAGCATTCACATGGAGTAATATGCAGCAGGATCCTTTACTTGTCAAATTGGATTGGGTATTCACTTCAACAGCATGGGTGACCACCTTTCCTGCTACAAAGGTGCAGCCACTATCAAAGCCAGTCTTTGATCACATTCCCTATGTGGTTCATATTGGATCCTCTATTCCAAAATCCAATATTTTCAGATTTGAGGGCTTCTGGCTAGACCATCCTAGTTTCTTTGAAAAAGTTGAGCAATGTTGGAATAATTCTCCACATTATGCCAATGCAGTGAAGCACCTGTCAGTAAAGTTGAAACATGTTAGAGCAGGATTAAGACAGTGGAGTAAATCATTATCTAATCTTGGAAAACTTATTCATAACACTAAATGGGTCTTACAGCTCCTAGATGGCCTTGAAGAGCAAAGAACCCTATCTAGACTAGAATCACGCTTTCAAATCTCTAGTAAAATCTCATCCGCCAACCTTCTAGAATCCAAAAAGAAGTATTGGAAACAAAGAAATACCATCGGATGGGTCAAATTTGGAGATGAGAAGACAAGCTTTTTTTCACCTCATGGCTACTATTACTCACAAAAAGAACTTCATAGTTTCACTCCTAGACATCGGGGCAATCATATCAGCGATCATGAAGTAAGGCAAATCTCCTATGGCTATCCTTCAAAGATAGAATGGGTGTATGCAATTACAATGGTCTAGCTTGTGATCTTGGAGATCTTTTAGTTCCAACTGACTTGACATCCCCGGATGATGACTTCAAGAACTTCGAAATTGCTGAAATGGTTATTAAAGATCTACTAGCCCACCATGCTCCCGGACCCGATGGTTTCAATGGACTTTTATTAAAAAATGTTGGCATATTATGGAAAATGATGTGAGAAGGCTTTTCCAGGATTTCTGCCGCAAAGAATAAGCGCAATCTAAGAAGTATCAATTCTTCCTACATAGCCCCGATACCAAAAAAAAGAAAATCCCAAAACTGTAAATGACTTTAGACCTATATCTTTTGACCAACTATTCCATGAAATGCATTACAAAGATCCCGCCGGTAAAGGTTACAAATCAAGTAATTCTGCAAATCATTCATGAGAATTAGTATGGATTCATAAAAGGAAGAACAATTCAGGATTGTCTAGCACGGGCCTTTCGGTTTACGCATATGTGTCATCACTCAAATAAGGAGATCATTATTCTCAAATTGGATTTTGAAAAGGCATTTGACAAAATTGAACATCAATTCATTATAGAAGTTACGAAACATAAATGTTTCTCCAGCAAATGGCTAAATTGGGTTACTAACATTCTCTCTAGTGGAAGCTCATCGGTTATTCTAAATGGTATCCGAGGGGAAAAACTTCAAGCGCCTACGAGGAGTCGGACAAAGGAGACCCCCTCTCACCCCTACTACTCTTTTGTGCTAGCTGGCGACTGCTGCAAACCATGGTAAATAAAGCTTGGCATGATGGTGCTATCAATCATCCCTTGGATAATAATTTTTGGGTGACTATCCAATAGTCCAATATGCCGATGACACCCTACTAGTCTTACCTACGAGATGATGCTTCAATCTTACATCTAAAGGATTTATTATAGATTTTCTCGGACTCCTTAGGGTCGCTAGTCAATTACAGTAAATCTAGCATGGTACCAATAAACATCAGCTCCACAAGAACACAAACTTTAGCAAATATTTTGGGATGTCAGATTGGATCCATGCCTTTTACTTATCTTGGGCTGCCCTTGGGCACAACTAGACCTTAATTGTTGAGGATTTCTCCCCTCTTATCAATTAGAATAGAAAGAAGACTGCCTTAAGCGTCGTGAGGTTACTTTCTTATAATGGAAGGTTAATTACGGTAAACTCTTTTTTTAGCCTTACCAACCTTTTATATGTGCAGTTTAAAGCTACCACCTATGGTGGTTAAACCTGTTGATCATTTCAGAATGAATCGCCTGTGGGGAAAAGGAGAGGCAGATTTAAGAGGCAGATGCCTAGTTGCTTGGGAAGAAGCTTGTAGATCCAAAGAACAAGGAATTTGGGCATTATTGTGACCAGCAAATGAGAATGATGCATTAATCGATGAAGCACCTAGACAAATTCTATAACAATGCGAGACATTGCATGGGTCAAACTTACATGGAGTCAGTTTATATTCAAATGGTGAAAATCCTCCTCATGTGAGAACACCATCGGGCTCATTCCGGTGGAAGGATGTTTTGAAACTATTCAATAAATACAAAGAGTTGGCTATCTGTTCACCAAAGAGAGGAAACTCGCGTCTCACTCTGATGGACATCCGGATAGATGAGGCATTAAAAAGATAGATTCCCACGCCTATTCTCATACACCAGGAAACCTAAATGTTGCATAAGGTTTTACTTGAATCAAACCTTTTGAGAGGATATTTAGCCCAACTCTATCACAAATAGCTAAGCTACAAGCGCAAGAGCTAAACTCCATTCTACAGAATCTTAAGCTTGATGAGAATCAGAGTGATTCATGGATCTATAAATGGGGGAATTCTGTTTATAGCAGCAAGAAAGCTTACAAAACCCGACCGATCAATCACCAAAGATCCCCATTTATAAACGGATTTGGAAGCAATCTTGGAAATAAAAATTCTTCTTCCGGGTTATTAGTAAGGGACAAAATGAATACGATTTAAATATGCTTAAAAGGAAAAACATGACTCTTGCAAGCTATGATTGTGCTCTCTGTAACTTAGGAGTGGAAGAAACTTATCTTCATCTCTTCTTCCACTTTGTCCTTTTTAGTAAGGAATGTTGGGAACATGTGGATATCTCATGGGACAATAGCTTGAATCCAATACAAATGTTCCTCAAAGCCAAAGGAGATTTCAATAATGTCATTTTTCGAGAAATTGTTATCGTACTTTTGTTGGTCGATTTGGAAAATCGGGGAATGCTATCATCTTTCAAAATGGCGAGAGGGAAGTGGATGAATGGAAAAAGAATCTTTAAGCATGAATTTGGCCTGGTTTGTATCAAGGCTAAACCCTCTAGAATAGCTAGACTTCTTTCCCCGGAGAGATAGTCATGTGTAATTTTCTTCTTCCTTTTTTCGCTTTGGGCCAAGTTGCCTTGTAATCTGTTTTGTACCCATTCTTTCATTTAATTAAAAAAAGAGGTCGGGGCTCCCCAACCGGTTCGGTCAAAAAGCGAAACCACACGCCGACCCACCTCACCATTGCTCATTTTTCTGGTTCGAGCTTTGTTTCAACCCACCTCGGCTCCGCGAAGGTTTCATTGGAACTCAATCGGAGCAAATTTGAGTTTCCCATAGATTGAGACAAGGACTCGAAGGGGAATCCCCCGCCTTAGCCTTTCGATTGATATCTCTAGGAGATGGATTCATGGGGAAGGAATATGAGTCACAGGACCTCACCTTGTTGCCATTGGCTCGGCTATAAACACGAATGGGGATTCTTGGATAAACCGGCGTCGATTAACCGCATGATTCATACTGCGTCATTGTTGCCGAACCCAAAGAATCCGTGGAATTTGTATTTTGGATTTTCTCGGGAGACAGTTCAATCAAACTCGAATTGACAAGGGAAGTCCAAAAATCCATACCGTTTTGAAGCGATTCATACCGCCACGACGCTGGATGGAGAAGGGGAACGCAGCGGAATATGGCGGTCTGCCGGGAAGAAGGGCGCACAACCGCCCAAGACGCCGGAGGGGGGCGAGGAGCCGCACGCTTGGCAGATGCGCATCGCCATGGTAGCCGAAAGCAAGTCGCCATACGCGTCTGCAGCGCATAACGCCAACCGCCATGCGTCGCCATCGTGTGTATTTATATATGGGGAGATTAGTTATAGGTTGGATTGTTCCATTATAGTAGGGCAAAATTTGCCACAAAGACACTCTTGGAAGATGGCTTTTGCCGTTGCACACTAAAAATTGGTCTTTGCCGAGGGACACTAAAATTTCTTGGTCCTTTGCCACAAAGACACTAAATGGGATGGAATGGATGGTCTCCTTAACTCCGTCGACTCTGATATAACGGGGCCCACATCATCCTCCCTACCTTATCTTCTTCGAGATCGCCCGATTTTGCTACCGTCGTCGGGAACGCCTGTGACTCAGCGCCGAGCTTCGCCGACGGCGAAGCGCAGCCCTCGCCGAGGCAATCAGCGCCGCCGGGGAAGCGGCGGCCTGCCGTGGCCTTGCCTTGTCTGCGCAGCGAGCTAAAGCAATGCCGCTTCGGCCGGAGCAGGTCCGAAGCTCCGCCGCGGCCTTGCCTCAAGCATGTTGGCATTTGTTAAGTGCTAAAAGAATATGAAGGATTACGCAAGCCCATAGAACACCTACCATTGTAGCTTTTTCCCTAGGATGAGTATTCTAGAGTATCGTATCCACAGGGAAGCTTTGGCTAAAGAATCTAATAAGTCACAATCATGCATCTACTAACTTAGGAAACCACTAGACTATAGTGAGGGGGTAAATGATAAAGGGTAAATGAATAACAAAGCATAAAATAATAGTATACCTAAGATTACAAAAGAGAACTAAACTAATCAAGAGGTCAAAAAGAGAGATCAAGGTTCCTATGTTCTTCTTTATTATTCTATGATAGTAATCATACTAATGCACTTTGGAGCAGCAGATCCGTCCCAACTCTCGAGAAAGACTGGGAAGAAGGTAGTTGGGAGAAGGCCGCTAAAAGCTCCACGGTAAACACCAATCCAAACGTGGTGGAATACAAAGGCCTACCAGTAGTTTTTCACCTGGGGCTACCACAACTAACCGTGGGATTGGCGCAATCTCGGGTAACCTATAGCATAGACACCAAGTCTACACTATCGATTACTACTCTAGCTACCCGGAATAACTAGAGTCTTCAATACGAGCGGAGATCCCATGCAATAGCATAACAACTATACTTAATCAAATATAGAAAAGTCATGGAAGTAAATAAAGAAGATAAATATATGAATCGCATAAGTCTTATAGAGAAGATATAAAGACATACCATACTCAAGACATCTTCTGCAACAGAGCATAGCTCCACTCTCCTTTACTCTTGATTAGATCTAAGTTAGATCTAATCTAGTTCTAATTACATGACTAATCTACTTCTAATTACATGGCTAATCTACTTCTAATTCACTAATCCCTGAGAGAGAGGTTATCCTTACATTGGGACACCTCTACAATTGAGAGATAATGAATAGAATGAGATAGAATGAATTAGTGTTTAGCCCTGGGGTCTTCTTATATAGGCCTTGGCGATGAATGATGACCATTGGATCAAACCGACCTTCAATAACGGTGTAGATACAACCTCAAGGTCGGTTACAAACCAACCTACGAAGATGAAATTTGGATTGGCATCAGTAACCCGGGCGGCCGCCCAGTAGATTTAGGCCGGCCGCCCAGCCCATGTGGCCAAACCATGTCATCTTTCTTCCGGTGTCTTACGGGTACCTTCTAGAGTGTTTTAGTCCACATTTTGGGTTGAGTTACTTCACGGTTAAGTCCTGTCATTGTATGTGAGATATATTCTGGAACTTTCTCCATTCTTCTCTGCATTTATCTGTTAAGTCCCTAAAAAGATATAAATCACCAAAACTTGTTGAATTATGTTAGTAAAACCCCTAGTCTATGTTGATATTCATTTTATGCCCTTATTTCATATTTAGTTGACTATTAGTATTATGTTATAATAGGTGTCAACAGCGCGCCGAAAGCAGCACCTCTTCGGGCGGGGCCGGGCGGGGCGGCGAGCTGCAGCTCTGCGCTTCTGGCCGACGCGAAAGGCAGTGCAGAAGCCCCGGCCATGGCCTTGCTCATGGCAACGAGCTGCATCTTCCGCCGGGCCGGGCGCGAGCGGTGCGCGCTCTTCGCGCCGCTGGGCCGGGCTGTGGTCATGCATGCTGTCGCCCTCCGATGGCTTGCCAAGGCCGTGGCGTCTGCCACAAATGAGCCCGGCACAGTGAGTGCCGGAGGTTCACCACGTGACCACAAATAAGCTTCCGGTTTTTTTGAGAGCAACGGCGTAGTGTCTTGCGGCAGCGACCAACAATTTTTAATGTCTCTCGCAAAGACCAATTTTTTTATTGTGCTACGGCAAAGCCATCTTCTAAAAGTGTGTTGTGGCAAATTTTGCCTTGTAGTTAAAGAATTTTAAACGGGCCGGCCCGGACACTAACGGGCACGCAACGGCGTAGGCACGGCACGGATGGGCACGGCACGGCTGGGCACGGCGGGCGCTGTTGTGCCGCGCTACGTCGCGGTCACCGCGTTGTCGGTCGCCCAAGCGTACGCATGCGGCAAACGCGTAAGCCGCGCCGCGCCGAACAGCACGCCGCGGCCAGAAGCAGCCCGGCGCCGCCGCGTCGCAGCGCCGCCTCAAGAGACGCTGAGCTGCTGTTGCTACCGCGCCGCAGCGCCGCCTGGATTGCTGGCGTGCCGGTGAAGGCCGCCGCCGCTACAAGGCTGAAGCTGTTGCTCGCCACCGGGCGCGCCGCGCCACACGCGCAAAGACGGGAATCTAGGAGGAGGAGGAGGACCGCCATGGGAGATGGGATTTTAAAGGGAGCAGGAGGAGGAGCCACCATGGGTATGCTGTATGCAGGAGGAAGAAGAGAGACGACGGGAGGAAGGGATGAAGAAAAATGACGGCCACGAGATATTAGAAGTTAGGGTTTCATCTTATGTAATATCATCCGACGGCCGCAAAATCATCTAATTCATCCAATGGCTAGTATTAATCGGGCCGACCTGCGTGCCCGACGTTGATTGACCGGGCCGCGCCGCCCACGGGCCGATTCGTCCGTCCGAGCACGGCGGCGGGCACCGGTCGGGCCAAGCACGGGCACGGCAAGGCGGGCGGACCGCTTCCGGGCCGTGCTTTTTCGTGATACGGGCCCGTGCCAGCCCGTTTCATTTGGCCCGTTTGGAATTCTTTTTACTTGTAGTAGAGGTTGTAGAGATGAAACCACTAAAACTTTCGGTGGCTCACACGCACAGAAAACTAGAAAAAGGAACGATGCACACAGAAAAGGACAAGCCTGCTTGGTCCCGTGTCCCTGCGACGAGGCGATTTGCCATTTGTTTCCTTTTCCTAGCTTAATTAATTCATTCATTATATTCATTATAATTCATTCATTCTCGGAAAATCTATTAATTAATGGGTCAGATTTGTTTGCCAAATGATTTTATCGAGGTAGATTCTATCAATTTCAAAAAAAATGAATCTACCAACTTAAGAAAGGTATTAGGTAGATAATTTTATCGAGGTGACACAAACTTTTTTTTTTTTTTTTTTAGAATGTACACAAACTTTTGCTCTTTTTTTTGAGAATTACACAATACAACGCAGACACTCACAATACGCACGCACACTCACCCCTATGAATACACGTACGCAAACCCTACCCCAATGAGCACCTCCGAAGGGCTGGGCAGCACAGAGTCACGGAGATTCTCGAAGTCACCATAGCGCCTGCGTCGCCGACGGAACGCCGCTACCACTTAATGCACAACGCCGGTAAATCTGGAAAAATCCCAAGAAAAAGGTCGCGAGCACCGGGATTTGAACTCTGGTTGGTAGCGTCCCATTGGACCGTCCTACCATTGGACTCTGAGCCAATTCGCACACAAACTTTGCTTTTTTTAGCATAGTGATTTCAACCACAGCCCATCCGGTGATCAGGCCCGTTTCTCTTCAAAGATGAGTCATGGAGCCCGAGAAAGCTACCATCACCTTCTCTCGAGTCATGGTTTCAGTGGGGACGCTACCCACCGGGGTTCAAATCACGGTGCTCGCACCTTTTTCCGGGATTTTCCCGAATTTCCGGCGTTATGCATTAAAGTGGTAGCGGCGTTCCGTCGGCGACCCAGGTGCCAATGGTGACTTCGAGAATCTCCGGATCTGCCGGGTGCTCGGTCCTCGGAGGTGCTCATAGGGGTAGGGTTTGCGCGTGCGTGTGTTCATAGGGGTGAGTGTGCGTGCGTGTTGTGAGTGTCCCGCGTTGTAATCGTGTCATTCTAAAAAATGTAGTCTAGATAGCTACACGACAGGGATGACCCCAAAATCACTGCAGCGTGGCCTATTGGCTATTGCTGCCCTGTTTTAGAGCAACTGGCGATGATATTAAAAAATTTGTAGGTTTTTCATCCCATGTAATACATAGACAAACTTTAATCTGCAGATTACAGGTTTCTACATGATCAGTAACTTTGTATTTATGTTAGGTCATAGGCCGTGGCTTTTTCACCCACATGCACACGAATGGAAAAAACCACATGTACATGCATAAGCAGCCAAGAAAGGCCGTGGCTTTTCCATGCACATGCATAGGACCAAGAAAAGTCTAACGCTATTAAGCCATCGGAGCATCGAACATATGTGTGGACGATGCTTGAACGTCCACACACGATGGTTGACTTTTTTTTTTTAGCTTTACGCCAACGATACAACGAAATACTCTCTCCATCCCAAATTATAAAGCATTCTAAAAAAAATTTAAAAGTCAAAACATCTCAAGTTTGACCAAATTTATACGATAAGATATAACATTTAGGATGTCAAGTAAGTACCATTGAATTCTTCGTTAAATATATTTTCATAATATATTTATTTGATGTCATAAATCTTTTTAATTTTTCTTTATAATTTTTGAGAAACTTGAGATGCTTTGACTCTCCAAATTTCTTAGAATGGTTTGTTTTTTTTTTTTTTGAGGAGTAGAATGATATGTCATTTAGGTTGGAGGGAGTACTAGCCAGTAAGGACTAGTCGACTAAATTTTTAGAGTTTTAGACACCTTTAAGTTATTATTCTTCTTTTTTCAACCAGAGTCATCAAAATGCTTATAAACATTTCATAGGGTGCCAACCTAATCGGAACTGCAACAACTCTAGGAAATGATAATTTACTTGATAAAGACATAATTACACCCAAGGAACTGGGTATTTTCCATGGCAGTTAAAAATAACACTCAAGGAAATAATAGTTTCCTTGACTATTTACTATTATTCTCAGTCATTTCCCTATAGATTACTAGCAACTACCAAGAGAACACCAATATTTCTTGGCGGTTTACGTCAACCTCCAAGAAATATATTTTTCCTTGAGTGTTCATTATCACAACCAAGGACATTATTGCCCTTTCCTTGGCAATTTGATTTTGCCCACAAGAGAATTCTAGCCCCCAAGAAATTCAGTTTCCTATAGTGAATGGTTTTGAAAGAATGGCGGAGAAAAAGGAGTTGGCAAAATATATGCCAAGGTAAAACATAATTTTAAAAACGAAAAGGCCTGAGTCCCATGACTGCACAACCACTAGACTCAACCAACTTACGTGCACCTTGCGGCCCACCTAAGAACCCTAATACTATCTACAGCGGGGCACTGTAAACCATCCGGGAGCAGCAATATAGGAAAAAAAACGTCTGCAGCGGGGGACGGTAAAGTCTACTGGGAGCACCTGCTTCATGGAAGTCAGTAGCGCAGGAATGCTATGGCTGGCTACTGGCCCACCACACAGCGCGCGGTGAGATGAAAGAGATAGGGGTGAGAGCATAAGTGGTGGGCCCCACTATTTCTAATAACTAAAAAAAAATGCTATAAATCACGCTATAAATCACAATCTAAAAACAACTCAAATTAAATTCTAATTACACCATTGAATTCGTTTCAATAAATACTTCAAAACTAGATCTCACATGAATATATTTAGATAAAATTATAAGTAATTTAACCTGGTGGTAGTTGGTATAGAGTTGAGATATAAAGAAGATATGACTGCGGGAGAAAGTGCTATAAAAGAAGGAATTTTGATGACCGGGATGTATAGAGGAAGTAAATAGAGAAACATGAGTGCAGATAGTCTAAGCACAAACGAACCATGGCCAATGATCTGAGACATATGGACATGATTGACCAAAAGGAATACAACTGATATATAGCCGGCACAAACCCTAGCAACAACCCTTAGAGCCTGTTTGGAACACAGGAATGCAACACACAAAGGAAAGGAAAAAAAAAAACGTAGGAATAGGTTAGAGTGAAAAGTGAAAAAAACTACAGGATTTTTAAAACATAGGAATAAATAGTTTGAGGTGTTTGGATTGCGTAAAACTCGTAACAGAGAATCACAAAACACATAAGGATAAAAGGTCATTATGTTACTACTGATCGCATATTAAGTAAGAAACAGAACCAAATGATTATCTATACCTACTAATAAAGAGAGAAAATTTCTTGTCCACCTTTTTTTTTTTTTTTTTTTTTTTGTCTGCCTGCCATGCCACAAACCGAGTACGTTAACTCGCTCAAGTTTCCTATCCCAATCCCAAATAGGACAGTAATCCAAATACGTTTCCTATGATCCTATCTCAAATAGGAGATCAATCCAAATTAGAGTACATCATAGAAACGCGGCATGGCTCCCGAGCTCCACGCAACGCTCCGTCGTTTTCGTGTCTTTTCCACACATGGCCACGTCACGAAGATGCTGCACCTGGCACGCGTCGTCATGGACTGCGGGCATGACAAATCTCGGTCACCGTCGCCCTGCCCAACTTCATCCACCGCCGCATGCTGATGGTGAACACTCCGCCGCCGGGGAGGCATCAATGGTGAACCCATGGACCGGCCAGCTTCCTGGACGCCACGGAGCAATACATGCCAGCCCAACTGGAGGTCATGCTGCTGACGGCGGCACGGCACGGCACAGCGCCGTAGGAGGGGAGCCTGCAGTGTCTCGTGCCTGATTGTCGGTCTCCTCACATCGTGGGTGATACCTGTGGCCGCGCAGTGCAGCCTGCCCGTCGGCGGCTTCTGGGCTGAGGTGTTGGCGACATACTGTACCATGTCGTGTTGTTATCCCAGAGCTTATCGGCAATGGCAAGGGCTTCATCTCCGAATCCCATATAATATATCCTAATTTCATGGCTTTTGGCTAGATTGTCCAAATGAAGGTTGCCATTAGACGGAATCATGGAACACAAGAACGTTGGAGATCATAAAAGGTAACTACAGTATCCTCAAATCAAATAAATAAATTCATTGCTACCTCAATAAGACCACGACTCCACAAATCAAACCAACAAATTCATGGTTTATTCTTCTTCCTCTAATTCTATGTCTATATGCTAAAACAAAACACGGACCGGGACAAATTTACATGCACAGACATAATAATTGTACACCCCGGTGCAACGCACGGGCATGTTTTGCTAGTTAATATCTCAAGAACGGCTCTTATATTTCAGTTAATGCTAATAACTTGTAAATAATCACAAAACACAATGGGCGGCTCATGCGCTGTCGTCCACAATAAAAGCACCAGTCCTTATCCTCTCGTCGTACTCATCCAACCACAGCTCACGTCCGTCAGAAGCCAGTTTAATGTCGCTGCAACGAGCTTGGTTAGCGCACGAGCATTGCAGGAAAGTTGTCCAAGAGATCTGACTCGATTCTTTTTTTCCTCCAAAAGTACATGCCTTCTCGCCGTTCCTCTTGAAAGGGTCCCGTGAATTCCTCCGTTCTAAACGTGCAGACACAATTCCTTTCCTCCGGAATCAAAACCTCTACTTTTCCTACGATTTTCCTCTGTTCCAAAGACAGCCTTAGTCTTTCTTCTTCATCACCCGGCCTCTTGGCCTCCCCAGGTGCGGCACAGGCATGGGTGCGGGCCCAGCAACCCACGGCATAGGCATGGGTGCGGCACCTTCGCCAAAGCTACACGGAACGAACAGTGATGACCCCAAAATCACTGCAGGGTGGCCTGTTTCAGAGCAACTGGCAATGATAGGCCGACGGTCCTTTCAAAAAAATGATAGGCCGACGGTGAAGGTCTTTTACTAGTGCATGTAATTTAAATATCAGCTTGTATTAAAAAATTCGTAGCTTTTTCATCCCATCTAATACATAGACAAACTTTTATCTGCAGATTATAGGTTCCTACAGGATCTGTAACTTTGTAGTTGAGTTAGGTAATAGGTCGTGGTTTTTTCACCCACATGCAATGGAATTATGGAAACAATCACATGTACAGCCAAACAGGCCGTGGCTTTTCCATGAACATTTTTCCGTGTGTCTCCAATTTTTCCGTGTGTAAATTACCCACCAAGACTGGGCGGCGCCGGAGCAGCAGCAGGGCGCCTGGCTTTGGCGCCAAAAAAAAAAAAAAAAGGGGGGGCGGCGGGCGGGGGGCCCCGTGGCTGGGAGATGGGGTGGCGGCGGATGGGTGGGTGTGGGATTTGGGATGGGTTCGGGAGTAGTGGGGCAGCCGCTGGTTAGGTCAAAGAAGTTTCTCTTTTTTTTAATATAAATAATGTATTTCTGTTCGGTTGTGAGCGAACTGCCAAAAACTGAGAGCGTGAATCCAAAAGGGAGACCGCGAATGCCAAAACGGAGATGTCATCTTAATTTTTTCTGTGCGTGTATTCTGTTGGGTGTGTGTTTTCTAAGCACCAACAGAATAATTAACATTTTTCCGTGTGTCTCCAATTTTTCCGTGTGTAAATTGTCACGCACAGAAAAATTGTATCATTTTTTCTGTGTGTTTTTTTATTTTTATGTGAGTTTTTCTAAAAAGACTAAGAAAAAATATAATTTTTCTGTGCGTTTTTGAAAAAAAAACACACAGAAAAATTAAACACACTCAGAACTAATTGATTTTCTAGTAGTGATAGATCTGCCGCACACACATACAAACGGTAAATCCGCGTCCTGGTTTTTTTCACCCACATGCAATGGAAACAATCACATGTACAGCCAAAAAGGCCGTGGCTTTTCCATGCACATGCATAGGACCAAGAAAAATCTAACACTGTTAACCTTTCGGAGCATCCAACATATATGGACGATGCTTGAACGTCTACACACGATGCTTGACTTTTTTTTTTCTTTTAGTCAACACACGATGCTTGACTACATAGTACTATATATTAAGCCCGGCCGGCACTACTAGCAACGCACATTCAAGTTCATCTAGCTGCACTACGAGCTCAGTAGTTATGGAGGACAATAATATCCTCCTCGCCGTGGTGTCCGTGTCCGTGCTTCTTGTCGTCGTCTTGATCAAGCTCAAGTCCCAGCTGGTGTCCGCGAAACCAAAGCTTAACCTGCCCCCGGGGCCATGGGCGCTGCCGGTGATAGGCAGCCTCCACCACGTCATGGGCAGCCCCAACCTTCACCGTGCACTGCGCGGACTGGCGCAGAAGCATGGACCCGTCATGATGCTACGGATGGGCGAGGTGCCAATGATGGTGGTGTCATCGCCGGCGGCCGCGCAGGAGGTCCTCAAGACACACGACATCAACTTCGCCGACAGGTACAGCAACGCCACCATTGGTGCGCTCACCTTCCACGGCGAGGACCTGTTGTTCGCGCCCTACGGCGAGCGGTGGCGCCAGCTCCGCAAGATCTGCGTGCTGGAGCTGCTCAGCGCCGCCCGGGTGCAGTCTTTCCGGCACATCAGAGAGGAGGAGGTGTCGCGGTTCGTGGGGAACGTCGCGGCGTCTGCCGCCGCCGGCGCCGCCGTCCACCTGAACGTGATGGTCTCTAGGTTCGTCAATGACACCATCTTGAGGGAGACCGTCGGAAGCCGGAGCAAGCACCAGGACGAGTACCTCAACGCCATCCACGAAGCCCTGCGGCTGACACTGGGGCTGGCCGTCGCCGATCTCTTCCCGTCTTGGAGGCTCATGCAGATGATTGACCCGGCACCCCGTAAGGTCCTCGCAGCCCGCAAGAGAATCGAGCGCATCCTCGAGGAAGTAATCAAGGAGACAACGGAAGCCATGGACCGTGGCGACGGCCAGCAGGTGGAGGGCATCCTCAGTGTCCTGCTGAGGCTCCAGAAGGAAGGCAACACGCCGATCACGCTCACCAACGAGCTCATCCTTATGGTTATGTTTGTAAGTACCCTTCAATTCATTAATTCATTCGATCATCGTACAGCAAGTTATTAAGATAACAGCTAGCTACCGTACTTGATATATATTTTCCATTGAATTCCAGGACATGTTCGGCGCTGGCAGCGACACCTCGTCGACCTTGCTGACCTGGTGCATGACGGAGCTAGTCCGGTCACCGCTGGCGATGGCCAAGGTGCAAGACGAGGTGCGAGAGGCCTTCAAAGGGAAGAAGAGCAGCATCACTGAAGATGACCTCAAGGGGCTCAGCTACCTCAAGCTAGTGATTAAGGAGACCCTGAGGCTGCACGTCCCAGTGGCCCTCCTGCTTCCAAGGAAGTGTCGCGAGACGTGCAAGGTCATGGGCTACGACATTCCCAAGGGCACAGTAGTGTGGGCCAACGCGTGGGCAATCTGCAGGGATCCCAACTATTGGGAGGATCCGGAGGAGTTCAAGCCAGAGCGATTCCTCAACAAGCAGATCAGAAATTTGGACTACAAGGGAACAAACTTTGAGTACCTGCCATTTGGATCTGGCCGTCGGATTTGTCCGGGCATAAACCTAGGCTTGGGTAACATTGAGCTCGCGCTAGCCAGCCTTCTATATCACTTTGACTGGAAGCTGCCGAATGGAATGGAGCCCAAGGACGTGGATTTAGGAGAGGCTAAAGGGTTAGTCGCCAGTAAGAAAACAAATCTAACCCTGTACCCTGTTACACGAATTGCTCCGGCCGGTACCCGTGCACAATAATGTGGTGCGTCAACGTATGCATCTAATAGTTAATGGATGGATGCAACTATGTACTCTAAACAAATATATATGTATGTCCAACTATAAACTCCAACTGCACGCCATATATACTGCCCAGTTTCATTTTTGCTATATTTCCGTGCTGTCATAGCATTTATATACAGTGTAATGAAAAACCATAGCATTTATATGTATGCATATAAATGTATAAAACAACGTATGCTTAATTGCTGTACGTATTATTATGTAGAATTGCTTAATTTGGACTGGACAGGACAAAGTCCTTTTATCCTGTCCTCAAAGCATACGTGGAAGCATTTCATCTATCATTTGTACACTGAGTTTCATTTAGAGTGAATTCATTTCTACCCTCTTCATAACCTCAAGGTTTTTGTCCACAAAAAGATATTATAGGCATGTTTGGCATAGCTCACAACAGCTCACGTGAGCTTTTTTTTTTTTTTTTTTTTTTTTTGCTGCGCCTCATGTGTGAAACTGTTTTTCTCCCCATCTCACAAATGAATGGAATGAGAGAGAGCTGAAAAAGTAGCTTAGCTTAGCTCTCTCATTTATTTTTCTCATATTCATGCATGCATGAAGTTGTTGATGATGCTATTTTGCCAAACAATCTTTTCAATACAACATAGCTTCACCTAGAGATTTACTCATGAATTTATTTTCCAAAAGAACAACTTTACTAATGAACACTGAGAAGAAGTCGGTTGTTCCTCACGCGTGTCTGTATGCTCGCTAGAAGCTATAGTCACTTCTTTGTTCATTCGCAAGAGGTACAGTCGTCTGTTTTTTTTTTTTTTGAAGGAAATATAGTCGTCTGTTGCTAATGCAAGTCTGCAGGTTTAGTGATAACGACAGTCGCGTCTTTTGTACAAGCATTTGTAGTTGGTGTTTATCACATACACTTAGAATGCTAATACACATATGAGTCCACGCGCGTCTATGATAAGACCTTATTACAGACACTAAAACACAAACACGTGGTTTGCACATCTGCATGAAGTGCTTATTATAGATACGTCTTGCTCGCGTGTCCGTAGGCCTTATTACATACCCTAGTACATAGACGCGTCTGTAATGACATTGAACACGTGTATGTAATCAGCTTTTTTACATAGTCCGAATATCAAACACTTGTGCATTTTTCGTGGTAACGACAAAAGTTTATTTCACATTTTTGGTGGCGAAAGAACCAAGTGAAAAAATACAACAACATCAACTGCTTATGCTAGTAGATGTACAGGCCACAAAATCAAGCCAAGCATATTCACATTGCATTTTCATTTACTCCCACAAATACTTATAGGACTGCAGACTTCCTAGTGCCTACCCAAGAGACTCATATTCCTCTCTTTCTCTAGTGCGAGGCTCATATTTCTACATTGTCGTACATCGTATTATTCTTCATCTATAGTTTCCTCTTCCTCATTACTTGGAGCCTCTTTGTCACTATTCTCTGGCAGTAGAGTTAAAACAAAAAAAAAAAAAGACAAAGTAGAAAATACAGTATACCTAAACTGAACACAGTTAACTTTCAGAAATGATGTCTTTGTTGTTGTTTTTTTACCCCTGCTTAATGAAAAACACGCAACGGCGTGTTCCCTAAAAAAAAAAAAAAAAAAAAAACTTTCAGAAATGATGCAGATTGAAAGTGAAATTTGACAAATTAAATAAAGTTGTTTTTTGTGACTTATTAAATAAAGCAGCTATATATGTGATTTGGAATACATGTCAATGTCATTGGTCTCCAAATTGAGAGTGTCTCTTGTGTACATTACATACCACTTCCTTTCAATATCACCGTCATTTGTATATGCCTTGACTTGCTGGATATGGCTAAAGTTGCCCACTCACATGGTTGAATTTTCCCGTGGCTATGGAAGTCAGCAGCGATAAGGTGAGCAGTGTATCTGCAGATGTGTTGGGTTGACACTGTTCAGGAATATATAGGGAGTATCTCCATGTCGTAATCTGTCAGCACAAGTTTTTCGGGAGTGCAAGTAACCCCTCCAATACCTTCAACTTTTGGCACCCACAGGATGTCCAGCTTCCACAACATAGGCAAATTAGCAATTCTCATCAGGTCAGGGTTGTCATACACTTCGAGCTGATCAATAACGGCAGCAAGGTTCTTCAGGGAGTCGAGCTGATCAATAACGGAATCAAGACCAAGAGGAATACACCTCAACTTGCAACTCTGTAGAGGAAAACATTCCAACAAAGGCATGGCCCCTCCATTAATTGATTTTCAGAGGCAGACATTTTGCCTCTGTAAATGACGATAAACAATGGCTTTGATTATAGGGGGATAGCTTTCCCCCCTCTGAAAATATTTTCTGTACTAGTGTGGTATGCCATTGAACTACTTTAGTGGTGCCAACAAATATCAAGATTACTAAAGCTTTAGCACTGGAACCAACACACCCTATATATAGCGCTAATGAGGATACCACCAATCACATGTATCTAATTCAGCTATGACCAGCCAAACTAATGAGCTTAAGAAATTTATACCTACTTACATCTGTGTTGCTTCTGAACCCATAACACTACCAGAGGGTACGTGTAATCCTCTTAGTTATGAGTTAAATCTATAACCAATGCCTCCAGTAGTGGCAAAACACAGGTAGAATTCGGTTAAGCCGATTTTTGAAACCCACCAGGCTGATTTTGCAGCTCCTAACAACAATTCATAGAAGTACTTCCACACTTCTACACGGCCAAATGTTCTTTTGAGTTTGCCAACTTATTTGCACAAATCATCACATTTATTTAAACTCATGTGAACAACACAAGATGATTATAATTCCCTCATATGCATGCATAAGTCTTATTTATTGTAGAATCTCACTCAGGTATGATTTGATTCACAAAATACATTTATAAACAACACAACCAAAATACATTAGGCTGAGGCAATCACTTATACTTTCTTGGAACAGCGGGTACAATGCTTATTTGATGATGGACAATTTTAAACTGAAGAAATAATTCCTTCTGAATATAAAAAATCAAGCCACTTTCTATTCAATAACATTTTATTCCTGCTTGAAAGATGAAGAAATCAGTCTTGAAAAGCAGCACAGGCTTTGTATTCAATACTTCTTTATTTCTGCTTGCAAGGATGGTGCTAGTAGCTGCCTTGTAAGGCTATGGGCTTGACAAAAGCTTCTCAATCGTCAGTTTGTTGTACTTGCTGAATGTGTATGCATCAGTCTTGTTCTGGTAAAAGGACGCCATGGCCGCCGTTAGCTGGGCAACACGTTTCAAAATGGGAAGTAGTGTGCCACTCTCCATGTATGCTTGGTTTATGGTTTTCCATGCATCTTCAACAAGAGATTCTATCTTGGCAATTGCTTCCTCATCTGTTACATTGTGCTCATTGATGTAACATTCGATAGTGGTTGGTATATCCATCTTGTTCTTCCCATTCTGTCAAAAATATTACTTTGTTTTGTTAGGTTCGCATGATCATAACTATACATGCATGTTTATAAGTTCCTTTTTGTACCTTAAATGCAGCTAGGTCGTTCACAAAGCGTATCACCTCACTAGAGGCCTGGACAGCATCAGTACATCCAATGGCCCATTTAAATGTTGCTTCCGTTGCCACATCATTCATACCAACAAGCAGCCCAACACACAACATGGGAATACCAACAGTGAAAATAGACGAATCTGTATGTTCCTTAAACCTTGGAATGTAACTGCTGTGAAACCATTCAGCTTCGCGGAAGAAATGCCCCGATATTGTTTGAAACTGCACATCAGAAGTATAGTTAATGCTAAGTATGCCATCAGAACAAATGCTCAAGGCACGAGTGGTCCGTGCATAATGGCTGTCAGATGGTATAATACACGGTGAGCAAGTAGTAGTGATTCTTTAGGGTTGCTGCTACTCTAAAACATGGATCAAACTAGAAAACTATATAACAAAGAGACCAAGTACTACAAACCACATTATGAAAGATTATCTTTTTGATAACTTCATTTTTAATGTTTTGGTGAAAATATGTGTGCACACGTAAAAGATGTGCAGTGCTGAAGTATATATAACATATATGGTATAACTTGGACCAAGACAAAAGAACTAAGGACAAAAAGACCATGTAGCTAGTACAAACCACATCATGGGACTTTCTCTTTTCCATCAAATTTCATTTGAATGTTTTGTTGAAAATATGTGTACACATATCTAGATATTAATTAGCCACATATAGAATGATTTGTTGATATTGGTCACTAAATTTACAGTCTTAATATTATGAATATATATATACTATCACTAGTACTATATAAGCAATTTCTATAGATAGGCAAAACGACTAGCATAGGTAGTCTTGGAGCCAGCTTCTATCTAAAGGCCTCTGAATATGGGTCATTTCTAGAGACAAGCAATGAACGGTCTCTGAAACTAAAATCCTAGTATGAGTCGCCTAAAAATGTCACTAAAAATACTTCAGCCGTCATGAAGTGCAATGGAGTTTAAGTTGTCCTAAGTTTCACGAAGTATATAGAAAGAAATAATATTCATGACAAGAAATAGTATCATTAATACATTAGAAAATATATTTTATAGTTTTCCTATTTTATATGTTTCATGTTTACATTTAACACTAGAAATTTGGTCAAACTCAAAACATTAGTATAACTTGGAATTTTTTTGAGGAATCAGGAGGATCCAGGGGCTCCTACTGTAAAAAAATTGAAGTAAGAATAAAAAGTACAATACAAGCAGGGCAAAAACAAACAAGGAAAAAAGGGAGGTAGGATATCAGTATAACTTGGAATTCCTTATATGTAAAAAAGATGGTGTAACAATTTTTTTTTTTCTCAAATTCGAAACAAGCCCACTTTCTAATAACAAGCTAAAAAATAATCATAAAACAAATGTGGTGTGATTCTTCAAATGAAATGGACATACATGGGTGTTACTATAAATCACAGGCTTTCTATACTGCCTATACATGCATATCGGGTTAATGCAATAGGAAAATCATTCCTTTCAATGCATCTAGTGAGAACGTACAATTTTTAGATGCCTCTCTAGCTATATATATCATTTTGATCTGTGGTCCTATATATCGATGGCTCATTTATAGAAATAAATAATAATAATAATAATTGATATTAAATATATTTGGGTGATTACAACATGAATATCTGGCCCCTAGTCGATCTTCAAAATTTATCAACTTCAGAGTTATAGCTCATGGGACTTTATGATTTTTGATGTAAGCATTGATTTTATATGACTTTGTAAAAAAAAAGTTATGAATTTATTGGTGTGGCTGATGTTTTTTGAGGCGGTTCTAAGGAAATCTGCTACTGTAAATAATTAGTTGAAGACTGGATTAAATGGTTTGGCCAAATGGGTGCTCATAAGTGATTATATTTGTGGACAAATTTATCCTTATGTTTGTGGACAGAGGGGTAAGAAATTAATTTCCAGTTTTTTATGTCATCTGTACCTGTTTCGGAAATATCGCTAGTTGTTTTTTTTATGAACTTTAATGGAAAGGTGATGATGATCATACTGCTTTTCTATAGTAGGCAACATGGAACTTCTGATCCGACTCCAACTCATCTTCCACCTCTCTGAAAGTGCTCAATAGCTTCACGTAAAAATTTCTTCAAGTACTCAGGAAGAAAAGACACACAACTCAGATCCCACCTGCAAGATCAGGTAGTTGGATTAATTCTTTACCAAGACAAACTAAGAAAACAAATCCCTATCAGTTACAATTTCAGGAAGAAACAACTACACCTTAGAACTCCATGCAATCATATAGTACTCCTCGGTCCCAAAACAAATACAGTTTAGCTTTCTACAAAGTTATTATCCACCTCAACTGCAGCATAAGAAGTGTTGTGGTTGTTTTTTCACACCAAACCGAACTATGGATATTGCAACTGCAATCTGTGTGTCATTTTGCATTTGGTTCTACACATGGTCACAACAGTGATTATTGCACATTCTACTAAAATGATTGTAATGCTTATATATATCCCAGCCAGTTGCAATGGTTAAAAAGGTCATTGCAATAGTCTTCATAAATCTTATTTTGTTTAGCATATTAAAACAATACGCTCCAAATGTTTCAAAAATTGAATGTATGGGTTGAAAGAACCATTGAATTTTAAAATTTGTCGTGAAAAGATTTGCCATGCAGGATCCCGAGGTTTCGTGAGAGTGGAGATACCGTCATGAAATGCAGTTTTACTCTCATGAAAATGATTCGTGACGATCAACCGTCACACAATAGTTCTCACGGTAACGAGATCACGAAAAATACAGTTTTCATGAGGGTTGGGTCTCACGATTTGTTTTTTCGCGACGCAAGTTCGTGAGAGTCACCTCCACGAAAAATAGCAGCCTCGTCAGGTTTGCTTGGATCTTTTCATGAGAGTATTTCGTGGAGGTCACCGTCATGAGATTAATTCGTGAGAGTTACACAACTCACACGAAAATAGTATTTCATGAGAGGGAGAAGTCGCCATGAAATGAGTTTGAACCATCACGAAATATAAATTTCATGAGAGGGAGACACCATCACGAAATCATGTTCAACCCTCATGAAATATGGTTTCCCAAGGAGTCCAACACCACCAGGAAAACATGTTCAAACCCTCATGAAATATGATTTTCCTGGGAGTATCTATTTCGTGAGAGTATAAAACCTCTCGGAATATTTTTAATCCAAATCACAAATACACTCATATTTCAAAAGTCAATCCAACATATAAACACAATCAAATTTCATTATTGCATATACTCAACTAATTTCAGTCGAGAAATTACAAAGTGTCCAACAATTGCACTCTAACACCATAACATTGATGAAATGCAATATTGTCCCATAGTCATAGCCAACTAACACAAGTCTCAGCACCTACATAGCTCTGAGTTCTTCATACAGCACCAAGGGTTATCAAAAGAACCCAACATTATGAGGATTCCACGTTCAGCTTTACTCCATCCATTGCATCAGTTGTCCACTTTTCTGGATCCAGACTTTATGGCGGCATATAATTTCAAAGCACGGGCTGAGAACTTAGATTCCTACATGACCATAAAATAAACAATGTCACATAATAAGCTGAGAACGTGGCTGTAAGGTAATTTAAATTATAGCGTGAAAGTCAATGCTAACTTCAAACAAAATAGTGCAAATTTATAGAGGCAAATGGTACACAATAACATTTGAGGAAGGTACTGGTTACTGAATCTAATGTCCTAGTACAAAGTCAGAAAGCATGTAGTGGCCAGAAGGTTCTAATGCCAACCAATAGAGCACCAGTCAATCAAAATTTGAGCTAGCAAGCTAAGCATTGCTTTAAAAATTTCTACACAGAGAACATATAACATCATTGAAGCCACATTATACAGTTGAATGCATGTATGTTATCCATTTTGTTCTCCTTTTCTCCACATTATTCAACACTTCATTACTTATTTTGCACTCTTTTTCTCCCAGCCCCATAGAAGTACAATAAGATAGACATGACAAATCCAATAATTATGATGATCAGAAATTAAGTTGGCCTAATATTAGAAACCAAAATTAAGCATGGGCCTCTCCTCAACGGTTACAGTTATATATGCAAACATATCCTCTGCTGTGCACATGTTCCCAGCCTGTCTCTAGAAATTAAGCATGCATGATCTTACGAGAGTGGATGTAGCAGTCAGAGGAGGAGGAGGAGCTCCCTGGCCGCCGAGGTCGCCATTCCCTGCACCGATCTGGTTTCCAGGCCACATGTCGCCACCAGACTTCATTGCAACATATGCACTCAAAGCTGAGAAACATGCAGAGTTCAACACTGAGCTTATATGAAAAGACATCCAGAGATTAAGGCAATAACAAGCATAGTTCAGATCACTGCACAACATCTTCGTATTCTTAGCCAATTTCTAATCTCTAGTTCTCTACTAGTACAGAGAAGAAAGACTAAAATATGACTATTATAATTTGATATGCTCTGAATCATAAGCTCCATATATCTGAATTTACATAGCAAGCCTCTGATATCAACATTTACAGGATCTAATAACCCTCCTTCGTCAGTCATTTGTGAACAAACGCATTGTCCAAGAAGGGGAACAACGAAACAAGAGTGTCACCTGCTAGTCGCTGCTGTCACAAGCTCCTAATATTGTCGCCGCCAGAGGAGCTCGATCTGGCCGTGCCACCACCAGTGGCGTCCATCCGGGCAATAGACCTTGCACTGCTGCTGGAAGAACCAGCGCCGCTGTGCCGCCGACGGGGAAGCCCACATCGCCGCGCCACCGTCGGAGATGCGGTCTGCCTTTGCGCCGCCCACTCGAGCCGCGCTCGAGACGGGGCAGGGAGGTCGCGCGGCGCGGGGGTTGGGAAGGCGTGCGGCTGAGTTGGGGGTGGAGCGGCGCGGGGCAGGGGGCGTGCGGCGCGGGGCTGGCAGAGGAGCGGCGAGGGGCTGGGGAGGCGTGCCGCGGAGTTGGGGGAAGAGCGACGCAGGGCTGGGGAGGCGTGCGGCGGAGATGAGGAGTGCTGCGGGGATGTGTGAGAGAGTCTAGGGTTTGGCTCATTTTTATACTTCGTGGGCGCAACTGAGGCCGTTGGATCTTCAATCGACGGTCAGGAGTTATGGGCTGAGCATAATAATGGGTTCGTTCTGAGGTTTAAGCCCATTAGAGTCTTATGTTACTTTTTTATTTTTAATTTCTAATAAAGTTCATGATTATATTATTATAATGTGCGCTTTGCAGTGTGGTATTGATATCAAACTTTTTCTGAGGCGTTTAGATGGCCTGTGTGAAGGAACCATCAAGTTTTAGATTTTTTGAAATGGTTTCGTAATTTTCTTAGTTTATTTTAATTATCGCGCGACTTCTCCCTAATTATACGTTGAATTGAGACCACCCCCTAAAAAAATTCTGAACGGTGCCAAACATTGCCACAAGCTCTTTTGTGCCCTAGGAGACAAAGCTTTGTGGATGCCTGGTGCAAAATTCTTGTGTTTTCAATGTGTTATTCACCATATTTGTCGCACGCTGCACGGAAAAATATCTGATAATTTCCATAATGATCGAAAAACCTAGGATCTTGTGTAGGACCATATTTCGGATGTAAATGAGTGCAAAAAAAATTTGAGGCCATTTCGACATAGGAGGAGTAGACGTGCGTCACAATGGTATATGGAACCTTTCACCGAACCTTGTCCATGCATTTAGGTTTCTTATGGTTGTGCGGTCTCGTGTGCTTTGCAAAGTGTGGCATTGACCTCAAACTTTTTTTCTAAGGCTTTTATATGGCCTGTGTGAAGGAACCATCAAGTTTGAGATTTTTCTGAAATGATTTGGTAATTTTCTTAGTTTATTTTAATTATCGCGACTTCTCCCAAGTAATTATACATTGAACTCGAGACTACCCCAAAAAAGATCCGAAATGGTTCCAAACATTTCCACAAGCTCTCTTGTGCCCTAGGATAAAAACTTTGTGGAGGCGGTGCAAAATTCTTGTGTTTTCAATGTGTGATTCACCATATTTGGTCGTACACGGCATGGAGAAAAATACAGTAATTCCAATAATGATCAGAAAAACCTAAGATTTTGCATGAGACCATATTTTGGGTGTAAATGAATGCCAAAAAAAATTGAGGTCATTTCGACATTGGCGGAGTAGACGTGCTTCACAATGGTATATGGAACCTTTCGTCGAACCCTATCTATACACTTAGGTTTCTCATGGTTGTGTGGTCTGTACGCTTTGCGGTGTGGTATTGACCTCAAACTTTTTTTTCGAGGCTTTTAGATGGACTGTGTGAAGGAACCACCAAGTTTGAGATTTTTTTGAAATGGTTTGGTAATTTTCTTAGTTTATTTTAATTACCGTGCGACTTCTCCCAATAATTATACGTTGAACTGAGACCACCCTAAAAAAGATCGGAAACAGTGCCAAACGATGCCGCAATGTCTCATGAGTTGTACACTTTTTGTGTTGATGATTTTTTCATCTAAAAACATTTACTACTTAGAAATGTTATTCGAAATTGCCATATTTTGAAATCGGAACTTTGAATTGATAGAACAAAGTCCCATGAAAAGATGACAAAAATAATAGATGTAAGAACACAATAAATTGATAGAGCAAGATTTTAGAAACATTTAGAAAAAGAATCACCCCATTTGGAGGTAGCATGAGGGAGAAAGACTAGTTACGAAATTTAGCGGCGGATTAAAAAAGAGAAAATGCTTGTTCATGTTCTTCAATTTCTAGTATTTTATGCAATTATTTTTGCAGCTAAAACCTGCAACCCATATTTCGTGGCGGTGGTTTGACTCTCATGAAAATGATCACTCTCATGAAAATACGCAATTTCATGGCGGTGTAGTCATTTTCATGAGAGGTATTCGAATACTCTCGTGAAAACGGATGATTTCATGGCGGTGTATGGAGCACCCTCATGAAAATGAGTTTTCATGGCGGGATTTACACCACCCTCATGAAAAGGATATTTTCGTGAGTGTGTGTTTTAAACTCTCATGAAAAACAACCACCGTCATGAAACCTCCGTTTTCTGGTAGTGAGGTAGTGAAAATCGTGGGGTTGTGCAAACCAATATATACAGAAAGAGAGAGAAAGAAATGGGATCACCTCTGTATTGCTTCATTGAGCTTTCGGCTATCTTCTAAAGTTGCATAGGAATCGAGGGTGTCATCTAACAAGGTTGTCAGTGCAAGAACCTTAGAGAGGTGCACTCGTACATGCCTGTGCTCTTGTTCATAATACACCATATTGAACAAATAATAGCATTCAACCATGCTATCACGAGTGTAACTCATTCCCACTTCGCCTCTAAAATCCTTCCACCATCTGAAATTGAGTTTTACTGTCGTTAGAAATATTTTCATATTATCTCTGCGCCATGTAATTGTATATGCTTTCAATTCCAATTCTTAAACAAGCAATTCAATCACTTCGGATGCTTTATTTAATATATTGCATGCCAGTTCCTTAAACCGATGGGTGGATTCCCATGTTCGCTAAGAATAGAGGAAAAGGAATTACCGTTTCTGCTCTTTAGAAATGAAGAGTGAGAACAAACATATAGAAGATTTGTTTTTTTACTAAAGATTTGGTTTATATACCATTTGAAAGATCATGGTGACTCCAATACAACTTGTAGAGTCGATAAATACCAAATACTTTCTACTTTTAAAATTGACTTACTCAGAAACATTTTTTTAGTTCCATCAAATGGAAGCGTTGCAAACGGTTGAAATCCAATATTGCAAGCTCCAATATAGAAGGATTGTACGCTTTCTCTTGCTTGTACTCTGAGATATACAATTGTGCTTCTACTCTCTTCAGTGTCCTTGGGAGTGGTATTTGTAGGGCACGCTTCACTTGTTCAGCTAATGGTGACTCCATATTACTTATCATTGCTTTCAGGTGATGCCTTGAAAACATGATAGCCTCTTCATGGATAGTTTCACCAGGAATTAAAAGGTGAGCTGCATTATATAAGCCTAGCAATTCCCTTGGGTCACTTGTTATTTCTGAACTGAAGTACCCATCCAAACCTTTGAACTTGTTGAATTCGTCTGCAGGTTCCATGTTTATATCATATTATATTATACAAATTTACTTAACTGAAACAATATACAAAAAAATCTATTTTTCAACAGTGGTTAGAGTGTAGTAGTAAGCACCTGGAGAAACCCAGAAACCATGTTGCCGGAGGAGTCAGAACCGAAGTGCAATATCATGAAGGCTATAGCCATTGAACTCCATACAATGGACATGCCTTAACACAAAAAGAAATCTCTTCCTCAAAATGGTGATCTATACCAAGATGTTGAAGTGTGTCGACGAGGTTCATTGTTTGAACTACGTCGTTGCTCAAGACAAACAATCCTCTCACTGTCTCTTTGAGTTTGTGGGCCCTGTTCTTCATCCACTCCTTGGACTCCTACAAGCATACAAATACAGTTGGTGCATCATCCTAATAAGTGCAATCAGTCCACCTCAGCAGTTTGCTATCACAACAATTTAATTGTCCTCGTTAATATGACACGTCATCCATTATCGTTAATTTATAACAGTATATTTCTTCACATAAGTAACTTGGTCTAATTTTATGCTAATTTATCTGCAATATAACTTCGCTCGACATCGCCCGAGGTATGCTTCTAGTTTACATAATGATACAAGACTAGCAGGCCAATTTATGTAATGGTGATTGAATTTATCAATATAAACATCAACCTGCCCAGCCTCCGGTAGGCATCCACAGAGTGTGGGAAAAAAATTTCGGTGAAATTTCACCGAAATTTCGCTTTTATCGGTGAGTGCCGAAACGAAAAACAAATATTGGTATGCCATTATTTTTTTTTTTTGTTTTTTAGTGCAAAATTAATTATTTTTTAAAAAATATAATGCTATAGTGACCACTGCAATTGCCGAAATTTCGCTTTTATCAGTGACCACCGATAAATTTTTATTTCGATAAAAAAAACCTGTGTGAGGGCGTGCATACATGTGGTGGAGGCGTTTTTGAGAGCATTTGTGACTATACTGTTGGCTAAAGAAAATATATATCCTCTAAACAAATAATACTATAGCTTCCGAGAAGATTTATAACCACTAAAAAGGCCTATTATTAGTTAATATATGGGTAAGAAACTGGGCACATCTTCTAACATTAACAAATCAACGTGCCGTTGGTCTCAGTCTCCCACCATTCACGTGTTGGTCCAACAGGCCCATAAAGTTGCCATGCATGCTTACATTAGTATTTCGTAAATGTATGAAAATATAGTTAAACTAAATTGACTACAAATGAAGTGTTTAGGATTTCATCTCAGCTACAAAGAAATGTTTGACAGGGTATCTATCCCTATTCTCAAGAGTGTGTACAACGAACTGTTATGTTCAAAGTCCATTAATAAAATGACGACACCATAGTGTTTTTTGAAACTAAAATCACAAAACACAGCAGTATTTTCAAAAAAAAAAAAAAAAAAACTCGAAAGGACTTTGTTTATCCATAATAGTACAAGAGTGTGAGGGAGCATGCCTGCAAGTGATCGGAACTAAAGTTGATGAAGAAATCGCCCCATACATTTGGATGAAAGTTGGAGGCCATCTCTGAAACCAAACCATTAGAAGATTCCATGTCTCAGTGCATGCACTACTTCATGTTAAGTTGCTGCACGCTCTTGGAAAATGGCAACAGCACCCGTACGGTGCCTTATATAGAATCACAAGAGGGCATGTGTCACAAAATGTCAAACAAGATATGATCAGGTGATTCTTGCATAGAACACACTAGTGCAAGGATACAGTCCCGGTTAGAAACCCCCCTCTAGTCGGTTTCCCAACCGGGACTCCCATTCCAAGACTAAAGGCTACTTCTTTAGTCCTGGTTCTAAGATCCGGGATTAGTTTGAGACTTCTACTCCCGGATGGTATAACGAACCGATACTAAAGGGGGTTCCGCCTAGACACAAAACAGCCACGTAGCACATCTCTAATCCCGGTAGGTTAGACCAACCGAACTGAATGTAACTTTTATTTGTTTTCCTTTTCTTTTATTTTCTTCTCTTTTCTTAATTTTATAGTTTCTTTGCATTGAATATTGACATATTGTACGCACATATTAAATGCTAAACTAATTCAGTAAGGCATAGGTCGCCGATGTGGTATCCAAAAATATCTTGTGTGTTATACGGGATCTGCATCCTGATGTGTGCAGTAGAAAGCCAGGGCCACAGGTCTCTGATGCAAGGGCCAAGGGACGACTTGACCTGTCAGTAGGAAGCTGCCGATTGATGTGCGTGGCGGATACGACGTCAGCGTCAACCAACTAACCAATTTTAATTTGAGGCTATCAATTAATTTTCGTCTTTTCTTGCCGGAACCAAGAACTCTAAAATGTTTTCACTAATACTGTAGTAGAAAATATTTAATCACTGTGGCTTCAGTATTCACAATTACAAGATCCAGCATTGCAAAAGTACAGGCCGATATGATGATTATCCATCTACATGGCCTTTGCAAACGAAACTATTGTAAGATATAAAGTTCGTGTTACGTACACAGGAGCTTCTTTATGTCTTTTGTAATTGTCGGTTAACAAGACGAGTAAAATCGAATTATTTCATACAGCTGCACAATACCGTACCTGGGACAGTCGGCCCGTTAGCAGCGTCCGCAGTCCTCGTCTCACCAGCAGCCGCTGCCACGACCATCGTCTTCCTCGTCTCTGGGACCAGCCTGACGGCGGGAGCTCTTGGTCGTCCTCCCGGCCAGCTCGCTGCTCCGCGGGGCGAGGCCAGTGCCGCCGCCGGGCCTCGAGCTCTCTTTGCCGCCGGTGGAGCACGACCGTGGAGGAGCCCTCGCGAGCATGGTGGCGTGGTTTGGTGGCTCTGGCCGTCTCCTGTCTTGGTCACTATCAAGGACTACATACGCGCGTCTCTATCTATAGGGACGGGCGAGGACGACAGACACGGCTCGATCATATCGATGGGTGTACAGTGTACGTACAAATGTGTGCCAACGTGTCAGCCCAAGCCTGTGCTACGTACATTGGCATTATTAGAACTAGTTCACCAACCCGTGCTGTCGCACGGGCTAAAAATTTGAAAAGATATATGCATTTGAACTTTGCTTAAAAAGTTAGGTTATACTGCCTATTCTAACACAATACTCATTTGTACATTCAACTAATATGGCTCCAGCTGTGATAAGCTTTAGTTGAAAATAATTTATGCATATAATTTTTTGGTCCCAACATATGTGCTTGCCAACTTTGCATGCTATCTCCATACATATCACATATGTTTAACTTTTGAATATTATAATATGAAATTGACTATTTTAGTTTTTCTTTACCTTCTTGCGTGTAGGTTTTAATATTATTCCTCTATCCAATTTTGTATTCCTATTCATATTGCATCATAACTTCTGGCCTCAAGTAAGTTTGGCATATGTGTTTAGTTGACCTCTCTCATGTGTTCATATTCTTACAGAATACTTGTATAAATATTTTATTATTAGTATTTCCTAGTTATAAACTTTAATTTGTTAGATATTACTTTTATGGTTTTCTAAATCTCTTCATATTTTTACATTAGCATTGTACCTTGATTATGTATTTGGCTTGGAAATTAGTATACTCATCACTTGATGTACAAAATACTCTATCCATCCCAAAATACTTGTCGCTCGAGAAATAGTTTTGACTAATTTTATATAAATAATATTATTATTTATGATACATACTTATCATTAGATAGGTAGCTAAATCTATTTTTATAAGAAATTTATTTGGATGTACAAATAACAATAATGGTTAATTTGGGACAGAGGTAGTAGGCATATGTACAGAGACAAACACCAAGTGTACCAGTTTTTTTCTATATTAACAATGACATAAGAATAATTCATAGTAATTTTAATAGTATTTTTGACAATTTTTATAATAACATAGATGTACATAGTTTAGATTCAAGTATTACTTTATTATCTATAAAATAATATATTTCAGTTGGGTAATCTATAGCTGCAAATTTAGAGGTTACTTTATATTAATTTGTTTCCTAATCACAGACTCCACCTCAAAATAAGTCTCCATCTCACATTATGAGGAGTCAGACATGTACCGTCCTGATAAACTTCACTTAATAATTGATGCATAATATTTTTTGCTCCCAATATATGGTTGCCTGTTTAGCATCGTATCTGCGTGTACATGTGGCATATGCTTAGTTGTGAACATTTTAATACAAACCTGATTATTATATTTTCCTTTTTATCATGTTGTGGCAGCTTTTATACAACTCCTCTATCCACTTTTGTATCCCCATCAACTCCTAAGTTATGTTTGGCATCTGTGTTGAGTTCACATCTCTCATGTGTTCTTAGGTGAGCTACTTTAAGTTACTGTTTCATAATTGTAGTGGTGATAATTTGGATCAACACTTAGTAGTTAGTTTAGACTACTTTTTTAATTGCAGAGGTTTATATCTTTTAAGGAAAAAGAATTTATATATGTAATGACTATCATCGTCAATGATAACTATAGTCTACTGTATACATCTAATATAAAAAAAAAAACTTCGAGAAAACACTCCTGTCTTGTTCATTGTTTTGTTTGACAAAATTCGTCTACTCCAACGGTTGACTAAGGTTTTAGATTTATTCAAAAATACCATTTTAATTAATTATATGGAATAGAATGCCAATTACCAATGATGATTCAATTGGTGATTTTCCTCAATACTAAAACCAATAGTGTATTAGTCATTTTTTATGTTTCTAGGTTATTTTTAGCCGGATAGCATATCTATTGAACGTTATGACAAAATTGGCTTTGGTTCTCATATAGGTAACTGGACAAGTTATGTATAAACTAAATGCTTCTAGAAAGAACATTCGCATTTAAAGTTGAGCTCTAACCTGTATGGAGTTATGACGCAACATCACCCAACAACACCCTAAACACTTCTTTGTCGCCTGTTGGAGATGCTCTAAGGCAACCAAGAGAGCACGCGCGTATACATGCAGCTTTTCGCATCTCAGCTCATGGATGGTCTGGAACAGAATATAGAATATCAAATAACAGATAGATTGCAAACTAAATAGGAGATCAGGTGACAGACACAAGATGGATTGCAATTTTTGCATGGTTTGGCCGTGCGAAAAAGGACGTCATGTCGTCGCTAGGGCGCCGCCAGAGTGCCCAGGCTTTTGGTTCTGTTGCCGTGTTACCTTGTGGGTGTTGAATCTCCTCTAGGAGACGCCATACATCATGCATGGCAGCAGTTGATTGACTATTTGCATGGCCTCCTTGCTCGCTCGTGTCGGTCAGACGCATGCGTCTTGCATCTAATATGGATGTATACACGACATATGTCCTCTCGCGCCTTTGCCTAGTGCTCATATGGCTTTGAATCACACACGATGTGCGATGATGACGGTGCCACCAACATTCTTGCCTCGTATCTCCGTGTCACAGGCACGCGAAGCACCCGTTAATGTCGCAGCGCCTCTCATGGTCTGGCACCATCTTGATTATGTGGCTGTTGCGACCAACAATTCTCGAGGCCAGAATTAATTTGACACCTGCCAACTTTTTTTTTTTTTTTGCAAGATTGTGAAAGTAGTAATCAGATTAGTACTCTTACCGATCATGCATTGAAGATGACGTGAATCCATCACGTACTCTTTCTTGATTCCTTTAGTCCCCATCGTCAGTATTGGTCATGGCTCTGGGTTCCCATGAAGATGAGTTGCGAGACCACGATAGATGACGTGAAGTCATCACCATCCTCTCGGCCGGATTAGAGGATGTGTTGCGGCTAAAATAGATTTATGTTTTTCTTGTTTTTTTATATCATGAGGAGGAGCACGCCGCTAGGATAGGAGATCGAGATCTATTTTAACCCTGCCCAATGACGTATATAGGATAACAATCTGATCGTTTTTCCTTTAAATTATTAGGTGTTTTATTTTAGATTATTATATTTATAATGGCAGTTATGGGTAATTTTATAGAAAAGGAAAATAGATCTAATGGCTATTGTTATTAGAGTCTTTGGGATTGATGGGTAGATGTTTCTGATTATTGTGGGAATTTCTACCATTTATCTTTTTTTCCTATCGCGTCCCCGGGTGAGAATTAACGTGGACCCTCCGTTGGAGCCTCCAATTAGTAATAGTAAGATCCTGGATCAATCTAGCTAGCTAAAGGCACGCAAAATCAAATGCTTACCTAACATGATGCTGGACCATAGGGTCTACTAACAGCGTTTAATGGTGCAAGAGCAGTCGGTGGGTGTCCTCGATCTCTTGGTCATGAACACATTTGGGTGTGTTTAGTTGGTGAAATATTTTGGGTTGGGCTACAGTAGCATTTTTCGTTTGTATTTAGTACTAATTATTATCCCACCTTGGACTAACTAGGCTCAAAAGATTCGCCTCGTACTTTGTAGCTAAAATATGCAATTAGTTATTTTGTTTACCTAAATTTAATGTCTCATACATGCATTAAGAGATTCGATGTGACGGGAAACTGTAATACGTTTTGGGTTGCTGCATGGAAACTAAACAAGGCCTTTGCCTGAAATCCTTCTGTATTAAGTGTTGGCCTTTCATGATGAGCATATTTCAGGGGGTGTTTGGTTAGAATAGTCCTAGGACTTTTTAGTCCTAGGGATTTTTAAAAAAATCCCTCCAAGAGAGTCTTTTTAGAACTAATAGAGAAAAAGTCCCTGTTTGATTTCTAGGGACTAAAAAGTCCCTCATCAAACAGCCCCTCAAACATAAACCAATCGACACATTGTCTGGTTTAAGAATATCTTGCCCCTTGACTAATAATAATACGACCAACGTCGACATCTAGAACCACAAAGAATGTGTAGTGTACGACCGTCGCCATCAGCAGCTACCAAGAATCTCTCTCGTTCACATGACGTCGAGGAGTGACCAAAAACTCTGCAGTTTTATTTGACCATCTGTTTTTCACCGAGCGGTGCTCTTTCCATTCCCGTCAGCCATCTTTCCTCCAGTTATATGCCAAAAAGTTCATGTGTTTCTTTATTCACGTTTTTCCACACATATATATATGTCTGGACCCAGCGCTGCCTCCAACAGTTTCCGGCAATCCTCGGCAATCCTGTGTTTTCCTACGCATGTGTGTGGAAGTGGAAATGACAAACGACGCCATCACGTGCTTCTTTGTGGAAATTGCTAGTGTTGTGCTGTGTGCTCGATCACTGGGATCGGAAAATAGGTTATCTCGTTAAAATTTTTGACTCGATGAGTCAAAATAGAGACCAGCACCGTCATTCTTAGAACACCCGTGACCCTCGCGCCGCCCCCACGCTGGCGGCTCGGGGGAACCCTAGCCGCCGCCGCGCCCCTCCCCTCCCTTCTCCTCTCCTCCGCCGCCGCCGGAGCAGGCCGCCCGGCTAGGCCGCGCGGCCCGCCGGGATGGTGGCGGCGGGGCCCCCTTCGCTTTCGTTGGTGGTGTGGCGGCGCGGTTCGGTGCGGGCGGCTTTCGGCTTGACCCCGAGTCGCGTGGGACTCGGGCGAGGCGGCAAAGAGAGGGACGCGGCGGCGCGCGCCGCTGGCCCGGCGGCGGGGGATGACGGCGGCGGCCTCTCCTCTGCTCCCCTTTCCCTCCCCGCTCGGTGGCGCCTGGATAGGCCGGCCTGGGCTCACCCCGAGCCCGGACGGCCGGATCGGGCTCCCGGCGGCCGGATCTCGCGGCCGTCGGCCGGATTCCGCGCTGGGAGGCCGGACCCGCACCCACATGCTGGTGGCGTCTCCGGTGAGGCCGGCCATGGTGCGGCGGTGCGGGCTTGGGGCCCCGGATTCTCGGTCTGATCCGGGACCCTTGACTGCCAACCCGTCGGGCGGCTCGCGGGCTGGCGTGGTCACCCGGCGGCGACGTCTGGCGGTGGCGCGTTGGAGGCTAGGCCGCAAAGGCCGAGGGGCGGTTCCCTTCCTTGCCGCCCTCCCCTCATTGCCCTAGCCGGCGGGCTTTCCCTTGCATCGGCATCCAGAGGGTGGTGGGTATCCCGCCCGCTGCTCCGGTTGTCACGTGAGATCCCGGTGAGGGCGACCGCCCGGGTCTATGCCCCGTGGTTGAGCCGCTGGAAACCGCGGATGCCGATGGGGAACGAGGCGTCGTGGGGACTCCCGGTGAGAGCGACCTGTTCGTGCTCCCGTGGTTGAGCCGCCTCGCGAGGCCGCGCCGACGATGACGGCGATGGCACCGTCAGGCGGCAGGTGGACGAGCGAGCGGCAGGCGATAGCTGGTTTTTTCGCATGTCGGCTTGGCGCAGTGGGGTGGCCGACGAGCTTTTGCGGCTGCGGTGCGCAGCCGGCGCCGCCGATGCCTCTCTCGGCGAGGCTTCAGGACGACCGGGCGGCGACGACGGTGGCGACTTCCCCGAGTCCGGGATCCCGAGCCGATGTCTGAATTGGGTCCCATGGGCGAAAGCTCGGCGACGGCGACGCCGCGGGGCGCCCGCTTCCCGTTGGGGGCGTCGTGTTCCTAGTTTTCTTCCACGGTGTAAACCCGGTCCGTTGGACTAGCGACGGCGGCGCCGGAAGGCGTCGTAACCTTGCTGAAGGCGTTGTGTGGAGTTAGACTAGGCTTGGTTTCTCCGGACTTAGCTTCTTATTTGGGTTGTCGCTTTCACTCTGTTGGCGCCGGTGTTTTGCCCCGGTAGCGGTCCGCTACATGTGGGTGGTGTTGTTGTAAACTCTCTTCTTCTTAATATAACCAAAGCCGGGTAACCGGATCTTTCAAAAAAAGCACCGTCATTCTTCCTCAGCCGCCAGTCGTACACATACCCCACGTCACTGTTCCAGCTAGAGCAACGACTCCGCCACGCCACCCCAATTTTGAATTCAACACTGACTTGTTTTTATTAAGATGGATGGAGTACTGGTTCCACCATCAATTGATCATGACTAGTTAGCAGAAACCTAAGTCCGATCCCAACAGAACACAAGCAAATTCCACAAATAAGCGTGTGATGTCGTCGTTTGTCATTTCCACTTCCGCACACATGTGTGGAAAAACACATGATTGCCACAATCTATTATATTGAGGCAACGCTGGGTACACACACATGTTGGGAAAATTGTGGATGAAGAAAGACGTGCACGTGACTTTTTGGCATCTATCTGGAGGAAACATGGCTGCCGGGGATGGAAATGGCGACGACCGCTGCTCCGCGACAAACAGATCGTCAAATAAACTGCAGCGTTTCTGGTCACTCCTCGATCAACGTGATACGAACGAGCGAGATTCTTGGTGGCAGCTGGTGGCAACGGTCGTTCATGGATTCTTGGTGGTAGTTAGCAGATGTCGAGGTTGGTCGTATTATTATTATTATTATTCGAGGCGCGATAGATTCTTGGAACGTGGGTAGATCTTTGAGAAGATGAAAAGGACATCTACTGAAAATGTGTCACAAATCCTAGCTTTGAATGATACCATACAGCAACAATAATGCGCATTATCCAAGCACGACCTCAAATTAACATGTAAAGTTTTTCCCCTCGGAACACATGTACGTCTGCATTACTTCAAATCAACGTGTGCGTATAAAATGTTAACCACAACCTCCTTTTTAGGCAGCCTATAACCGCCAATTTAAAAGGAGCCGGAGATATGTTTTTACCGCGCGCCGGTTCTATAGTTGTTTGGTACAGTGGCCGTTGGAGCTGATGGTGAAAACCAATATCACCGCTGACTAGTGACACGAGCTGTATGGGTTAGAAAAAAAAAGGTTTTAAATAGCCAGCTTATAGCCGGCTATAGCTGCATTTAGCCCGCTAAATGGCGTCTATAGCTGCATGTAGATCTGAGAGGTGTTTGTTATTTTTTCGCAATGGTTGAGATGGATAATTAAGGTACAAATTATATACGTATATTTAAATTGGTAGCCCGTATGGTTTATTTAAATCCAAACATAAGGGTGAGGATAACTTACCAAAGAAATAATATGGGATTAGTTATTATCTTTTATATTGGTGGCCGTTTGATTTTTTTTTTTTTCATATAGGCTTTATCCATAACTCCATGAGTCATGCTGGGCCCTAACTTTCAAGCATCATTAACATGTAAACTCAAAGTAATCTAATGAATTTATATTAAATTGAATTAAAAATTATGAGTAATGGTCAGTAAGGGTTATTATATCAAGAAGACTTAATTGTTCACAGTAATCATTCTTTCTCTAGTCTAATATCACCTCTAGTGTTAGGCAGTATAGGATAAGTACTGGGATAAGACAAACTAAATAGTAGTAATGGGATGACTAAATTTTGTACATCACAGGAGAGATATTAATTGGTAATTATGAGATCTAGCAAGATGGTCACACCTTTAGTCTGCAGGTCTAGTTGGTGCCAACATTGATGTAAATATTGCGGATGCCGCACATGAAGCAAACATGTTTGTTCCGCGCATATGGCCGCCCGTTTTGCTAGTACATACTTGCCGATTACAGATGCGTGAATGACCTGCTTGCTTGCTTAGACATAGGCGCATATGAGGTAGATGCATGCGTCAGACATGGATGATGCATACATTGATGTAGATATTGCGGATGCCGCACATGAAGCAAACATGTTTGTTCCGCGCATATGGCCGCCCGTTTTGCTAGTACGTACTTGCCGATTACAGATGCGTGAATGACCTGCTTGCTTGCTTAGACATAGGCGCATATTAGGTAGATGCATGCGTCAGACATGGATGATGCATACGTCAGACATGGATGATGCATACACCTACGGTACATGTCCTCATGTGCCTCCATCCAGTGCTCAGCTGGCTTTGGGTGTTCAAGTGCACTCCGATGACCAGACCAACGTCCTCTATATATATCTTCACGTCGGCAAGCCGGAGTCTACCGGCGATGTGTGACGTATTAATATTGCAACGCCTCTTATGGTCCGGCACCATCATATCTCAATCATCTGGCTGTTGTGCCCAACACTTCTTGGCCAAAACAGTGACACCGGCCGACGTTCATGCTGCTATGCAACTCTAGATCGGTGAAGATAAAATAATCAAATAGTTTTACTTCTCACCCATTGTATGGAGAATGATCTGAAGCCATCGCCGTTTTTCTTGATCCCCTACTACTGGTCCCAATCGTCCTTCTTGGTCCTCGGTCCTAGCCCGATGCGGCAGATTTGAGCTGTGAGGGGGTTTTTCCCTTGGAGACAATTTTTCCCTTCGCAAATCGCAATGGCCGGCAGGCGGCAGGCGAAGCGAATTGCAACCGCGTGCGGCGGCGCCCAGGATCTACGATCCTAATCGTCGTGTGCTTCAAACGCTTGGTATTCCCAGGCTCCCAGCTGGGCTGGCTGCACATTGATTCCTAGCTGGGCTGGGCTGGCAGCACGTATAAGAATATAAGATTTATTTCTAATTTCCTATTTCGGTATAAGACTGGAGGCATGCGATGGGCCTAGCTGGACAGCAAAACCCAACACACGGTGGTGCACGCATTTGGACCAGGGTGGTGCACAGCCGGTAGAATTTGACACCTGTTAACTCGGGTGGACAAATCTCCCTGGTGCCTGTGCACTCGGGAGCCATAACGTGGCGTCGCCACTGCTTGCTCCTCAGTGGTGAAAAGCCAATCAGCATCAGGGCTAGATTAGGGGAGGTGCAGCCGGTGCCACACAGCCTAGGCCTCGTAGCCATATATAGGACGATGGTACCATCTTTCTTGGTACGTGCGTTGATTTGTTTGTTATTTCCTTCTTATATCAAGATGATTACGTGACTTCTTTAGATAATAATTTATTAACCAACCTTAAGTGTTGTCTGCCGTATCTATTGTTTTATACATTACTAGAAACAATAAATATTTTAGATATATTTTACCACGTAATGAAAGAGTTTTCCTCCCCAACAATAATATTTTATGCTATTTTTTTATTTATAGTGGCAAAGGCGGGTAATTTTGTAGAGAAATAATAGATTCAATAGTTGTGGATGGTTGAGTCTTTCGATTTAATGGTTGAATGTTTCTAATTAATGTGGGAATTTCGAGCATTTTATCTTTTTTTTTCTAGCACATCCGGTGATGATTAACGTGGAGCCTCCTCCTGGAGCCTCCAATTAGTAATAGTGTAAGCCTCCAATTAGTAATAGTAAGATAGACCTGAAGCCACAAAAATCGAACACGCGTCCACAGCAAGACACGATTTTTGTTATACAAAATGATACTTATTCGGAGCAACTGAGCATTTAGTACGCGCGGGAATAAAACTACAAATTCCATGTTCGATTTCACAGCGTACAATTTAGGCATTTCATTGACCAAGCCGCCGTTGCCTACTCTGGAATGAGCTCAGAGCCTGCACGTACTCGCTCTCCCCAAAAGCTGGCCACATTATGTCGGTGAAGTAGAGCTCAGAGTAGGCGGACTGCCACAACAAGAAGTTGCTCGTCCTCACCTCGCCGCTCGTTCTGATGACAAGGTCAGGGCACGAAAATTCTCCGGGGACGACGTTTGTCGCGAGCTTGCTAGCAAGCAGCGCCTCGTCGATGTCCTCCAGCCTGAGTGTCTTGCCCTGCACTTCCCCGGCGAGCGCTCTGCACGCCTGCACGATGTCCCATTTCCCGCTGTAGCAGGTCGCCAGCACCAGGTGGAACTGCGAGTTGTTCCTAGTCATCTCCTCCGCTTCCGCAACAGCGTTCTGCAGAGAAACAGGACCTCTTGAGAGGTCTCCGATGACATGCAGCCGAATCCCGTTCCTGTCCAGATCAAAATCACCGACTCATTTGATGATGTGCATGTTGCATGCCATTATCATATGTGTGATCTGCTGTGCAAATGCGCCCTCACCTCGCGTACTCGTCGATGTTATCGCAGATCATCCGCGCCATCATTCCCAAGTAGTAATCGACCTCCGTCTTCGGATTCAAAGGAATGCAAGATCAGTGTATAAACACAACATCTGCTCGTATCAGAGGCAGAAGAAAGTAAAGAAAATATTTAATAAGGGGAGTGGCGAGATTCATGCCTTGGACCGCCCGAAGTTCTCCAGGGAGAAATTGAACACGGTGAGCGCGCCGATGCCCCAGGCGTGGGAGAGCCATATCGTGTTCTCCAGCGCACGACGGCCAGCCTCATGTCCTTCCGACGTCAGCATCCCCGCTCCTTCGCCCACCGCCGGTTCCCGTCCATCACCACCGCGACGTGCCGCGGCAGCGACTCTGGCCGGATACCACTCTGGACCAGTGCCTGAGGCAGAGGAGCGATGACGGGGCCCCTGGCAGCTTGCAGTGTGCAAGCTTTGGTTTTGCCTTTCCTAGATTGGCTCACGGGGAGAGCCGGTTGGCGCATGGGGAGAGCGGTAACAGAGGGAAAGCACGACATCATCGTGGGAGCTTTTGTTTTGCCTTTCCTGGATTGGCTCTTGGTCTCAGCCTCCGAGCCTCTCAGTAGGCCAGTAGTAATTTATACTACTGGTCTTGGACCAGTACTCAGTAGGGCGATATGCCTAAAGCTTCTCTTCTGGAGAGAATATAATATAGTTGCTTCTCTTCTGGAGAGAATATAATATAGTTGGCATGATGTATTGCCTTTTCTTTCATTTTCAGAATGTTATATAGACTTGACTCGATACCTACGAATATTTCAGTCAAATTTGAAAGTTGGAATTTCTAGAGGTCAGGATCGCTAAATACGATCATTCATATGATACGGTGTTTTTCTCTCCCGAAGACTCCTTGAATTGATTTATTCAGGGTTGGATGCAGTAATACTTTTAATGCTAAAACATAGGTGGAGCTCCGTAAGTAGCTCAACTGGCGGACATAAATCTATATTGAGAAAGTATTTGATAAAACATTTTCTCACAGTAACGCATTCGATAGACTTTTTTTCTCATAGTCTACTAGGTGAATACCCTGCGCATTGCTACGGGATTTTGGATAATTTGAAAAAAAAATAGGCTATTTATAGTTATATTTATATGAATGTAACTATCTTAAATTAATTTTGGTGAGTGGTTTGACATATCATTGTAGACAACTAAATGCATGTTAGTGGATAAATAGAAACTATAATAATTACATGTGCTAGTTGCCTATAATTTTTTTTCATGGCCAGACACGCATCAAGAAAGCGTGTTTGTATGTTCATACCATAGACGCGTTTTTGTCCTGGCATCTGTAGGTGCCGGGGTGGATATGCTGCTTTTTTACAAAGTGGCATGCAGGTCGTTTTTGCCCACCACTGTAGGTTTTTTTAGTAGTGCTAGATGTAAATTTGCAATTGTGAATTGAGCTCTGTTGCTAACTTGAAATTTCAGATTTGGATTACCAGTGTTTAGGGCCTTGTAAAGTTAAATTTGGACTTGATATATGTTAAAATGTAGCCATCTATTGCTTGTGTTGTCATGTGCAATTGTAATGGTATGTTTTCGTGATCTTGGGCATGTTGAAACACATACCACGACTACCATCATGCGTCATAACTCATAAAGATGTGGGTTAGCACGTGATGCGTCCTGTGCTACCAACCACACACACACACACGTACAGTCAATATTTTCCCGTAACTTATTCTTCCAGCAACTCTGGATTGTCGCAAGCACATGCTCTACAAGGCCTTCAAAAAATTTCCACACATGCGCGGGTAATCGTCAATACGGAACACGTGTACTCGGGCCGCATGCATCTAGATCGACTCTGGAGCAGAGACCAGCCAAACTCTGCAGCCGAAGTCTGCCAGGCGGCCATTAAAGTCATAAGAAGATAGTTCTCCTCACTAGATACTACACATTGAACGAGGGGTGAGAGATTCTTTTGACAGATTAAAGAAAGGGACATATACAAAATATCTTTCTCAAATCTTTGCTTAATTTCTAAGATACCCGACAATGAGAATGGGCAATTTCCATATCAAACCATTATATATAATAGGTAATATAGGAAATTAGCATGTAATTGTTTTTTGTACGAAATCTTATCTTACTATTACTAATTGGAGGCTTCAGGTTAACTCCCACCAGACGCACTAAGAAAAAAGATAAATGCTAGAAATTCTCATAAAAATTAGAAAGATCTAGCCATCCATTTGATGGACTCCAATCACCACTAATATTAATAGCCGTTAGATCTATATTGTGTTCTTCTAAAAAATTACCCACCCCTGCCATTACGGAAATATCCTAAAGTAACCCCTAAACTTATATCTTAATTACCCACTTTTGCCATTATAAAATATAATGCTATTAAATAATTTAAATAAATACTCACCACCGTTGTTAATTAAAATATCTAATACAATGGGTACGGCACGTTAACAGTTTGTTAACATATTACAAAATATTATCTTTACGTTAATGGTTAGCCTATAAAATAAATTTTGATTGCCCAAAAAAAACTCTAGCCGCACGGACAAAATACTAATCTGCTGTTGTTCAATAAAAACATCTATTAGTTACACCGATCATAAAAAAGGTTGGTTGATTATATTAATATATTAAGTAAATATATGTATATGTTCTCACAAAAATATTCTTATATGTATTAAAAGCATATCTGTCACGACCCGAAAAATAGGGCCAGGAGAGGACGGGCCCAACCGCCCAAGGGGCACCGGGCGCCGCCCTCGGGCTCACGCGCGCCCCGCCGCCGTCCCCTCCCTTCCGCAGATTCTTCGGCAACTAATTGGGGAGAAAAAGGAGGAAAATATCTATGATTATCTTTAGGTGTTTTGGTGTGCAAGGGGCTATCTCATCTATAAAGGAGACCCTTATTAGGAAATAAATAAATAGGACATGCTTGTAAAAGGTATTCCAATCTATAAGGAAACCTTTAGAGAGATTGCTTGAGATACAAGTCCCAATAGCCGGGCTATATAAGTAAAGGGGTCTGTAATCTTTCGAGCAACAAGCAAATAAAGAAAATTTATCCCAATCTCTCCGCTCTCTTCTCCCACGCGCCGCCCCCTGCCCCCTCGCCCGCCGCCGCCGCAACACGCCCAACGCCGCCCAAGGCCGCCGCCGGCCGGGCCCGCATGTACATCCCCCGCTGCCCCGCCCTTTGCGCCGCCAAGCACGCCCTGCGCCGCCCGGCCGCCCCAGCGCCACCGCCCGCCCGGCGGCCGCGCCCCGCCTCCCCTCTTCCTCCTTCCGACGATCTTCAATTGGGTGTCAATTCCGGCTCAATCTAGCCGGAATCGGCGGCCTGGTATCCGGAGACCACTACGATCCACCCACCACCATAAATGCCGAATCCAAGACGCTGGAAGAAGAACTTGACGGACGAGGTCGCCAAGATCCACGCCGGGATGGACCAGCTCGATGATAGGATCTCCATCTTCACCGGCAATGATCCCGCGAGCTCAAACACCGCCAACAACTCCGTGAAGCCAAGATCGAGATGCGGGCAATGTTCGAGGCAGCAGCCCGTGACTTCATCAAGAGACGGACCGATGGCAAGCGGAACCAGGACAATCGGGTCACCGCAGCTGATCTAACGAACCTGATGAAGTGCTACTTGAAGCCTCAGGCCGCGCCAGCAGGGGCGCCGCCACCAGGGGCGCATGCCGCCCCCACCTCCACCTCGGCCGACACCACCTTCTCTCGGCTCCCCGTGCGCAAGCTGTCCTTCCCAACTTATGATGGGAAGGAGGATCCCCTCCCATGGATCAACCGCTGCGAACAATTCTTGAGGAGGACAAGGTACACCAAGAATGAAGCAGGTCCGGTACGCCTCCTATCACCTCACAGCGGAGCTCAACAATGGTACATGAGGCTGTCCGGGAGAAACCGGTGGCGGATTGGGCACGCTTCGCCCAATATGTCAACGAGCGCTTTGGCCCGGCCTGAACGGGCGCAATCCGCTGGGTGAGCTAGCATCACTAAGGAAGACAGCACCGTCGATGAGTACGGAGCAGTTCCGGCACATGTGGCACGAGTAGGCAACCTCGGCGACCAGCCAGTAGGTCAACATCTACACGGCGGGCTTGGGCGAACCGCTCAAGACGGACGTCGAGATGCAGAATCCCAAGGACATGGAGGCAGCCATGTCTCGCGCGGAGGCGTACGAGCGACGCCCGCCATCCTCTACAACACCGGGAAGCCGGCCACGGACAAAGGCGGGGCCCCCCGCGCCCCCCTGGCTGGCGGCCCCCCGGCGCCCCCTCGTCGGCACCACCACCTCGGCCGTTCAAGCGGCCGACACCGAAGGAGATGACGGAACGACGCAAGGCTGGTCTCCGCTTCAAGCGTGACGAGCCGTTCTCACGCGGGTCACAAGTGCAAGCATCTCTTCGACATCACGATCTTCAATGACTACACCGACGACATGACAAACGCCCCACTAGCGGATGTTAAAGAGGCGGTGATCTAAAGGTCCTCACTTGGGGACCCCGACTCCCGATGCGTGGTGCTCATTCTCTTTACCTCGTCGGTATGATCTCGGGAACGGGCGTCAACATCATCGTCGACTCGGGAGCAACGCGACAACTACGCCGACCCCCGCGTGGTGACCACGGCAAGCCCGGACTCGGCCGGTCGTGTGCTGATCACCACTGGCACCGGCGCCACGTCTACATGCCGCGCCGCCACCTTCGACGTGCCACTACGCCTCGACGCCAGCACCTTCGACATCGACGCCTACGTCATGCCACTGGGCGAGGACGTCGACGTCATCCTTGGCATGCCTTGGCTGGCAAGCCTGGGACGCGTGACGTGGGACTTCGCGACCCACGAGCTGCGTACTACCGTGAGGGTCGCCCGACCACGTTCTCACCGCGCCACCCCCTCAGTGGGGGCGCCCTGGCCCCGCCTCCCACGGTCGGGCATCTTTGGCATCCGTACACCGGCGACTCGGCATTGGGAACGTTCGAGGCATGCGACTGCCTTGGACCTCTACGACACATCCGCCGGAGTCTTCGTCCAGCTACGCCAGGCTACATTGGAGGATCAGCACCTACGCCGCATCGCCCTCGACGTCACCACGGGCGACGCTGCTCCAGCTTGGACACTCGAAGACGGCCTCCTCCTCTTCGACGGCCGCTTCTACCTTCCGGCCTCCTCTCCACTACTGCCGGACTTCTTCGGAGGCCTTGCTTGAGGCGGAGTTCGCAGGGGCGAACTTCCTCGCCTTGGGAGCCTACACGACGGAGCCAACTTCGGCTGCACCGATCGCCATCCTCTTGGCGGCATATGGCCGCGACGCCACCACGTCGGCCCAGCCAGGGTCGTCTTCCTCGGCGGCATGGATCGCCTCTTCCTCACCGTCAACAATGTCCACATCAGCTATGATTGAGAGGGCCACTCACCAGCTCTCGCCCTCCACGATTCGGCGTCGGCTCCTTCATGTGCGGTACGATGTTGAACTTGGGTCGCTTCTCCTCCTACTCGCCGCGACATCACTATCCGGGCGTCTACTTTCCGCTCTTCGTCAACGCTCCACCCAATGAGCGTTTCTTGTTCCGGAGAGCCCCACGAGACATGGTGCATCGGCACTGGATGTGGGCGTTCCGAAGGAACTCCCCTGCGGCAGCCCGTCGTCGACGGCTTCCACAGCGAGGGCGTGCAGTCCACCGCTACATCCTCCACGGCTACATCGGCAACCTTCACTATCTCACGGAGTTTGATCCCAAGCGAACCCGGGGACAACATGATCCTCGAAACCCGGTACAAGGGCGACTCATGCTACAGGTCGAGCTCATCGTTCGTGGGCAGCCGATCTCCACCCGGTGTCACCTGAATGGACTTTCATCCAGCGCGAGGACGCGCCCGGTCGGAGAAGGGGAGGAGATGTCACGACCCGGGAAATAGGGCCGGGAGAGGACGGGCCCAACCGCCCAAGGGGCACCGGCGCCGCCCCCAGGCTCAAGGCATCCCGCTGCCGGCCCCCCTCCCTTCCGCGGATTCTTCGGCAACTAATTTGGAGAAAAAGGAGGAAAATATCTAGGATTATCTTTAGGTGTTTTGGTGTGCAAGGGGCTATCTCATCTATAAAGGAGGCCCTTATTAGGAAATAAATAAATAGGACATGCTTGTAAAAGGTATTCCAATCTATAAGGAAACCTTTAGAGAGATTGCTTGAGATACAAGTCCCAATAGCGGGCTATATAAGTAAGGGTCTGTAATCTTTCGGGGCAACAAGCAAATAAAGAAAATTTATCCCAATCTCTCCGCTCTCTTCTCCCCGCCGCCGCCCCCCCCTGCCGCTAGCGCCGCCGCCACCGCCCCAAGCGCGCCCGGGCCGCCGGGACGCCCGCGCCACCGCCGCCGCCGGCGCGGCCGCGCGCCGCCCCCGCCTCCCTCTTCCTCCTTCCGACGATCTTCAATTGGGTGTCAATTCCGGCCCAATCTAGCTGGAATCGACAATATCAGCCGATGATGTTCGGCTTGGTTAATCTTTAAAAAAAAAATCAAATTGAAATAAAGTTTGTTTATTAATATATCATCCCCACAAAAAAAAATGCACATGCATTGCATTGCCAGGTTTCTTGGCGTGACGGATTCTTCTTTGCTTTCGGATGGCGGTGAGCTGCAAATAAGGATTAAACTTGACCTTGATGCTGGGACAATTACTATCACGTAAGTTCCTGTTTCTGACATTGACAGTACTGCTTGGTGTTCTAATGTCATGATTTCCTTTCTGGTGGTTATTTGTTTCAACAGTGACACGGGTGTTGCTATGACTAAAGATGAGCTCAAGGACTGTCGAGTGGTACCTCAAAATTTCTCAAGGCCCTCAAGGTGCAGTATTATATCTCCCTTGACAATTGTGCATACATCTATGAGTATGGGTCTTGACAAAGCTTCTTGCTTATTCTTGTGAATCATGACCATGCCAGTTATTTTGATCTATGAATCGTGATCATGCCTGCCCTGTTTGTGCTTAAACATTGATTGATGGTTCATCAGCCAGAATCATTTCTAAATAATGAATCAAATATATCGAAAGCAGATATACAACCTAAATTCACATGTACTCCAGAAGTACTATACAGGTGGGAAGCTCCTCCATAGCCACTGATTATTCCCCTTTTATGATAGGAATCCCACTGGCTGACTAGCACATTTTACTTGCAAATAACGTACGTAGAGATGGGCATATAGCAGTTTCTGCTGAAATCATACAAGGCGGGTGGTAAAATATTCTTTTTTGGTTACTAATCCTTTAGTTTGGCTTTGTAATACATTGCTCGCACTAGGCAACTGTACATAAATATAAGAGTAAAGTCCATTTTTGGCCATCGAACTTTTGGCGAAGTCAAGAATGACCATCGAACTCCAAAATCGGGTCTCTTTGACCGAACCGCCCGATGGCCAATTGTGAACGGTTTTAAGAGTTGGATGGTTAAAGATACCTAGTTTTGGAGTTCGATGGTCATTCTTAGACTTCGCCAAAAGTTGGATGGCTAAAAATGGACTTTACTCTAAATATAAATGGGTTTGATGGTAGTACTTTTCTGTACATAAATATCAACAAGATCATATCAAACTCAAAGATTGGCCGAATACCCGCAAGAGAATAATAAGTACTGTGCGATGTATAAATGAGCATGACACATTGATGCCTGGTAATGTGGAATTATCCTGTTCAAATATAGTTCAGGTATCTAATGGTTGTTTGAAGCACTATTTTATATTACATTTAGAGCATGAATGAGATGATAATTAACTGTTTCACTGCCTACTATTTCGCAGTACTATGTTACTTGCATTAGATCTTTCAGTCTTCTAGCGTTGCCACTTAGAGAAGTATGTTTGATGACGCAACTTGTGTTGAGTTCCTCATCTTCAGTCCTTCCCTTCTCCTTCTCGAGCTTTGAGTGTTTCTTTCAATGGACATAACGTTTCACGCTACATGCATTAGGTCAGACAATCTTCTAGTCTTTGTCGATATGAACCCTGCTTCGTCTGTAACCGTGTACGGTTCTCTTTAAACCTTTTCTGGCACAGCCTTTTTATTCTCACTTTCATATCTCTAGCTTGTGAGAGCTACAGGCACGGGTGGAACAGCTATTCTAAAGATTGTAAAAACAAATTTGTTTGCTTATTAAAAAATTTGAATGCAATATACAAGAACAAAATAAAGTAACAATAAAATTAAAAACCCAACCAATGAATTTGACGCATAGCCATTAGATCGATGAAAAAATGAACATTCTTGCAGTCATACAAGATTACCAGTTTATCACCACAGAACTATGTTAATAAACCACCTGTTTTACAGCAATATAGTTACACAAATACACACATAGAAGTACTGTTCTAACATGTGAAACCAAAAAAGGGTAGATTGAAAAGTTAAAAAATAGCCATGCCTAGTGCAATGGAGATTCCACAATGAAAATTTTGCATTGGTCATCAGTCCATGTAATCAGTGTTCGGAAATCCTCCTCATGAGTGGGTGATTGAGGAGAAGTAAATGCTCTATGAGTACGCCCACATGTCATAGGTGCAGCACAAGTTGTGGACCAAACTTGTGTGCATCTAGTGTTATTCCTCTTAGAGTGTAAGAGAAGGAATGAGAAGCCTCTGGATCCCATCGAAGCAACCATTCAGACCAGCCCCTGCTCCTGTACGTGTGAGAGGGAAGAGAGAAAACCAGAGAGAAAGAAAAAAGAGAGGGAGAGAGTGAGATTAGAGAGGAGATCTTGCAGTATATCAAGGGGGATTCGTCCACAAGGCTGTGAAGCTTCGGATTCACAACCTTGCTGCCTCTAATCTGTGTTCCACCTTGCTTTGGTGAGGTCTTTCATCCCTTCTTGTAGCAGCCCCAAATCTTGTTGTTGTTGAGAGCCAAGATCGGTTGTATCTTGATGTATGAGTGCCTCTAGTGGCGTCTAGAGATGAACTTGCTGTAATCCCACAAACATATAGTGGAAGAAGATTTGGCTTGCTTGGTCCCGTGGTTTTTACCTGATTTGGGGGTTTTCCACGTTAAAATCCGGTGTCTCTGTGATTGCTGTTGGTGTTGTGCGTTCAATTTGGATCAGCTGTGATTGCTGCTATTATTCTCCATGTATATGTGTGATGCATATGTTTCCTTCCATGAATAGGTGACGACCTGGGCTAATTTTGCTTTATGGTGAAATTAAGCGCTTCCGCGGTTACTAACAGTGGTGTTAGTGTGGTTATCCCAACACAATTTGGTATCAGAGCCGTAATCAAGTGTTGGAGGTGTTATTTCTCAGTTTTTGGCAATGGAGGACAACAATACTCCAACTGGAAGTGGTATGATCAAGCTTGATGCAACCAATTATACTTTGTGGAAGCCCATGATGGAGGATTTGCTGTACTGCAAGGATTTGTATGAGCCAATCATGAGAGATAAGATTCCCACCGGTGTCACGGAAGAAGAATGGAGAGTGTTGAATCGGAAGGCAGTAGGTATGATTCGGTTGCACATTCACCATACTATATTTCACCATGTTGCTAATGATAAAGTTGCATTTGAGTTGTGGCAAAAGTTAGAGTCCATGTATGAGCGGAAGACAGCGGTGAACAAAGCCTCGGTGATAAAGCAGCTTGCAAAGCTAGAGTACCGAGATGGCAGCAGTGTTATTGAACACTTGAATGTCTTCCAAGGCCACATCAATCAGCTGACCGCAATGAAGATAAACCTTGATGATGAGGTGCAGGCGTTGCTATTGTTGAGCTCATTGCCGGACAGCTGGAATACACTTGTTGTATCACTTAGCAACTCAGCTCCGGATGGGAAGCTTACCTAGACATGGTGAAGAACAGCCTGCTGAATGAGGAAGCCAGAAGAAAAGAAAAGTGCAGCCATCAATCATCTTCTTCGATGCATATGTGGCTGAAAAGAAAGATGAGAATCGAGGTCACAGCCATGGAAAATTTCAGCAGAGAGGTAGAAGTAAATCCGGGGAGAGATCACAGTCAAGTTCAAGCAACAAATTTCTTTGCTTCCATTGTGGAAAGGAAGGCCACAAGAAGAGTCGGTGCAGATTATACAAAGAGAGCTTGCACAAGCAAAGCAAGGCAAGAAGACCGAAAGCGTAAGGGTGAAGCCTCAATTGTAACCGCAGCGGGTGAGGATTATCTCATTGTTGATGATGACAGTTGTCTCAGTGCTGTTGTTGGTGATGATTTGAGTTGGGTAGTGGACTCAGGTGCCTCTTTCCATCTAACATCACACATAGAGTATTTCACATCCTACACTAGTGGTGACTTCGGCTATGTGAGGATGGGAAACGTAAATACGTTAGCTATTGTTGGCAAGGGCACTCGTATGTGTTGATACTTGCCACGGGTTGCGGGTTGACACTTGAGAATGTGAGGCATGTCCCAGATATAAGACTGAACTTATTGTCAGTTGGGAGGCTCGATGATATTGGCCTTGGCAATTACTTTGGTGAAGGAAAATGGAGGCTCACCAAAGGTTCCTTGATTTTGGCTCGTGATGCCAAGCAAGGGTGTCTTTATGTGACAAAGACAAAGTTGTGCAAAGCTGATGTGAACATTGCCGAGAGGGATTCTAGCATTGAATTGTGGCATAAGAGGCTTGGACATATGAGTGAGAAGGGGCTGCACTCCCTTGCTCGCCAGGACTTACTCCCTGAGGTGAAAGGTATGACCTTGAGAACCTGTGTAGATTGCTTAGCTGGCAAGCAACACAGGATTGCATTTCGTACATCCATTGTTCCACATCGTGCTAAGAATATTCTTGATCTTGTGCATACTGATGTTTGTTCTATGACAGAGAGTTCCCTTAGTGGTGCATTATATTTTGTCACTTTTATTGATGACCACTCTAGGAAGGTATTTGCATATGTCTTGAAGAACAAATTTCAGGTTATTGATGTCTTCAAGGAGTTTCATGCTATGGTTGAAAGGGAGACTGGCAGAAAATTGAAGTGCATCAGATCAGACAATGGTGGTGAATATAGAGGACCATTTGAGAGGTACTGCAGGTTGCATGGTATCCGGCTACAGAAGACAGTGCCGAAGATAGCTCAGCAGAATGGCCTTGCAGAGAGGATGAACAGGACACTCACAGAGAGAGTCACAGCTATGCTCTCTCATGCAAAGCTACCAAATCAGTTTTGGGCTGAAGCATTGATGACTGCAGTATATGTGCTCAACTTGTCTCCATGTGTTCCACTTGATGGCGACATTCCTCAGAAGGTTTGGTCAGGAAAGGAGGTATCATACAAGCATCTGAGAGTCTTTGGGTGTAGAGCTTTTGTGCATGTTCCTAGAGATGAGAGGTCAAAGCTTGACAGCAGGACTAAGCAGTGTGTACTGTTGGGCCACCCTGATGAACAGCTTGGCTATCGGCTATGGGATCCAATCAACAAGAAAATTGTCAGAAGTCGAGATGTAGTGTTCTTTGAAGATGAGACAATAGAAGATATTGTGAAGCCAAAGAAATCAACCACTACACCTCAAGTTGTTGATATGGGTCAGATTCCTTCTCCAGTGGTGCATGGCAATCATGGGGGAGATGATGGCACTGAAGGTGCAGGTTCTAGCCAGGGTGATGATCAGTGATCTGTGCATGATGATGTTGATGAAGATGCTGATGTTGATGATACTCCAGAGGAACCACAAGAGGACGAGCAGTTGAGAAGAACTAGTAGAGTTCACAGGCCCTCTAACAGATATCCACCACATGAGTATTTGCTTCTGACAGATGCAGGTGAGCCCTCATGTTATGAGGAGGTTATGTCTGATGAGCACAAGGATCAATGGTTGGAAGCCATGAAGGATGAGATGAATTCCCTTCATGAGAACAACACCTTTGAGTTGGTGAAGTTGCCAAAGGGCAAGAAAGCACTGAAAAATAAGTGGGTGTACATGTTAAAGTCTGAAGAGAACAGCTCACAACCAAGATACAAGGCAAGGCTGGTTGTGAAAGGCTTTGCTCAGAAGCGAGGCATTGACTTTGATGAGATATTCTCTCCTGTGGTCAAGATGTCTTCAATCCGAGTTGTACTTAGTATGGCTGCCACCATGGACTTGGAAGTTGAACAACTTGATGTGAAGACTGCTTTTCTACATGGTGACCTAGAGGAGGAGATTTATATGGAGCAACCAGAAGGGTTTGCAGTTGCAGGCAAAGAGCACTTGGTTTGCAGATTAAACAAGAGCTTGTATGGCTTGAAGCAAGCTCCTCGACAGTGGTACAAGAAGTTTGAGTCTTTTATGACTAATCTTGGTTACCATAAAACACATTCTGATCATTGTGCTTTTATGAAGAAGTATGTCGAGGGTGACTTTATTATCCTCTTGCTTTATGTTGATGATATGTTGATTGTAGGAAACAGCACAAAGAGAATTGCTCTCCTGAAGAAGGCCTTGGGTGAATCATTTGCCATGAAGGACTTGGGTCTGGCTAAACAAATACTTGGCATGAGGATCTCCCGTGATAGAGCAAACAAGAAGATTTGGCTATCACGGGAAGAATATGTTGAGAAGGTACTTAAAAGGTTTAATATGCAGAATGCAAAACCAGTTAATTCTCCACTTGCAGGACACCATAAATTGAGCAAAGAACAGTGTCCTTCAAGCAAAAAGGAGAAAGAAGCAATGAAGAGAGTACCTTACCAATCTGCTGTGGGCAGTTTGATGTATGCCATGGTGTGTACTAGGCCTGATCTAGCCTATGCAAAGTGGGAGTTGTTAGCCGGTTCATGAGCAATCTAGGAGAAGCACATTGGGCTGCAAAGTGAAGTGGATTCTCGGTATCTTAGAGGAACCTCTAAATTGTGTTTGTGTTTTGAGATGGTGATCCCTGTATTGCAAGGCTATACAGATGAAGCTGATTATCTTTGGAGACAAGGACTCCGAGAAAGTCTACATCGGGATACTTGATGACACTTGCAGGGGAGCAAAGTGTCATGGCAATCAAGACGCAAAAGTGTGTTTCACTATCAACAACCGAAGCTGAATACATTGCAGCAGATTGAAGCTTGCAAGGAATTGTTGTGGATGAAAACTTCTTGCAAGAGTTGGGACATAAGCAAGGGAAGTATAATCTGTTTTGTGACAACCAAAGTGCTATTCATCTTGCCAAGAATTCAAGTTTTCATTCTCGAACCAAGCACATTGATGTGTGGTACCATTGGATTCGAGAAGTGGTGAGTTCCAAGTTGATGCAACTTGAGAAAATCCATACCGACCACAATGGTGCGGATATGATGACCAAAGTGCTACCAAATGAGAAGCTGCAAGTGTGCAATGAGGTAGCGGGCATGATGGTGCCCCCCTCATGAGTTGGAGGGGGAGATATGTTGGGAAATCCTCCTCATGAGTGGGTGATTGAGGAGAAGTAAATGCTCTATGAGTAGGCCCACATGTCATAGGTGCAGCACAAGTTGTGGACCAAACTTGTGTGCATCTAGTGTTATTCCTCTTGGAGTGTAAGAGAAGGAATGAGAAGCCTCTGGATCCCATCGAAGCAACCATTCAGACCAGCCCCTGCTCTTGTACGTGTGAGAGGGAAGAGAGAAAACCAGAGAGAAAGAAAAAGAGAGGGAGAGAGTGAGATTAGAGAGGAGATCTTGCAGTAGATCAAGGGGGATTCGTCCACAAGGCTGTGAAGCTTCAGATTCACAACCTTGCTGCCTCTAATCTGTGTTCCACCTTGCTTTGGTGAGGTCTTTCATCCCCTCTTGTAGCAGCCCCAAATCTTGTTGTTGTTGAGAGCCAAAATCGGTTGTATCTTGATGTATGAGTGCCTCTAGTGGTGTCTAGAGATGAACTTGTTGTAATCCCACAAACATATAGTGGAAGAAGAGGCTTGGTCCCGTGGTTTTTACCCGATTTGGGGGTTTTCCACGTTAAAATCCGGTGTCTCTGTGATTGCTGTTGGTGCTGTGCGTTCAATTTAGATCAGCTGTGATTGCTGCTATTATTCTCCATGTATATGTGTGATGCATATGTTTCCTTCCGTGAATAGGTGACGACCTGGGCTGATTTTGCTTTGTGGTGAAATTAAGCGCTTCCGCGGTTACTAACAGTGGTGTTAGTGTGGTTATCCCAATAATCAGGAACAAAACTAACCATGGCAGAGGATTATACATAGGCTTCTAAATATGACCTACATGATGGCATGGTTTCATCCTCCCATTTAATAAGACTCCTTTAACCAGACCCATTTAATAAGATGGCATGACATGGTGCTTCCATCCAGCTACTCAAATGGCATGGTTTCACTTGACAAACCAAAATCATGTTTAGGAGTCATTGAAAAAAAGGCACACATCACTTGGCAACATCCAGTAATTGTATCGGCACAATCGGTAGTGGAGCATCGGACAAGATAAATAAAGATGTAAGGATCGCCCTTGAAATCAGTACACATCAATAAATAAATTCAAATTCATATAATAAGCATAAAAAGCTGAAATAGAAAGCAGGGTTAGCCAGGGTTGGCCTCAGGTGAAATTGTCTTTCTAAAAATTTGAAAGGAAAATATACCTGGGGTTGTGCATCAAAGGGACCTTCCACTTGCCCTTGCAGTCTGGATTCATGATTTTGTGGACAACACAAAGATCAACTCAGGTCAGCAGTGTAACACCCGGCCCAATTTGGATGTGGCCCAGTAGGGGCCTATGGGTGTAGAGTGCACATGTTTAGTACCACCTTGCTGGTTAAGCAAGGGTGGAGCCAACTTATAAGCCTTTACGTTCCAGCCATATCACCTTCGGGTTAACCCTTTTACACGGCGGGGACGAAAAGTGTAAGCAGGTGCTATGTGTACGCGTGCGCACCCTCGAAGGGCTATGCGGTGCGGTTTTGGAGGGCAGGGTGTCACAAATGGTATCGAGCCGACCCTTGCGGTTTCACGGGCTGGTGTAGTCGCAGTTGTTCGGGCATGGGGTACATGTGCCGACACCGGATGCAATGACGCGTGGCCAAGAGGGGAGGTCCTGGTTAAGTTGGCGCTCGACGAGTACGCCGAGTCCTTTGAGGGGGGTGTATGTAACACCCGGCCCAATTTAGATGTGGCCCAAGAGGGGCCCGATGGGTGCAGAGTGTACATGTTTAGTACCACCTTGCTGGTTAAGCAAGGGTGGAGCCAACTTATAAGCCTTTGCATTCTAGCCATATCACCTTCGGGTTAACCCTTTTTTACAAGCGAGGACGAAAAGTGTAAGCAAGGTGCTATGTGTACGCGTGCGCACCCTCGGAAGGGCAGTGCGGTGCGGCTTTGGATGGCAGTGGTGTCACAAGCAGATATGTCATGACACACTGCAGCTTGTCTTGCATAATTCTTAGTCAGGTTGAAGCCTATTGAGATTTCTTTCTGATAATAGATGACAAAGAGCTATAAACCAACCACCTGGGAGAGAAGCGAGGATAGAAAACAATGAAACAACCAATGTCTGCTTGATTTGACTATATTTCTTTCCTGAAACCTGAACAGACATAAAAGCATAATAGAAACACCTTACAATAAAGTGACCGGTATTTAGTTGATCGCTAAGCTAAGTATACTCCAAGATGATTTTTCAGTAACATTTTTAAATATACTATCTGGATGGATGCTTATAGAAACACCTTACACTAACAAAATAAATGGTGTGCTAGACTGCTAGTACAAACTCGATGACACGAAAACTGAGTGTATCCATTAAATCCAAAGCAACCAATCCAAACATGATCATAAAAACACCTCAAAGTACATTTCTGCTCAATAATAAAACATGATCATTAAATCAACCAATGGTCAATAGCTGACAAATTGCCAACAGTCACCCCAAAATCATGAGAAGTGATATAGAGGAATCAATTAAGTGCATGGTAGTGGTCCTATAGTGATATAGAGGAATCAATTAAGTAGCAATAGCAATCTTCATCAACACAGCAGGGTATGACATTTAACTTCTCAATCAGTTCTTACACGGAAGTTGTTTGTATAAAGATACGTCAAACACTATTTTTTTTTACATATTCCAAACATCGGTCTGAACTCTGAAGATCAACTTTACAACTAAGAGAATAGGAGATTCTATTCAGAAAAATCCTAAATTAATGGAAACAAAACTTAAAGAGAATTCTAAACTTAAATTTAAAATATTCCCTCAGCCTTGCAGTAATGTTGCCACCTTAATCTCCAACTATTATATGAGATATGAGAAGCTTAGACCCAATAGTATGTCCAAATCGGCAGTCCTCTGAATCTCAACTTACCTGAAATTGACTCCTAGGACTGGAGTTGTATCACATAATTTATTATGAGGGACAATTTATAGAACTATGAGCATCAAACGTATTCACTATCACAGATCCATCACAAATTCAGATTTTTCATTATTGATTCAGAAATTCAGACATGCATATCGGTTCTTATCCTTATTCAGGGGCAGCCATTTCAGCTCAGCACACTTGGATTCAGAAATTCAAAAAAAAAAAAAAAAAAAAAAAAAAAGGGGTGAGGAGTAGACAACTATTGATGTATACCGGTCCTTATCCTTATTCAGGAGCAACCATTTCAGCTCAGCAGACTTGGATCTGGAAGTTCCTCCTAAATCTGTGCAAACCAAAAAGAAAAGGAAAAATAAGATCATTCAATTGCATAATTACAAAATAGACATAGATCACCCAAATTTAAATATTTGATAGAAATCAGTAGATAGTTCAGGCTCCATTAAAATGATACACATGCAGAAACTTATTTTAAATACAAAGGCAACAAAAAAAAATTGTCATTTCATAATAGCAAAGTAACGCTTTTCTAAACCCATTTGTTCTAGAACCACAGGTATACAGCATGTCCCCAGATAACAGCTAGCAGGCTGCTCGCAATTTCTTATTTCATTTAGGCATTGGCACAAAAAAATCATAAATAAAATGAAATGCACTTGTCGACAGGAATGATTCTCGGATGGTACTTCATTTTATAAGTTGCAATAGGACTATGGATGTGGTAGAAGAGATAAACAAAAAAACCGAGTCTCTGTTTGGATACAGGGTACTTGTATTTAAAAATGTAAGGATTCAGTTCAAGTTCTGGAGCGATCCCTGATAAAGTAGTTAAAATAATTCAATGGTTGTTCATGAGCATGGTAAAGCTCAGTGTACCAATGCATTGCCCATCCCAGTAATTTATAACTGATGACAAATGGTCATTGATATGATTAATTTCTTCTCCTGGAACACACGAGCATGAACATGATTATAAAATAGAGCACGATTAATCTATCACCCGTTCAAGGAAGGAAAAAAAAAAAGGTAAAACAATCACCAGGGGTCGAATTCCATGCATGCATGATGCATCCTATAACGTGGACAGAAAATTCAGCACCTTTGGCAGAACCATGCACGCATCCGCGGATTAGTTAGGCCACATTGGCATAGAAACAAACACCTAGTGGGCATGCAATGGCAGTGGCAGTGGATCACAAATTGTTCCATATTGAACCATCACGTTAGATTCTTATGAATCAATTCATATGATACCTTCTGTGACCAGTGGATCACAAAAAGAGAACAAGAGAAGAAGGGAGAGAAGATATGGAAGATACCTTCAACACCTCATCGGCCGCTGCTCGCTGTTGGCTGCTGCTACGGACTGCGAGTGGGAAACGAGAAGGATCAGTGCGTCCCTTGTCTCGTCAGCTGCCGCTTGCCGAGTGGGCGGGCGGGCGTCGGCGGCATCCGAGAGGGGCGGTAGGGGAAGGGCGGGCGGGCGTCAGGTGTCGGAGAGTGAAGGAGCGCCGGAGCCCGGATTTATCAAATCCGCCAGATTCAGCATCAACGGGACTCTTCCGCGAATCCGCCATAGCCAAAAGGGGAAATTCGCCCAAATCTCGATCCAGAAATTGCGGCTAGGGTTCAGAAATAGATAGCGCTGAAGACTCCTCTAGAGAACAGAACAGCGCCGCGCTCGCTGTACGGCCATGGGGAAATACACCACCACCTAACAACCTAACAACTGAACGGGAAAGCTTTAACAACAAGGAGATGGGCGTAACAAAGGCTACACAACTCAATAGTTATCTGCTTATAGATTATTAAGTGTTCTGTCAACGCACCAATCTTGACGCACGGCTAGCGGTGGATAACAGGGGTGATATATGTCGACGGTGACAGCCGCAACTTTGGCTATAATGTAAAGCAGTGCGGCGTTTTTTTATTGCAAACATCTTTGGAGTAGGCGATGGCGTTCTGCGGTGCAGATAGCCTTAGGGTGCATTTGGATGTCGATATTGGGAGGCTCGGCATTGAATTGGGTTCAATACCAATTTAGCCATGGTACTGTATTGAGTCACAATTCGAATGCTATTTTGGATAGCCACTGTATTCACTTCTGGAATCGTAAGAAATAATAAATTCAATGCATGTTTGGATGTGCAAAAGGAACAAATTGGAATTTGCTCAGCCATGGAGCTGGTGCGCTCATGGAAAAGGGGAGGGGCCCAGCTCGCCGGCTCACGGTGGGACGGAGGGAAGGGCGGCGTGGCACACCGACCCGCCCGGTGGAGAGAGAGAGGAAGGCGACGGCTCGGCCCCCCTCCGGTGGAGGGAGGGAAAGGCAGCACGACTCCACGACCAAGGAAGGAGGGGCACGGCTTTCGCCCGGCCCGCCGGTGGAGGGAAGGAAGGGCGGCGCGACTCCCCGACCAAGGAAGGGAAGGGCGCCTCACCTGCTCTCCGGCCGTTGACGAGAGGAAAGGGAACGCGGCGCGACGCGCTGCGGAAGGAGGGTAGTGCGGCTCGCCGCCCCGTCGCCAGAGAAGGGGCGGCGCGGCGCGGCGCGACTCGTTGTCGGAGGTAGGGGAGGGTGGCGCGACTTGCCGGCAAAGGGAAGGGGCGGCGCGGCTCGTCGGCGTCGTCGGTGGAAGGAGAACGGGGCTCCTCGCCGGCGGGAGAGGAAAGGGAGTGGCGCAGCTTCCTGCGCGGGAATCGGGATGGATAGGAGGGTGAGGCGAGAGAGAGATGAGGAGAGGGAATGCCACCCAATTTAGAGGGGCGTGACTCCGTATTGAGACTGGGGGAGCGGCGTTGGGATGAATACCGGTTGCCATTGAGCTCGAATTCTAATTCCGAATTCCACCGCAGCTAAACAGCCGGCATTCGCAGGTCACGATTCAAATTCCGAATTCCGACCCGCAATATCTACTTCCAAACGCACTCTTAAGCTATTCCATCCATCTCGTCATCCCTTCGAGGCTGCTCGGCGCACGTGCGCTAGGATCGAAACCAGCGTACGCAAGGGGGCACGCACCGGGCAGTGAGCGGCACGCACTGGGCCGGGAGGGCAGTGAGCATTTCATGGTTGGCGCGACGCTTGATGAATGAAGAGGTGGCAGCTTGGCCTGCTCACCGGGCAGTGACTGGAACTCGTTCGGATCTCCACAACCGCTGATGCAAATAACGCGCCAATCACGTGCTTCTTGGTCGCTAGATAAACTTGGCTCCATACAATCAGGCTTCGGATAAATGAATTGCGTATATAACGAGTAAAATGTAGCTGGTCGTGGCTTATCTGGGTTGCCGTTCCGTCTAAAGTAAAACTTTATACTTTGGATATAAAAATTTTGTCATCACGAAAATTATCTTAAAACATATTCAACATGGATCTAGTTTTATAGATCTCTTCATAATAAACGTGATGGTACAAACGGAATTGAAAAACAGATGTTTGTCGAGAAAGTTATTACATTTTAAAGTTTGTGCACGACTTCCAAAAAACAAAAAGTAGATCGCATGGAGTGGAGAGAGGAAGAGAACAGCGGTCGTGTGCGGAGTGTGCGCCAGCAGAGGGACGGGCGCGCATGCGCCAAATAGCACCAGGGGCGTACAACAATTACAGTTAGAATCCTAGGAGATCGAGACAGATACAAAAGGGGCGGTGAACAGAAATTTGGGTGAGATTTTTTTTTTTTTTTTGGTGAATTATTGTCAGAAACTCATGTTGAGATGTCTAGGTTTCTGCAGTCCGGTATCCAAACTTGCATGAATTATTTTCAAATGTTTACCACAGCTTACACAAGCGATATCACGATGACTCGTCAAATTTTATGATTTTTCTACTTTGTTTGCTTTTACAAAATTTTAAAACGGTTCACCCGTAAGTGAATGGACATGTTTCGCGCACAAGATGTTTGAATTTGGGGGCATGGACCTCGAAGAGGCCTTAAGGTACACTCACAAACAAGAATATGATTTTTCTAATCGTTTAGATCCATTATTCGAATGACCTGCAGTTTAAAATTGAGTCTTCAAAAGAAATTCAAATAAAAGGTGAAAATTCATGAAATCTATACCTACTAATAAAGAGAGAAAATTTCTGCCACTTTTTTTCACCTCCTTTTCTTTCACCTCCTATTTTCTATCTGTATAGTAAAGAATCCTTTTTCCGCCACCAAATTATTTTCGGCCATGCAGCGGACACCGGACGGAACCCTATGTTAAATATGCAGCGACGGCGTGATGAGAAACAACACCCGCATGGGCCTTCTTCTGGGCTGGGCTTTTTTCACAGTTTGTTTCAAAGTTTTTGGTTTTCTTCTCTCCCTTTTTTTTTTTTTATTTTTGTTGATTGACTTCACATGTCTTCTCGTCACGGGACACTATCAAAGCGTCTACAATATTTTTTGTTTTAAATAAAATAAATAATATCGAAATTTATGAGTATATAGTAAATTATAAAAAACTAAATGGAACTTTCTATATTTTATGAAGGTTGAATATTTTCATGTAGAAGCTAGAAGACATATTCACGTGAACATATCTATACCTATCTATCCCTATCTATAAAGGGAGAAAATTTTGGTACACCAAAATTTCTGTCCACCTTTTCTTCTGTCCACCGTTTTTTCTGTTCACATGTTTGCACCGCTCACGTTTCCACCGTAAATATTGTCAGCATCCACCACCGCCCGCCAGCGATGGGATCCTTGGTCCCTTGCAGGGCGCCATGAACGATGCCCTTGCCAACCGCCGCTAGGGCCAGGGACCACGTGAGCTTTGCTGCTACCACCACGGCGTGGACCACTCGAGATCCGCCGCCTTCGAAGGTATCCCAGGCACCTCGCGATCTGCTAGGGACACGTCCTCGCTAGCCGCCGCCTAGGTCATGCCCTCACGAGCTATAGATGGAGATCACCGCGGGGCCATGCCCTCGCGAGCCACCATGAGCCACAGCTGAAGCCGTGGCAATGCGATGGTCAGCCGCAGGGGAATTGAGGAGGCAGGTTAGGGGCTTTTTTTTTTTTTTTGAGGGGCGCTTTTTTTATAGAAGGTTAGGGGCTTATTAGGGTGCACAACGATTGCGTGAAGAAGCCACCCGGCCCAATCCACTCACCGACATCAACTGAGGCACCGAGCTATGGTCTACGGGGCTCGAGTGTTGGTGCTAGACATCTTGTCATTGTCGTTCATATCCAGATATAATGTGAATGTGAAGTTTGATCCCAAAATAAATTTCTAATGACTTTTAATCCAAAGCTGCAACTGCATCTAGCTATATATATCTCCCGTTGCAACGCACGGGCATATTTGCTAGTATAATAAAAAGTTTGAAAAAATTCCCAAACTCCAACATTGAGGCCTAAGTACTGTAGCAAGGCTATAGAAAAAATATGGAAGCCAAAATAAAAAAATAATTTGTCGATGCCCTGCCTGGCTCGGCAAAAAAGAATATATTCGCCGACGGTTGACCGTGGGGTCTTGACGAAGATTCAGACTCTCGGTAACGGGTCGACACGTGGCGCTCTGCCCGCCCGGCTCAAAAAAAAAAAAAAAAGCCGAGAACGAGATTTGCAGCTCGACAAAGGTTCCTTCATTGCCGAGAGCTACTAGATCCGCCTCTCGGCAAAGAACAAAATAAATTTTAAAAAATGAAACCCTAAACCCACACTCATACACACCACACACGCAGCTCACACACACTCAGCTCACACACACCACACTCACACGCACCGTAAGCACACTACCGCCCGTCGCCGCCGCCCGCCGACCACCCTCACCATTGCCCGCCGCCTCCACGTCCTCACCCACCACCGACCCTTGGCCCCCCACCTGCGTCGCCGCCGCCCGCCACCGGGCCGGCGAACCGCCATCCCCACCGCCCCACGCCCGTCGAACGCTAATGCCGCCCCGACACGCAAGGAGGAGGAGGAGGGAGGAGCACGCCGGGGCACGCCCTCACCCCGCTCCTCCTTCCCGGGCCCCGCCCCCGCCGCCGTGGATCAACGGGAAGGAGGCGTGACATCACCGCGCCCTCGCCGGCACCTTGCCGCACCCACCGGTCTCGCCGCAAAAAGGCAAGGAAGGGAGGAGGCGCACGCCCGGCGTGGCGCCACTCCACACCTCCGGCCGTCCCCGTCCCGCCCCTCCGTCCCGACCATGCCCCGGCCCTCCATCCTTGCCCGCCCGCCGGCCCGGTGCTAGAAGGAAGGAGGAGGAGGAGCACGCCCGCCATCAACACACCGCCCGTCGGCCCGGTGCTATAAGGGACGGAGAAGGAGCAAAGACGCCCGCCGTCCCCACCCCGCCCCTCCATCCCAAAGATGTCCCGCTGCCCTGCCCCGCCGGCCCGGTGCTAGAAGGGAACGAGGAGGAGGAGGAGGAGCACGCCCCGCTATCCCCTCCCCACACCGCTGGCTGTCCCTAGTCCGAGAAGGGAAGGATTGAGGAGCGGTGGGCCTTGATCGCCGCCGGCCTTCGCAGCCCCAACATCCTAGCCCGGTCCGAGATGGAGTCCCATTGATTTTGACTCGGCGTCAAAGGTGAGGCACTTGTCTACTCCTAGTTGTGGTGGAGTGATCGTGACGGTTGGCGGTCATTGGTTGATATATATACATGTGGTTGGTTGAGATATATATGTGGTTGTCGGCCATCGCGCCGTGTATTTTATTGCAGGGTTTCAATACCTCACCGTGCAGGGGAGGTTCTGTCAAAATTTCGTACTGACCCCGTGTCTTTTTTTTCCAGAGAAGAGCTGGTCCGAGCAGAGCCGGAGTGCCTCGACGACCCCTACCATTTTCCTCGGCGCCACCCTAGGTACAAATAACCCTGATTCTCGTCCCATGTTCTTATATCGCATAACCTAGGGTTAGTTTCCATGTTACGCTCCTATTCGAGACATAGTTCTGCAATGGTGGCCTGTGATGCAAGAACCACATTTATCCTCCTCATCTCACCACCTCTCTTCAAAGCTTTTGCCGCTGCTCAAAAAAAAAAACATCTTTGCTCCTCACTTCTTTATGATGCGTCACATATTCATGATCTCGAGAGCATTAAGAAGAAGTGAGGAGTTGCATGTTCTTCTTTTGCCGCCGAGCTACACTATCTTGAATTTACAAAGAAGGGTACGATGCAAGCCTTCCGAAAAAGCCGAGGCCCCATTTTGTGCTTGGCCAATGATCCGATTGAGGCCTTATTTTTGACAATTGGTTCTGCAATGCTTACATTTTATGATTGTGATGTTAGTGCCATGAATCTAAGCTGCATTACCTTTATTACCTCATGTTATTCATCAAAGCATGGTTGACATCCATGCCCAAACACCTAGCGCTCACTTATCTCACTGATGACTGGGCATGAGTGCAGCCATGGTTCCATGGCTACCATGAAATTGCTTTGGCAGCAATGATGAGCAATGTGCACCTATGACGGAGTCCTTTTATGTCGTGATGATTTACACTTTGGTACCCATTTATGTTCTCATGTATCGTCATCGAACCGTGAGACACATCCATGCCTAGCAACTATTTGTTCACCTCTGCCGACCGATGGCTATTTGGATGGGTCTCACGGTTTCATGGCACCCATGAACTTTGTCATCTATTGGTCCTTATGCTCCAAGTTGAAATATGAAAAAGAAAGGGCATTTCATTGTGAGGCAATGGTTAACTGTTGAACCATCAACCCGATGCATTTGATTCTACTTTCTTAAGGCATAGATGGGTTAGTTTCCATGTTCTGCTCCTATTTGAGATAGAGTTTTGCAATGTTGGCCTATGATGCAAAGCTTTTGCCGCTGCTCAAAAGAAAGAATATGGACCTCCTCACTTTCTCCATGATCTCTTATTCATGATCTAAGAGCATCAAGGAGAAGTGAGGAGCTTCATGTTCTTTTAGCGGCATATGATACAAACCTTCCCGAAAACCCGAGCCAACCTGCTTTTGTTGCAACCTATGGAAGCTTTGCTCTTATTTTCCTACTGTTGTCCTCCTATCTCATTTTGTGCTTGGCCAATGATCCAGTTGAGGCCTTATTTTTGACAATTGGTTCTGAAATGCTTACATTTTATGATTGTGATGTTAGTGCCATGAATCTGAGCTGCATTACCTTTATTACCTCATGCTAGTCATCAAACCGTGACTAACATCCATTCCCAAGCAATGATGCAGTCACAATTCTATGGCTCCCTAATAGCTAGGAATGGATGTAGTCAGGGTTCCTTGGATACCATGAAATTGCTTTGGCAGCAATGATGATCAATGTGCAACTATTACTGAGTCCCTTTATACCTATGATGATTTTAAATGCAATGATGATCAATTTGATGTATTTGTTTCTACTTTCTTAAGGCTATGGCTTGGTATGTTGTATACCGTGGCAAGGTTCCTAGAGTCTATAATAGCTAGGCAAAATGCAATGATTAGGTGAGTAGTTTTCTAGGTAACTGCCACAAGAAGTTTCGCACGTGAGCAGCTAAAGAAGCTTCCTATGCTGAGTACATTGCTAATTTGGAGTACCCACTGTTGGTGCAAGCTCGACCAGCGCAGGTTAACCCATCATACTAGAGTGCCCGCCACTAACGGCGTTTTTTGCCCGCCACTAATGTGTTTTTGGGTACTAGTGTGCTGGTTTTGTTGATTTGTTTTGGTTACGACATGAGCACGTGATGACTACTTCATGGGCCACTGCAGCTGGAATTCTGGTTCTAAGACTTATGGACATATCTAATATATGTGTTATGGATGTCAAAATGTGATCAATGTGTGATATATGGCCTCTGTGTTGGAATGGATGTGATATATGTCTTCTGTTTGTCAAGATGGAAACCAAAAAAAAAAATGCAATTTTTTACCTCTTGGCCAAGGGGAACACTTTCGACAAAGGAGGCTTTGACGAGAGCAATGGTAACTACGCTCGGTGTAGTTGGGGAAAGCGGAAACCAAAAACGGCCAGGTCCTCGGGTTTTCCGAGGGGCAATGGCGGAGCTCTCGACAAAGACTAGACTGGTCAGCAAAGCTGGGAAAAAATGAAGCCAAAAAAGCACCATGGGATCAGGTTTGCCGAGAGCAATGGATCGAGCTCTCGGCAAAGGATACGGCTTTGCTGAGAGTTGAAATTCCCTTGTCGTCGGCAAATAAGAGATCTTTGCCGGGGGAAGCCTCCGGACCGTCGGCAAAGACGAGGGATTTGCCGAGTGTTCGATGCTCGGCAAAGCAGGCTGTAACTGCCGTTGACGGCTACTTTTATTCTCAGCGAATCGTCGTCGCCTACGAAAATTTCCCCGTAGGGTCTTTGCCGGCGGCATGGTACACTTCCGCTCGGCGGAAGGCATCAGCGGCGGTTTCTGACCTTTGCCGACCGGGGTTCCTCTCGCGAAGAAGCGGCCTCCCTGTAGTGATACGAGACCTCCACCGACGTCGTTGACAACGGCTTTGGGTTGGCGGCGTTTTTGGGTTGGCGCGGAAAGTGCTTGCGTGCAGTTTTCACACAGGACTACTTAGGGCTTCCCCAATGGCAATGAGCTGGCGTCTTTGCGCCAAAATTCCACATACTCCCTCCGTCCCAAAATGTCTGTCACTTACACTTCCCGAGAAACAACTTTAACAATTTATATATTAAAAATATTAATATTTATCATACATAATTAGTATCATTGTAAAGATCTTTGAACCTAGTTTTTTAACAAATTTATTTGAAAATTCGAATGTTGCACGTATTTTATATAAATTGAGTCAAAGTTGTGGCACGAAAACCGAAGAGGACAAACGTTTTGGGACAGCGGGAGTATACATCAACCAGCCTTGTCATTGCTAGTGGTGGTTTCACAGGTCTGACAGGCTCTCTTGCAGGAGAATCACTTGCTCCATCTGACGAATCGCAGAGGCAGCAGCTGAAGAACGCGTTGGGGCAAGGAACAGACCTGTGGCTTCAGAAAAGCAAGCATGGAAGGACAGCGTTCTGGGACCAAGATAAAAGGTGAAAGGGATTGAAAGGTGCTGCGTGCGTTGGGTTGCTATTCTCCTCCCTATTCTCCTCAATTTATCACTTCTACATGGATTGTAATTTTTTTTTGTTGAGGTCAACGTTTGGTGTTAACTACGTTGTTGCTGCCCTTATCTCACCAGCAAATGACAAGGGTCTATCTCCTTAACGAGTGACTGATGGACAGATTACCCCTCGGTCCCCTTCTCTGTAGCACCTCCTATATATCTTTTTCGCTTGTTGGCGTCATGCCTTCCCCCCCCCCCCTGCCTCCTCGATCCCCGCCGCCCTCTGCCACGGCTAGTGCCTCACCGCTGGCCGGCCACCCACCCCCCGCCGCCCACGCCCACGGCTAGTGCCTCACCGCTGGCCGGCCCGTCCCACCCCCACCCACCACCCCCCGGCTACTCAACTCCGCCCCTACCACCATCGGCCCGACGGCGAGCTACCTCACCACTCCACCCGCAACCCCCTTCGGTCCCTTGATTCTACGCACCCTAACCCACCTAGGGCAGCGCGGGCCGACGAGCTCATGGCAACAACGCCCTGGTCCGCCTGCTTCCACTCTAACCTAGTCCGGCTGCCTCCACAACCATTAAGGCCGGTGTGCCTATAGTTCATTATCTTATCTTCCATATAGGTGATATAAAATAGTTTTGACAAAAAAAACAAGGATACAAAAAAACTGTAGTTTTATAAAAACAGAGTCACCCATATATATACAAAAAAAAAAAGAATAAAGAGTTTGGGGTTGGAGTTTCTATGACTAAAAATAAAACATGGGTCAAGCTTAGTAATACACTAGTAACGAAATGATTTTGCATCAACTTGAAAAATATTTACCGTGACGGGCTCTCAATTTGCCCGCCATGCAAAATACCGCTGATTTTACGTGGCGGGCGTTTTATTTACCGCGGGCGGGCCTGTTTGCCCGTCCACGAAAAATTGATCAACCGTGACGGTCCTTTATAAAAGGCCCGCCACGGAAACTCATCCATTTTTGGAGGCGGGCACGTTAAAAAGGCCCATCACGTAAAATAACACGAGGCCCACGATGAAGCCCAAACCATACTCGCTATTAGGCCATGTATATTACAGCACAATAGGGTTTCATCCTCACCTTCACTCATTCTTTCTCTCCCTCCCCATCCCGTGACGGCGGCACGCTCCCCATCCCATGACCTCGCTCATCTCTGTCTCCCTCCCCATCCCTGTGGCGGATCCGGGGTGGCGCAACTAGGGATGCCGGATCCGCGCGGCGTGCGGCGGTGCCGAGGCGGAGACGCCTGAAGCTGGACCGGGCCGCGGGCGGCGCGAGGCTAGATCCGCGCTGTGGCGGTGAGCGGGGGGGCGGAACCGCGCGAGCTAGGCGGGCCGCGGCGGCACGCGAGGCGCGGAGCTCGAGAGCGTCTGCGCGTAGGGTGGCTCGATCCGCACCGGCGCGTCCGTCCTCCCTCACCGGCGGTCTCCCGGCGTGTCCGTCCTCCCTCATCGACCCTCGGGCGGCGTCGAAAGGCGGAGCATTGTGGCGGATTCGGTGGTGGCGGCACCGGCGACGCGATTGGGCCCAACAGCCCGAGATCCGGGTCCCTGATGGGCTCGGGTTTTGGTTTTTTTTTTTATTAACCGTGACAGGCCTACAGCCCGCCACGGTTAATCGCGCATTTTCGTGACCTTTGATGGGTGACGGGCACGCAAAAGTTTTTGGTTACTAGTGATATTCACAACAAGAATTTTAGACTTCTCATGATGTGGGATACAAATTCTCCTATTGTTTTTCCATTCAAAAATTTAGCATAAATTCTTCCTACCAAATGCCTCCTAGTGAGATTCCCATGTGCTATAATTGTTGGTAGTATTTTACTATACTATTTAAAAACTAGGAGAATTCCACCATTTTGATAGTGATTTATTGCTTCCAGGACTACAAAATTTGTTACATCTAAACACTTCTTTCATTTAAGAAGAAAAAGAACTTTTTTCTCAGTCGTCACTTGTTTAGATGATCTTTGTTTTGTACTCGCGAAAGGATGATCTTAGTTCGATTTAACACCAAAAACGACAAAACTCTTTTGCCATGTGATAATGGTGTATTACATTATCTTTTCTCGAAATGCATTCGTACAATATTTGGTACAGAAAGCTCGGGCTAATTTCGGCATGTTTTTACTTTTCTCCAGTAATCTCATAACCTACTTGGTACACTTATAGGTCACTTATTTATGGTCAAAATGAGCTAAAACTTTCAGCTTCTCCAAACCATGCTTCTCCTGACCTGTTTGGTAGAGCGATCGGTTCCTATTAAGAAGTTATACAAACAAACTAACAAAGGGAATACGCAACAGCCTAACCTAGCTTCTACAATATGTTTTAGGTCAACATTCAATAAAACGCATGACATAAAATTACGGGAGAAAAGAACTTCAAAGGAAACAATCTAGATTGCTGAAACTATGATCCACTGATATGTAGGTTTACACACTCAGAAATTGAGAAAACAAGGGGCAGGGGAGGAGGATACACTGTTAACTTTTCATTAAGTTGCGTTGAATAATTGCATCTATCCACTACGTAGCACAAAGTTTACACATTTTTAATTAAAAGAGGGGAAAACTGGTGTTATATCTTCAGCTGGTCACCTTCTACCGTTTCTGAAAGTTCAAGGCCTTGGTGCCATACGTGAAGAGGAAGAGGAACAAGACGATGTAGCGAAATGCGCCAGCACGATGTAGCCGAGGAAGTCGTGCTTCATGCCCAGGGTATGGTCCAGATATTCCTTCACCGCCGCCGGTGTTGCTGCTGCCAGTAGCCATAATTTTGCTGCCTACGTCGCCAAACTGCGACACCGTGGCGCCGTAGATGGTCCAGGACATCGGGTTACACCAGTAGAACCATCGCCACCAGATAGGCAACGCCTGTAAAGAGTGAAATAGTTTTTGACAATTGAATTGGCAGCTGAGTGGTGTAAAGTAGGTAACACAAGGGCTCACAGAGATTCCTACCGGTCTGGTTATGAGGAATCCAGCGAAAATGTTCCAAGTGGTGAGACTGAATGAGACAAGAATACTTGCGAGCAATACGGAAGGAGTGCAGGCAACTAGCATTGCACCAAATAGTGCAAAGTAGATGAAGGAACAACTAAGAAAGAACAGGAAGTAGAAAAACTTGCCCGCCTTCCACTCATACCCAATCATTGCATAGAGAGGGAAGGTAGCAAGAATACCCCTGAGCTATGCTGTAGACAAGCTCCACAACTGTCTGCACACACCAATTGGTTTCAAGAGAGATGCATTAGTAGAGATTTTGTGAATGCAAGGATTCAAAAACAATTGTGACAAAATAACTACTATTATATGATGGCAAAAAAATAAATTAATGTGTTCAGTTGTTTAAAGTTTTCTTGTCCTCATCCACAGACAGAGTATACAAGTGATTCTATTTGGACAAGACTCATGCATGTTCAGATAATCATGTTTGTGTTAATACATGACAACATAAGGTATTTAGAAATTACCACTGCAAATGAATAGGATAATGGAGAGAACATCCCAGCAGCCTTTTCACGATAAAACACTGTCCTTTCGATAGAAAATACAGGTATACATGAGAGTAAGTTTGCAGCTCCAAGGAAAAAAACAACACCATATGTGGCTCCAAGCAGGTTTTGCAGGTCCCGCTCTGATTCTCTGTACAACAAAAGCAAGGAAACCAAGAATCCTTAGCAATTAATAATCGATTTGACACTATCCCATGAATTAATCACAATTTGTTAAAGGAGTCAAGAGCCTATTAGACCTTAGACCATTAGCGTTAATTAGTATCTTGCTTAGGGGCCAAGTCAAACCTCTCCATATAATGAGAGATGTATCAATCTAAAATTAAGCAAGAGATTAGAAAGAAATCCCTTCTCTCTTGTTGGTTGTGGGTACAGCCCACACCTGCATTCCCCACAGCTGGCGTTCCTAGCCACTAATTCATGAATAGTGGCGGCTAGGTTTCTGTAAGGGCACTAGAAACCTAAAGGCTCCGCCCATGGCTTGTAAGAGAGAAGGAATTTTCTTCTAATCCCTTGCTTATTTTTAGATTGATATACATCTCCTCTCTCATTTATAGAGAGGTTTGACTTGACCCCTAAGCAAGACACTAATTAACCCTAATGGGCTAAGACCCAATAGGCCCTTGACTCCTCTAACACAATTAGTATGATGAATGATATCTGCAAATGTCATAATACAGAGTAGGATCATACATATTCTTTCCCATGCGCCAAAAAGACTGAACCGAACACGAGACCATAGAGGAGTGTCATAAGATAGCGCATGGAATTGTAGGGTGGATTCTTCCAATAAGATCGAAATTGTTTCCATGTATTGGCCATACATTGATTTAGGAAATTTTGGGCATATTTAGTACGAAATGAGAGATCCTGGTGACCTGGTGGTGGAATGCTCAACTCCTTAATAAGTTCTTGATTGCTCCTGAACATATTCACCATTATAAAATGTAAGAAAAAAATTGTGTTTTGTTTGTTGGAGATTCAAATAAGTTTAACCAGTGTCAAAGAAAAAACAAATTACCAAACAAAAACTACTGCAGCAATAACAAAGGAATACATTTACCGGTACAGAGCAGAATTTGCATAAATTTCAGCAAAATCAACATCCATGCGAGCCTCAGCTAGAGGAGAGCTAACTTCCAGCATCCATGTTGCGGGATTGTATCCTTCTGTAATTTTTGGAACACCTGGAATTGCCTGTAGGAGATTGTTATATACACATTAAAAGTATCCTTTGTTGTCTCACCTCAAGATCAGGTCACCTCCGTACACAATCATACACAATTTTTTTCTTGAATATGCAGGAGAGCTGCATATCACTGCATGTTCTATTTTTTGTGGAGCGTCTTTAAATATGTGTCTGTGCGGTGGTGGTAGTTGTGCGGGTGGGTGTGGGATGGGGTTGGGGGTGACCTTTCTACTAGATTTGTTGTGTTTTTTTTCCTATCTTAATGAAATGACACACAGTTCTACTGCATTGTTCGAGAAAAAAAAATTATAGAAGATGAAGAAATACACAATTATGAGTGACTACTATTATATCTGAATTGATATGTAAACTAATTTGCCTCAAATGTCAAAAATAGTTCTCAGAAATTGAACTTAATTTTGCACATAATATTGACTGCATATCACATTATATTCGTTATAATTGTATACAACAGCGAACGCCAAACCAAAATGCAGAGTTTTGTTGAATAATCACACTGTTTCCATATAAAACATATTTCTCTTATTTTCTGAATATACCTAGTAGAATCGCATTTACCTAGAGTACTATGTTGACTTGTAACTAATTTAGTAATATGGAATGTTTGAATTTGATTACCCAATCAGAAATAAAACATAAAATATAATATACCTCGAAATATTCAACTAGTATGCGAGACTGGACACCAAGCTGGCCAGCATATATGACACGACCTCCTCTCTTCAGCAGCAGAAGCTGAAAGAAGTATCCATTTTTCAGTATATTCTTGCAGAGTTTGAAAATAAAAAGTATGGTATTAGGATTAACAAAAAATATGATCAATGTAAGGACCTCATCGAAAGCCTCGAAGATATCAATGCTAGGCTGATGGATCGTACAAACCACGGTCCGCCCAGTATTAACTGTATTTCTCACTGTGCGCATGACAATTGCTGCAGCTCTAGCATCAAGGCCAGAAGTTGGTTCATCCATGAATATAATTGAAGGGTTTGCTACAAGTTCTACAGCAATTGTCAGTCTCTTCCTTTGTTCAGTCGATAACCCACTGATACCAGGGAGACCAACCAGAGCATCACGCAATACATCAAGCTCAACTAGTGTCATCACTTGTTCCACAAACATCTACATTGAAATTAATTTTATCAGAAAAACTAGTGCTTTCATCAACTCTAAAGGTATGGAAGTTCTCAACCTTTTCATTAACACTATGATTGCAGAGCAAGCCGCTAACAAATTTGAAGGAAAAAAAAAGGTAATACAAGCACACCAGTGTAGTAACTAATATGCATATTGGACTACAAATATAAGGAAAATGACAATATGGGACTCATGATGTGCCATAAAAAATTATTTCTATAGGTATATCAGGGAAGACAATGAAAAATCCATTCTAGACTCTAGTTTTGTGTAACTTCAAACCATCTTGAAATGATGTATTTGATATGTCAGTGTTGGCTACTTACATGTTAAACTATTTTTAGTGCCACTCAATTTATTCTTTCCTTGAGCTCTGTACAGTGTACACAACTTTTGTTCAACACAAGAGTACAACTATGGATTGATGGGTGTGCTATCAGTTAATGGTATCATCACAAGAAAGACCAAATGATAAATCTATTCTAGATTCTAGATTCTCAATTTGTCAAACTATTTTTAGTGTTGGTTAATTATTCTTCCAGTGAGCTCTGTACACAAATTCCAGTGTTGTCAGTTAATGGGCAATACTTTTTACTGATACTCGAATGCTACAATTAGAACACTTATTTTTTCTAGCAGCATTAAGGCATAATGACATCTAATACAGAAAAAAAAAAAAAGGAAAAACACATACCTTTCTAGTATTGTCATCAACTTCTGAAGAAAGGCGCAACCAAGCAGAATAAATGAGTGATTCGTACACAGTAAGATTTGGTGAATGGATATCAGTTTGTTCACAGTAGCCACTGATACGAGCAAAAGTTTCCTGTTTCTTAGGGTAACCAGAAAGTCTGATATCTCCCTCAATGGTTCCACTTGTCTTTCTTCCTGCCAGTACATCCATTAGAGTGGTCTTTCCAGCTCCACTGACACCAACTAGGGCAGTCAGAACACCTGGTCTGAATGCACCACTAATATCAGACAGCAGCTGGAGGCGGCTTTCAGTGAAACCTTGTTCTTTCATTGCCTAGAAAGCAAAATTCCGCATCATATGTTAACAAAGAAATTACAAATACATATTTGAGTAGTAAATGTACAGGCAACTGCCTTAGTTCAAAATATTATTATACATGACTTATAGAGCCACCAGGCAACAGAAGAAAAGATTATCATTGATAAAGTGAGTTCCTGTTCTAATTACTATGTGTTTCTATTTCATCAACTTTTCTCCATCTTGTTATGAATCATTTTAGAAGATTAACTTACAGCAGGCAAGTCAACATAGTAGTTCATGTGGTTGAAAGAAAGCGAAAGTGGCTGGAAGGGCAAGATCATTCCTGTCTGGGTTCTCCTATTTGCTGCTTCATTTGTGCCTGAAATGAGGGTAGATCATGAGATGGTAAAAATATTAAAAAATATTGATATAAACAAAAAAAGGCATGTCTTGTGCATCATGATGTTTGCAGGTATACTATGAGTTGTAGGAATCAAGCTATTTCATTATTTAGGACCCCTTTGAATGTAAGGTTCTCATAGGAAATGTATACGAAACAGAACATCAAGAGTGGATGTTTCTTTTTTCCTCCGTAAAAACATCAAAATGGGTTATACTAAAAGAAAGCTAGGAAGAAGCAATAAGGATGCATTCACCGTTCTCTTACCATCGGTGACATGGGACATTTGTTCTTCATCTGTTGATTTCTTTTTGTCAGTGTCATCAGAAACTATAGCATTTGAACTACCACCAGCTGTAGGAAATATAATTCGTAAGTGCCTCGCCTAGGCATCAAGCTAATAACAATTCCAGGAGGAAAAACACTTACGACTCAAGAATGTAAGAGCGCAAAGGAAGAGAATGTTGAAAAGAATAGTATATCCTATCATGGCACCAATACAAAGCCAGTACCCCCATTGATCACCAAAGTAGCCTTTATATTTTAGAATAGCCTTCCCTATTGTTGGTGCAACAATGCTTGCTTCAGTGTTCGGCTGCAGTTAAAATAATATTAGTACGAGAAATCGCCGCTTAAAAATAATTAAGCACATCAACAACCTAGAAACTAGTGTCAATGGAAAAGATAGATATTATGATTTTCTTTTCTTCAAACTACTAAAAAAACTTGGCATGGGATCTCACTATAAAATATCTATCTTGGAGGGCATGAATTGCTTTATTTGTATACCTCATAATATAGAGAAAGTATCACATTTAGAAGAATCTTTTATGTGTGTGTACAGAAACTTACCAGGGCCCATCTAGTGGCAAGGAATTCGTTGACTGATATAGCATTATTACTGTACGTCATGGGAGATGCCCAATAGGCCCAAATCCACCAATGTTTAATGTCCTCTGTACACATAAATGTCAAGAGGGAACATTAAGAAAAAGTTGTACTTCACAGTGTGCACAGAGGGAACATAAGCAAGAAACCTCAATGAGAAAAGGTTTGAAAACAACTTCTCTGCTTAACAAGTTCATTCTCCCAATGACATTTCCTTTTGAGGAAAAGACACTTACGTCTGGGTAGGAGAATCCCTCCAAACAAAAAGACAAGGAGCAATGCAAAAATGCCAAATGTATTAGCTACAACCATTGTCTTCAAAACTGCACCTAGCAACCGAAACATGGACACAGCCATCGTGTGTGTTAAAAAGTATGCTAGAAATTGGCTGAAGAACCTGAAATCAGTACACAGAGGAACATGTCACATGAAAAGTGATAACAAATTTCACTATGTGGACTACTAATATTAAGATTACTATAATACACTAATACCTCTTTTTGCCTTTTTACCCTTTATTTCATTTTATTTTGTTTTGGTGGCATGTTGGGTTCTTCTCTAGCCTACACTAGCTTACTTGGGAGCAAAAGCCTTTTTTTTTCTGTTGTTGTTGACTTGTTGTGTAAATATATAGAAGTGTAAAACTGTGGGAACAAAAAAGGAGAACAACTACCTTCCTGCAGCAGGTGCGAAACCCATAACATAATATGTAACACATGTCCACGTAAATGAGTCCAGGAATGAAAAAGGAATCTTTAATATAATGGTTGCAAGTCCAAAGGTCCATGCTGGAAAGAACAAGTAGTCTCTCTGTTTATAGAATACTGGTAGCTTTTTTATGGTCATGTTCATCTCAGTAATTCCAATGAACATAATTGTGAACAAAGAAGAAGCCAAAGCACCATTAAATTTGCCGTTATCAGAAAAAAGTCCCACTGGGCATCTTTGTTCTGAAAAACACCGTCATGGTGACAAATGCCAGGACAAATAATTGAAAAACTTGAACAGATAGAGGAAGGAGTTGCGCTTCATCAGCAACCATTCTCTAGACAAGACTGACTTGAGAGACTCCCAGCTAGACAACCCATACTTCTGGGTAGTCAAAGCAGCAGGATGTGTTTTAGATTTGTCATAAGGAACTTGCAACTCTTTCTGGAGCTTCTGGCCAACATGGAATGTTTTGAAATGTTGTACGAAATCTGGGACTGACACATATTGGTAATGTTCCTGGTTGTGGCACCAATATTGCTGTTGATCTTTCCTGGAAGTCACCTCTTGAAGGAAATCTGCCACTCCTTTCCGTTCAGGGCACCGAAACCAGCACTCTCAAAGAATTCGAGGATGTCTTCCCCGTGGCCCATGGTAGACTATGTAACCTTCTGACAGTAAAATGATGTCATCAAATAAATTATAGGTCTCAGGTGGAGGCTGGAGGAGGGAAATCATCACTGTATAATTCAGCACATGAACCATCTGTCTAATGTACTTGACAATCTGAAATGTGCTGTTACTATCAAGCCCAGTAGATATTTCATCCATGAACAAAGCCTTTGCAGGTCCAGTTAGCATCTCACCTACAGCCAAACCAATTATATATTGAAGTCCAAGGAAGTTAACATTAGGATCCTTTATGATGAGTATCACATAAACAATGTAATTAGAAGTAAATAACATAGGAAGACAGTGACATAGTCATCACTTAAACCAATCCATAGGTTTATTTAGGATTCCTAGTTAAGAGTTTCATGATTGCCCTACCCTCTATTTCATGGCTGTAGTAGTTATGATTATATAAGTAGTGAATAGTTTGAGAGTTTCCTGGAGAAATTACAAATCATTTATTTAAATTGATAAAATGGCATGATGCAGGCATACCAGTTGTCACACGTTTCTTTTGGCCACCAGAAATGCCCTCTTTTCATCTCATCACCAACAATAGTATCAGCACAAATGTCAAGCCCAAGAACCTGTGGTCATTTATAGAAAAACAAATCATGGAACAAACCGTGGGTCATTTATAGAAAAACAAATCATGGAACAAACCATTGGAAACTATCAAGATTAAATTTATGTGTAATTGTCACGGTGATATGCCTACTTCCTGTTATAGAAAAAGTTGGTATATATTAAGAAAACATGTTTTCGTGATATTTTCTTCATAAAAGAGTAGTCAGAGAAAAAAATGGTCAAGTTCTAGCTTAAAGAATGTTATTTTAACCTATAGAAAGATATGGGAACACACCTTGAGAATAATATCTGTTAGAACGTTGGTCTCCTTTCCTTCAACTGCAGTTGCCTTCAAGAAAGCATCAATCTCAGGGTCAGGCTTAATGCCAGCATTTCGTTCTCGTCTAGCTAATTCTGACAACATATCATATCTGGCACCAATGCCTAGACATCTTCTGGAGAAGTCCATCGTCTCTCTTACAGTCATCTCTGCATTGTGTAGATCATACTGACTGACATATGCACTAGTCCTCTCAGGATAGAACTCAGAAAACTCATGGCCACAGTATGTGATTTTCCCAGACACCTGTAGCAGCAAAAGAGTGATGTGGCATATGCGATATGCTCTAGATGCATAATCACAAAAAGCTACATAATGCTACATGATGGTTTTCATATGAATAAACATGCAACCTTGAGATTCTTAGCCGGCTTCCCAGTTAGAGCTCGCATAAGTGTGGTTTTCCCAGATGACGGAGGGCCCAGAAGAAGTGTCATCCTGAAATAGTAGTTTGGTACCAAAAAAAGTTGAAACAAACAACAATAATGCTTATATTTTTTTTATGTGAAACAGTAACATAACTACTTCGATGATTACTAGAAGAAGTCACATCAGATACATGTAGCAGGTATAAGATTTTACAAAGAAAATCAGAGGTTGTGATTTACTTGATCCAGTATGCATGCTAGATCCGACCTAGGTTTCTTTTCTTTTTATTGGCATTCATGTATCTCAATCTAAACTAGCAATTCAACAGCTAATTTAGAAGGCTCCATAAGTGAGCAAAGCTATGAGGATCTGTAATGTACCTCGATGGTTTGATGATGCCGCTAACATCACTGAGTATATGAAGCGTCCTCTTGTTCGACGAAACGAACTTGCTGACGAGTCCCTGCAAGAAACCATCATAGACACTCGAATTTCAGCCACAGCAAGTTGTGGCCCATAATAGAAAGCCGGCATGAACTAGGAGTCGAGATCGTGATGAGGGCACGGCACGGCCATACCCCACACGGGACAAAGTGGGGAACGAGGGCAAGAGCGCTGGCGAGCCCATCGGAATGGCGCGGGAACGGTGGCGTGGTGGACTAATGCCGGACGAGTGTGCAAGCGAGGGTAACCGGGACAGGAGGACCGAGGCGGGGGTCTCCGTTGAGGGCGGTCGGCGCCCGCCGGTGGCCGGTGGAGGATCCATCCCATCGCATGTCTCCAGGCGCGGCCAGCGTGAGGAAGAGTGTGGGCGGCGTGGGGGCAAACAGGAGGTTCATTCTGGGCCGGCCTGGTTGGGACGATGGGTCGATTTTAAGCCGGTGGTCCAAATGAGGGCCTAGCCAAAAGCCGAGGCAAAATTGGCCTTGCAATCAAACTGACACATAACGTTTTGTATACTCCTCAAAAAAATAAAAAAAACATAACGTTTTGTATTGTACACAAACTAATATAATATATGATAGGGGACTGATTGTACAGTAATGGGCCTTTTTTTTCGACTCAAGATAATGACTGATTTTACAGTAATGGGCCTGGCCATTTTTTTATTTCCAATTCAATTTGGCCATTTTAATTAACAAAAATGAAAATTTGTTAGGCTAAATTAGAGGGCCTTTTACCACCCCTATAATGTGACTCATCGACTACTTGAACAAAAATGAGAAATGATTTCCTCCTGAAACCATTACCTTTTTATACCATGTTTTAATGGAGTTGGTCCATTTTAACAGTGCCAAAGTTTAGAGATTCTAACATATCTACTGTATGATTTTAAGAGTACACTTTACATGGTTATAGCTTGGTAGCCCGCGCATTGCACGGGGATCCTGCTAGTACAAACTTATTATTATTCCAGTTCAAAAAAAAAAAAAACATGCTATTATCAGATTAGATTTTTAATTAAATATACTATACAATAATCATAAATTTATAATTCTAGATAGAAAAGGTAAAATAAGGAATCATCAAAGTGTCATGTCGGAACATGTCTTAAAACCGGATCGGAGTAAATAAATAGAATTTTGTTTTTTTACACCCAGGTAATAGTTAGTTAGAAGATATACGAAGGCCTAGAACCTAGTATGTGAGACAGCGACACGGTGATGCTTTTCCAAGCCAAAGATACCCTCTCCATTTTGGACAAAATTTGGGTCAAACATTGAGAAAATATAAATCATCAATAATTAATTTTTAAATTGTTGAGTTTGTAAATATGAAAATTACATAAATAGATTTGTTTTGAAAAAATACTTTCGTAAAAGTATACATATATCACTTGCTCATAAATATTTTTATAAATCAAAAAACCAAAGTTATATTTTAAAGACCGTGATCGTTGTCCTAGACAACTTCTTTTACCAATACATAGCAAGTATATCACAAGTCTCCCTAGTCAAAGGCGACCGTGACTGCGAGAACACGTGCGGCGTGCATGCGAGGAAACTAATAAATGTAAGATAACATAGCTGGCCCCACTCCCCTTGGCACTACCAAGAAATTCCAAGACGTCTAGAAGGCAAGGAAATGGACAACCTCACAAGCATCTGTCAAGGAATTGAATCTTACACAAAATGCTGCGCCACATGTCACAGTCAACTGACTAGTCAAGGTTCTCGATCGACTGAGGGGCACGATCAAGTGACGAATGTGTGTGTTGGATCGGCTCTTGTTTGACTGGCCGGGACGGGGGTGCGGCCAGAACGCGAATATCTATCTGATCGATCGGGTCGGGTGCGAAAAGTCCAACCACGAAAAAAATCGTGATGGACTAACCCGTGACCCTTTTTGTTTTTTCGTTTTGATGATTGATGCAACCCATGACCGTTACTTAACGGCCCGCGCGTGTCGGATCGAAGATATATAGGAAGGATATATATATCCAGCAGGACACGTACTTTAGTTTCCCACATGGACCTACTACGTAATAATAATCATGCATACGGATGATTCATGCAGATGGTGCAGTGCCTACTCGTATATAGCCGAACAAGGTAGCCTGCATATATGATGTCGGGGAGGTATATATATACCTCAACGATTATATATATTATATAAATAAAAAATATATTTATATATACCTCAGCGACGTTGATGGCGGAGTTGAGCAGCGTGGGCAGCGCGCGAGCGCCCACGTGCACGTCCGCCTCCACCGACAAGTGCTCATACCGCACCTCGATCTGGGGAAGCTCGATGCCAACCCTGCAACAACGTACAGCACACATCAAAGATCGATCGAGTTGATACAAAACACTCTCTATATATATTATATATAGATACTCACAGGTCTAGTCGGTCCCTGAAGCGGCGCAGGAGGCGCTCGTTGTCGTCCTCGACGGCCTTGATGACGCGGTCCATGAGCTCCCGGCCGGCGTGCTGGTCCAGGTTGGCGAGGTCCACCTCGTCCGCAGTCAGCTTGGTGCTGCCCTCCTCGATGGCCTTGCGGATGATGCCCCGCCGCATGCGGTCGTACGTCGGCAGCTTCTCCAGCGCCGCCCACAGCAGGTTCTCCTCGTCGTCCCCCTCGTCGCGGCTCGCCTGGGACTGGCGGAACGGGTCGTCCGCCTCCATCCCCGACCGCAGCGACCGCGAGATGGACGCCGCCGACAGCCAGCTGCGCCGGCTCCCCGACGGAACGATCTCCGCCGCCATCGCGCTCGCTAAGCTCCCACGATCACAAGATCTATCGGAGGCGCTGGCCTGGCTGCCACGACTCGCGGCCTGCCTGCCTCTAGCAGCTCACCGTGCTTGCTTGCTTTAATTTTGCCAAGAGGTGTGTATATATATATAGTGCCAGTGCGTGCGTTGGTCGCAAATAAACTTGGAGACACGACGACACGACGATCGATGGAGACCTCCACTGGCGTCGTTGACTGTTGACCAGGGCCGGTACAGGACTGGGGACTGACTGGGGATGGGGGAAGAGAATAATAAGCGTCGGGTTGGCGCGGAAAGTTTTCCATTCGCGTGCAGTATTTTCACACGAAACAAGAACAGTACAAATCCATATCTACATTTGCATGCAGTGTTATATTAATATTTATTTAGTGTTTTAATATATTATTACATCAGCAAAACTTTACTTTTTGCATGAAACTCTAGGAGAGAAGGAAAAAAGTTTTTTGAACACTTTGGATGCATTTCATTGCTCGGTATGAAACATTGGACAGAAATAAGTTTCACCATGAACAATGCAATTAAACCTTCAATGAAAGTGGTGTGGGAGTGGCGTGCTTTATGATGCTAGACACACTTATTTCATGAACATAGTACTATAATATTAGTAGATTGTAATGTAAAGTCTAAATATTATATGGGTGGGCTAAAAAAGTTTGCAAAGAAACAAGTGGGTTATTAGTTTGTAGGACGGCTCAATGGGGTTTATGAGGTTTCATGCACGTTAAATAAAATCTATGTCACCAAAAGTTCACTTTTGCATTAGTGGGAGAGAAGAGAAAAGTTTCATCTTGGTGAAACTCTCTTGGCACACTAATACCAACTATCACGAGTCATGAAATTAAATGCCACTTCAGCATGAAATTCTCCATTTGGTAGGGTCCCATCCAAGTTTAATTTTATTTTATATGACATGAGAGTCTTGGAAACAACGCAATGAAACCCCATTGAGAAACTTAGTGGGCCGGAGTTTCATTGATATTTAATAAGTATACCACATAATAAACGTTTTCTATGATGTGACACGTTTTTAATAACCGATAGAAGAAGAAGAGCTTCGATTACTGACTATTTATTAGTCACTAAATTAAATATCTATAAAATCACAGAATAAAACAATCTATTGCATCTTAACAAATTGTTCACAAGTTTCAGAATTAACAAATGCAACTTAACAAATTGTTGATGAAGTTTCAGAATTAACAAAATTACTGCAGGTGTGTCGTTGTTGATGAACATTGAATTACTCCATATTCAACTCACGTGGGTGGTGTCGTCGTCGTCATGACTACTCCATATTCAACAACTCGCTCGTGACTACTCCGCGCACATAAATATCTGAAGATAAATAAGTAGCCAGCGCGCGCCTTGTACTATGCATGGCACTATTTTTCCTCTATGACCTTCTAGAATGGCACATAAGTATATCTTTTTTTTTATTATTATTCTCTAGAAGCAAGCCAGATAATTTCTTCATCAACCTAGTTTTTTTTTTTTTTCTTGACATTTATTCTGACTTTTCCATAGCTATCTCTAGATTCGTGGTGTTCAGATAATCCAGTATCACGTTTCTTCTGATGAACCCGAATCAAACTTCATCACCTAATAAAAATATATATATATTTCCTCCTCCTGTCGCACGTACGTTAATTGATTCTTCTATAATAATAATAAAAAAATCTGGATCATGATAGATACCTTCTAGAAATAAGCCATACACACACACACACACACAATTACATGAGCAACGTTTTCCATCTCATACTATACAACGCTAAGAACGTTGACGACTCGAGTTCAAGGTAAGGCTTCAACACAAGTTATTACCGCTACAGTCATAGAGGCATGACGTGCCAAAAAGAAAAAGAGAGAGGATGAGCTAATCCGTGCTCACGACACGCGAGTAAAGACGACGCAGAGCGGCCGCTCTCATCGTGCAATCACCGGTGCGGCGGATGTGACCAGCGGCAGATGCGACCAGGCGATCGACGACCGAAGAAATGAGAGCTACTACACAGGATTCCCGCACCCAGCTGGGCTTTGAATTCAAAGCATGCGCTTCTGGAATTCCAGAGGGCTTTTGGAGGCATCGCTCCGGCGACTTGGCGCGAGCTGTGATGCCGAGAAGAAAGCCGGACAGATGATTAGTAGTGCTGGACTGCTTGGTACCGGTTCTGTCCAGCTTGACCGTGGAAATTTAAACCGAAAGCGAGCGTACGTCGTCTAGTCCAGTTAGTTTGGGCGTGTGTGATCACCGGTGCGCGTTTGGTCCTGCACGAAGCAGCGTACGTCGAAAACTTGTGTCACGTCACGTTCGGCCGGGGCATAGCCTTCGTCGTTGTTTCTGATCATCCCCGGCAACAGTGGGTTACTCTGAATAGTAAGCCCGTTTTCTAATTTTCTTTAGAAAAAAATTGTGCCGAGAGCCACCTCCCTACTCTCGGCAAAGATAAGGTCTTTGCATCTGGGAAGATGACTTCCCTGGCAACTATTTTTCCATATTTACCGAGCGTGTTCATGCAGTCCGGGATCCAAACTTGCACTAAACCTTTCCAAATTTTTATCATAGCATACACATGTGATAACACAACAACTCGTCAAATTTCATGATTTTTTTACTTTGTTTACTTTTTATAAAATTTAAAAATGATTCACCCGCAAGTGAGTGGACATGTTTCGCGCACAAGATGTTCGAATTTTGGGGCGTGGACCAGGATGAGGCCTCAAGTTACACTCACAAACATCAATATGATTTTTCCAATCATTTAGATCTATTATTCGAATGACTTGATGTTCAAAATTGAGTTTTGAAATGAAATTCAAATAAAAGGTGAAAATTCATGAAATATAGTAAAAGTTTGAAAAAATTTCCAAATTTCAACATGGAGCTTTAAGTGGTGTAGCAATGCTACAGAAAAAAAATATGGAAGCTCGACAAAGTGCTTATTTGCCGAGAGCCGGAAGGGTTGGTTCTCGGCAAACTACAGTTTCGCCGACGGTCAGCTAGGGGCTCTCAGCCAAGATATTGACTCTCAACAAAGTCTAGGACACGTGGCGTTCCACGAGCTGACGCCGTTTTCTTAAAAAAACACTTTGCCGAGAGCTCCATGGCGGACGCCTCGACGAAGGGCAGGGCGCGTGGCGCTCCATTAGGTATCGGTTTCATGCGGAACAATAAAGGTAAAACCTTTGCCGAAAGTGGTCCCGTGCAACCGCCTCGACAAAGGGTAGGGCACATGGGGCCCATGAGGTTCGGTTTTCTGCTGAACAAAAAAAAAAAATCATTGCCAAGAGGTCTCTCGCGAAGGCCCTCGACAAAGGTGTCATTCTTTGTCGAGAGGCAAATGTCCGCCCTCGGCGAAGGTAGCGTGGTGGATGACGTCGGGTTAGCCGGACCTCCCGCCGAGCCCCGCTTTGGTGCCGAGGGCTGGTTCTCGGCAAAGGTGAGCTTTGCCTAGGGACCTTTTTTGCCGAAGCGGTTTGCTCGGCAAAGTCCTTTTTGCCGAGGGAGTGTTTTACCGTCGGCGAAGAATCTTTGCCGAGAGCTTATTTTCGGGGCTCGGCAAAACGCAGTACTCTAGGCGACTATGGTTTTTCCCGTAGTGTGTGGCACGTCGGTCCTTCCCTAAAACCTATAACCGGCCGGGCTGGGCACCGTCGGCCTGGCCGTCGGGTGCCAGGGAGGCGGCCTCATCACGGTTCTTGGCCTTGTAGAACCTGGTGGCGAGGAAGTCGAGCACGACCGTGGTGAGCACGGCAGTCATGGCGACCAACCCGGCACCGGGAACCACTGCCACAGCGCAGCCTCCCCCGCGGGCTGGACAGCATCTGCCCCGCGTCGTGCAACATGTGGACGAACCCCGTTCACCGGCACAGGACACTGGTCCGTCCTTGCTGGCCCCCGCGGCGGGCTGGCGTCCTCGGGTGGCCGTGCGCACGAGTGTGTGCCTGTGTATGCATGCACGTGATGTGTGTGTTTCAGTTGTTCTCAATTCCTCTTCTCTCATTTGTTTCTGGCTGCGGTCGTTGTTGCTTCTGTTGTGCCGCTATAGGATTCACCTCACATCTTGTGCTGGGCTGCTGTAACTACTGGGCTTCGGTGTGCATATTGGGCTAAAGAAAAAATCAAAAAGGCCCAAAATTTTTTGACGGATGTGGGCTTGTATCGGGCCAGGCTGATACAACCGAAAATCGCAGAATTTCGGGAATTTCGCCCGAAATCCAAAACACTAATGTGCGCGGCAATTTATGCGCGTCGATGGCCCCCACGCTGGTGGTGGGCCATCTTCTGCAGCGGTGCCGATGGAACCGGAGAAGAAGGGCTTTGTTGTTTTCGTATGCGGTTGTTTTGCCCCTTTGTATAGCCGATGGTGATTTGAGACTGCTTTAAGATGGGAATCTAAAACACCTATAATGCTATCCCCACTAGAGGTTTATTTTGGAGTTCTCCGCCTGATTGGTTTCCGTGAGTGGTAACCGAATTATAGCATGTTCCCCTTCCGTTCGTTCGTTTCTGTTCCCTGGCGTCGACCGTCCTGCTCCCCCGTCCACCAGAACTCACCCTCCGCATTCCTTCCCCCACCGTTTCTGTTCGCATGGCGTCGCTCTCCACCGCTTTCCGCACCGACCGTCGCCCTTCCCCATCCACCATAGATAGATCCAGCTGGCTCGACCGCCCTGCCGCCTCATCTAGCCATGGATCCGGCTACTGCAAGGCACCACAGTATTCGATCCCCCCCACCCTCGGCCCCCCACCTCCACCCTATTGATGATCGATTGAACCTCCTTAATTGCATCATTAGTTCCTGAGATTTATATGGAGGACTCCATAGCCATGTTGTTTCAGTTTGTCCTCCCCAACGCAGGCACAGGTACAAAATTATTTTCTTCTCCCCACTCCTGAAAGATTACGTTGATGTTACCCTTTGTTCAGGTAATTTGTTATATCTACTACACCTATTAGATCAGAGCTCATAGCTTTAGGATTTATCCCTGGATAATTTTTGGTTTTCTTACTCTGCATATATTTATTGGATTAGAGCTCTGTGCAAATCATTTTTCTCTCCAAATGATATTTGCTGAATTTTTTTCCATAGGCTATGGATTAAGACTTTCTTATTTGATCAGAGCCCATAGATTGGGGGTTTACCCCTGGATAATCGTTGATCAGGTTTGCCTCCAACTGACCTTTTATGAAATGGTATTTTTTGAAAGGATATGACAAATTAACACTGGATAATTGTTGGTTTTTTGACTCTGCAAATCAGGTATGTCTCCAATTGAGTACTGATTTTTTTTCCGATCAGGGATGTAACAACAACTCTGTTGTCTACCTCAACAAGAACCGAGGTTTTTAATATTATGTATGTGTATGTTGCTTCAGTTAAAATAGTCCTCTGTCCTGGAGTTATAAATCTTATAAAAGAGTGGTGTCATTTCCCATGATTCATCATTGTCTGCTTAGTGCTTCAGTTTGAGAAGCCCATTGCAGGTGGAAGTGAGCTGTTTGGTGTTGTTGTGTAAGAGTTTTCCACTATACTCTCTGCATACACTTTCAAGAAACTTTTACTTATGCTTGATGGAATTGTTTAAAGTTGGCTGACAGTCAGTAATGTACAGATCATATACGTGTTAACTCCTTGCGCTAGGAGGTATCTGGAGCTAGCTCATAGGGTTCAGGAAGCCATTGGGTTTATGGTTGCCGCTGGGATGACCCCTTAACACCCCATCATGACCACAGCTGAATTATGGACATCCCATGAGTGCCTCCACTTTCCATACGAGCAAGCACTGACTAGGGAGGATTCCATTACTGGCCTGTACTATGACTGTTCTGCACATATGCTTTGGGTTGTTGACTGGATGGTGCTCATGTTGAATTCCTTCGTGGTATTTCAAATCTTCTGGGTATAAAGGTACTAGACACCTAAGAGAGATTGTCTGAATAACATTTACAGTTAGCATCTTTCTCTAATATAAATGTATTGAAATCCCAATTTTAGCATCTTGCTATTATTTACCGATGGATTTCTCATCTGTGGTCTCAAATAATTGCCGAGGTGCTTTTTGGTTCAATTCATATGGCACCTGGTGGTACTCTTATAGGGTGTTTGGTTTGAGAACTATAATACTAGATGAGGTGGTGCATCATGAGTCTGTACTCAAATCTGGTGGAATGACTCTATTCTGGATATTAGTACTAATTGTTTAAAAGTGAGGAGTGATTAGATGATGGACTAACTCATTCCTAAAAACCAAACACCCTGTTAGTTATCAGGGCTCATCCTTTTTTAGAGAAAAACGTTCACAATGCAGTATCGTGGCCTTTAGTATTATTACTGTATCGTTGACTATAGTAATCAGCACAATGCCATTTCTAAGCAGTTATGAAGAGAAATATATCAGTTACTGTTTTTGTTATTATCATCTTATAAAAGAATAATTGCTTGGCCAGTATTAATTTACATATATGTTATATAGGCAAGTGATAAGCTTGATCCATCAGAGCTTGTGAAGTTGTGTGAGACTCTGAACAACAAGCCCGGGCGATTGACAATTATCACAAGAATGGGGGCTGAGAACATGCGTGTTAAGCTTCCAAAAATTATCAGAGCATTACGCCAAGCTGGGATGATTGTTACTTGGGTTAGTGATCCTATGCATGGAAACACGATCAGCGCGCCATGTGGACTGTACCATTTTTGTTTTCTTTTGAACAACCATCTATCAGATTTGATGGTATCAATTAGCTTAGCGACTAAGAAGTATAAGTCTCTCTTCTTCCTTTTGAGTGACCCTCATGTGCCCTCAAATGAATTGAAATTTGATGGTAGTTGCTGATGAAATTATTTCTTTTGGTAAAATGCTTTAGACCGGTCGGCTTCTATTGATCTCATCGATGTATGGTAGGAGGTGTGGCCACTATGTGCATCATGTGCTCGCCCTTCCATCAGGTAATGGTTTGGTTGTGGCCTTTTTCAGGTTTTGATGCATAATGTAATCTTCATGTCATCTTCTGCATACATTGGGCTATGTCTGTGTGTGTGTGTATACATGACAACCTGTCTGTCAGCTATACTTTATTTTTTTTTTTTTGAACCCCATGTATCAGTTTTGATGGTTTCGATAGAGATTATAAGAGCAACAGATTGTTTAAATAATAATCCAAAAAAATTAATTTGATAATTTCCCAGCTATTTGTTTCCTCTTATGTCTGTTATTTTGCCCATGCAGTCCTACACATACCAGCTATATGTGCACCATGTGCTAGCCCTTCCATCTTCTTAAACCTGCACAACTACGATATATGTTGAAACTGGCAGGTTCACATGAATCATTTGTTCACTGAGCGCTGATGAAGCCAAAGGAGGACTATGATGTGCCATACATATGCATGGATCTCATCAACCAGTACACATTGGTTGTAGATAGCTTTGGTAAGTGCAGATAAAATAAATGTTTAGATATCAGGGAAATCTCCATGTTTTCAGATGATCGATGTTAATTTACTCAACAAATGGCACTGAGGTGTTTTTAACAAACCAATTGATTTAATGTGTTTATACAGGCTTTCCTTAGGTTGAGTCGGCATGGGCTTTGGCCACTATCATTGAAGATGTTGCACCCAAGATGATGAACCACGAAGTGTAATAATCTAATGTTTTGTAATAATCCCTGATGAGAAATCACTCTACGTTGAGTCGACGTGGCCTCTGGCCAGTACCATTGAAGCTGTTGCACCCAAGAAGATGAACCACGAAGTGTAATAATCTAATCTTTTTTGTAATAATCCCTGATGAGAAATCACTCTGTAGTGTCGATGTTTTGAAATATTTTCAGTATAGTTTGTTCATAAGGATAAACTTTATCGAGCTACGGCTAATGATGAGAAGCTCTTATAAGAGTTAATAAATAAATCATTTAGTGCCCTTGCACAGCAAGGCAAAAGTTCCCCTGCATCTTGAGTTTCATGATTTTATTTTACTGGCTGAACAATTCTTTTGGAAAACAAAAAAAAAAAAATTGAAGGATGATCGGCCATTTCATGCTCTAGCGTTATATACATTTACCAGAAAACTTTTGATTCTTTTATAATTTCCAAAAAACAATATCAGGTTCATTCATCAACTGAAAAACTCAACATCATTCCATATCTACCTACTTTATATATCTTCAACATGTTCACGTTTCATCCATTTTCCAGCACCTTACAGGTAAATTGGAAGCTTGATCTTAACCAGGCGGCTCCAAATGATACTCAAGGAAAACAGCAAAAGACACAGTGAGAGGTACTTCACATAATATTACAAACAATAGAACTAGAAACAAATCAATCAAATATACTGCAACACTTGATGCACCGTGTGGTCTAAATAAATAGTCGTGTATACTCAATGCTTCAATTCAATTCTACAGTTCAAAGAGCAACTCACTATGGTCTAAATAAATAGTCATGTATGCTCAATGTACCGTATAAATCACTGGTATGTGTATTATCTTTGCTAGCCTCATCTCCCTGTTCAGATGAGATGATACGATGAAAGCCTTCAATATGGTCATTGTATTCTTTTCGTACTTCCCCGCAGCAACGCTGGAATCCCCTAGTTATTATTGACTATGGGCCCTTTCGTCTCATATTTATCGACTTTCTTCTGACATTAATGCTGCTTTTAAATTACAAGCTAGCCCTTGAACAAGCACCGATTGGACTATGCTTATGCATGATCTCAATTACTCAATTCAGACATGGAGGGAGTCATGTCAGTCTTCCCAAGCAAAACCCAGGAGGTCCAAACCACAAGATCTTGGGCTTGCCTCAGCCACCGCAAGAAGAGATGGCCTTGGAGGGCGATGTCATCATGGGCATGCTCGACACCGGCATATGGCTGGACTCGCCGTCCTTCTCCGACGAAGGTTTTGGCCCGCCGCCAAGCAGGTGGAAGGGCGCCTGCCAAAACTTCACCTGCAACAGGTATGGAATCGAAGATGACAGTTTTCCTTATATTAGCAGACAAAACCATGATTGAAGGCAGTCCCTATGGTTGAAACTACGTGCAAAATCTAAGAGAAACACTTCAGCAACAATCATCTATATCTTCCAACCCATAGTTGGTATTAACGCAAAGGATAAATTAAATACAAGAGTAGATCAACTATGGCAAGCAAACTTGTGGCCTCCAGAATTAAAGCAACATACGCATGCTGGACACGCACATACTCCAGGCAAAGTAACATAGAACATATGCATTGGGAACCCTGGAGTTTCTACAAATAAGGCAAGCCCATATCTAGGAACTCCTCTCTCTAGCCATCTTGCATCGGGAACCCTAGAAGGAGTTTCTGATTTAATTTCATCCTTCTCTTTCCTTGCATCGAACAGGTGAACGCGCAAGCGAGCCTCGGTGGCGGTGAGCGCTTAGCACCCGGGCAGACGCGGTGGGTCTGCTTCGCAGATGCCGGGCGAGGTAGCGCGACGGCCGACAAACACGCTATTGGTGGTCATTATCAAGTAATTAATACCGCCAATTTATATCCATTTATGAGAAACGGGCAAACTTATGTCACATATACATTTACAACTAACCTAGTTCCACTTGTATTTGAAGATAATATGTTTTGCAGGATTAAAACCGAAACAGTACAAGTACGCCAAATAAGAACGAGAAGCGCAAGTCACAAATACGCCATGGACCAAGGGGATGCAAGCAGGCCACAACCGATACAAATCAGGCCATTGCACCACCGGGGAACCGACCAAGAATGGGCCATGATCCAACCTGCGAAAGATCGGCACGAGGCGGGCCAAACCTGGGCCGGCCGGCCCCGGGGGGGCGGCCTCCCCCCGGACAAGCTCCGATCCCGCCGCGCCTTCGTTGAACGACCCGACCCCGGCGGAATAGAGGCGGTGGCATGGGTGCATGTCGGAATTAGCGCCTAAACCTCCGGCCAAAACTCCCCAAAAGTGTATTCACTTCATGTATAAATAGGGGACCATACCCCCCCCCCCTCTCTCGACACACAACACACTTCACCTTTGAGCAACACTCACCTTGAGCTTCTCCACTTTCATTAGTTAGTTTAGGATTTGAGCTCGGCTAAGCTTCATGGAGGGCGTGTCTCCTTAGAAGGATCTTAGGTAATTTATCATGAAGTTTCTTTCTTTATTCAAGTCTATTTATTTATATCGCAATGCATATGAATTAAAGTATAGTTATCCTCATGTTATATTCCTAATATGCCAACTAGAGTATAGTTAGCGTATTGTGGTAATTGACATGACTAACTTTAGGTGAATTGAATCATATATCATTGCAGGGGAAAGTAATGGAACTAAGATCGGGTGATGGTGCGGTGTACTTTCGGGTTTACCTTTACCCTTGCCATGTCGATCCATAGGGTCGGGGGTACCTAAGGGGGTTTAGGTAGTTTTCTATAAACGTGGGCGTGGTGTTTGGGTCTATAGCGAACCATCTGCGAAATGTCGGCATCCCACGGTAGTGAGGTAGGCGGCAGGTGGTGTCAGCCCTGTCCGTCCCTTGTACTCCTCCACGTCCGGGTGTCGAGTTGGAGTCTTATAAAGTGCCTATTAGCTGGCAGACCAGCCGCGGGCATCTCCTCATCACTTTGGTTTAACTCTATCTTGAACCATGAATGACATATGTTTACTAGAATTCAATTGCATTGGCAGATATTAGAATTTCCTGCTCAACATAGGTTTTTCCTTTTTATTATTTTCTCTTTAGTCCTTATAGTTGCTCAAGAAGTATGTGTCACCACTATCCATATTATTATCACTTACCCCTGCATATGATTAGTGGGCTATCCATACATATTTAATGTGGGCTATTATCACCATTCTAATAATTTCATTATTAACCCGCCTTGCCATGGGAGAATATAAATGAACCATACCCGAATACTCACGGGTGAAATGCAACAATGATAGATCCGTGCGCTTGCGGATTGACTTTTACAAAATATGAATCCATCTATCACAGACGTTTCCCAACGTTATTACTAAGGACATTATAATCTTTAGTGATGATGCTAAGAAATGCCAACAAGCATTTTCGGCGCCGTTGCCGGGGAAGGCATGGTTAAAGAAAAACAAAATTAGAAAACCAAATAAAAAAGATATTTAAAAAAAAAGAAAACAAAAAATATTTTTTAGGTAATGATAACCACATATATGGAGGATAGCCCTAATCTTTGCAGGCTAACTCTTTTGTTTTCTTCCTGTTGTGGATGAAAACAGGGATAGTGTATGACTGGTCGCAACCTACCGAACAACTTCATCGACAATCCAGAGAGGCTGCTCAGAAGGAGTTGGTCTAGAACCACACCTTCCGTCGCCACTCCACCGGAGGTTGAACCCGTCATCCAAGTACCATCTTCACCAACACTCATGGCCAAGACACTCCGTGATTACTCTGTCCCCGCTGTGGGCAATGTCCCCACTGGACCTCAAGTTGAAATGGGCGACAAGAACTTTGAAATCCGCACTGGCCTCATCACAATGGTATAGGCAAATCCATTCTGTGGGTTGCCAAGCGAGGATGCGAATGCGGATCTTCAGAACTTCCTAGAGCTGTGTGACACCATCGTCATCAAGGATGTCGCGCCAGACACGATCAAGCTCCGTCTGTTTCCCTTCTCCCCGGTAGGGAAGGCGAGGGAGAGCCCCTACCGGAGGCGTGGGAGAGGCTGCAAGAATACATCCTTGCCCGCCCACACCACGGCATGGAAAAGTGGCTCATACTCTAGAATTTTCACAATGGTCTCACGACCATGTCCAAAGGTCACATTGCCGCTTTGCCGGAGGGGCATTCTTGTCCCTCACCATAGAAAAAAGCTGAAGCGCTCATCGAGAAGATGATCAAGAATCAAAGCTGGGGAGAGGACCGAGCCCCCTCGAGAAAAACACAAAAAGGCATGCACACCGTGAAAGAGACGGACACGCTTGCCGCAAAAAATGGACCCACTCATGAAGAAGCCGGACGGCCAAGCTCCATCAAGCAGTTTGCACTTCCCATGGACTCACATATGACATGTGAAGTGCGTGGAAATGTTGGACATTCAGGAAACTCCCTGTCCCGAAACTCATGAGGAAGCAGCCTTCATCAACAACGGATTTCGGCCCGTAAGAATAATGGGTGGAACAACCAAAATCGCCCACAAGGAGGTAACAATTTCAATTCCAATTCTAATTTCAATTCCAACCAACCCTCCTTGAAAGATTTAGTTTATGGTCAAATTAAGATTAATGAAAGCATAAATAAGAAATTATCTTTTAATGACAAAATGCTTGAAAACATAAACACCAAACTTGAGAGTTTATCTTCTGCTGTAGTAAATCAATTAACCTTTAATAAGATGATTGAAACAAGGTTGTCTAAACTTGCCCCTCACATTCCTATCAACCCTAATGGGCAAATTCCAAGTCAACCCTAGAAAAAAGTTAATGCAGTGGCCACGAGGAGTGGTAAGTCTACTCGCGATCCACCACATCCTAACCCCGCAGCAAAGACACTTCAACAACCACAACAAGATGATGCAAACGCCCCTCCAATCAAGAAGGAACCAATTGAAGAAAGAATCACAATCCAAAACTATGGGGATACAAGTTTCATGCCTTTTCCTTCCCGAAAGAAAAAGTCAACGGTGGACGATCAATTCAATCGATTTGTTGAGATGATCGGGAAGATACATGTGAACGTGCCACTTATGGATGTGTTGCACATGCCATCATATGCCGAGGTTCATGAAAGCCATCATCGGCAACAAGTTGCCTCTACCAACCACGGAGGTGGTACAATTGACATAAGAGTGTAGCGCCGCTATACTCAATAAACTCCCGAAAAAAGAGGAAAGATCCGGGGTGCCCCACAATCAGCTGTTCGATAGGGACCCGGAAGATTGAGCACGCTCTATGCGACCTAGGGGCAAGTGTCGGCGTCATGTCAAAAGCCGTGTTTGACAAGATGAATTTCGCCAACCTAGCACCAACAAGTATGTTGCTCGGTGGCTGACTCCACGAAGACGCCACCCAGCTGGTGTAGCGTAAGACGTACCTATCGGGATCGAAATTACTTTGTACCGGTCGACTTCGTGGTATTCAAAATGGAGACCACGAAGGAAATACCATTGATCTTAGGATGACCCTTCCTAAGCACGGCAGGGGAGCACACATTGATGTTAGAGCTGGAGAAATCCGCTTTAACATCGATGGAAAGGAGGAAGTATTCAACTTCCGGCCCAAACCTGAACAATGTTCCATGATCTACATCAAGCACGGGCCAACCTTGAAAGGAGCAACCCACGCCAAGGCATCCAATTCCAAAAAGAAGGTATGGCATGCAAAGCAAGACTAAGGTAAGCTTCCCCAAGGTAATAAACATTTTTCTTTCTTATATTTATCTCTTTCTTCTACTTAATTATTATAACTTTAGAATTTTCTTCTAAAAATATATTTGTGTTTCAATATGAATAAAACTTTTACCTCATATTTAATTATTTCATTTGTAATAATAAATATATATAAAAAAATTTCTCCACAATTTATTGCTACCTAGATATAAATAAAAGAAATAATACCATATCCCAACTAATGAATAGAGTTTTAGTAATCATAAAATAAGAGAGAGTATTTAAAAAAAAAGAGAAAAAAACATGTCTCGGGTCGAACCCGACCGTTGCACCACTACACAACGGTCGAATTCAACCGTTGGAACACGCCGGTAAAGCGGGCCGTGGGGACAAACCACGGGGCGGCGCCGCCTTTGGGCCGGCCGCCGTCATGCGGAAGCCACGGGCCACGCGCCAAAACGAGCAACGGTGACCGTTTTTCGTCCTAGTGTCGGGGTGCAACGCACTATAAATACACGAAGTGGCCCGGAGAGCACCTCACCCCTCTCATTCTCACTCTCTCACTCTCTCATTTTGCTATTTGCTCACTTCTTACACTCCACAAGCTTCCCGGTTGTTTTTGAGCTAACATGGACAGGATAGGGAAGGTAGGAAAGGCCATCAAGAACTCCATGAGGCGGGAGCGCAAGGCTCTCTCATGGAGGCTCGAGCACATCCTTCTTCGAGACCGAAGAAATCTCATCGTCATCACATGAGCAAGAACAAGAAGGAAGGATGACGATAGACGAAGCCGATGCACCACACCTCGACATGGAGGGTGATCGGGGAGACTCAAGCCTACAACATCCTCAAGAACAGAGACTTCACTCCCGCTCCTCGCTTCGCCAACAACGTCTTCGAAAGCCTGGGTATGGACACCGAATTCGCTCTCATTTGGAAAACTATTGGGTGGTCAGAGTTTACTCCCCTGAATGAGAGCCAGGTTCTTGTGTCCTCACCATCCAATTTTTATGCTCTTTGCAAGTTCATAATGAAGGTGTCGACTTTTAGACTTTTTGGTGAACCATATTATCGCACATGGAATGATATTGCTAGGTATATAGGATTTGATGCTAAGAAATGTTCCTCAAACCTAGCTGCATCTCTACCTAATTATGATCGCACCTCATTTTACACCGAAATCACCAACATAATTCCTACAGACATAAATTCCGTCCTACTAGTGCCAATATCCATCACCCATCATTGAAATTTATGCAAAAATGGATAGCCATGACTTTGTTTCCTAGGCATGATTTTCACTTGTGTCTTAGATGCTAAAATGCAATGCCTTTATGCTATAGTTCACAAGAGAAAAATTGCTCCTGTAAGAGAAATCATAAAATGCATGATGAGCAATTTCAAGCATTCTTCACCTATTTATTGCACATCTCTTGTGACTAGAATTGCCAATAAGGTTGGTGCATTGCAGAACCAAAATGTTACATACTTAGACACACCACCATTGGAAATCACAATTGCATCATTGATAAAGGGCACACTATAAAATATGATGAACGTGACCACGAGAAGCTTATTTAATATTTTCGGGATATACAAATGAGATTCCGCTTCCTAACCCGGAACTCTCTTTGTATAAGTCCCCTTCACTCACCTTCGCTCTGGTTGAGCCAGACGAAGCACGCAGGAGTTCAGTTTCCCGCAGGCCATCACGAAGGAGATGGGCGAGGCTAGTGGCTCGCGAGGAAGCCATAGCCTACGCCTATCCCTCGTGCCCATGCCCGGGTTCTTTACAGCAACACCGAACCCCGGGCTCACACACGGCTTCTAGTTGGCGGAATGCACGTACCACACCGGCACATTTGGAGGTTTAGGGTAGAACGAGAGGGAGGTGCAATCCTCCGACTCACGAGGGGATGCCGCCACCCGTCTCGACACGCCGCTCTATGGTGGACCCTCATGCGCTCCACGACATCAACACCCAAGTCCGCCAACTCAACATCCGCACAGGTGAGATTCAACATTCTCTTAACACTCACATGCGGGACACGCCCAATGGCAAAGCAGAACCGGGAGCGCCAAAGAACAACAACGATGGGCCATGGAGCAAGCGTGCGGAAGAGCCAAGGGTTCGACCCTAACCCACGGGGTCCGAACTAGCTTGGGGAGGACCCCAAAAAGAGGTGAGTAATGTATCTTTTTATTAATTCCATTTCATTTATTATAAAAAATCAAAAAATGAAAAGAAAAAAAAAAATGAAATATGATAAAAACAACAAAAATATTAATTCCACTCTTATATGTGAGATAAGAATGCTTTTGCTTTCTCCAAAGCTGAAATGATGAATAGTTGCTGTTTATAATTCAACTTGTGCCTAGTTTATAACTTTGAATTCCCCTATGTTTAGGTTTCTTTGGATAACTTTGCCTCACCCTAAAACTTAATGATTTGTGGGAATGCAAACATATGATCTTTCACTAAGTTATTGCCACGATATGATATGGTACAAGTAGAATTTTCTATGACTTTTGTTCTAAGAGAGACTATCATCTAGAGATCAATTTTCACAATTTCCTCAATGATCAAACTACTAAATAATTGTGATAACTTATGTCAAAACTTGTCATGCACCTATGATCAATGATGCTAGAACATAGGGTATGGGCTATGCAAAAGAAAAAAAATGGACGCGTGTCCACGAATAATTAAAATAATGGGTACTCGATGCCCTTTGAAAAAAATGAGATAAAGAGAAGAATAATGGACAAGTGTCCGAGGGCGAGAAGAGCCCACTTCTCCAAAAAAAAAAAAAAAAAATCTAGCCCATACCTCTTAAGCAAAAAAAGATCTAACTCATGCATCTTGATCAAGGGTTGTGACTTGTTCCTTCATACGGTTTACTTATTGATATGATTTGAGGAATAATAAAAATTTGACAAAAGAAATCTCCGGATAATTAGTTGATCAAAGAATGAATGACTAGTGTTTCTATTAACCATTCTATCTTGCAATAACCCAAGTGTTGGAAAATATTATAAGCCCCACATGACTTGAGTAAAAGGAGGGTGCAAAAATACCAACTTATTTAAACAGAGGAGGAACACTTAGTTATAAACCCGATACATTTTGAATTATATCGACATTGAAGCAACTCCTAATCAACAACGAAACACTTAGCTATTTGCTCGGGACGAGCAAAGCTTAAGCTTGGGGGATTTGTTGGCGGTCATTATCAAGTAATTAACACCGCCAATTTATATCCATTTTATGAGAAACGGGCAAACTTATGTCACATATACCTTTACTACTTACCTAGTTCCACTTGTATTCGAAGATAATATGTTTTGTAGGATTCAAAGTGGAAACCGGTACAAGTACGTGAAATAAGAATGAGAAGCGCAAGTCACAAATACTCCATGGACCAAGGGGATGCAAGCAAGGCCACAACCGATACAAATCAGGTCATTGCACCATCGAGGAACCAACCAAGAATGGGCCATGATCCAACCCGCGAAAGATCGGCACGAGGCGGGCCAAACTGGGCGGCCGGCCCCCAGGGGGCAGCCGCCCCGAACAAGCTCCGATCCCACCGCGCCGTTGAACGACCCGACCCGGCGGAATAGAGGCGGTGGCATGGGTGCATGTCGGAATTAGCGCCTAAACCTCCCGCCAAAACCCCCAAAAGTGTATTCACTTCATGTATAAATAGGGGCCATACCCCCCCTCTCTAGACACACAACACACTTCACCTTTGAGCAACACTCACCTTGAGCTTCTCCACTTTCATTAGTTAGTTTAGGATTTGAGCCAGTCTAAGCTTCAAGGAGGGCTTGTCTCGTTAGAAGGATCTTCCAATAATTTATTATGAAGTTCCTTTCTTTATTCAAGTGTATTTATTTATATCGCAATGCATATGAATTAGAGTATAGTTATCCTCATGTTATATTCCTAATATGCCAACTAGAGTATAGTTAGCTTATTGTGGTAATTGACATGACTAACTTTAGGCTAATTGAATCATATATCATTCTGGGAAAGTAATGGAACTAAGATCGGGTGATGGTCTGGTGTACTTTCGGGTTTACCTTACCCTTGCCATGTCGATCCGTAGGGTCGGGGTACCTAGGGGGGTTTAGGTAGTTTTCTATAAACGTGGGCATGGTGCTCGGGTCTATAGCGAACCATCGGGAAATGTCGGCATCCCACGGTAGTGAGGTAGGCGGCAGGTGGTGACAGCCCTATCCGTCCCTTGTACTCCTCCACGCCTGGGTGTCGAGTTGGAGTCTTATAAAGTGCATATTTAGCCGAGACCAGCCGCGCAGGCATCTCCTCATCACTTTGGTTTAACTCTATCTTGAACCATGAATGACATATGTTTACTAGAATTCAATTGCATTGGCGGATATTAGAATTGCACGCTCAACATAGGTTTTCCTTTTTATTATTTTCTCTTTATTCCTTATAGTTGCTCAAGAAGTATGTGTCACCACTATCCATATTATTATCACTTACCCCGCATATGATTAGTGCGCTATCCATACATATTTAATGTGGGCTATTATCACCATTCTAATAATTTCATTATTAACCCGCCTTCCCATGGGAGAATATAAATGAACGATACCCGAATACTCACGGGTGAAATGCTACGATGATAGATCCGTGCGCTTTGCGGATTGACTTTTTGCAAAATATGAATCCATCTATCACAGACATTTCCCAACGTTATTACTAAGGATATTATAATCTTTAGTGATGATGCTAAGAAACGCCAACACACGCGTAGGCGTGCTAAAGGCTAGCGAAAGCGCACACGAGAGCGAAGGGGCAAAGCGACGCGGTGGGCGTTGTCGCATGGCGGCTTCTTGCCGGCAAGACGCGCGAACGCGGGCGGGCTTGGCCAAGTCGAGCATAGTCGATCGATGAAGAGTTGTTTCTTCCCAACGGTGATATGTCACGAAAGTGTCGGTTGAATTATTGCACCCAAAGCGATCCATGGACCGAACCCAAAATTTGTATTGATTCTATTTAACTCGACTCATGTCCATTCTCTCTCCCACCTCACCCACCCTCCCATGACACCACCCACCCGTGACACCCACCCGCTCATTCCTCCCGGCTCCCACTTTCCATCTCTCGCGTGCGAGAGGAGGGGAAGCGGCTTGCGGGGAGCACCGTGGTAGAGCAAAGACGGCGCAAGGGCCAACCCTCGACGGAGCTGCATAGGCCATGGGTGGATCCGGCGAATGAAGGGCGATTGCGGCGTCCTTTGATAGTTCGAGGCGGGTCTCGCGGTACACACGACAGCGGGGAAGCTTGGCGGTGGGCCCCTCAACGGCGGCCAACTCCAAATACCATCATCGGGATCCCAAGTCGGGATCCAAAGCCCTAGTTCCACCATAATTAGAGCATTAGCTATCTTGGCTAGTTCTAGAGGAAGCCAAGGTTGCCTTGGATTTCGATCGTCAAGAAGTAGCGGGGGAGCCGAAGCTTCTCGTGGCTTCTCTCTTATATCTAATTTGTAAGTATTTGGTTAGAATACATTTGCTATGACTTTGCTCTATTCAATGATTATATTCTTAGTTATATGTTTCCATGCTTATTATGATTATATATCTAGTTTAGTAAGTTTGTCTTTATATTCAAGCATGGAGTCGTATAGCGCCCCCTTAGTTGCGCACTTTGTGGGTGGTCAACAATGTGTAAACGTGGTGTTTATACAACGTTTGCTCGCGACGCACCCTATATTCCAGGATGTGTGGTAGATCGTGGTTGTGATATTGCCATTGAGTCCTTTGTAGTCCAACCCCCCTGAATGTAGGTCTAGTTGAGCTTTATTACTATGGTAGACTTGCTTTTTGTTCCCGATCTTCGTTAGTAATGTTCACCATGCGTAGATATATTTCTTTCATGCCATGATGACTAGATGTATTGCACTAATCATAGTATTCATTGACATATAAGTAGGAGTAACCTAGGAATATTACTGTGTGCTCTACCTATACCATGTTAATTTCGCCGGTTATGATACATTCTAGTGGCATAGCATGATCTTTGATTTGGCAATTATCATTATCATTTATCTTTATTATGTGACTCATCCTAGTTTGAATTTAATTTGATGCACATGGTTTACTCTACATTACCACACCGCAAGTGAATCAATCAATCTACCCATAAGCCTACCCCTTTCCTATGGTAAAATATAAATGTGATACCTAGATAGACTCGGTGAAGTGCTACAATGGTATTTTTGTCGTGCTGCGGATATCGTATTCATATTATTGCAAGAGATTCAAGTATCATATTAAGAATACCATTCACGCATTTCTTAGCATTGCTGCTAGGGTGACAGACTAGTACGTAGGTGATGCTACAATGTGTGGTACACCTCTTATGCATATCCTAGTGAGATTAATTCCACTACGGATAATGATGCAAAGATATACACCTTACTAATTCTGTCTAACTCTTTTAACCCCGACTAACTAATTTGTTGGATGTGAGATTAACTCCACCTCCAGGCTAACTTTATTAGATAGATACCATTATACATTTCTGGCGCCGTCCTAGGGTTGGATCTTAAATCCATCCTTTTGTGACTGCGTTAAGAAATATCAACAACCACATCAGCCGGGATTTCTTCATCCACTAGATCAATAGAAGGTAAAGGATCTTCATCGTGAGCCCCATGATGATCACCACCTCCCATCTGATGAGATCAACTGAATTGAAACTAGCAAGACCTAGCTACATTGGAGCCAGTAGGCAAGACAGGCCCAACCCATCCAGGGGCTTGGGGTGGTACAGGGTGAAAAAGACCACCAAGAATAAAAGCTTCCTCATCAGGCAAATCAGCTAGGTTGTTTAGCTTCAGCACATAGACAATAATAGTCTAGGATCTACCCTTGTTGGGTAGAACTGCGCATTAACCTTAGCCGAACGGAATCTTAGCAAAAGCATCATTCGGGTAAACTTTGCGGATGATACAGGCCAAAGTGCTAGATTCATGCACGTGGACTAAGATGCCAAAACCAGAGACTGCAGTTGCAACGTTCCCATGCTACGTAGATCCTCATTAAAACCAATCAACATAATCCAGGCATCTCTATCCATGTCAAAGGATCTAGAATTTTCTGCCTCATCATGCTTGATAAAAACATGTTATAATCTCTACCAAACAGTGGACCAAGAAATATCTCCCATTCAAGTGCACTAGCAAACCTAACAAAAGCATCTCCTAGAGCACAGGGGTATATGCCAAGAACATGAACCTGATGGACCTCGAGGAACCAAGAGCCAAGAGCCTAAGATATTGGGTCAAATCCTCCTTAGCCGCCGGCGGATGCAACTTCACAATCGCTAGGTCTTCATTGTTGAGGGTGTAGCAACCCGCTACATACACCTCTTGGACGCAGCGGTGGGACGAGGTGGACGATCCACCAACTCGAAACCCTTGGACTGGTGCGGGGAAGGGTCGACGGTGAAGTTCGCTATCGGAGTCGGACGAGGAGCGTTTTTGAGGTTTGGCGTTGTTCCTGGTTGGAGGTCGGCAGATTGGAGAAGCAGTCTAGATTTTTCTTTTCCACATTTATTGAAGTGCCAAGCGACTCCTTTATCTTCCTTAACTCCAACTGATTTTGGGTGATAAATCCGCTTGCAGCTGTGGGCCTTGCCAAAGCAACGCGCTTCTGCATAACCATAATTGAAGCAAAACAAGCACCAGATTGAATATATGCCAGTCTTCCTTTCCAGACCTTGGGCTGGACTAATTGAACTTTGGGCATGGGGCCCAATAGACTTAACTGGACCTGGACCTGAAGTGCTAGCCAATTTTGAATTCAAAATTGGGATGGCATTTGAACCAGATAACGACCCCGATGAACCCGCCTTAGAGAGAGGATCTGAAATGAGTGGCCATTCCTTGGGCGAAGAAATGGATCTGGGGTAACGATCCTGAGGAACATGTAGGTCCAAAGAAGATTTTGGAGCAAAGATAATTGGCTTTGTGAAATGATCATAATAGTTCCTAGGATAACTTAATCTCTTAAAAATGATTTCCTCACAGAGGATACGCCAGCTTTAACCACATCCACAAAAGACTTATTTTTGGAAGAACGAGAAGGAATTTTTGCCCACCAGGACCAATTATGGTCCAAGAATCTGCCTCTAACTGGCACCAAAGATTATATTCCTTTTGCCAATTTGGGCCACCATCTCTCCAGAGAGAAAAATAAACAGAGAAAATCTTGCAAGAGTAATTTCTTAATTTATAGATCATAAGACGGACTAGCTTGCAAGAAACCAAGAATTTGAACATCCAATCAGAGACATGACAAACTTGAAAATCTGAGGCAACGCCACCAAGGAAAGATTGCAAGATGAGACTTACAGATTCAGCATTGAGACGGAGGGCCGATCTACCAAACCTCACAAAATGGAAGAAGATCTTCTTCGAACCTTAGGAGGGATTAAGCCCCGGATCAAAGCACAGATCCGAGAGCCCGGCCATGGCACACACCGGCTGGGATCACCATAGGGCAACATCGCCGGAGCGGTGGAGGACGGCGAGGGTTGGGGGCGTTGGGGGAAGAAGGGGGAGCCATATTATCAAAAGGAAATTGGATTAGCGGTCCTTTTTGTATTTGTATGGGACCACAACAAATGCAAAGAAATTTTATATATTTCTAATCCACTATATCCCTCAACATGGTACTACCACTTTGTTTCTTAGTTACTGTTCATCACATTTTGCTACTGTTCACATGTGTTTTTACTATTCACACTTGTGCTCTATTCGCACATTTAGAGAACAGCAGCACCTAGTACTATAAAGGCACCAGGAGGCTACATTCCGTAGAATGTAATGCGCCCTCCTATTACCCTAAAAAAATGGTAATGCTTGCTATAGCGCATCCTATTCTTAATTTGCCCATCGGACGCCCCCGCCTACTGGCCGCCGCGTGTGCGCCCACGCCTGGCCCAGCCCACAAAGGTGTTTGCCGTACTCTGACCTTTCAACTTCTCGTGTCCCACCATTCCCAGTCCAATCCATTCCTCACCCCGCCACGACACCGCTCACCCACCCCACCTCTGCGCGCGCCGTGGCCATGCCATGCATCCTCCTAGCTCTCGTCGCCTCCGCAGCTATGGTGGATTCCCACTCACTTGCCCCTACACACCGGAGATTTGACTGCTACTCGGTGTCCATGAGCATCAGATGATTTGACGATGCGGGCGGCCTTTCTCCGATGCGCGATATGCTCGGCTTCCCTCCCCCCGTGGCGGCGGCTGCTTCCTGCTCCCCCTTTTCCCGAGACGACGGCGACACAAGCAGTGAGGGGCCTCCCGGAGCAGCTTTCGACGCGATGTCTCCCTCACCAAGCGGTGGCGGAAGCATCGAGGGGGCGGCTCTCCTTCCCGCACCCGGCGACGATGGCGTCCGGATGCAGCTTGGGTGGCGGGCGCCATATCCACGACACATTGCAGCACCTCCGGTGCCCATCACCACGTCCAGCATCCCGTCACCCCTCCTAACGGCGGCCCGCGGCGGCCTAGATCTGGGCGCAAGCCCTGCTCCTCCTCCTTGTTTTGTTGTTGCAACAAAGTTTTTTCAGTGTTGCAGTGGTTGTTTGTAATTGTTGTAGTGGATGTTCTTCTAGATCTGAGAAACATAAATCGGTTTCGACCAATTTCTGTTGCAGTAGGCTTGTGTTTGATGTTTCATCAAGCATGTTTCCTTTGTTTTGTTAGGTTTTCTCATAATGTTGCTTGATAAGTTTTCAGTTTGCAGCAAGCTTTTTTTGTGATGTTTCAACAAGCATTTTTTTGATGTTACAGTAGTAGTGCATGAGGTGTTGCAATAGCTATTTCTTATTTGTTGCAGCAGTTTTTGCACGATTTTACATTTGTTCCCCACACATGATGCAACAATGTGTTCTAAATGTTTCATTTGTTTTAAACTAGTGTTGCAAGAGTTTTCATTTGAATGTTGTATATGTCGCACACATCTGTTGCAACCATCTATCCAAGATGTTTCAATTGTTTTTGAGCAATCTATTCAAAATGTTTCAACTATTTTTTGAGCAATATGTTGAAGTAGTTCATGTTTCAATAGAAAGTGGGAACATGCTGAGATAGTTGCATAGGTAGACTATCCTACGTGGGGAGTGATGGGGTCTGCATGGCAAGCACAGGGCCTGGAGCAGCGCATGCAGGGGGGGCAGGCACATGTGGGCGGGGGCATATGTTTCTGTTAGAAGCCACGTGGACCGTGTGGGGAGGTGGGCCTGTGCGGGGGAGGGGCGTCCGATGGGACTCGCCTCATGCGGGGGGGCGTCTGATGGGACTCAGTCCCATCGGATGTCCGAGCGCTAGCGCCACCGTTAAAAAAGATTCTCATACCCACAATGGGTGTCATGGGCCAAGGCCCATGTAGGGAGGCGCATAGGGCACACAACCACTAGTGTGTGGCCGCTACCACTGCGGCCTACAACCGTCATCTTGTTATCCAGTTACCATTATTGAGTCTGAGTCAGTTTAGGAAGAAAGAGTGTGTTGGTTTGCTTAGGGTTCAAATTTGCTGAGACTATATAAATACCGGTGTCATGTAATCATTGCAACTCAAGTAAAGAAATAAAAGGAACAAAAGCTCTCAACTTCGGTCATCAGGCTCCCTCGCACTCACTCCCGAAACCCTAGATGCCGCTACCGCCCCTGTCCACGTGCGCCGCAAGACACGCCGCACACCATTGCTCCCCGCGGCTGACCTAGCCGCCCCTCACCTCCGTGCGCTGCCGCCCCACAGCTCGCCGCCCGGTGTGCCCTACGGCATGCCTCTTCTGAGTGGCTACCTTATAACTGAACTGGACCCGTGCTGCATTGATCCCTAGAGTTCTATCAAGTTTTGTTGGCATGTGCTAAAATATGATGGTATGACAATGTTTGAGAAGTTCCACATCTGCACCACTTCACTTCGTAGCCTCAATTTTGACACATAATTGACACGGAGCAATGTAGACCTATATATTTGTTGAATGCGAGCTTCAATAATCATATTCCAAAGGTAGACACTAATAAACTCATCAAGGCTGCTCAACAAGCTTCTCTGCGCGGAGGCGGAGTTCGGCGGCCCGGTGTCGCCTGCTCGGCGTCGGATCCGCTGTCGGATCGTGGCTCCACGACGCAGGTGACCGACCCTCTCCCCGCCCCCCTCGCGTTCAGGCGGCGGTGGCGCGGATCCGGCCCCAATGACTTGATCCGGGTCGGCGGCGGCGACACAAATCCGCGCAACTGCTCCGTATCGTCCTCGCATTCGACGCGGGGTATGGATGAGAGGCGTTCGGGCGCTGGTGGAGCGGATCCACTCCCCAACGACCTGATCCGGGTTGGCGGCGGCGGCACAATCCGCGCAGCTGCTCCGCATCGCCCACGCATCCGATCGCGGGAATGCGCATGTGAGTGCCGCGAGTCGGCGGATCGATCAAGGTGGAGGAGCAACGGTAAAGGCACACGATTTCAAGCGTGAGCTGATTTGCCAGCTTCATTGGGGGCGATCTACATCCAATGAGTTCCTTTCAAGTTCATTTTGGTGCACGTTGTTCAAGGCGTGGTGGCTGATTCGATAGGCGCCATGAAACGACATCGATATCTTTAGCACTATCTTGAGTAGTAAACTCAATTCTTTTTTTGGATGTAGTAGATCTTTAGTACATATATCTTCATGTACTAAATTTTTTTTTATTCTTATCTTTTGTAATAAGTTTGGCTGTGTGTGTGGTCACGCGGAGGCTTTTAAGCTGTGTGCGTTATCGCAGAGGCCGGAATTTTAATTCCATTATCTAAAAAAACAAATTACCAAATTCTCCAAGCATTCCTACTAGGGAGAAAGATCATCGAGGGTGCCATTTTTATTGTATGAAATAAACATGCAAAAACTAATTAGTTTTCCGGATTGACGTTGAAGTTTAATTACGGGAATTCCAACACAACAAGCTCTAAAAATGAATAGTATTCAATATAGTAGTGGGCATGTTCAGTGGTGGATCTGAAAAAAATAAGTTTGGAGGTGCTTCATCCATTATCTTCCATCTCGATCTAGACCCTCTTTTTAAACTTCCATGGGTACTAATCGGTAGGAGATCGAGGCTCCATGCTTTGAGAAATGGTAGTAGGGGCTCGAGCCCACCCCCACCGGTGCTAGATTGAACCCAGTTAATTTTTGGCTGCATCCAAGGGAGACAGTCCAGTGAAAGTGGTAGTTCCTCGTTTAATTAAAGAGGGGTTCTCTGTGTTGCAATATGCAGGTTACACGGATAATTTTTACATATCATGATATTGAATAGGCAATGAACACAAAGTTGCTTTTATGCATTTGTGAAAAAATGTCTAGTTGGTCGTTAACCTGAACAAGATCATTGAGCTCTCTAGCCTGTGTGTGGGTCTGGTGCTGCATTGAGGTCGAGCTCAGGATTGTCTCTTCCGGTTTTGTAATAACAAGATGAGGTTATTTATGATCAGAGAAAAGGAACGGTGCGTGGTTGATGTGTCACTGATGGGAACCCGTAGGAAGGGGAGACGACCAGCCTCATTCACATCTGAAATCGATCGCCAACATGAACACAAGCGAAATCATCAAATTTCGTATATGCATTGATCAATGCAGAACTTGGTTTACAAAAAAAATGCAAACCCTTGAATATTAATATATTCCCTTTTAAAAAAAATGAACTTATAGAGCTAACCACAATGTATCCTTTGGAAACAACATCACTGTAAACATATAACTTTTTTGTAATTCCAATTGGAGTTCACTAGATCCAAGCATACCATTGATTATAGAGTTGTGTTTATTAATAGTTGTCTCTTTCTTGTTGCTGTAATGTTTTTTTTTGTAACTTCTATGCCACACTTCTCATAGACTTTTTTTATGGCTGCAGTGTAAGCATGGGTCTTCTCCATTACTGGACAAGAAATGCGGAGTGCCACGCCCTTGCGATGTTTCCCCTGCACAAGCCTACGGAGCAAGCAATGCACGGCTGCTCTCATCCTGTCCTTGAGTTACACACACATATATATTATTGCCCACAAGAATGTTCATTCCAGGAACAACATAGGATACATGATGCCTCGTCCTGAAACACTGCTGCTTCTGCTTCCCGTCGTCACTGTCTTGGTCGCGAGCTTGAGCGCCTCCGAATCCGTAGGCGATGGAAATGGAAGCCAGCAGGTCAGTTGCTAGCATGCGTTGTTGTAGCACGTTCGTTTTGTCCTCCTGTGTTTTTTCATTCCAGGATCTGAAACGATATCTACGCAATTTTATCGATGAATTTGATCATGATAAGCAGGTCTACATCGTGTACCTGGGACACCTACCGGCCAGCACAGATGCAGAACCTGAAGGTTTCTTTGCTATAGAATTCGCTCATCACGACCTGTTGAATCAAGTCCTCGACGACGGCAGGTCGAAAACTCTCATTTTCACAACAGAGTAGAGATCCCGGACTACTAGTTGTCAAGAAGAAACGGATACAAATATCCCAACGGATTGATCGATGCTCCCAAGAGCCAATAATGTTGGCTTCGAAAACGAAAGAAAACATAGTAAAGATCGTCTTTACAGCAAGAGCCAATGTATTTTTGTCTTTTGCATGCAGCTCTTCTTCAGACAGGATTCTCCGTAGTTACAAGAGAAGCTTAAATGGCTTTGCCGCCAAGCTAAGCAAAGAAGAAGCACATATACTGTCTGGTTTGTGACAACTAACATGCTCTTCTTTTCAATAATTTTATTTTGTGATTATGGATTGAGGTTTATTTATTGTGACCTATGTGTCACAAGGTCGTAGAGACATAAATGCAAGATGAAGGGACAGCTTGATGAACCGAAACATAAAGATCATCTTAATTTGTATTGATATATCAACGGTATGAAGCAAGCATCTCTCTTATACTTTTTTTCCTTGTTACCTTTAGGCATGAATGGCGTTGTCTCAGTCTTTCCAAGTAGGACCCTCGATCTTTTGACCACAAGATCATGGGACTTCTTGGGCTTCCCTCAAACGCCCTTTGAAGAACTACCACTTCAGGGAGACGTCATCATCGGTATGCTCGACACCGGTATATGGCCTGACTCGCCATCCTTCTCTGACAAAGGTTTTGGCCCCCCACCGAGCAAGTGGAAGGGTACATGCCACAACTTCACGTGCAACAAGTATGAAAACACCATTCTTTTTTTTTAGCGAAGAACCATTCTTTGTATTGTTGAGCTAGCTCAAATTAGTTGTTTGGGATATCTCTTATTCAAGCAACAATTTATCAATAGAAACATTCAATTAAAGCAAAGAAAAACATGCCACAGACTCACTATATGACTATGTCATGACACTCAGTAAAGTCATTGGAGCACGCGCCTACGATGGAGGATCCAGCAGCTCCAGCCTGTCACCAATAGACGATGACGGCCACGGCAGCCACACTGCATCCACCGTGGCGGGGCGTGCTGTGGCCAATGTCAGCATGTACGGCTTGGCAAACGGCACAGCTCGTGGCGCGGTGCCTGGCGCTAGGCTCGCTATCTACAAGGTTTGCTGCGGTGAGGCCGACATCCTCGCAGGGTTCGACGATGCTATCGCCGATGGCGTGGATGTGATCTCCATCTCCATCGGGGGCCTCTTCCCATTTGAGTACTTCGGTGATGTGATAGCCATCGGGTCCTTCCACGCCATGAGGCGTGGGGTGCTCACGTCTGCGTCGGCCGGGAATTCAGGGCTGGATGGCTTCACGGTTACCAACGTCGCGCCGTGGTTGTTGTCTGTGGCTGCGAGCAGCATCGATCGCCAATTCATCGACAAGATTGTTCTTGGGGATGGCAAGACCATAGTGGTCAGCGTTGAAATCAATATGCTCATGCATTGGACTCCCTACCTTTTTTTTCTTCAGTGAAATGATTATGTACTGTACCAACCATGCATTACATTTTGTTCTTATTTTGCAGGGAGCCTCCATTAACACCTTCCCAACGCTCAGAAATGTCACGCTTGCATTCCCCACCAACGGGTAAGAAGATGATGACAATGCATTAGTCAATGGCATACTTGTCCGGATAGTATAATTCAGTGCCATCAATGTTTAAAATAAATAGCATAGCGGGGCTAAATGAGGCTATAGCGGAAAATTATACATGGATTCATTTTGCGGCAATATGCTAAAACAGCTATAGCATGGCTGTAGCAGGGAATAGCCGACAGCTATTATTTCAACAACTAGAATTTTGCAGAATTTCATATCATTTGGACGGCCACTAAACTCTTGAAAATAAACACAAGAATTATATATTCAGTAGAACGTACGTGTTTATGGTTTATTGCTACTTGTGCAGGTCCTGTGATCTAACGAACCTCGACGGAGGTTCATACAAAGGGAAGGTTGTCCTCTGCCAGGAGGCCGAGGAAAACGACGGTTCAGGTCCTCTCTTGGCCGGTGCAGCAGGCGCCATCATAGTCATTGATATACCCGATGTGGCCTTTTCCCTGCCTCTCCCCGGTTTGACGGTAACTCAGGATGACTTCGACCAAATCGTGGCCTATGTCAACAGCACAAGGTGAGTGACCTCACTGATCACATACATATTGCCAGTTGAACTGTACTGTCCCATATTCATGCTGAACTGCCTGATGAAGTGATGAACTATGTATGCTTTCCTGATTCATGTTCGATTATCTGATATTCCTGCTATGTCAATTCTGCAGTAATCCTGTGGGTACCATACACAAAACTCAGACAACAGTCAATTCACAAGCTCCGGTACCAGCCTCGTTCTCTTCTCCAGGTCCCAATTTGATCACCCCTGATATCTTGAAGGTTTGTGCCAGCCTTATAATGTTCACCAACACCTGCCGTCATTGCGAATATCGTGGTGAAAACTGTCATACGTACAGAAAATTAATTTGTACAACATTAATTTCAAACTAATGCAGCCTGATCTGTCTGCGCCCGGGATAGACATCATAGCCTCATGGTCACTTCTGTCATCGCCTACGAACATTCCGGATGACAAGAGGAAGGTTCAGTACAACATTATATCTGGAACATCCATGGCGTGCCCGCACGCGAGTGGAGCCGCTGCATACGTCAAGTCGTTCCACCGTGACTGGTCGCCGGCCATGATCATGTCGGCTCTTATCACCACCGGTATGTATGCCACATTCCATGATGACATCAAAGATCCATTCTGTCTTAGCTAGACTTCATTGTCAATGTATCCAAATAATGCATGCAGCCACTCCAATGGACACACCGGCCAACTCCAACACCAGCGCGCTCAAGTACGGCGCCGGGCAGCTCAACCCACTAAAGGCGCATGACCCAGGACTCGTGTACGACGCATCAGAGAGCGACTACGTGGCTATGCTGTGCGCGCGGGGGTACAATGCTACGCAGCTCGCGCTCATCACCGGCTCCAACACCACGACCTGCAGAAATGGCTCGACATCCGGCTCTCCCAGAGACCTAAACTACCCGACCATGGCGGCCAGTGTGAAGCCGGGGAAGAACTTCACTGTGGTCTTCCCGCGGACCGTCACCAATGTCGGGGCTGCAAGCGCCGTGTACGACTTAAGGTTCGATTTTCCTTTTATCGGGGGAAAATGTGCTCACTGCTGAAGTTTCACCGAGTGAGCTAGAGTTTAGCCAGCAGAACGAGAAGGTCTCTTTCACTATGACTGTGTATGGCATGGCACCGAAAGAGGGCAATGTCTACTCTTTCAACATCGTGTGGTACAACAACAAACATGAGGTGAGCAGTCCAGTGGTGGTGTACACAATGAGTCAATGATGGACTATCAGTCCCAGGCTCCCAGCTGGCATCAAACGGGGGGATTAGACAGTGAGGGAGGTGCCATGCAACACTTGTGTATTGTGCAATGGTTCAAGAATTAAACTTCTTTGTTTTGGTATCATCTTTTGTAGCATCCTTACTTCATAACAGTAACTTTCAGTAGCATCTTTTATAGAGAGGCTACCTTATAATTGAACTGTATCTGCCCTGCATTGATCCCTAAGGCCTTGTTCGGTTAGCTCGGATTGGCTCCACTCCAAGCAGATTGATTTGGCCTAGTTTTGAATTCGGTTCATGCTAAAATAGCGTTCGGTTAAGGAATGGCTTAGGAAGTATTGATGTAGCCTGGTTTTGGATCTGCCAATTTTGTATACCAAAAGACCCGGATTTGTTTCCACACTTTCTTAAGGTCCTGAACGAAAACAACTGGATAAGTCATTCCCGGCCTACAACCGTTCCTAAGGCTATTCTAATCCGACACTAACGAGCAAAGCCTAATGAGTTCTATCAAGTTTTGTTGGCATGTGCTAAAATATGATGGTGTGGCAATGTTTGAGAAGTTTCATATGGGAACTTCACTTCATAGCCTCAATTATTTTGACACAATAATTCTACTACCAAAGAACATTGTCACAAAGCAACGACAGCAATCTAGACCTATATATTCGTTGAATGTGTGTTTCAACGATCATATTACATAGGTAGGCACTAATAAACTATGAAGGCTGCTAAACAAATTACTAAATTATCCCAAGTAGCATTCCTACTAGCTAGGGAGAAATGTCATCGAGGGTGCCCTTTTCTTGTTTGAAATAAAACATACAAAAACAAATTGGTTTTTGGATTGACGTTGAAGTTTAATTATGGGAATCCCCACACAACAAGCTTTAAAATGAATAAGGGTTTTTAGCATATTTGGTGTGGGTTAAATCATTTGCTCAAGGATATAATGTAGGGTTAAGGAGGAATGGTTTATTGTGATCGTGTCTTCAGAACAAGGAAGTCCTAAGACAAGGTGACGCACTGATACCCTATAGTATTCAATATAGTAGTGGGCATGTTCATTGATAGATCTGAAAAAAAAGTCAGGAGGTGCATCTTCCATTATCTTCCATCTCTAGCCCCTCTTTCTAACCTTTATACTGATCAGTAGGAGATCGAGGCTCCATGCTTTAAGTAATGGTTGTAGGGGCTCAAGCTCACCCCCCACCGGTGCTAGATCAATCCCTAGATATGTTGGCAATCATTTTGGCTAGATCCTCGTTTAATTAAAGTTAGGTGCTCTGTGTTACAATATGCATGTAACATAGCTAATTTTTATGTATTACAATATTGAATAGCAATTGAACACAAAGTTTCTTTTATGCACTTTTGAAAAAAAAAGATGTCTATAGGAACCGAGATCATTCAGCTTTGGAGCTTGTGGGTCACGCTTGTGGCTGGTGGGTGGGGGGCGGGGGTTGTTTACTGAGTTGTTGTTCATGAATTTATTTTGGAAGCAACATCACTATCAACATACAACCTTATCTGTTCTTTACCTGCTCTCATCCATAAGAATCAATATGGCTTTATTAAAAAGAGATCTATTCAAGATTGTCTCGGCTTGGGCTCTTGAATATTTGCACCAATCTCATCAGTCATAGAAAGAGCTAAACATTCTGAAGCTAGATTTTGAGAAAGCTTTTGACAAAAGTAGAACACCAGCAGATGATTCAAATTATGAAGGCAAAGGTTTCCAACAAAAGTGGCTTGACTAGATGCAAGCAATCTTTACCTCGGGAACATCTGCTGTTGTTTTAAATGGTGTGCCCGAAAGGTGTTTCATTGCCATAGAGCTGTCGGGGGATCCTCTATACCTCTTCTTTTGTGCTTCGTGCTTGCAGCTGATTTCTTATAGACTCTTCTAAATTCAGCTTGTTCATCAGGAGACCTAACCTTGCCTATTCCACTCAGGAGTGATCAAAATTTCTCTATCCTTCAATATATAGATGACACTCTTATTTTCATGACAGCTAATGCAACTCAGTTGACTTTCTTGAGAGATCTTCTCAATAATTTTGGTGATTCCACTGGCTTGAAAGTAAACTTTGACAAATCTTTCATGGTCCCCATAAGTCTCTCGATGAAAAGTTCCATGATTTGGCTATTCTTTTTGGGTGCACCAAGGGATCTCTTCCTTTTACATATTTGGGTTTGCCTTTAAGCATCACAAAGCCATCAGTAGCTAATTTTTGGCCTTTAGTCACTAAGTATGAAAGGAGATTGGTCAGTATTTCTTATTACTTAAGTGATGCTGGTAGGTTAGAATTGACAAATGCATTTTCTCTGCTCTTCCTACATTTGCAATGTGTACTTTCAAGTATATCAAAAACCGTTATCAAGCAAATAGACAAATACAGAAAGGATTTACTATGGAGGGGTTCAGGCGTGAATAGCAAAAAACCTCCTAAAGTTGTGTGGAAGATGGTTTGTGTTTCTAAGGACCAAGGTGGTTTGGGTGTCTTGGATCTCTCAGCTATTTCGCAATGATTGTTTGCTTCTTAAGAACTTGGACAAATTCTTTAAAAAGGCCCATTTGCCTTGGGTTCAACTAGTCCGGGACAAATATTATTCAGATGGAAAATTGCCTAGACTAACAAATAATTTCAGAGGATTTATTTGGTGGCGTGATAACTTAAAATTGTTAGATTCTTTCAAAGGTATATCAATGGTAACAGTGATGGATGGAGCCTCATGTTTTTTCTGGTTGGAACTCTGGAACGGTCTGGTACTTCAACAGGTACTTCAACACATCTATCCCCAGTTGTTCTCATATTGCAGAGACCCCTTTATTCCTGTCAAAAGAGTGAAAAATAAAGCACATGATCTCAACCTGTTCCATCTGCCATTGTCAAATCAGGCTTATGAACAATATCTGCATTTACATGATTTGGTTCAAGGTATGCAAATCCATGTTGAATCTGATAAATGGAGTAAGATCTGGGGGAATAATACTTTTACATCATGCAGAGCCTACAAACATCTAAAAGGGGTTAATGTTGTTCATCGAAAGTATACAAATGGCTATGGAAAAGTTCATGTCGAACAAAAGGAAAGTCTTCTTCTTGCCAAGTTATGAATGTGTTCTCTGTTCTCAAAGAACTGACGAATCTTTGCTCCATCTGTTCTTCCAATGTTCTTTCTCTCAGGCTTGTTGGAATCTCTCAAGGATCAGCTTCATTTACCTTTCTTTCTGGATATCATAGTAACAATGTGTTGGGCAATTTGGTCTTGTCGAAATAACATCATCTTCAGAGGCATACCTGCAACCATTCAGCAATGCAAATCTATCTTCAGAGAGGAGTTTCCTCAAGTTATACTAAGAGCAAAAGAGTTATACCATCCAGCAATTCATTCATGGCTAGAAGCATTTGTGTAATTTTACTTATTTTCTTTGTTTTTTTTTTTGTCTCATGAGATTTGTTGTAAGACTTTGTTTCTTTATATTAAATACAAGCACAGTAGGGGCTTAAAACCCCTCCTGTTTTCCTTAAAAAAAAAAAAAACAACCTTATGTAATCCCAATTGGAGTCCACTAGATCCAAGCATACGTACCATTCATTATAGAGTTGTGTTTATCAATATTTGTCTCTTCCTTCTTGCCAGAATGTTGTCTTTTGTAACTTCTATGCTACACTCATCATACACATTTTTTATGCCAGCAGTGTAAGGGGCTCTCCATTCCTGGACAAGAAACGCTGAACGCCACACCCTTTGCGATGTTTCCTGCACAAGGCTACGGAGCAAGCAATGCACGGCTGCTCTCTTTGAGTTACACACATATATATTGCCCACACGAGTGTTCGTTCCTTGAGCAGCATAGGATACGATACGATGCCACGTCCCGAAACACTGCTGCTTCTACTCCATGTCGTCACTGTCTTGGCCACGAGCTTAAGCACCTCTGAATCCATCGGCGATGGAAGCCAGGTCAGCAGTGCACCGCATGATTTTGCTACCAGTAGATATATAGCTAGCATGCATCGACGCAATTTTTCATCACATCCGTTTGATCGTGATAAGCAGGTCTACATCGTGTACCTGGGGAATCTACCGGGCAACACGGATGCATCAGAACCTGAAGGTTTCTCTGCTGTAGAATTTGCTCATCACGACCTGTTGAATCGGGTCCTCGGCGACGGCAGGTCGAGAACTCGCTTTTTTACCACAAGAAGAGTAGCAATCCAGGCCTTGTTTTTATTTGGTTGTGCTTTTTAGTCATACATATGCAACTGTAGAGGAAATATTATTGTCCTTTGCTAGGAGCTTGAAAAATTTTATAGTTCACGCCTTTGTTTCAGAAACAAAGAGAGGCATAAAAAAAAGAAAAAAAGAAGTGCACGAATGTACTCTTGTTTCCCTCTCCTAACAATTATTCAAGAACAGTAGCATTTCGTTGATGTTTTATATGATTTTTGCTATAGGTCTGTCAGCATTTTTTTTTTTGTGCTAAATCTGTCAGATTTGTTTTATCTATACAACAGTATTGAAGGAGCCTGAACATTCACCGAGAGCGACTAGAACGAGATTAATTAGAAAAGACATAAGAATGTACTAACCGTTGGATGTTACGATGATTTAACGGTCTAGATTTAATAGACAAAAGAGATTAAATAGAAAAAAATAAACAATATTCACCATTGAATTTTATGATGATCAACGGTCTACATTTAATAGATATAAGGGAGATTAACAGGAGAAAATGAAAATAATATACACCGTTGGATTTTATGATGATTGAACGGACTAGATTTAATGGATAATGAAAAAATAAGGAGGAAAGAATATGCTGACGACACAAATGAAAATGAGAGTCAAATATATTAGAGCTAGAAACGGATACAACTGTCTCAAGGATTGGAATCATCAATCATATCGATGCTTCCAAGAGCCAATGCTGGCCTCCAAAAGGAAAGAACACATAAAATTTTGTCTTTATACAAGAGCCAATGTATTTTTGTTGTTTGCAGCTCGGCTTCAGATAGGATTCTCCGTAGTTATAAGAGAAGCTTAAATGGATTCGCCGCCAAGCTAAGCAATGAAGAGGCACATGAACTGTCTGGTTTGTGACAATTAACATGCTCTTCTTTTCAATTATTTACTTTTTTTTTATTGTGCATTGGGGTTTGAGATTAAGACCTATGTCACATGGACATAGAAACATCAATGCAATAGCTGGTCTATATCAAACATGAATATTAACTTTTAATTGATAGCCATCAACGGTATGAATTGTAATGCAAGCATGAATCTAGCTCTTTTAGACTATTTTCCTTGTCTCCTTTAGGCATGAATGGCGTTGTCTCAGTGTTCCCAAGTAGGACCCGTAAGCTTTTGACCACAGGATCCTGGGACTTCTTGGGCTTCCCACAAACTCCCATCGAAGAGCTACAACTCGAGGGAGATGTCATCGTTGGTATGCTCGACACCGGTATATGGCCTGATTCACCATCCTTTTCCGACGAAGGCTTTGGCCCACCACCAAGCAGGTGGAAGGGTACATGCCACAACTTCACATGCAACAAGTACGAAGAGGCCTTTTGTTATTAGTGTGTAGCTAGCTCAAATTAGTTGTCTGAGATATCAATTATTCGGTACTCTCTTGGTCTCAAAATAAGTGTTGTCACGATAATCATGCCTGTCAAACATCCTAAAATTTGACTAGGGTTATACAAAAATTAGCAATATTTGTATTTTCTAAATTTTATTAAATTAAATTAAATGATCTTTAATGATACTAATTATATATTATAATTATTAATATCTTTTACAAATATCTGGCCAAAATTAACAGTGTTTGAATTTTTGAAAAGTGAGAACAACACTTACACTAGGACAGAGGGAGTAGTTATTTTTCTCATTTAGGAAAAATTATCAACAGAACTTCAACTAAAGCAAAGGAAAACATGACACAAGAACTCACAGTTCAACTATGGTGTGATATGCAGTAAAATCATTGGAGCACGCGCCTACGATGGAGGATCAAGCAGCTCTGGCCAGTCGCCACTGGACGACGATGGCCACGGCAGCCACATGGCAGCCACCGCGGCGGGCGTGCGGTGGCCAATGTTAGCCTGTATGGCTTGGCCGCCGGTACAGCTCGCGGCGCTGTGCCGGCGCCAGGCTCGCCATCTACAAGGTTTGTTGCGAAGACGCCGACATCCTCGCAGGGTTCGACGACGCCATCGCCGATGGTGTGGATGTGATCTCCATCTCCATCGGGGCCTCGGCCCATCTGACTACTTCAGTGATGTGATAGCCATAGGCTCCTTCCACGCCATGAGGCGTGGGGTGCTTACATCCGCGTCGGCCCGGCAACTTGGGGCTGGACGGCTTCACAGTTTCCAACGTCGCGCCATGGATGCTCTCTGTGGCAGCGAGCAGCATCGATCGCCGATTCATCGACAAGATTGTTCTTGGCAACGGCAAGACCATAGTGGTCAGCGCTGAAATCAACATGTTCATGAGACTAGTGATACTTTTTTTCTCTTCACTGAAATGAATATGTGCTGCACGAACCATATTTACAGCTGAGTTCTCTGTTGCAGGGAGCTTCGATTAACACCTTCCCAACGGTAACAAATGCCATACTTGCATTCCCCGCCAACGGGTAAGAACGACTAGTATAAGGGCATGTTTGGATGGAGAGACTAGAGACTAGAGACTAATAGGGACTAAAAATTAGTCCCTAGCCCCTTCCAAGAGTCTAGTGAAATTGAGACTAGTTGGAACTAAAAATTAGTCCCTAGTCCTTATGTTTGGTTATTTAGGGACTAAATGAGACTAAAAATTAGTCCCTAGTCTCTAGTCTTATGGGAACCAAACAGGCCCTAATTCTGCACATGCAAAGCAACGGGAAGAATTTGGAGAAAAAAACTGAAATTTTGTAGAATTTCATATCAATCAGTTTGATGTCCACAACACTCTTGAAAATAAACATCAAACAAGTTTTTGAATGGGACTAGGTAGCCACTGGGTTTATGGTTTCTTGCTGTAAGTGTAGGTCCTGTTATCCAGAGGACCTCGCCGGAGGTTCATACACAGGCAAGATCGTCCTCTGCCCGGCAGACTTTGGCAACGACGGTTCAGGTCCTCTCTTGGCCGGTGCAGCAGGCGTCGTCATAGTCACCCTGTTACCTGGTGTGGCCTCTGTTCTGCCTCTCCCTGGTCTCACGGTAACTCAGGATGACTTCGACCAAATCTTGGCCTATGCTAACAGCACAAGGTGAGTGATCACATACATGTGTGTATGTTCTGCATATTCACTGAACCGTACTGTCCCATGCATATTCACTGATCACATACATGTGTGTATATTCTGCAGTAATCCTGTGGGTACCATAGACCGCACCGAGACAACACTAAATCCAGCGGACGCCCCGGTAGCCGCCTCGTTCTCTTCACCAGGCCCCAACTTGATCACCCCTGATATCTTGAAGGTGTTTGTATGGCTGATATTGTTCACGAACACCTGCCGTCACTGCAAATATCCTGGTGAAAACTGTGATACGTAAAGAAATTAACTTGTACAACGTTTCAAACTAATGCAGCCTGATCTCTCTGCGCCGGGGGTCGACATCATAGCCTCATGGTCGCCGCTTTCATCACCTACGGGCATTGCCAACGACACAAGGAAGTTCCAGTACAACATTATCTCAGGCACATCCGTGGCGTGCCCGCACGTCAGCGGAGCCGCTGCGTACGTCAAGTCATTCCACCATGACTGGTCGCCGGCCATGATCATGTCGGCTCTCATCACCACTGGTATGGTGTATTATTCCATGACATCGTGTCTTAGAAGATAGAGTTCTGTGACATTTTCAGGAAGCTATAATGCATGGTGCTCATTGTCCTGAATGCAGCCACTCTGATGGACACACAGGTCAACTCCGACACCAGCCCGCTCAAGTACGGCGCCGGGCAGCTCAACCCAGTAAAGGCGCACGATCCAGGACTCGTGTATGAAGCATCGGAGAGCGACTACGTGGCTATGCTTTGCGCACAGGGGTACAATGCTACGCAGCTCGCGCTCATCACTGGTTCCAACACCACGGCCTGCAGCAATGGCTCGACGTCCAGCTCTCCCAGAGACCTAAACTACCCGACCATGGCGGCTAGTGTGGAGTCAGGGAAGAACTTCACGGTGGTCTTCCCGCGGACCGTCACCAATGTCGGGGCGGCAAGCGCCCTATTCGACGTGAGGTTCCAATTTCCTTTTTATCAGGCAGAAAATGTGCTCACTGCTGAAGTTTCACCGAGTGAGCTAGAGTTTAGCGAGAAGAACCAGAAGGTCTCTTTCACCGTGACTGTCTCCGGCGTGGCACCGGAGGAGGGCCACGTCTACTCTTTCAATGTCTTGTGGTACAACAATGAGCATAAGGTGAGCAGCCCAGTGGTGGTGTACACAGCTGGCAAACGGGTGCTTTAGACAGCGACGGGTCGGAGGTGACATGGAATGCTTGTGTTTGTGCAATGGTTCAAGAATTAAACATCCTTGTTTTGGCCACGAATGATAAGTAATAAACCTGAGAAATCCCTGGATAACAGTGAATGATGCACTCCATCACGATATATCCCTCAGGTCTCATCAAAGGAAACAAGCTTTTAGGGGTTGTTTGGTTCCAAGTCTAAGGACTTTTTAGTCGCAGAGACTTTTTTTTAAAAAACAAAAACCCTCCAAGAGAGTCTTTATGGGACCAATAGAGAAAAACTTCCTCCCTGTTTGGTTTCTAGGGACTTTAGTTAGTCCCAGGGACTAAAAAGTCCCTAAACCAAACAACCCCTTGGTAGCATCATTTTTCAGAAGAAGAGGTATGAGAGTGGCTAGCTTATAATTAAACAGGTGCAGGTAGCATGGGCAGAGGAAGCTGTTTGAACGGTCCCCAAGTGGTCCAATCAAACACCCTAAAGTGACTTACCTTAGGTGTCCATCGGAATCCAAACCCTAACTTATAAGGGGTCTCCATCAAATCCCCAAAAAAGAGATTGGACACATGGCAAGTTGTGTTGATTGCCTCGTCTCAGTATCTCCTATAGGAGCCCTCAACAACAGTTGCTTCTTTCTCAAGTGCATCTGGCATAGGCTAAGGAAGTAGTTCGAATGGTCCCCAAGTGGTGGAAGTAGAGGGATCAAGACCATGAACTGAAGTAGTTGTCGTGGGCTTGAGTGGGGCAGCTGGTGGTGTTGGCTCGGGATCATCCCAATTGGCATCTTCCTATTCCTTGTCCATAAAGATGCTTTCAGCAAGTTCATGTTCTCCTACCGACTCAAAGACAATGTTTTACAAGGCATAGTTTCATCAAATGTGCATGCTATGTATCCACGATGTGGTTAGTCTCCAAGTTAAGAATGTGATAAGCTCTAGAATGTCATTCATAACCCCCAAAAAAAATACCATTCGAAGACCTGGATTCAAACTTGTCCAAATTACCTGCCTTGAGTACAAAATATATGCAGTCTTTTTTTTTAGCAAACAAAATATATGCAGTCAAACACCATGAAGTGACTTACCTTCGGTTCAAACCACAACTCGTAACAGGTCTTCATCAAAGCCAACAAGAAAAGGTGATTGGACTTATGGCAAGTTGTGTTGATTGCCTTGGCCCAATATCTCCTAGGAGGCCTGTGCTCATTGAGCATCGTCCAAGCCATCTCAACAAGGCTCTAGTTATTGCACCCAATACAATGCCATTTTGCTGGGGGTGTAAGGAGAGAAAAATTGATGCTCAAGACCCAAAGAAGCACAATGGGTTTCAAAATGAGTGTTTTTGAATTTGGTTCCACTGCCACTACGAATGGCATTCTTAGAGAACTCATCTTTCAACTGAAGAATCAAAGCTTGAGCATGGGAAAACACCTAATCCTTACCCTCCATGAAGAACACCCATGAATAGCAAGTCATCAACGATCACTAGAATAGTAGAATATACCATTGCCCACCTTTGGATCGAAACCAAGCTAGATCAATATATTGTTTCCATGTGAAGTAGCTCTCCGTGTTCCTTATCCATGACATGGTTAATGGGAGGGTGAGAAGCGACAACCATCTTCCCGTGAAAACATGGGTGACACACAAGATCTTTCTTGGATTTTAACTTGCGAAATCCTTATGTGAGGCCAACTGAACTCAACATAGCAAGTAAATCAAAGATCAAATGGCCTAGCCTCCTATTCTACTTCCAAACCTTAGAGGAACATCCGGCCACAAGACAATGAGAAAGACCAAAAGACTAAGAGAAATTTGAGAGAGACTACACCAGCAAAATGAAGGGCAGCTCAACCGGGTTAAAGGGGCACAACCCAGGACTCGTGTACGAAGCATCGGAGAGCGACTGCGTGGTTATGTTGTGTGCTCAGGGGTACAATGCTACACAGGTCGCGCTAATCACTGGCTCCAACACCATGGCCTGCAGCAATGTCTCGACATCTAGCTCTCCTAGAGACCTAAACTATCCAACCATGGCGGCTAGTGTGGAGCGGGGGAAGAACTTCACCGTGGTCTCCCCACAGACCATCATGGTCGCAAGCGCTGTGTACGACTTGAGGTTAGAATTCCCTTTTCATCAAGAGGATAATGTGCTCACTGCTGAAGTTTCACCGAGCAAGCTAGAGTTTAGTGAGCAGAACCAGAAGTTCACTTTCACTATGACTGTGTCCGGCGTGGCACTGGAGGAGGGCAAGGTCAACTCTTTCACCGTCATGTGGTACAACAGCATGCACGAGGTGAGGAGCCCAGTGGTGGTATACACAATTAGTCAATGATGGACTCCCGGGGCTGGGATCAAAACGGGTTTTAGACATTGTGGAAGGTGACACAGAATAATATTTTGTTTATGGGAAACAAAAGGAATGGTGATTTTGGGTTGTACCAAGTCTAAAACTGACTGGATTTTCGGTTGTATCAGAACCGAAAACGGCAGGAGCTCACGGTTGCTATTGTGCTACTGAAGAGTCATAGCTAGCTTAACATATATATAACGTCATCCAAAGGTATCGAAATGGAATAATCACCAACCTGATTAATCATAGGTTGCTAGATTAATTATAATATAAATTTGGCTGAATTTTATATGAACACATAACCGCAACAATTGCCCTTCATGTAGCACAGGTAATTAAGGTAACAAGGAAACAAATGCGGCTCGTACTGTAGTTTAGCTGCCAATCCAAATCAACAAAGAAACAGGTTCACTTGTGAATAAGCAGGAAAATGGTGCTATGTGTTTGGTTCATCTTCTCTTCTGGAATCTATTTCCACTGCAAAAATCAAAATCATAAAATAAAAATAAAATAACCGAACGCCAATCTATTATTAATACATAGTAGATTGATAACAAAATTTATTCTGTCAAAACGTATCCACAGACAACTCATTGGGCATCATCTTCCTCACAAATCTCAAAGTTGGCTTTGGTCTTCATCCTGTCAAAACAAAAGAAATTTTTTCTTATGGTTGGTCTTAAAAGACAGGTTAAGCACAAGAGGTCACTTTAAAAGAAAAGGGATGCACCTGCAAGATTATGATTGCGTCTTTTGCACTAATCAGGTTGAAGAATGTCTGCTACATTTATTTTTTCACTGCCCTTTTGCCATGGCCTGTTGGTACACCCTGAATGTTATAATTCCAAATTCAGATGACCTCGCAACAATTTTGGAAGGCATCAGATTTCAGCTAAGCGTTCCTTTCTTTATGGAAATCATTGTTGTTATGGCTTGGGCTATATGAGCGATGCGAAATAATATCATATTCAGGAACCTAGCACAATCAGTTCTCCGATGCAAGGAAGTCTTTAAGCATGAATTTGCTTTAGTTATTCTAAAAGCAAAACCATCCCTTCACCCTAGGATTGATCAATGGTTACAGCTCTATGTGTAATTCTTTTAATTTTCTATGTTTCTCACTACAGGAGGCAGCGTCCTTTGCGAGTGCGGCGCGCGCTTTCGGCAAATGCTTAGAAGCACTCGGCGAAGGCTTCGCCCGAGTGCGCGACTCGGCGACCCGCACTTTCGGCGAAGATTTACGGGCGAAGCCATCTCGCCCAGTGCCAAATCTGCGAGTCGGCGAAGAGTTCGCCCGAGTGTCGTGTCAGCACTTTCGGCGAACCCGGCGTCGACCGTTAAATATGGAAGGGGCTTTGCGAGTGCCAAGCGTCGGCACTTTCGGCAAAGATTTGAATATTTTTAAATCTTTGCCGAGTGCGCGGATGTTGGCTTTTCGGCAAAGTATTTATTTTACGAAAAACAAATATACTTTGCCGAGTCTTTGTACTGAGGGAGGCACTTTCGGCAAAGTTATGGTCATTTTGCCGAGTGCCACCTTTTGCACTCGGCAAACCGCCATTTTTCTGCAGGTTACCCGGCTTTGCCAGTGCTGGCACTTTTCGGCAAAAGGGAATTTCATTTTTTTGCTGTTTCTATTGCTTGTTGCTGCAAATCAACATATACATATACCATAAACATTCATATATACATCATAAACCACATAGATCACCGATTCACATATATAATCCACATATCTCACAAATTCACATATATAATCCACAAATACCACAAATTCACATATATAATCCACAAATACCACAAAATCCAACATGTCCAACAACCAAACGGAATCTAACATGTCCAACATCGAAGCGAGATCCGTCACGAGGTGCAACATATCCAACATCTAAAATAAATCCATCACCACCACCTCAACTTGGCGGCCCCGAACCGTGGCCTCCCACAGTGCGAAGAGCCCTCACCTTGCCCCGGATACCACCCGTCTTTGCGGCGCCGGATTGCAATACGACCACCCGTGGTGTGGAGGGGCGATGTGGAAGCCCGTAGTGTGGGCTGGCTGCGGCGCCGGAGGAGGAACGCCACCTGGCCACGTGTCTTGTGCGGTCGGGCCGGCCGGATAGGCTGGATGGGGTGGAGAAGGGACACTGGAGGAGTCGGGTTCGAACCCGCCGACCGTAGCTGCACAAGTGTGAGGCGATCTCATTAGTACTGCGGGTGAGCCGCACATGCCAAATAAATGAACAACAACATATACTCACGGAGGTCTGTTCACGAGGAGGGGGGCGGGGAAGCGGGGGGGTGGAGCAAAAGCGAGGGGAGGCAACGGAGGCAGGGGTCACACCGGGATCTAGAGGCCCTGGAAGTAGCTCGCCACGTCTGCGGTTTGGCGCACCGAGTGTTGCGTGATTGCCTCCAACTCCCGCCGATGGGCCTCTGCTGGGCCGCTGCTGGCCGCAAACTCTTCCGCCTGGGGCGCTGCGGCCTCCGGCTCGCCATCCGGACCTGCAATATTACAACCGTAACATTGAAACAATGCATAGGTAGCGAAAATGTGTAAAACCGGTGAGCGACCGATGGCGAAGTTACGCATGGAAATGCGCATGGGCTCATTTGCCGAGGTGCTATGGGGATGTCGGTGGAGTCGTGCTCCTTGGCGAATCACCCTCGGCTGTCAGCCGGAGGGCGGGTCGATCGTATTTGTTGGCCATCAGAACCGGCCGTCTGCTTCCCTCCTCCCAACCTCATCACGGTGCGTGTCCCGGGCGCGGTGGCTGGATCGAAGTCCTCCCATAGCGCCGCTTGGCGCCTCGGCGTCTTGGGTAAGCTTGGGGGTGGAGACGCTGGCGTTCTTTGTACGCCTCGGGCCCCTTCGCCGGGTCGTAGGCGTTGGCGGGTCGGTCGCCACGCATTTGTGAGTCAAGGCCCACCCAGCGTACTCGCCTGACCTCCTGGTTTCCATGCGGTATTTGCGAGGAGAACACGAGAGATGGTTAGAAGTGAAGAGATTTGGCGCTTGAATAAAAATATCAACACAATCGTACCCATCTATCCATATACACCGGGAGGGCACACGCTGCCTTGGTGGTGTGGAGCGCCTTGCATCTCGAGGCGACACCTCCGACGGAGTCTCTTGTACTCGCATACGTCTCGTCCAAGAGCCACTTGTCCACAATGGCCTCCCGGCAGTCCTTGTACTTGGCTGCACCACTCCGGACACATCGCATGACATAGCGGAGGATTAATGGAAGTCTGCTTATTTTTTTATTGAAGAAATCTGAATAAATGCGTTCTACGAACTGGATGTCTTGCTCCCTGGTGAGGTCGGTCTCCCTACGGAGCATCATCTCCCTTGCCGTTCTTCTTCACCACCTTGCCAAGCACGTCGGCGTTGTAGGAGGTGATGCGAGAAACACGGCGCCTCGTGGTACAGGTCCTTGAGTCGTTCTTGACGGACCACGTCCCGCACTCTAGCGGCCTCCTCCTCCTTCCCCGCCTCGCACGTGAAGTAGTTACGCATACGAGAAAACATGTATCATTCAATTATTTAAGAAACATAGTATTCAAACGGCGTGAAGTAATCCTGCATACACACTCACCCAAAAGTCCGTCTTGATCTTCACGGCAAGTCTACCCTCGTTCACGGCGACGAAGTGGTCCCGTCGGGAACCTCCCTCACGTTGTTCGAGGTCCACCGGGCCGGGGTAGTTCTCTCTAATCGGCCGGGCTCACGGATGCCATTGATATGGCGCGCCTTGCCCCCTCCGCTTACAATCTTCCGATTCTTGCACGAGGCATTAAGACAAATTGTTAGTTTGAAGTTCGATTTTCAACATGTCATATGAAGAAGTAGTGAAAATATCAATGGCTACTTACTTTTCACCGTTGGGTCGAATCACGCGGGGCGGCGGTGAAAAGGGATCGCCCTCCCAATGGGAGGCTCGAGGCCGTATTTGGTAGACCTTGGCGGCACTCGAGGGAGGGACGTGTGGACAGGTGTCTCTTCTAAGCGGAGTCCGAGTCGGGCGGTGTGGCCCGACGAGGGCTGGCCCGGCGGCGGCCCGGCTGGCCCGGCCCGCCCCGGCCTGGTCCGACGGCGACACAAAGTCAAAGCCTCCTCGTGGACGGACGACGTCGGCCGCGCCTCGGCGTCTCCACCGGGGGGGCTGCTCGTCGGCCTCCTCCTCGTCGGTCTCCTCCTCGTCGGCTGGGGAGGGGAGAGGGGTGAGGGGGTCTCGCGTGGCGATTTGGAGACCCCTGTCAAAGTTGCCGCCTTCCGCTGGCATTTTGTCGAGTCCGCAAAAACAAATAGTAAACCAATTAGTATTGCAAAATGAACGAAATATAATTGAAAGGTAACAATAATAACAAAATAGTATTACATGATTTAGAAATTATCTCCCCGAATGCCTAAGGTGGCATGTAGTCATCACTATCGCTACCGCTATTGTAATCATCAATGTCACCATCCTCATCATCTGTATCGTCCTCGGCATGTGCATCACCCTCCACGGCTCCTTGGCGCACCGGCCTCCATCGTTCAAGAATTTGCGGGTCCTTAGCATCCACGCACCTCATCCCCCTCGTCCTCATCGATGGCGTTGTCTACTTCCATGCCCATCGGCGAAAAAAGAATGTCTATCTCCAAACGTCCTTCTAGCCCCTCAGGTTGATAGAACTCTTCAGTGTTTGGGTCAGGATTGTAATCATCATCGTTCGGAACAGGCGCTTTACCGTGCGGCGATACCTGCTGCACAAGGTACCAACCCGCAAGGTCCTCGTGTTTTTGGCACGCCCATGGGAGGTAATAAACTTGTGTGGCGTGTATATTAGCCACAATATAGACATCCTCTCCTCCATATACGGAATCTGTCGAATTTCGACTTGCCCAATCGTAGGGTCCACTTTCGTGTCATCGGGATCGAACCAATGGCATTTGAATACCACTAGCTTCAGCTCTTTAGGACCCCAGTTGAGCTCATATATTTCTTCGACTATGCCGTAATAGTCCTTCTTATCCAAGCCGGGCGTCACGAACTCCGGTGCACGTTGTTTTTGCGGTTGGGCGACTCTCCTCGTAGCTTCTCGTGCGGCGATAGCCATTCACATCATAAGCGGTGAGCGAGTTGACCCTACGGAAGCCCGCGCCCACCTATTTTAAATCTTCGCACATTTCGGCATGCGTGCGGGCACGGAAGGTGAGGCCACGTAGATCGTTACATTATATGTTACTAGGACCAAAGTGGAATATCAAAGTCGGAACGAGGTTAGTTGGATGGTACCTTTGAGCGAACCGGGGAAATAAAATCGGGCTGCCCATTTTTTTAGAAGATTGTCTTCTTGTTGCAAGGTAGGAGCCTCATTCCCTCTCCGGTGTTGACCAATAAATTCCCTGAAAAAACAAGGCCAGAGAGGTTTAGGGTCGATAGGTGGAGGATAGTGACGGCGTATGGAACAAGCTCATTGAGAACTTCTTGTTGATAAGGAGCGGTTTCGTCAAGGTTCAACAACACATAGAGCATGATAGTGCGCCACTCATCAAAGGACAAGTGCTTGTGGGTAGCTGCGCTTCCTCTTCCGACTTGCCCTCACGAAAAGGCTGAGGTTCGATGAACTCTCGTCGGCGTTGTAACGAGGGGGTAGGATTGTGGACGCTGGGAAGTTTCTCGGTATAATGCGCTGTGTGAAGGTCGACACCTCCTCGGAATGTATGCCTCGCCACGGAAGGCTCAATTCGGCTTTATTCCTGCATTTTCTCCGAAGTACCTTGAGAGCCCTCTCGATTGGATAGCACCAACGGAACTGCACGGGCCCCCCCAACCGTGCCATTTGGGGCGGTGCAAAATCAGGTGCTGCATCGGCGGGAAGAAGCCAGGTGGAAATATCATCTCCAACTTGCGGATCAACACAGGTGCGGCACGCTCGGATCAGCAATCGCATCCCGAGATAACTCCTTAACACAAAGTGGCGGAAGAAAAACTCAACTCTGCCGGGACGCGCCACAGCGGCTCGGGGAGGTATCCCCGAGTCATCGTAGGGAAGGATCCGCTCAATCCATATGTGGAAGTCATGACTCTTCATCCCTAAGACTTTCATAGTGCGCAAGTTCACTCCCCTACTCGGGTTCGCCGCATACCCATCGGGGAGCGATAACTTCTTCATCCTTTGTAGCACTTCCTTCCTATCGGCCCTTTTGATGATGTAGTCGGCGGGCCCTTTTTCCATCTCCTCCGAGGGCTAGGGGTCTCTATCACTAGCTTTGGTCTATCGCAGAATCATCTCTATGTCAAGTCTAGCCTTAACGTTGTCCTTTGACTTCTTAAGGTCCATGGTTGTTGCGAAGAGTGCCTCGGAGATATTCTTTTACGTGTGCATTACATCGATGTTGTGTGGAAGAAGAAGATCCTTGTAGTAGGGAGATTAGTCAAGCCCGATATATAAGTCCACATGTGTGTGGTACCATATCCATCAAAACCACCTTTCTTTTCATCGATTTTGAGACCAGCTAGCTCGGCAAGGACCTCTTCACCGGTCATAAACTTTGGGATGGGATCGGTGACTTCAACACCTTTCGTGAAGTGCTTTTGTCTAGTGCGAATTCATGGTCCTCGGGGCGGGAATTGGCGATGTTTGTCAAGCGAAGAATACTTGCCACCCTTGAGAAGCCGGGTGAACTGCACAGGCTGCCTTGCATGTTGGGCAAAGGAACCTCCATGAACACACCATGCGCTGAATATGCCATAAGCCAGGAAGTCATGCATTGAATATAGGTACCACACATGCATTGTAAAGTTTGTCTTTGTAGCTCGATTCGATGCGTCGATTACCCCATTTTGCCAAGCATCTTGCAATTCATCCCCTGCGGGCTGCATGAACACACCCATATTGTTGCCGGGTGCCGGGTATTATCGGCGTCAGAACAGGTGCTTGAGCTCAAACATGACACCGGGGAAGATTGAGAGGGATCACGAACACGGGCCAACAAGTGTATGCGGGGCCGCCCGGTTGACCCGTGCGGGTTGAACCCATCATTTGCAAACGCTACTGGCGTACATTTCGAGCCTCCATAGCTTTTTCGGGATGCATATTATCAAAGTGCTTCCATGCATCACCATCCGATGGGTGTACCAACTTCTCGGGACTGTATCTTTTGCCCTTCTTGTGCCATGTCATTTGTTTCGCGGACTCCTCCGTCATGTACGGCCGTTGGAGCCTCGATGCGAAGAAAGGAAGGTGTCGTAGGACCATCTCGGGGATCTTGGACTGTTTCTTCCTGCCATCACTACATTCTACCTCCACAAACCCTACAGGCTTTGCACTTTGGACAGTGCGTTGCTTCCTTGAGATCTCCCCTAAATAGGACGCACCCCTTTGGACAAGCATGGTGCGACTCATACGGCATCTTGAGTCCACAAAGAAGTCTCGTGACTCGTGCGTGTTCTTCGGCGGGACGTGACCCTCACGGAAGCGGTTTGCCAATAGCGACAAGCGAGTGGTGTCGAAGCCGTCTCGACTAATGCTCAATTGCGACTTCAACGCTATAAGGCATGAAATGGCATCCCTTAACCGTAACCATTGTCTTTCGTGAAGGGGCTGCTGTGCCGCCTCCATCATCTCGTAGAACGCCTTTGCGGTTTCCTCAGGTTCCTCCTCCAATCCTCCATTGAACTGTGCATCGTGAAAGTCTGCCATCATGTCCGCCATCCCGGCATCTTGATCATACTCCTCGAGGAGGGGCCTCACCACGTCCTCTCTAATACGATCGACTTCGCCGTGGAAGATCCGGCGGCTATAGTTTGGGACGAATCCGTTGTTGTAAATATGTTTACCCATTTCAATCTTGACTCGCTTTTTCTTGTTCTTACATTTGCTTTGCACGGACACGGCATCGAAGCAGACCCTTTAGCTTGCTGGGCCAAATGCATGTTCGGGGAAAGCATCGGTCCCCTAACCCATTCAAGACTCTTACTTGCGAAGCCCGTGTACATCCACTCACGGTTATCCATCCTCTGTCATACGCCCATGTCGGCGAGCCACATAAGCGGCAATTGCATCTACGGCGTTCCTACCATCTAATAGGTGAGGGGTAGGTCCCTAATCCCACCGAGGATGCGTAGACAAAGGTTAGCATCCATGCTCGGGTCCGTCGAGGCGGAATTTCGGCGGCACCTCCCATTTGTTCTCCCGATACACGTCTGGCGGGGGAGTGTGTATCGGAGAACAACGAGGGGAGGTGCTGCGAAAATCCAGCTCGGACGGGGACGAGCATGGATGCTAACCTTGTCTCTCGCATCCACCGGGCTGTCAAAACGTGGACAATCCGAAAGCAGATACGGTCGCGGATATGCACGGATGCGCATACCAGCGCTGTATCTCTTTCGGACGGGAGACGCCCTAAGCGGGTCGCGCTGCGTAACAAAACTACAAGGACGGGGACGGAGGTGATTCATACCTACGGGGTCGGTGGAGACATGGTGCAGCAAGACCCGCCCACGAGGCGGCCAGGTCGCCGAGTCCCTCCCACAGTCCTCCTACAAAACAAGGCCAAAAAATAGTTAGTGTCGACTCTAAATTTCAGAAACACCTCCCTCGCACGGGGAAGTTCCCAAAACACGCAAAAAAACATGGCACGAAGGCCAACAACCACATGCATATACCGAGAATGGGCACGAAGGCCACCAACCACCAATATGGGCACGAAGGCCACCAACCATCAATATATCCAACCACATACTTTACTTCTCAAGTATTACCATAACAATTACTACTAATCCTACAACTATTACTAACAACTACTAAAAATACTAATACTAACCCTACAACTATTACTAACAACTACTAACACTACTAATACTAACCCTACAACTACTAACCCTACAACTATTTACTAACTACTACTACTAACCCTACAACTAACACTACTAGAAGAATAGCGCTTAAGTACCTTGGCTGTGGCAACACGAAGAACGGCGACCGGCGTCAATCACCTTCTTCCTCCTCCCCTTCCTCTTCTTCCTCCTTCTTCCTCTTCTCCCTCTTCTCCCTCCTCTCCTTCCTCTTCTTCCTCTTCTTCCTTCCTCCCTCTTCCTCCTCACCTTCCCCTTCCTTCCTCTTCCTCACCTCCCCTTTCTCCCTCTTGCCGCCAAAGAGCGAGGAGGGGGGGGCTCGGGCTCGGGCGGGGGGCCAGGCCCGGCCGGGGGCGGGGCGTGGGGGGGGGGGGGCGAGGCCGGGGGGCCGGGGCGAGGGGCCGGGCGGCTCGGCGGCGGGCGCCCAGCCGGGGCCAGCCGGGCCCCGGCGGCGGGCGGAGGAGCGGCGGAGGGCGTGTGAGCGAGGGGCCGGGGAGCGGGGCGGGCCGGGGCGGGGGCGGGGCGGAGGCGGGGCAGGGGCGCCGCCCGCGCTTCGTGGGGCCGCCGGGCATGGGCCCGGGCGGCGGTGGCGGCCTTGGTGGCGCGGCGGAGGTCGGCGGCCTTGGCGAAGAGGGCAGCGGGGGAAGGGCGAGGCCAGCGGGCGAGTCGGCGGGGGCGCCGGGGCGGATCCGGCGATTCCGGCGGGGGCGCGGGGCGAGGGCGGGCGGCCGGCGGCGCGATGGGCTCGGGCGGGCTCGGGCGGGAATGAGAGAGAAGAGGGAGGAAGAGGGATTGAACACTTATCCCCGGCTTTGCGAGTGCAAAAGCGGCACTCGGCAAAGGCACTGTTTAATTTTAAAAAAATACCCTTTGCCGAGTGCCACGCGTCTAGGCACTTTCGGCAAAAACTGGTTGCCGAGTGTCGCCGGCTTTTCGGCAAACTATTCATTTTTTGAATTTTTGCCCCCCATTTTTTTGTGTTGCCTTGGTACACTAATTACATCTCATCTTGAATTTGGGACACTTTTCAAGTTGTTTTTGCTATATTTCATGAATTATTTATATTTTCTTGCATTTTACGGACCACTCCAAATTTGAACTGCAGGTACATGAAATAATGGACTGTGGTCATTCAAAAAATGTTATTCATGATGTTTGGCGTATGTTTAGGCTCAATCCGAGGGGACTCGCGTGGAATTTCAAACATTTATGTGCGGAACATGACGAGTTACGTGCGAGGAAAGCGTGTTTTAAAATTCTATAAAATCCAAACGAGTTCAAAATCACGAAACTTGGCGTGGTGTCTTGTCATCTCATGGGGAGGCTGTGAAAAAAAATTTGAAAAAAAGTTTCGAGCAAGTTGTGACGTCGGATGCTTGAAAGAGACATCTCCACACTTGATCATGTGATCAGTGTGGAGAGATTTGGGGTTTCCAAAGATGCTCGAAACTTTCAAAGACACCTGACCTCCCCATGAGATTTCGTGATTTTTGAACTTCGTTTGGATTTTATAGGAATTTTAAAACACGTTTCCCGCACGTTCGTCATGTTCCGCATAAATGTTTGAATTGAGTCTAAACATTGAGCCTAAACATACGCCAAACATCATGAATAACATTTTTTGAATGACCTGATCCATCATTTCATGTACCTGCAGTTCAAATTTGGAGTGGTCCTAAAATGCAAGAAAATATAAATATTTCATGAAATATAGCAAAACAACTTGAAACTGTCCCAAATTATGAAGATGAGATGTAATTACTTTACTAATGTCACACAAAAAATATGGGACGAAAAAAAAAAAAAAAATGCATAGTTTGCCGAGTGCCAAGTCCGACACTCGGCAAACAAGTGCTTTGCCGAGTGCACGGGCGTGTTGCACTCGGCAAAGTAACCCTAGTTTGCCGAGTGTCTAACGGCGGGCACTCGGCAAAAGTGACGGAGAACGTGGCCGTTCCCTCGGCGTTATCCTTCGCGAGTGTATTTTTGCCGACGGCCGTGCGCTTTCGGCAAATGTATACATTGCTGAGTGCTGTGCATGCGTCGCCGGCGGCGGGGCACTCGGCAAAGTTCTCTTTGTCGAGTGCTCTGTTTGGCGCTCGGCAAAGACCCTCTTTGCCGAGTGCCCGATTTTTGCCACTCGGCAAACCTATCCGCACTCGGCAAAAAGCGGATTCCTGTAGTGTCTTTTTATGTTTCCTATTGTAAGATCTAAACACTTGTTTAGTTTCAATAAATCCCAGTAGGGGCGTTGCCCCTCCTGTTTTTCATAAAAAAACAAAATTTATTGGTCTCCAACTAAACAAGCAGCTCACCAAGAAAGAAAATCAGGCGAATAATGAATCTCTCGCTAGTTAATTTATAGTAAGTTCCACATCGCTATACGCGTTAGTGACAAGACAACCGTACTAGTCACGGCGTTGAACACGCGGACATTTGGTATACGTGGACGGGCAGCAGAGTTCCGTCGCCACTGCCAACGGCCATTGCAACAGCCACCGGCCAACCCCGGCCGTCCGCGCGCTTAAAAAAAGCGCCGTCGGCGTTGCGACAGCCATGCGGTGACCAGCAACTCGTCTAACAGTACGTGGTCAACAATAGCATAAACTACTGTCTATAGCTCAGCTCTGGACATTCCAGCAACACAATATGTCAAACCATTGAACACTGGACACAACTCTCTTCCATATTCTACGGTGCAAGTGGCTGATCGCTGACACACCACCTCAGCAGCAAGCATACAACAACGATTATATATATGCTATATATCTTCCATCAATCGATACATCAAATACACATGCTACAATTCACCGGAGACGTATAGTAACGAGAGTTGAAGAGACAACGGCAACACACAGGATCGATGGGTACCAGAACGCTTCTTCTCCTCCTTGCTCTCTTTTTCATCGCTAACCTGGATGCCGCCTCTGAAGACGAAGGGCAGGTATGACACGCATGGCGAAGCACCAGGATGCTCGTAATAATTTGTAAATTGGTCTCTAATTTCTTCCCTAGGACGACTAGGATCTTGTTGTTATTATATGTGTATTTACATCATGGATAAATATAATGTTCAGGTCTATACTGTGTACCTCGGACATCTGGCTCCTAGTCCGGATCCGTCAGAGACCGAAGAATCCTCTTCTGTAGAAGCTGCTCATCACCGCCTGCTGGATTTGGTCCTCGATGGCAGGTCTCTCTTCTCCTTTAGTACTATGTTTTGCTCTACCGTTCGGTAGGAGAAGAACGTATGATGCATTGATTACCTTGGTAGCTTGAGATTAAGCAACGGTTTAGTTGGGGGTACCTCAAGGTGGAGTGGGATAGCCCAGTCTCTAATTTCAAGGACGAGACGATAACGGGATGGCTCCGCCTTCTGTTTGGTTGACAAAGGGACGGAATCGACCCATATATTGTGTTTGGCTTAGACACATGTACGTGCCACCGAGAAGTGGGGCCCATTTGTCAGTCTGTTTTTTTTTTAACTTCTCTCTTTATCTCTTCGTTTTTCACACTATCCTTAGCTTATCTCTTCCTTTCGACACATCCTCACAGTCACACCGCCTATGATCTTCTTTCCTGGCGAGCCGAGTCGCAGCTCCTTGTCCTCTCACGCCAGCCTCTTCGCACTGCCCTTCTTCGCTCAACCCCATAGCCGCACAGCGGTAGCAGCAACTCGGCTGCACGGCAGCAGGGTCAAAGCTCACCTACTATATATGCTGCCTTCTCTGATTCATCTACAGTGATGCATGCCTTGCCTTCTCTATCTGCTTGTTTCGTGAGGGCATGGTTTTCCCAAATCTAAGACGAATATTCCACATCTGATCATCCCACCGTAGGAAACTCAACCTTACAACCCAAAAGAGAGACCATTCAAAACAACCCTCCCCCCTTCCCCCACCCCCAACAGCAGCACCACCTCATCGTGATCCCACCAACCAAACACTATCTAGCTAGGTTGTGTACTACTCCCTCCGTCAAATATCTCCAACATATTCCCCTCCGTCGCTGTGACCACGGTTTTTCGGCGTCGGTTTAGTTTTCCTTGCTAATCCCGTTTGGCGCCCGTAATCCGCGCCGTTTCCATCGTACTCCACGCACTGGGTGCCCGCGCGGGCGTTGTGGTGAAGGCCTGAGCGGGCGATGGTGGAGGCCTAACGGGAGGGATCGAAGTCGAGGAGCCGCGAGCGCTTCGTAACCCAGCGAACGAGTGGTCTAGCGTTTACACGACGGATATTTTTGGAAAAAAGGATTTTGGTAATGCGCCGGAGATTTTGGGATGGAGGTAGTATTAATTTGCACTAAAGAATAGGTCAAGCTCTCGATGTCTGGGTGGATAAATAAGTGCTTGCTTTATTGTCGTTGCCATTTGTATTGTGAAAGTTGGCGTAAGCTTTTGACCAACAAGTTGCTCTCTCAATCATGCTCCTTCGCTCTAGTATATTCTAGATATTTTATGAAAAAAATAAGTAAGAACACATACAAAAGTACACGTATACACTTAATTAGTTCATTTTGTAATCGGGCGATATTATCCTCGTAACTAGTGGATATTGATTGATAAATGGAATTGACGGATAACTAAATGAATGAACGGGTTTCGACGATGGCTCCGCACCCCTCCCCCCGCACCTCCCCTCGTCCACCCCACCCATGGCTCCGGCGATCTCCGCCGCACGTTCCCATCTCCAGCCACCTGAGGCCCCGAGGCCACCGTGGCGGCGGCATCTTCGCCACTCGCAAGTTCCAGCAGCAACAACTCAACTTGGCGTGCCCACGGCCACTCTACGCCGGCTCCTTGCCGACTTTGGTCTGATGCCCGACCCCCGTTCCCCACCGCTCGACACGGTGTCATGACCTCGACCTTGTCAAGCACGGAGGTTATGACCGACGAGTTCACGACAACGAGGAAGCCGTGGCAAAGGAAGGTTGAGTATGATGGGCTGTTGGCGGTGATCCTTGACGGTTGTCGTTGGGCCTAAGGCCGGTTAGTAGTTAAGTTGGCCCAGGTCGTTTATGCGGGTGAAATATAAACCAGTCGTCGTTAGGAGAGGGTATCGAAGAACGAGAAACCATCTCTCTGTAACCGCCTCTATCAATTCGAACTTCGTTCTTCTTCGTGAGTCTCTCTCGTTCGTTCCCCATTTACGTGCTTACCCTATCTCAAATTCAGTTCCCGTCGAAATCCGTCCACGATTCCAACTTCGAACGTGACAATTGTATCGGCTCCGTCGATTCTAGCCGAGTTCATTCCAGTTGATCGCGGGTACAAGGCTCGTGATTAGCCAATCGATTCGCGCCTCTCGCCGCTTGAGTTGATTGCAATAAATCCATCCATCACCCAGGTCGGAGGAATTCGTTGTTGTCGTGTTCGTCGCTCGGCGCCAGCGCCGGTTTGTCGCGAAAGCGCGGTGCGGATGTCGCGTCCATGGATGAGTTGGCGACCAAGTTCGACGCGGTGGCCAAGCGTCTTGACCCCATCGTCGATTTGGCCAAGGAGATGACCAGGTTCGGGAGATGATGAAGCCAAACGCTGGATGCCGTCCTTGGCGTCAGCAACAAGTAGGTGTAGGCCGACACGCTGCTCACCGATTTGCGTGACCGAACCGAGGTGGCGGAGACGGCGATCGCGACTCCAGCGGCGACATCGACATGCTCGTGAGGTGTATGGATTCCTTCGATTGCTCCGCTTCCCAACCTCGGCGTCCTCAGGGGCACACCGGTTCTACCGTCTGTTGCGGGTGGCGCGCCGCCCGTCGTGCTCACCCAGGTCGAACAGCCCCCACCACGGAGGCTCGACCTCAACGTTGTGCCTGCGGCCTCGTCTCCATCAATGGCGACGCCCGCGCAACCCAACGGAGTGGCCAGCCTCTGCGGCGGGTTTCATGGAACCGACCGAGAAATTTCGATGGTGGAATGCGTATGGCGATTCCCACTCTGATCCTACTTTGCGTCCGCCTCCCTTTCCGAAACTTGAGTTTCCGAGATTTGACGGCTCAAATCCACGTGTGTGGATGGACCATTGTTTGATGTATTTCGAGGTATATACTGTTCATGATTCTCTCGAAGACACGATTTCTTCGCTCTCGAATTTTGAGGGTGCTGCGAAGACTTGGCTGCATACTGCGGAACGCCATGGTCATGTGGTGGTTTGGGAGGATTTATGTGCCAAGGTTACGGCCAAGTTCGATAAGGATCAATACCCCGCGATTCTCAAGCAGTTCGAGTCTATCAGGCAGAAGGGCTCCGTTGATGACTATACAGCAGAGTTTGAACAGGGTGCTCATAACCTTCTGCTGTACAATGCAAACTATGATGAGACCTATTTTGTGACTCGGTACATGTCTGGCTTAAGAGAGGAGATTCGTGCTAGTTTGGTACTGCATCGGCCTACTACTGTGAATCATGCTAGTTGTTTAGGTTTGATTCAAGAGGCTGAGTTGGGCAAGCATAAAGGCAAAGGGGTGTGGAAGGATCAGGCAAAACCTCAGCACAAGCTATGGGACAAGCCCAAGGGGTGAGGCCCGACAATTTGGGCGTGCTTGAGCGAAGATAAGGTTGGAAGCTCTCAAGCTATTCGAGAAGGAAGAATGGGCTGTGTTTCAAGTGTGGCTCTAAGTGGAATAGAGAGCATAAGTGTCCTGCTTTCGGGTTCAATTCATGTCATAGAAGAGTTACTGGATGCATTAGAAGAAGAAGATTCAGTGGGCATTGAGGAAGATTCTGATATTCAGGAAGATACTGTGATGGCTGTTGAGCAAGTCCATGCCACTGTTCCTGGCAAGAGAAAAACAATGAAGCTTTGTGGTTTAGTTGGCTAAAAGGAGGTCCTCATTTTGGTGGATACAGCGTGTCGGCTCCTTCATCGGTGCTCCACTAGCTCGAGTTTGGGGTTGCCACTGTACCTTGTCGATCCAACAAGTTTTGTTGTGTTTGATGGGGGTTGATGGTTTGTGACAAGCAGTTGCCTAATCTGGTATGGTCTGTTCAGGGCCATTCTTTTCACACTACTTTTGGAATTCTACCATTGAAATGCTTTGATATGGTGGTAGGAGAGGATTGGTTGGAGGAATGTAGTCCAATGTGGGTTCACTGGTCCAAGAAGTTAATGAGGGTCACTTACCAAGGGAAGAGAATTCAGTTGGGTGGAGTAGGCTCTGACAGTCAGCACTGTGCTTCTATATCTGCTAAAGGACTCCAAGGGTTGTTTAATAGGGATGCTGTTCAATGGTGTGTGCAAGTGAAGTTGGGTGGTGATCTAGCTTATCATGCTGACCTTGATAATGTGGTAACTGCTATTGATCTCCCTGACTCAGCAGAGATGCCATCTTCAATTAAGGCAGCGATCTCACGAATATTCAGATCTCTTTTCGGCAACCATCGGTTCTACCACCACCAAGACCATTTGATCATTCCATTCACTTGTTACCGGGGGCCCAACCTATCAATGTCAGGCTTATAAGTACTCACCTGCCCAGAAAGATGAAATTGAAAAACGGTTACAAGAGATGTTGTTGAGTGGTATCATTAAACCCGGTCAAAGTCCTTATGCTTCTCGATTTTCTTTGGTTAAGAAAAAAGATGGCACTTGGAGATTACGTGTTGATTACAGACATTTAAATGCCATCACTGTGAAGAACAAACACCCTATGCCTATTGTGGATGAGCTGATTGATGAGCTAGCTGGAGCTAAATGGTTTACCAAGCTGGATTTCAGAGTGGTTACCATCGGATTTGTCTCAAGCCGAGAAGATACTCATAAGGCGCATTCAAGACCGGCGGTGGCTTGTATGAGTTTTCAGTGATGGCCTTTGGTTTAACTAACGCACCAGCAACATTTGAGTGTCATGAATCTGATCTTTGCATCTTTACTAAGGAAAGGCCTGCTGGTATTCATGGATGATGTGTTGATTTACTCAAAAACTTTGGAGGAACATGTGTTGTTGCTTTCTCGAGGGTATTTCAGATTACGAGACATCATCGGTTTTACATTAAGCTCTCTAAGTGCTCTTTTTGCTCTGAATGAAGTTGAGTACCTTGGGCATGTCATATCCGAGCATGGGGTGGTCCGAGAAAAATCAAAGATATATCTCTTTGTTGAGAATTGGCCAACACCTAAAAATTTGAAAGAGCTTAGGGATTTCTTGGGTTGGCCGGCTATTATAGAAAGTTTATCGGGCATTATGGGCGATCGGCCCGAGTTTGGCTTGCTTTGCTAAAAAAAGGGGGTTCCATTTATGCGGACTTGTGAGCAACAAAGTGCTTTTGATCAACTAAAGTGTGCTCTTATTAATGCTCCTGTCTTAGCTATTCCAGATTTCAACAAGACTTTCATCTTAGAAACTGATGCCGGTAATGTTGGGTTGGGGCAAGTCTTGTTACAAGATGCCCACCCCATTGCTTTCTTAAGCAAGCAAAGCTGTATGCCTTAAGAATCGGGCCCCTGTCTACATATGAAAAAAGAATGCATGGCTATATTGCTAGTAGTGGAAAAGTGGAGACCGTACTTGCGGCATGCCAAGTTTATTATCGGGACTCGACCACAAGAGCTTGTTGTATTTGAATGAGCAAAGAATTACTTCAAGATTGCAGCGAGAAAGCCCCTGTTGAAATTGATGGATCTCGAGTTCACTATTGTGTACAAGCAAGGGTCCTCTAATATAGGCTGCTGATGCTCTATCACGTTGTCATCATCCTGAGACAATTCATGCTATCTCTTTGTGTGCTCCTGAGTAGTTAGAAAAAGTGAAGTTGGGTTATGCTGATGATGAGGATTCTTTGAAAATCTTCTGAGTCTCCTTCAAGTGATTTTTACGAGTGGATGATGGCCTTATTAGGCACAAAGGCGAGAATCCGGTTGGGATCCAATGCTCTAGCTCAAGATCATGCATTACGGGCAGTTCATTCATCCGGTGTTGGTGGTCATTCGGGTTTCAAGCTACTTATTACAAAGTGAGAAACTTGTTACGTTGGCCTCATATGAAGCGGCATATCTTAAGGTTTGTGCAAGATTGTCAAATTTGTCAACAAGTTAAGATGGAGCATGTGAAGAAGCCGGGGCTCTTGCAGCCATTAATGATTCCTGATCAAGCTTGGCAAGTGGTCGTATGGACTTCATTGAAGGGCTTCCTAAATCCAACGATTTGACACAATTTTGGTTGCCATTGATAAATTCACAAAGTATGCCCACTTCATGGCTTTATCCCATCCATTTTCTGCTTTGGATGTTGCACAGGTGTATTTGGATCATGTCTATGCTCATCATGGATTTCCCAAGAAGATAGTGTCTGATCGGGATAGGATATTCAGTAGCAAGATTTGGAAGCGGATGTTCAATGCATGCGATACCACGGTTGCTAATGAGTTCATCCTATCATCCTGAAATTGATGGACAATCACGAGCGTCTCGAATCGGTGTCTTGAGAACTATCTCGAGGTGTCTGGTGAATGCCTGTCCTAAACAATGGCATAAGTGGCTTTCAATGGCTCAGTTATGGTATAATACCTCTTATCACTCAGCTTTGGGTAGAACCCCATTTGAAGTCATGTATGGTTATCCACCACCAATGTTTGGGTTGTCTAATGAAGTGCGGTTACACTCTGGCGATCTGGAGCAATGGTTGATTGAGAGAAATCTGTTGTCCGATGTGATCAAACATCATCTTCATCGGGCTCAACAACTCATGAAGGCTCAAGCTGATAAGGGGCGCGAGTGAAAGAGAGTTCCAAGTGGGTGATAGTGTCTATTTGCTTTGCAACCATACATTCAGTCTTCGATTGCACCTCGTCACAATCAAAAAGCTCTCTTATCGTTGGTATGGACCTTTTCTGGTGCTTAGTAAAGTGGGGTCCGTGGCATACAAGCTTCAACTCCCTCCCGAATGCAAGATTCACCTCGTGGTTCATGTATCTCAGCTCAAGAAGCACGTGCCATCTTCGGCACGATTGGAGGATGATATCTCTGAACTTCCACTTGATCCGTCAGCATCGGTGCAACCCTTGGCTTTCATTCAGAGCCGGATGAGTAAGTTGGGTGCTTCGACAATTCATCAAATCTTAGTGCGGTGGGATGGGTTACCCCAATACATGTGCACCTAGGAAGAAGCTCAAAGTCTACAACGTCGGTTTCCCAGCAGCCCAGCTTGGGGTCAAGCTGGTTTTCGAGGGCGAGGCAATGTCATGACCTCGACCCTGTCAAGCCTGGAGGTTATGACTGATGAGTTTACGACAACAGGAAGCTTCGTGGCAAAGGAAGGTTGAGTATGATGGGCCGTTGGCTGGTGATCCTTGACGGTTGTCGTTGGGCCTAAGGCCGGTTAGTAGTTAAGTTGGCCCAGGTCGTTGTACGGGTGAAATATAAACCCGAGTCGTCGTTAGGAGAGGGTATCGAAGAACAGAAACCATCTCTCTGTAACCACCTCTATCAATTCGAACTCGTTCTTCTTCGTGAGTCTCTCTTGTTCGTTCCCCATTTCTGTGCTTACCCTATCTCAAATTCCAGTTCCCGATCGGAAATCCGTCACGATTCCAACTCGGAACATGACACACGGCCGTCAGCCCCTGCTCGCGAGGGGCAGCCCGCGCCCTATGCCAATGCTCCGACATCGTCGAGTGTTGCCACCCCACGCGCGAGCCATCTCAGGCTAGGGGGACGGAAGGACAATGGAATGCAGTTCGCCTGCTCGACGGATTGCCTGACCCGAACCTACCAACGTCTCCACGCACCAGGCGGTACACGCCGGCGACAGCCGTGGTCGGCCGCCAGCGCGAAGGAGACCGGCGATGGCTCCAGCAAGGCGGAGGGCACGAAGCACGTCAACAGCTCCGGCAAAACCGCCTCTGCATCGACTTCTCGCAACATCCGGGTACGCAATTTCAAAATTGGTTCTTGGAAGACTTTTGCTGCCCGATTGTTAGGCCTCTGGCCGCTTCTTTTGCCCCCGTCACTCTTTGGATTGCTCAAACAAACCACCCAAACATTGTTGAGCACGGCTTAGTGGCCAAAGCTATAGATTACCATTTTTGTGTGGCCCCTGAAGCCTTCTCTGTGGATCCACTCCTTCCCTTCACCTTTCGTACTTCTGTTGCCAATGACATTATCAAGTTCCATCTACTTTCTATTGGGGTTTTCGCCATTGATGGATTCATCTTCCATTTCCACCCAAACCTTCATTCTGCTGTGCGTGACGTCATCGCTTCTGCCGGTGGCAGACCGTTGAGCTGCAATTTCAAATTTCAAATCCGCTCAAACGTCAACACTTCTGCTAGGGGTAGGCAGTTGGGCCACAATTTCAAACTCCAGTCCCACTCAGGAGCCTTGGCCCAGCAATGGCCCATGCCCGGCTAGACTGCAATCTCTCAAATCTGCAAGCCGGGCACTCGCAGGGTTTATCCAACTATGCTTGCGAGGTGGAGAGAGTCAAACTTGCAAACTCTGAATCTCCTCTGCACACAGCTATCACTCCTCTCTCCTACCTCGAAGTCGCTCTATTACCACCTAAGGCTACTCTGAGGCCTATAAACCTGACGACTGATGGAGACATGGGTGCTTACTCACCCTTTGCTACCATGGCCGGTAACCGTGGGGGTAGACACCTCAATCGGACGGGCGTGTTACAGCAGACATGTACCCCGTTGGCCTGCTATGGTTCTTCAACGTTGACATCTGGAGCCATGCATGCAAAGATTCAAACATCTTCCCATGCCACAGAGAAATTCCTTAAGAACAAAGGAAACAATTTGGTGAAAATTTGCTACCGGTGTTTATCCTCGCCCCTGGCACCACCACCAAGCCCAGTAGGGGGTGCTCCTGTCCGGCGTTCCATGGTTGAGCCTCACATCGGCATTGGTGACTACGACCAGGAGAGGTGCTTTGCCTACGTCTACCTCGAGCATGCCATCCACTGCCCCCACCTCTTCATCTGCCAGGCCTCGGCTGCATCCAGAGTGCCTGCGTTGGACCAGGATAAGAATGGGTGCGGTGATGCATATGTCTGATGATGATGTTTGGGGAGCAAGTACTCCGTCGGGGCTTCAAGCAACGCTTTGGCCATTCGTCTTCCTCACAATTCTATGGCGAATCTGGAATGCTCGCAACAGACAAGTCTTTCGACATGAAAACTTCTGTCCACGGTTGGTTCTGCCCGGAGTATGTGATGATCTAGTAACCTGGAAAAAACGCCTCCCCCGTCAACTTGTAAACGGCCTTGTAGGCTGGTGTAATCACATTCTCTCTTGTAATGCCGTGACATTGTAAACTCTTGCCTGCGCCCTGGCATTGTCTAGGGAGTAGTTTTTTTTTTTGGTATGAAAGGTGGGGAGCTCCCTCCCCCGCGGTTATATTTCAAAAAATGGAATTGACGATAATAATATGTACTAAATTTTCTTATGACAGTGAGTGCAAAATTTTCTTTTGACTTACATTAGATGTTTTTACCTCCAAAACACACTGGTGAAGAAAGTTTTACAGATCAAAGGATCCCAGTCCTATGTTTCAAACACCAGTAATCTATTTATCTACTTCCTTATTACTAAGAATAAATATATATTTTGGTGTAGAATGACCTCCAAAAGATTCTTTAGTCGGATCCAGATATTCTCATTCTCCATTACAGATTTCTTGCTGGTCAAAGGTGGAGAGTGGAAATTAGCCCTTTAGAGTGTGTACAAGATATAAAAGGGTTGTTGGAAAGCAGAACGATATAAGAAGTGATTTATTCAAACGACTCTAAATGATGATTTAGAGAGTGAGTTTGAAAAAAAAAAAAAAAAAAACTCTTGTCGATACTCAGATTTTAAGTTGTACAGAGCATATATGGGTTGATAAGTTAGTTGAATTTGATGCACGTTTAATTTAGATGATTAATATAATTAACTTATTCTCTGCCCTTTTGCAGCACTGCCTCGGACCGGATCCTCTACAGTTACAAGAGAAGTCTAAATGGCTTTGCGGCCAGACTTACCGAGCAGGAGGCACATAAGCTCTCTGGTATGTCACATGCATGTCCACCAAATCAACCCTAGTTATTTCCCCATCAAACCGACCTACAGCTGAGTCGAATACTGCAGTCGCAGATGGCGTCGTGTCCATCTTCCCAGGCAGGAAACTTGAGCTTCTGACAACGAGGTCATGGGATTTCCTGGGCTTCCCTCCAACGCCGACGGAGGCCCTACCATTGCAGGGCGACGTCATCGTCGGCATGCTCGACTACGGTTTGTGGCCAGACTCCCCGTCCTTCTCCGACGAAGGCATGAGCACGCCGCCGAGCAGATGGAAGGGCACCTGCCACAACTTCACCTGCAACAAGTGCGTGCATGCCCTGTGTGTGCGTACGCGTGGCACATTTCGCTTCGCATGCAACAGCCGTGCTCGATCGATCATGTGATTGTGATGTGCATGCAGCAAGATCATCGGCGCTCGAGCTTACCGCAATGGCGCCACCACCGGCCTGTCGCCGCTTGACGACGCCGGGCACGGAAGCCACACGGCGTCCACCGTGGCGGGCCGGGAGGTCAGCTTAGGCGGCCTGGCGGCCGGCACGGCTCGCGGCGCCGTCCCGGGCGCCTGACGTGCGGGCTACAAGGTGTGCTGGGAGGAGAAGTCCTGCGGCGAGGTGGACATCCTGGCGGCGTTCGACGACGCCATCGCCGACGGCGTGGACGTGGTCTCCTTCTCCATCGGGAGCGACAACCCGAGGCCGTACTGGGAGGACGCGCAGGCCATCGGGTCGTTCCACGCCATGGCGCGCGGGGTCGTCACGTCCGCCGGCGCCGGCAACTCCGGGTGGAACGGCGGCCACGCCTGCAACGTCGCGCCGTGGATGCTGTCCGTCGCGGCGAGCAGCGTCGACCGCAGGCTCGTTGACAAGATCGCCCTCGGCAACAGGAAGATCGTGGTGGTCAGTGACTGAACGGAACGGCTAGTGTTCGCCTTCTTTTTCCATTTGAATTGAACATGTCAGATTCAATTCAGATCTTCAAATAACAAGGCAACAGTGTGCTTGTTCACCTGTCTTTTCAATTTTCATGCAGGGAAGCTCCATCAACACCTTCCCGACGCTACAAAATGCGACACTAGCACTCCCTCCCAATGGGTAAACGTAAATTTAGGAATTTCACTGAAAACTGAGCCTCATTTGACTTCGTTTAACGGTTTATTTATGAGTACGTTTGCATTGTTGCAGTTCTTGTGATGCAGATGACCTTCTTGCCGCCGGAGGTTCCTACAGAGGGAAGATCGTCCTCTGCCCAATTCAGGACGCCAGAATCCTAGACACTGGCTCAGGACCATTCAGAGCGGGAGCTGCTGGTGCTGTCATTGTTGAGCAACTCCCCGGAGTATCCCTCGACGTGCCTCTCCCAGCTCTAATGGTCACCCAGGACCTCTTCGATGAAATCCTGGCCTATGCCAACAGCACTAGGTGAGTTCAGTTGTTCACTCACCGGTCACCATAACTTGTACTGGCCTACTGGGTCTGGCTGGGTTCACTTCAACAATTTTTGTTGTATGACTTGCAGCAATCCTGTTGGTACTATAAGCAGCACTGAGACGACAGTGGATTTGCAAGCTCCAATAGTGGCCTCGTTCTCCTCTCCAGGCCCCAATCTCATCACCCCTGGGATCTTGAAGGTGCTTGCTCTACCCTCTAGCTACTATTTCCGTGGGCACATCTATAATGATATAATCTGCAGTTATCTCTTAATGACAAATCTGTAATCTTTTGGCACCGATCCATGCAGCCAGATCTTTCGGCACCGGGGGTTGACATCATAGCCTCATGGTCGCCACGTGGACCGCCGTCCGGCGATCCTAACGACAGGAGGAGCGTCCTATACAGCATCCAGTCCGGCACGTCGATGTCCTGCCCACACGCGAGCGGCGCTGCGGCGTACATCAAGTCCTACCACCGCGACTGGTCACCGGCGATGATCATGTCGGCCCTCATAACCACCGGTATAAAAACATAGAAACATTTACCAGAATTTTGAATAATTGTTCAGCAGGTGAAGGACTCGTGATCTTCAAACAGTGACACACTGATCCATGCTGATAATTGCCGATGCAGCAACTCCAATGGACACGACCGGCAACGCCGGCAGCAACGAGCTCAAGTACGGCGCCGGCCAGCTCAACCCGACCAAGGCACGCGACCCCGGCCTGGTGTACGACGCGTCGGAGGGCGACTACATTGCCATGCTGTGCGCGCAGGGGGTACGACGCCTCCCGGCTCGCGCTCATCAGCGGCTCCAGCGACGCCACAGCCTGCCACACTCCCGGTGGCTCGACGACGCCGCGAGGGTCGTCGTCGGCCGGTGACCTCAACTACCCGACCATGGCGGTCCACGCCTCGCCGGGGAAGAACTTCAGCGTGGGCTTCACCCGGACCGCGACCAACGTCGGCGGAGCGCCCGATGCCGTGTACGACGTGGATGTCTTTGTCCCTGTCACGGAGTCCTCCATGGATGTTACTGTTGTGCCGAGCAGGCTGGAGTTCAGCGCGCAGGTCCGGACGGCGGCGTACACGGTGGCTGTGTCCGGTGTGGCGCCGGCGGCGGTGGGCAGCGTTTTGTCCATGGCCGTCGTGTGGTCCGATGGCGAGCACGTGGTGAGGAGCCCGTTGGTGGTGTACACGGTGGACATTGCGACGCCGCCTGTCGTGATGAGGGGCCAGCAACTTTCTGAACGACCTGAAGAAAAGGCGGGTGTTGCCGAAGTATGAAATATACTCTCCTAGCATCTGTGGCATTTTATTCCCTACAGACGACAAGGGTGACAGTGTGATTGAGGTGACAGACGACTGGATCCGAACCGGAGGTGTGTCCGTGTTCTGTTCCATGGGATGATAGTCTACGTCCAATACCATATCAAAACCCGGATACAAAGTAAGATATCTGGTATGGACATACTCCATCCATCCTAAGATATAGTGCATTCTAGCAGTTGAAATTTATCCTCAAATATATATAGTGTATTTAGAGAACAAGAAGATAATGTTTACTTAATAAAAAATATGTGATCATTTTTTTTTTTTTTTTTTTTGCAAGAAAAGTGTATTCATGTACTTTAATCATCCGAAATATAATCATATTTCAATACTATTAGGAAGGTAAGTGAGGGGTACATGCGTCTATATATTGAACTCACATGTATTTTATTTTAAAGGAGCAGCTCCGCGGGTGTCTTGTGATGTTCTTTTTCATGCTTTCTTTCTTAAAAAGCCTTTGTAAATCCTGTTTTAGGCTCTTTCAAATATATATTCAGGTGGGGAGTAATCGCCCCCCCCGCGACTTTTTAAAAAAAAGGGGTACAATGCACTATATTTCAGGCCAGATGGAGCGAGTATTGCTCAGTGCTTTGTATATGACCTGTCCATTTGTGTCTAGCACATCTAACACTGACATCGTCACAACATCCACCTTGTGTACTCGTTTGGAACTAGTGTGCATCGCAATGTGCGGCCTAGATATGCAACTCCCCTGGCTATTTGTATCGTCTTCCCCTGGAGCACACGGAATAGGACTCATGATTTCACTACTATAAAACAGAGGTCTAGCAGTTTCCTTGAGGAAAAAAATTGATCCCCCCACCCCCAGCCCCCATTACCATTGGGTTGTATGAAACCTCTAATGAAATGGATAATCTTGAGCAGTGGCGGATCTAGAAACACCTCAAAGGGGGGCTAAAAATAGTATAAGGTGCTTTTACACTCCTCGAATAGGGCTAAATTTATGTTTTAATGAGCTATCTTAGTCTAAATATAGTAATTGTTAAGGATATTTCTGGTCCACACCCCGGGCTACAGCCCAGGCAGCCCGGGGTGTGCATCCGCCCCCTGATCTTGAGTGCATTATTTGTAGCCTTCAAGGAAAAGTATTTAGTTTATAGTCATTCGTAAAATCCTTTTGACCACCATTATATTGAACTCATTGCACTTTTGTTAGTTAAACATTATATTTCATAGACACAAATACTTCACTGACAATGTTTGAGAACCGACAGTGAATTTATGAATGTCGCGCTGCTCTAGGAAGATGATGGTAACACTCGAGATACATGGAAATTATAATGGTTCAGGACCGAGCCCTACGCATACAATCTCATAGAGGGTGGAGAGTTTGTGTTCCTCGGTTCAAATGCTCTGAGTGTTTACAATTCTAGGTAGGAGATGAATGAAGTGAAAAAAATGATAGTGTGATTTCTCCTCTAGAAGAGAGGTCTGGGTCCCCCTTATATAGAGTCTGGGGGGGCCATATTACATTACGGTGTTGAATTCCCTTGTCCCGAGTTCGAGAGCATAAGGAAGAGGGGAAACCTAGTCGCCAATCCATCATGTTGAAGGACCAAACGGCGACCAGAGGGGGTGAATGGGAGCCTCGATTTTTCTTCTTCAATTTTGGATCATCGCCTCAACCCCCAACCTCAAAAAGCGAACTCACAAAGATACGAGTGATACACGTGCTAACTGGTAGCAAGATATCAAACGTGAAGTATTGGTCTTAAAGAATCAAACACAAAAACACGGTTCTCAAATCGTAGCTCAAATGATCAAATTTCGGACAAAAGAAGCGAGCTGGAATATGAACACATACAACTAGCTTCCTGCAGAGATATAGCACGGTACAGCAAGCAGAGAAATTTTCACAACGAGAATAGTGTTCTAACCAAATGAGATAATTGATCAGGTCATGAATGCTAGCATTAGAACACGTATGCTACAAGATATCTGTGAAAATGACTTGAATTGATTTACTTGCCGACCAACAAAGCTACAGCTATGCAAACCGAGTAGTACTCCAAAACTCAATGAAACAAATCAAAGCTCAGCTATCGAGGAGCATCCTGCTGCAGTTCTAAAATGATTTCTAAATATACTAATTCATGAAGCAAGGGAATGCAGTTACGTGTGCAAATTAATCAGCTTTACCTTGCTTTACCTTGCCGATCTAGGCTGTTGATGCTTGCTGTGTGTGTCGTGGAAATTTCAGAGCTGTAGAAGAACGAGCTGCTGCAGACTGCTTAAGGCACTCAGCGCCGGACGCCAACAACCTTGAAGTGACGGGATCCCGATGAACGAACGCCTACACGACGATGATAAACACCAGGTGCTGCTCTGCGCTGCAGCTGGACTGCCTGTTCTCCACACAAGAACCAAGGAGATGAAAAGCAAACTGCTGTAGAGAAACTGAACCCTCTGACGGAATCAATGGGTGCAGGCACGCGCTGCTCAAGGGAGCTCGCTAGGTGCGCTTGTAGCGCTGCTGCCTCCCCAACGAACTGAAATATCAGAGACGACGAACAGACAAAAGGCGGCTGCGAGAAAACTGGTGGGATCTGACTCGATACTCAAGTAACAGGGCTCAAACTTCGCACAGACCAAATTCAATCAGCTACGAGCAAATATCCAAGAGATCGTGACTCGACCTCAACTCAATCTCTAGGAAACATAGATCACAACTAAACGAAAAAAGAGGAAAACAGGAAGGGGAACGAGGGAAGCACGCACAGCAGACAGAGAATCAAAAAGCCACGGGCACAACTGCTCATCTCCAAAACGCCACCATGACACAGGCTACTTAGGGCTAGCCCTTGCCCACGAAATTGATGTTCTTGGACCTCTAAACAAGAACCCTAACAATGGGGAAAAACTAGAAACGAAAAATAAGAGAGGCAAAGAGGATGGGAGGGCTGCCCCTCGCTATATAGTCTGAAATCCTCTTTCCCAAACTACCCCTAGATACATATGAGCCGAACAGCTAACCCTAAGGCTAATTTAGTCCGACTCGGGATAATTTGATCCGGACGGCCACCGCGCCTTCCCTCATCGGTAGCCTTGCATCCACGCAACCTCCCCGATGCCGCCACGTGCCGCCCTTCCGTCCACCGGAACGTCTCGGGTTTTGAGGCCCAAACCCGCGAAACCCGCGCCCGTGGTTTTGAGGCCCAAACCACGAAACCAGCGCCGATGGTTTTGAGGGCAAACCACCAAACCTCCTCGACACGTGTCATCGCCGTCTTGACCGCCCCAGTCGCCAAGTCATCCGAGCTCCCCCCGCTCTGCCTGCACGCCCGTCTTGACCCGATCGACACGGTCCTCGCCACGTCCTCTTGCATCCGTTGATGTCCCGGATGTCGGCCACCATGGCTAGCCACCCGGCGATCCGGTCCCTCGGTCCAAGCCTCACGCCCGTCCCTTCACCTCCGCGGTCCGTCGGCCCGGCACGTCCCTCCTTGGCCCCTTCACCTCGCCGTCGCCTACCATCTCCGAGCTCCACACCCGTACACCACGAACCAAGAGATACGTCTTCGACACACTCCACGTGTGCCGGTGAACATAGCCGAAGCATAAAAGATAAATGAAAATAGAAAGAGAATGTTGACCGTTGACAATCACTCAATCACAAAACTAAACACATGTGACCTAAATCAACCATGTGTTCGCAATCTCCCCTTGATGAGTGCATTGTCAACATTCAACACAAAGACGTAAGAAGATAGAAGATAGCACATCCAAGTGAACAAAAGCTAGACAAAAAGCTAAGACAATCACCGAATAGCAAACATGGAGCAAAAACTTGGTTCCCAAAGACATGGGCAAAAGGCTCGACACAACCAAGCTAAACAAACGACTAGTCCTCAAGAAGAGGTAGAATTGGCTCAACACCACTAGCACAGCTCCAAACCAATTACTTTCACACACAAACAGCTAGACCCTCAAGACAGAGGCAAAAAGGCTCAACACATCTAGCTCAAGGTGCTACTCCCCCGGACAAATGCAGCCACTGTCTTTGTATCTTTCTCCCCCTTGTTGGCAAATGCACTAAGCAAGCTATAAAATGCAATATGTCACAATGCAAAGCTTCAAGATTATATTCAACCGAAAGAGAGAGTGCTCAAAGTGGTACCATAGCAACAAATTACAAGTGCTAGCCAGAGCTCAAGCTAATCGGGTGATATGAAATATGGCATAAGGCATTTTGAGCAAGTTTCAGTATTTTGCAAAAGGAGGTTCACCATTAAACATAGCACCTAGCACAAGTAGATAGGAAATCAACTAAGTGCTCAAACATGTAAACTGGGTGAACTACCCCAAGCAGCGTTCAGACATCATGCTAGACATTATGGCAAAAACTTGTGTTCATTTTAATTCATAGTTGCAGCGGTTCACAAGTTACAAGAGAGCATGCGAGTGGTTATCCACATTTGCCTTGCCTTACTAATCAACCATGTCAAGCCTATGTGTGAGCAATGATTAGCTTAAGACAATGGTCTGGGTCAAACACAATGAAGTCCAAGTTCATTCAAGAGTGCAAATGAAAGCAGTCTCAAACTTCAAAGTGTGGCAAAATGGACCCACTCGATCTTTTCATCACTTTAGCTTTAGACTTCACGTTTTAGCATGGTATTATCATGAAGATCTAAGCAAGTGAATGAATCAAAGCATGAGACATAGCTACCAAGCATACACATAAAAGCTCAAAGGATCTCAACATCCTACTCATGATAGAAGCTAGCTCAAGGGTGAACCAAGATTTAATTTCATTATTCATTAACAAAGTTCACATGTAGAAAAGGTTGCTTAGTTCATAACATACATCACATGATTAAAGAGAGCTAAAGCTAGAAGCACTATCATATTCATACTACTAAGAGCACAACCTCATTCAATTCAATATAAAAATGAAGCTCATGATATGCAAGTATGAAACAAAAAGCAAAAACAAAGCTAAAACTAAGTCTGTACATCAACTACAAAGCTACCCCTCAAAAGGGTAGCAAACGCCCAACTCCCCCCACGGCCGAGAGCAAAACAGACTTGGTCTAGTGGTTTTGAGAAAATGTCCGCAATCTATTGCTCCGTGTACACATCTTCGAACATCTATGTCCCCTTTCTCCCGGTGATCTCTCAAGAAGTGGTACCTCACCTCTATGTGTTTGGTCCGGGAGTGCAAGGCGGGGTTTTTGGCAACACTCACGGCTTCCATGCTATCACACAACAAAGGTACTCGAGAAAAGCTCAAGCCAAAATCTCTCAAAGTGGCAACCATCCACAAAATGGGAACAACAAGCAAAGAAGCAGCTACATACTCCGCCTCAACCGTCGATCGAAGCGACACTGCATCGCTTACGAGGCGACCAAGACACTAGAGAAGTACCAAGAAACCGACAAGTGCCCGAGGTAGACTTTCTATGCATACGATCACCAAAGATAATCGAATCTGAATAACCAATCAGGGAGAGGGTGGAAGAGGCCGAGTACCAAAGGCCAAACTCAGAAGTAAACTGCAAATACCTGAAAATCCTCTTCACACCTGAAGGTGAGAGGTGAGTGGCGAAGATCGAAAAGCGTGCGCAGAGAGGCACACCGCGAATCGGATGTCGGGGGCGAGTCGCCGTCGATACGAAATGCGAGCCAATCATGCTTCTGAACTCTCTTTGGTCCACAGCTTCTCCATCCTTGTCCTCGTCCAGGGCCGTCGTCGTCGACATGGGCGTCGAAAGAGGCTTGGCCTCACCCATGCGAAACTTGCGGATGATGTCCTTCGTGTACTTGCCCTGGTGTACAAAGATCCCGTCCTTGGTTTGCTTGATTTGGAGTCCAAGGAAGTAGGTCAACTCGCCCATCATGCTCATCTCAAACTCCCTGCTCATAATCTCTGCAAAACTCGATACCATAGCATGTGAAGAGCCACCAAAGATGATATCATCCACGTATATCTGGACCAGGAGGATGTCATTGCCTTTCCTAAGCAGGAACAGGGTTTTGTCTACAGTCCCCATCTCAAACCCCTTAGCTAAGAGAAAAGCTTTCAATCGCTCATACCACGCTCTGGGGGCTTGTTTCAACCCATACAAGGCTTTGTACAACTTGTACACATAAACGGGTGTTTAGGATTCTCAAACCCCGGGGCTGCCTCACATACACTTCCTCCTCAATGTACCCATTTAGGAAAGCACTCTTGACATCCATTTGGAAGAGCTTAAAGCCCTTTGAGGCTGCAAAAGCGAGCAAAATCCTAATGGCTTCTATGCGGGCTACAGGAGCAAAGGTTTCTTCATAGTCTATTCCCTCTTTCTGACAAAACCCCTGGGCAACTAATCTGGCTTTGTTTCTCACCATCACACCATCCTCACTCTGTTTGTTCTTAAACACCCACTTGGTTCCTATGGGATGACACTCGGCCAGAGGTGGAACTAAAACCCGGACTTGGTTCCTCTCAAAGTTTTGCAACTCCTCATGCATGGCATTGACCCAATCCGAGTCCGATAAAGCAGTGTCAACATCTTTGGGCTCAAGAGTGGAAACAAATGCAGAATGAGCAAAATGACACATGGCATATGATTTGGAACGAGTTACCCTTTGGTTGAGTCCTCCAATCATAGTCTCCTGGGGGTGGCGGCGCTGAATGTGCTGAGGCGCCGTCTGCGCGAAGATGTTGCCTCCCCCCTCGACCGAGCGGGGAACCTCCAAAAGTGCGGGCCGTCTCGGCACGAGGGAGCTGCTCCACCGGACCCCAGGAAGTAGTGGTAGTAGGGTCTAGTCCGTGAGCAGTCGTCGTCGTCGCAGGGTCGACTGGGGCAAGCGGTGGAGTCGCTTCGGGATCACCCCAGCCAACATCTTCCTGCTCCTCCTCCACAAAGATGCTCTGCCCCATCTCCTCCTTTCCTGCACACTCAAACACAGAAGAGGAACAAGGCGCAGTCTCATCGAAAGTAACCTCACAAGTCTCTACAACGCGGTTAGTCTCAAGATTTAGAACTCTGTAGGCATGTGAGTGTAAAGCATATCCAAGAAAAATGCCATCAGCTGATCGAGACTCAAACTTGTCGAGATTACCTTGCTTGAGAATGAAGCACCTGCATCCAAACACACGGAAGTGGCTTACCTTGGGCAATCTCCCAAACCGCAACTCATATGATGTCTTCTTGGTGAAAGCACGAAGGAAAATGCGGTTGGAGACATGGCACGCCGTGTTGATTGCCTCAGCCCAGTACTTCCTCGGAGTCTTGTGTTCATCGAGCATGGTCCTCGCCATCTCCACAAGCGTCCGGTTCTTCCGCTCAACAATTCCATTCTGCTGAGGCACATAAGGACTGGAAAACTGGTGCTCGACACCCAAGTTAGCACAAAGAGATTTGGGCGAGAGTTCTTGAATTACGTGCCATTGTCTTTGCGAATCGCTCGAATGGCGGTCTCGGTAACTCGGTTCTCAATCTCAAAATCAGATCTCGAGCAAAAACCGAAAGCCTCATCCTTCCCTTCCATGAAAAAGACCCAAGAGTACCTCGAAAAATCGTCCACGATCACTAGACAATACCACTTCCCACCAACCCCCGGGACCGAGATGGACCAACGGTGTCCATGTGTAGGATCTCTCCGGGTCTCGAGGGGTGGGAAAAGCTACCATCTTCCCGTGGCGGCAGGGGATGGCGAGACCAGATCCTTCTCAAATTTGAGGTTAGGCAATCCTCGGACGAGATCCATCGAGCTCAACCTCGTGAGGAGGTCGAAACTTCAGTGTCCCAGTCTCCTATGCCATTTCCACAAATCGGAGGAGGACCCGGCCAACAAGCAACAAGATGTGCCAAAACCCCGAGAAAAATCAGCTCGAAAGACTTGACCAAACGGCACAATCCAGCAAATGAGATCATCGCGAGAATCCAAAACTCTAGAACACCCAACCTTGAAGCGTACCTCATAGCCATCCGCCATTAGGCGAGAGGCAGATAGCGAGATTGAAGTGAAGGTTGGAGACGAGCGCCACATCCTTGAGTACAAAGTGGTCATTGATCCTGATTGAACCACGAGACAGAATCTTCCCTTTGTTGCTATCCCCGAAAGTGATATACTCTTTAGTCTTCATGGGGGTGAGGCTGGAGAACCATTTGGAGTTGCCGGTCATGTGTCGAGAACAACCGGAATCAATGAGCCACATGTCCTCCAGCCTTCCATCCTGTATCAACGATAGTACATGGGATGAGCAAGTGGCACAACTTGGGGGTTAGTAAATTTGGAAGAGTACTAGTGTTGACCACCTTGCCCAAGATAGGCATTAGGCAAAACAAACATCCCACGTCCCCATCTTACCAAAGTGCTCACCACGCACAACAAAGCGTGGTGCACTCCTCTTGTCAAACTCAAATCTCCCAAAGCGAGGAACACCTTCCACTCGCGGAGCACGACCACCAAAGGGTCTCACAAACTGTGGCCTAGCCCTCTGAGGCCTCCTACCTTCTGGCCTAGCAAACCGCCTCGAACCGACCGCATACCCCTCTCATACAAGCCAAGTGGTGGGTGATACATGTCGCGGTTCTCAAACACAACTTGACGCCTAGCATCCCTCTTCCTCCTAAAGCAAAACTCAACCAAGTGACCATCTCTCTGGCAATACTCACAGTGATACCTTACCTCTCTCTTGGGTGGTTGTTGGCTCACTCTCTTGGGTGGATGGTTCACTCTCGTTGTGGTCTTGGCTTTAGGAAGGGTTTCCTCAGGGATCTTGGGCAAAGTGTCAAGTGGGTTCTTGAGGTGGTTTGGTTTGGGAAGCCACACTTGTTTGGGAGGTGGAGTCTTTGTGGGCTCTTGGAGAATGCCATTTTGCACAATGGACTTGGTAGGCTCAGGTGGGGTGATCTTGGTCAACTTGGGCGTGTTTGTTGGTTTCTCACTCGAGCTCAAACCACTACCTTGACCAACCTTACCATAGATAACTTCACCCTTCCCACCTATAGCAAAGCCTAATCCCGATGTGTCAGTCCCCCTCTTGAACTGACTCATCATCATGCCAAGTTGTGGCTCTCCACTAGACACCCAACTCAGGATAGAGCGAAGGTACTTGTTATCCTCATCGACTCTCTCCTTGTCATGCCTATAAGACATGAGCTCCAACTCCAACGCTTCACACTTAGCACACTTCAACACGGTGCCATCTGAGTTGGCCTTCTCAAGCACAGCAAGCTTGGCAACCTTCTCTGCCAACTCAGATTGCAAGCCTGGACAAGACTTGCATGCACTCAACAACATAGGCTTAGCCTTCAGCTCAACGTGCTCATCTAGCAAAGCAGAGTACTTGGATTGCAAAGACATGATGCTAGACATATACATGGCACAAGCGTCACACTCTGTCTCATCAGACACATCCACAGGCTTTCTAAGCAACTCTATCTCAACCATAGCCATTTCCCACTTCTCCTTGTACTCCTTTCTCTCTCTAGCTGCCGCTTGAGCAACTTCTCCTGACAAACAAGCGCATCGCCCAAGGTGTCTACCTCATCGGAGAGAGATTCGATTGTAGGAGGTACCTCAAGGGAAGAAGAGTCATTTGTCGTGTGGCTTGGCGTTGTCGATCACCGCTCCGTCGAGGGCCATGGTGCGTAAAACCCCCGGGCTTGGAGTCGGGCGAAGAAGCGAGTCCATTCAGCTTATCCTCGATCTTTGCGCTCGGACTCCTCGTCGCTAGAGGAAGATTGCCCATCCGAAGAGTCATTATCGAGGTCACTGAGGGAGGCAAGGAAGGGGTGCTTGTGCTCCTTGGCACGCTTGAGGTACTTCTTCTTGATCGCCTCCTTGTCGAAGCCTTTCTTGGACTTGTACTTGCCGGCGATGTACTCGCGCTTGTCCTTGCGCTTTTGTCGAGTCGTGCTTGTTGAAGGAGTAGTACTTCTCGCCGAGTACTTGTCCTTGTTCTTCTTGGGGCACGCTGGCGACGAAGTGGTCGGATCACCACACTCGAAGCATCCGCCCTTGGGTGCACCGCCACGCCGGCGGTTCAAGCGGTTGTTGTGAAACCGCGAGAATCGGTGATGACTAGAGCCAGCTCATCATCCCCAAGGCTCTCCATCCGCTCCTCCAATCCGCAGACACCAAAGAAGGCAGGGGCAAACGAGATCCGTAAAGGGTTAGCGAGAAGAACTTGAACTACCCTTTACGAGGCGAGAGCAACGTTCGGCGCAGAGATGGGTTCTTAAGCTTTGCTTGGATCCGGGCCTCGATCTCGGAGGACTTGAGCTTGTTTGAGAGCTCGTCGGGTGTGAGGGTGTCGTAGTTTGAGGACTCCATGATCGCGGACACCTTTACATCCCACACCTTCCGATCCGAGGCGTGCAAGAGCATCGCGCCTTTCCTCGTGGTCGTCAAGCCTTTCCGGCGGCTTGTTTCGCCCAAGCTTGTTGCAGATCGTTCCAAAACCTAGCAAGAGAGAATCGATGGACTCGCCATCAAGTTGGATTAGGTTGTTGTACTCTCTCTTGTAGGTCTCATATAGGCGGGCCTTGACTTGTGGGGTTCCCTCGTGGTAGCTCTCAAGTGTCTTCCACACCTCACGAGCGGTCTCACAAGTGGCAACTCTCTCGAACTCAGGTCTTTGAGGCTAGAGAACAAGACACTCCTCGCTTCGGTTGTTGGCATTGTGTTGGGCTATTTGTTCCTCACCCACTCGGCGGCTAGCACTTGGTAGTTCTCATCCTCAACAATCTCCCACACTCTCCAATCCATCCCCATAAGATGTGCTTGCATCTTAATCTTCCAATAGGGATAGTTGGTGCCATCGAACTCCGGAGGCTTGCCACCATAGTGACCAAACCTCTCCATGTCGCCTTCTGCGGATCACGGACCGATTAAGGTGGATATGATCCTTAACCGGCTCCGATACCAATTGAAGGACCGAACGGCGACCAGAGGGGGGTGAATGGGAGCCTCGATTTTCTTCTTCAATTTTTAGATCATCGGCTCAACCCCCAACCTCAAAAGTTTAACTCACAAAGATACGAGTGATACACGTGCTAGCGGTAGCAAGATATCAAACGTGAAGTATTGGTCTTAAAGAATCAAACACAAAAACACGGTTCTCAAATCGTAGCTCAAATGATCAAATTTCGGACAAAGAAGCCGAGCTGGAATATGAACACATACAACTAGCTTCCTGCAGAGATATAGCATGGTACAGCAAGCAGAGAAATTTTCACAACGAGAATAGTGTTCTAACCAAATGAGATAATTGATCAGGTCATGAATGCTAGCATTAGAACACGTATGCTACAAGATATCTGTGAAAATGACTTGAATTGATTTTACTTGCCGACCAACAAAGCTACAGCTATGCAAAACCGAGTAGTACTCCAAAACTCAATGAAACAAATCAAAGCTCAGCTATCGAGGAGCATCCTGCTGCAGTTCTAAAATGATTTCTTAATATACTAATTCATGAAGCAAGGGAATGCAGTTACGTGTGAAAATTAATCAGCTTTACCTTGCTTTACCTTGCCGATCTAGGCTGTTGATGCTTGCTGTGTGTGTCGTGGAAATTTCAGAGCTGTAGAAGAACGAGCTGCTGCAGACTGCTTAAGGCACTCAGCGCCGGACACCAACAACCTTGAAGTGACGGGATCCCGATGAACGAACGCCTGCACGACGATGATAAACACCAGGTGCTGCTCTGCGCTGCAGCTGGACTGCCTGTTCTCCACACAAGAACCAAGGAGATGAAAAGCAAACTGCTGTAGAGAAACTGAACTCTCTGACGGAATCGATGGGTGCAGGCACGCGCTGCTCAAGGGAGCTCGCTAGGTGCTGGAGCACTTGCGCTTGTAGCGCTGCTGCCTCCCCAACGAACTGAAATATCAGAGACGACGAACAGACAAAAGGCGGCTGCGAGAAAACCGGTGGGATCTGACTCGATACTCAAGTAACAGGGCTCAAATTTCGCACAGACCAAATTCAATCAGCTACGAGCAAATATCCAAGAGATCGTGACTCGACCTCAACTCAATCTCTAGGAAACATAGATCACAACTAAACGAAAAAGAGGAAAACAGGAAGGGGAACGAGGGAAGCACGCACAGCAGACAGAGAATCAAAAGCCACGGGCACAACTGCTCATCTCCAAAACGCCACCATGACACAGGCTACTTAGGGCTAGCCCTTGCCCACGAAATTGATGTTCTTGGACCTCTAAACAAGGACCCTAACAATGGAAAAAACTAGAAACGAAAAATAAGAGAGGCAAAGAGGATGGGAGGGCTGCCCCTCGCTATATAGTCTGAAATCCTCTTTCCCAAACTACCCCTAGATACATATGAGCCGAACTGCTAACCCTAAGGCTAATTTAGTCCGACTTCGGGATAATTTGATCCGACGGCCACCGTGCCTCCTCATCGGTAGCCTTGCATCCACGCAACCTCCCCGATGCCGCCACGTGCCGTCCTTCCGTCCCACGGAACGTCTCGGGTTTTTTGAGGCCCAAACCCCGCGAAACCCGCGGCCGTGGTTTTGAGGCCCAAACCACGAAAACCCGCGCCGATGGTTTTGAGGGCAAACCACCAAACCTCCTCGACACGTGTCATCGCCCGTCTTGACCGCCCGAGTCGCCAAGTTATCCGAGCACCCCGCTCTGCCTGCACGCTTCGCCGTCTTGACCCGATCGACACGGTCCCCGCCACGTCCTCTTGCATCCGTTGATGTCCCGGATGTCGCCACCATGGCTAGCCACCCGGCGATCCGGTCCCTCGGTCCAAGCCTCACGTCCGTCCTTCACCTCCGCGGTCCGTCGGCCCCGCACGCCCTCCTTGGCCCCTTCACCTCGCCGTCAGCTACCATCTCCGAGCTCCCACACATGTACACCACGAACCAAGAGATACGTCTTCGACACACTCCACGTGTGCCGGTGAACATAGCCGAAGCATAAAAGATAAATGAAAATAGAAAGAGAATGTTGACTGTTGACAATCACTCAATCACAAAACTAAACACATGTGACCTAAATCAACCATGTGTTCGCACATGTCTTTGTTTGGATGTTGTAGCACGTCTGGATATGGTCATCGTGGGCCTGCTCCTTACATCTAGGCGAGGCGGTGGTGTCACTGGGCCATGGCGGCACTATGGATGTGACATCTCCTTCGTGTGGCATGGAGCAGTGGCTTGCTTGATCCACGAGGGAGTGACTTTAGGTCGTGCGACCCATCGTGTGGCGAGTGGGTCATACGCCCGTCTCGGGTTGTGTTGTACTGATTTTGTTCACCATGGGCCTGTTTGGTACTGTGATTATAGAAAGCCCATTTCAGAGTTTTTCTTTGATAGTGGCGCAATTTTCTTAACATGCGTCGGCGTCGCAGTTTGAAATCTTGTCGATCTCCAGGATTTGCCGTCACCAGTAACCCAGTATTTTATTGATAGTACATCTGCCACTGACGATTTTTTCCAACGACAAATATAACGTCGAGCAGTCCCCAACATTATTTTGCGAGCCTCCCTCAATTTGGTGAGTACTCATCAACATCCACTGTGTGCACAATAATCGGACTCTAACCTGGCGCACACCATCAGACCACACGACGGCAGCCGACACGAACTCGTTCCCATCCGGCAGAGCGCCGGAGACCGTCACGGTGAACGACAGCTTCTGAAGCAGCCTGCTGAACGCCAGCCTCCTCGGCGCGACGGCGACTCTGACGTATGGTTTCCAGTCGGCGATCTTGGCGGTGTATTACGGAACCCGGCGCTCCGACGTTGGTGACGGTGCGCGGGAAACGGACGGTGAAGTTGTTACCCGGCGTGGCGTGGTGCGCCATCGTCGGGTAGTTGAGGTCGGCGGCGGTGCTGCCGCCGGCGGCCGGGCAGGCCGTGGCGTTGGAGCCGGTGATGGCCCGGAGCTGCGTGGAGTTGTACCCTTCCGCGCACAGCATGCGGACGTAGTCGTCCTCGCGCGCGTCGTACACGAGGCCCGGATCCCGCGCCCGCGACGGGTTGAGCTGCCCGGCGCCGTAGACGAGCTCGCCGCCGCCCGGGTTGCGCGACGCGTTCATCGGCGTAGCTTCGTTCACGCAGGCAGGTGTTAGGCGTTGCGACCGCGGTTAGATCTCTTGGACATGCAAGTTAGTTACCTGTGGTGATGAGAGCCGACATGATCATCGCCGGCGACCAGTTGGGGTGGAAAGACTTGACGTACGCCGCAACGCCGGTGGCGTGGGGGCAAGCCATGGACGTGCCTGAGCTGATGCTGTACGCCGTGGACTCGCCGTCGAGGTTGCCGGCCACCGGCGGCAGCGGCGTCCATGCTGCCAGGATGTCGACCCCCGGCGCAGACAGGTCAGGCTGCATGTTACAGAGGTAAAAGAAAACACATCATATATTGCTCGTTCTTTGATTGTGATTTTGTGCTTCTGGTCGATATTAACAATTGACAACCTTGAGAATCCCTGGGCTGATCAAGTTTGGCCCTGTAGATGAGAAGGAGGCGACGATCGGTGCGTTGGAGTCGAAGGCCGTCTCGGTGCTGCGTATCGTGCCCACAGGGTTGCTGCAGAACACAACACAGACACATCAAAGCATTGTTCAGTCAGCGTAGCAACATGCCACAGAATCTTGTTCTTGTTAATCAATCAGCAATCATGTTAATCTCACCGTGTTTTGTTCACATAGGACATGATTTCGGTGAATTGGTCGCTGCTGATCGGCAGGGCAGGAAGGGGCAGCTGGAAAGCGATGTCGGGCTCGCTGGTGACGATGACTGCGCCGGCGGCGCCAGCGAGAGAGAGGGCCCTTGCCGTCGCTTCCATGGGCGCAGAGAAGGATCTTTCCCTCGTATGATTGTCCGGCCAGTGACTCTGGTTCACAGGAGCTGCAATGCAGCAAAGTTGAATGAAATAGCCAACCATTGACACAAAGACGGCATACAAGAATTTCAAGTACCTGTTGATGTTCAACGGGAGGACGAGCGGGGCTTCCTTTACTTTGGGGAAGATGTTAATGGAGGATCCCTGTGCCAAAACAACAAGATGAGCATCACAAAGAATTTCTTGTTACGCAACGATTTCGGAAGGACCAGATCAGTGCATACTGCATAATGATCTATAGGCTCTCACCACAATGGTTGTGCCGTTGCCGAGGACCAGTTTGCCCACGAGCCGGCGATCGGTGCTGCTGGCGGCGACGCACAGGATCCACGGCGCGACATTGTCGACGCGGCCGCCATCGAGCGCGGAGTTGCCGGCCGCCGCGGAGGTGAGCACCCGCGCCTCATGGCGTGGAACGCCCCGATGGCCGCCGGCTGCTCGAAGTAGGGCAGCGGGAGTTTGCGTGCGATGGAGTAGGAGATGAGGTCGACGCCGTCGGCGACGGCATCGTCGAACGCGGCCAGGATGTCCTCGGACCTGCACCAGTCGTCCCAGCACACCTTGTAGACCGCGAGCCTGGCGCCTGGCACAGCGCCGCGCGCAGAGCCGGCGGCCAGCCCGGCGCCGGCCACGCTGACGTTATTCACCACCCGCCCGGCCACCGTCGACGCCGTGTGGGTGCCGTGGCCGGCCGTGTCCACCGGCGACAGGTCCGTGTTGCCTTGCCTGTACGCGCGTGCGCCGATGATCTTGCTGCGTGCACGAATCAACATGCGTGTGTCGATCAACTAACCAGTAGTGGCACAAAGAGAACAACGACGCGGTGGACACGCGCGCGTCAAAAAGAACGCGAACATACTTGTTGCAGGTGAAGTTTTGGCAGGCGCCCTTCCACCGGCTCGGTGGCGGACCGAAGCCCTCGTCCGAGAAGGAGGGGAGTCCGGCCAGACGCCGGTGTCGATCATGCCGACGATGACCTCCGCCTCCGTGGGCAGGCTCCGGCGCACCGTCTCGGGGAAGCCGAGGAAGTCCCATGATCTGGTGGTTTGGAGCTGGTACGTCCGGCTTGGGAAGACGGACACGACACCTTCCTTGCTTGACAGCTTCTGCTTCTCCTCCTCGGTCAGCCTGGCCGCGAATCCATTGATGCTCCTCGTGTAGCTGTAGATGATCCTGTCCACAGCATCGCTGCAGCATGGCACGTAGAAGCAGTCAGTTTTTATATATATATATTTTTTTTGTGCACTACTGCCCTGTTGGCTGATTCTAGAGCCGTTTGATTTTATACTTAAAGACATTAATTCCGAAAAAAGTAACCCTTTTGGATTTTTTTTGGAATTGATTTTTTATGGAGGAAAACCCTGCTTTTATAGAAAGCGACTTAATTTGGAGTTGAAATCCATTCTAACAATCATAATTTAGTAAAAAATCAATTAAGCTAATATTATTGTGTTGGAATATATTTTTATACTACTTTTGGACACATATGGGAGAGGTACTTATGTGATGTAGGGAAGTGAGCCGAAGAGCAAGCTATAAGGACATTCCCAACAAGAAGGTAGCTTAGATTGTCCACGACGTAGGTGGTGCCGGAAAAAATTTCAACCAGCTATATGCACCGATACCTAAATTGCAGCGATTCCCATAGGGTCGACATCGATGCCTGAATGTTTGTGGACCCCACATGTACAGAAATCCTTCGTCTTCGTCTCCCTCCCCATCGCATCGGGCCACCAGCCAGCACACCGCCCCGCCACTACATCTCACCGCCCCACCATCACGCCACCACGCTGGGCCATGACAGAGACTGCGTCAGATCATGATGCAGGCACAAGCTCCCCCGGCGACACGCACTACTACAGAATTGAACTTGCATGGTGTTTAGTTTTTTATTTTCCGTGGCGGGCATTTAGAAAACCGCCACGGAAAATACTTGGCCCGGCAGCCCGGCCGGGGAATGCCCGCCACGGTTAATCGATTAACCGCGGGCGGTCTTTTAAAAATAACCGCCACGGTTAATCTCCATTAACCGTAGCGTTTTATTACAATGCCCGCCACGGTTAATCCCCATTAACCGTGGCGGTTTTATTACAATGCCCGCCACAGAAAAGTCCGGGCTATAAATACAGCCCCAACCTTCTTCTTCCCCACGGGATTTCGCCATTTTCTAGGGTTTTGAGCTTCAAAACTCTAGAAAAACACCATTTCGGGGGGAGGTTTTGCCCTTGGTTTGATTGAAGTTTGGCACCGCGCTAGGGGTAATTTCTCCTCTTTCTCTCCCCTCTCCCTCTTTCTCTCCCTCTCTCTCCCTATGCATGGTCCTCCCTCTCTTTGAGATCCAATTGAATGTGGTTTGTGCTCTCTCTCTTCCCCTCTCTCTCCCCCCTCTCTCCCTCTTTCTCTCCCTCTCCCTCTCTCTCCCCTATGCATGGTCCTCCCCTCTCTTTGAGATCCAATTGAATGTGGTTTGTGCTCTCTCTCTTCCCCCCTCTCTTCCCTCCCTCCCCTTATCTCTCTACCCCCCCTCCCCCCTCTCTCTCTCCCCCCTCTCTCTCTCTCTTTCTTTTTGAGATCTAGTTTTGATCTCTCCCTCTCTCTCTCTCCCTCTCAAGGTAGCTCCTCTCCCCTCTCCTCTCCTTTCTCTCTCCCTCTCCCTCTCCCTCTCTCCCTCTCTCTCTCCTCTCTCTCCCTATGCATGGTCCTCCCCTCTCTTTGAGATCCAATTGAATGTGGTTTTGTGCTCTCTCTCTTCCCCCCTCTCTCCCCCCCTCCCCTCCCCTTATCTCTCTACCCCCTCTCTCTCCCCCCTCTCTCTCCCCTTTCTTTTGAGATCTAGTTTTGATCTCTCCCTCTCTCTCTCTCCCTCTCAAGGTAGCTCCTCTCCCCCTCTCTCCTCTCCTTCTCTCTCTTCCTCTCTCTCTCTCTCTTTCTCCCTCTCAAGGTAGCTCCTCTCCCCTCTCTCCTCTCCTTCTCTCTCTCCCCCCTCTCTCTCTCCCTCTCTCTCCCTCTTTCTCCCCCCCTCTCTCCCTCTCATTTGAGTGTACATGCTCTCTTTTCCCTCTCTCTCCCCCTCTCTCTCTCTCTCTCTCTCTCGTATTCCACTTTTGCACTTTAATCATCGATACTTGATCTCTAATCATCGATCACTCTCTTTGCTTTGGTTTAATTAATTTGTGCAGGCCGTCATGGCGCCGAATAGGATTGGATGTACAGGCCGAGGATGAGTTTGGATTTCGTTGATGATGTGCGAAGTTTTTTTTTTGCCCGTCGCACGTAAGCATCGAATCATCCGTGGTTCGGAAGTAATGGTGTGCCCGTGCTATCGGTGCAAAAAATATGTTCTTACACAAGGATGACGACGTCGTGGAGCACTTGCTGCGGTATGGTTTCATCAGGGAGCCGAGGTACACCGTGTGGAAGTATCATGGTGAAAAAGAACCGAGTGTCGCGGCCGGTTCATCTGGAGGACCCCCGTCGACTGCAACAACGGAAACAACGGTGGTGGACGAAGGACGAGAACAAGTTGATAATCGTGATTACATCACCGTAGATGAACTGCTTGAAGACATGGCAGAAGACAATGCGGGTGGAGATGATGGTGAACAGTCAGTAGTTGATGACATGTCGCCCGAGGATGCTGATCTTTTCGAGGATATTGCTAACCTCAAAGATGAAGATGACGTGTTGTTTGGCAATCCAAGATGGCTCGAGAATTTTAGACAGATGAAGCAGGTGGCAATTGACCCTCTCTACAAAGACGACGGCAAATGTCCGAAGCATTGCACGGTGCTACGTTTTAACCTAACGATGTTGATGCTGAAGGCTCGCCACGGGTGGTCAGACACGAGCTTCAATGACCTGTTACGGGTCCTCGGTGACACTGTTTTACCCGAGGGGAATAAGGTGCCCGCCAATACCTATCGGGCGAAGAAGCTGATTCGTCCTGTGGCGATGAAGCTTAGGAAGTTTCATGCGTGCCCTAACCATTGCATTCTATACCGGGGTAACTATGCGGACTTGCAGAACTGTCCGCGTTGCGGCGATAGTCGTTACAAGAGGAATGCTGGGTGTCGTGCCACCGATGAGGAGGGACCGTCGAGAGGGCCCAAGAAGCAGAAGACGGCCGGCAAGAAGAAGCAGATGCCACCTCCTGAGGACGAGGAAGAAGAGGGTTACACCTGCAGGAAGATCCCCCTGCCCTATCGGTGTGGTACCTACCCGTGCTCGATCGCCTGCGTGCAATTTTTGGGAACCCGAGAGGATGCCAAGCCGATGTCCCGGCATGCATCGCCCGAACGCACGAAGAGGCGATGGCAAGTCAGCGACACCCTCAGATGCCAAAACGTGGAAACGCATCAATGACATGTTCCCGAGTTTGGGGACGAGCCCAGGAACGTAAGGTTCGTGATTGAGTACCGACGGGATGAATCCGTTCGAGACCTCGGTAGTTCGTGACAAAGACCTGGCCGGTCACCCTCACCATATACAACCTGCCTCCCTACGAGTGTCTGAAGCGCAAATATCTTCTACTGGCCATGCTCATTTCCGGACCAAAGCAGCCCGGCAATGATATAGATGTTCTCATTGAGCCAGTAATGGAGGAATTGGCGGAACTGTGGAAAGGGGTCAAGATTATGGATGCGTCCGAGAAGAAGAAGTTCACTCTAAAGGCCATGATAATGGCCACCATCAGTGATTACCCTGCTCTCTTTTCATTATCGGGCAGATTAAGGGGAAGACGGCTTGCACGCTTTTGCATTGAGAATACCGCTCCACTTACCTTAGCGGATCCCAAAAGACGGTGTACATGAAGCATCGTGAAATTCCTCGCAAAGAACACAGTACCGGAAACTTCGATGGATGAGTACTTTGACGGCGAGCAGTGGGTGAAACGGAGGAGCCGGAAAGGGTAAAGTACGGGCCAAAGGTGTTTGAAATGGTGAAGAACATAAACCACGAGTTTGGAAAGAAGAAGAAAGCCGGTGAGCCAAAGGCAAAGAAGAAGTTTTAAGCGAACAAAAGGCAAAGTGGAAGAAGAAGAAGAAGAAGAAGCGTAAGGTAACCCAACCGCACCGCCCAAAGTCCCATTCAAGAAGTGGGGTCGATTTTCTTCAAGCACCCGCCATACCGAAGATGCTCCATACACCTCATGCCATCGATAACATGCATCTACTGTAAGAATTTCTTCGAGAGCTTAGTCGGGATTTTCCTAGACATCAAGACTAAGATGAAGGACGGTGTCAAGTCACGTCAGGATCTTGCCGACATGGGCATCGGCCCGAACTTCACTTGACACCCTCGGGAATAGCGGAAAAGTCGACCTTCCGCCCGTGAGCTACAATCGACACGGGATGAAAAGAGGGATTTTTGCAAATGGCTCGGGGATGTCAAAGTGCCGACCGGTTTCTCGTTCCAACATGAAGAGCATTGTATCGATGAAAGACCTCACACCGCCAAACTTCAAGGCCCATGATCGCCATGTCATGCCGACGGTGTTCCTTCCAATTGTGATTAGGTGCATCGCCCGGAAGTTCGTGAAGATGGTCGTTACACGCCTGTGCTACTTTTTAATTGCATCACGTAGTATGAGGCCAGGTCGAAAATGGGTAAAGAACTCGCAAAGAAGAACGAACTCAGGCACAACCTCGCATGGTAGGATATTTTGGTCATAAGGGTGGATGGCGGCGAAAGAAAGGGAGGACGCCGGAGAAAGGGATAGAGAATCCGTTGCTAGACCTTCCCGAGAGGACACGTGACTTCTTCTATGCCCGTCACCCCAAGAAGCGTAAGACTGGCAAAGACGCCCAAGTACAATGACCCAAAGGTCGACGAGGTAGAGAAGAAGGTGATGCTTGTCAAAGAGGCCAAGGCGCGCCGGGAGTTCCAACCTAGGAGGGAGCACCACGAGCCGACCGAGGCAATCGGAAGACCCGAGCACCGCGGGCCGAAGTTTGGGGCCGTGGCTCGAGGTATAGCCGGAAGACCGTGGATTCTTGGGCATCCGACGCGCCAACTACCACACGAGGCGAGGTACAAGGAAAACCTTAGGATGCAAGGCTATGAGGAAGCCATAAAGGACATAGTCGAGAAAACAATAGAAGAGGTATTAACGACAAGAGGTCTTTCCAACATCCAAGGAAGCCAAGGTGTGAGTACGAGTGCCGGAGCTACGAACAACCCAATCGACGATCTCGTCGAACCCGCTGTGGGCAAGCTCTATATACCCGTTGGCGTGAAGGGGAAGAAGAAGGAGGTGGCCACCGCCATAGTGTCTCGCACCACGGAGAGAGATGTTGTACAATAACGAGCCGGTCCCACCCGACTATGCCTTCGTTTATCCGGAATCCATAGAACCAGGCCTTGGTGATGAGGAGATCGATATCCCTGGTGAACAAGGAGAAACAAGTACTCAAGGACCTTCGGGTGGAGAGGGAGTACCTATGGAACAAGGAAGACATTGTCCTGTGGAAACCGACGACACCACCTCCGAAGGTAGCGCCCGCAGCCCTCCCTCCTTCTCCCCGGGTGGTGGTGGCGATGATGATGATGATAACAACGATGATGGTGGCCGAGGTGGCGGAAGTCCTCGTCCGAACCCACCTCCGGAAGAACGGAAGGAGGAGATGGCGGCAAGACACCCCTGTTACGGGCGACGGCGAGAGGACACCTTCTCCTAAGCATGACAAGGGGGGCCGCCTCCCACGCCCTTCAAGCGCCCAATGGTCAAGGAGGTTCCGTAAAATGTAAGGTATAGAAACAAAAATACATGGCTAACTTGTACTATGCATTAATTGGTGGCTAATGTAGTTCAATTCCACATGCATAGGATTCTCAACACCGCCCGGAGCGGTCGAAGGGCGATGAGGTCGAATGTTCCCCAAGCGCCGAAGAAGAAGAAGCTATCAAAAGAAGATGAGGAAGTTCTTGCCTTGACCAACAAATATTTAGATGAGGAGGCCAAGAAGGAGCTAGCGGAGAAGGAAAAGGACCTCCGATTGGCTAAGCGAGAACTGGGGGCCGTGAAGACCGGCAACTACTAGGTACGTATATGCGTGATAATCTCAACCAAACTTAGCCGGACATATTACATTATGCGTGACGTAGCTAGAAGATGCTAACGTACATCTCCTTCTCAGTATAGGAATTATATACCCCATCGGCGGGGACAATGGGTCACCGACCGCCTGAACTACTTTGAGCTTGGCAAGTTCATGGTGCCCAAGGGCCGCCTAATCGAGGAAGAGGAGTGGGACACTCGCAGGTTCCACCTATTATATAAGCATGCAGTTGATCGGGGTGACGGATTTCCATTTCGGGGTTCCTAAAGAGCTCTTTCACTTGACTTGACATTTCACCGCCAATAGGCTTCGATTTAAATGTGGCGGTTGCTACGGCGCGCCAGACCTCGACCAATCCGTTGTCACCCTCTATGCTGCGTGAGTTTGTTTACCGATCATTACGCGCTCGTACACAACTAATTCTAGCTCTCCGATTCTATAATGACGTGACCACATGTGCTTGCAGGATGCAAGCATTGATAGCCCAAACGATGAATGAGCCAGTTGTGTTTCTATGTCCAGCGTATATAGACGTGGCGGAATTTTCTGGATACTGGATGGAGAGCCAGAGGAACGAAGAGCTCAGGAAGCTGGGCAAGGCCGAACAATATAAACACTATAAAAGATTATGCGATGCAAGAGTTAGAGAGATGGCAGACTACATCCGTAAGTGCATGAAGAAGATCAAATGGGAGGCCGGTTGTCTCATTGCGCCCAACATATCAAGTAAGTCAAAAGCAATACTTTTTTTATTTTTTGAACACTTGGAATCTATCTCTAATCAAATAAAATGGTGTAGCATGGCCGGTATAGAAACAACAGCACACATTGGCCACTGGATTACTTGGCTAATCTTCCCTCAGGATGGAGCGGCCCTTAGGCTGGACTCGTTGTATGATACGCCAAAAGGCCTCTACAAACATTTTGAACAGCCCCGCACCGTAAGTCAGTCACGACACTTGTATACTATTTCATACCACAAACTTCGTAAGTCATGACCTTTGTGGGATTTCGCAGGGGCTTACAAGGATTACTTGAAAGACCCCGAGTCATTGGATCGGAGGATGAGCATACGCAAAGAAAAACATAAGGATGAAATGAAGATCGGCGAGATTACGAGGTATATGCAGCATTACTCGTTTGCTTGTCCATATTGAATGGTCTCATAATATTCTAACCATTTTTCGGTACATATATCGTGCATGCAAGTCGCGGTAAGCAGCCTTTTCGGCAAAGCAATCGTGTGGTTTCCATGCTCAGACGTTCATATCCCGCAAAGTGACGTGTACCGCACTCACGTGGCGCGAGCTGACGAAGAAAAACCACGCAAGATTTTTGGAAGAAAGGCTTGGGACGACCTTACGTTCAAGAAACTGGTTGGCGCCATCCGTAGGGGCGTCGTTGAGGACGTTATTGCTACCTACCGCCATTTCTTCGACCCTAACAAAAGCGACCTTGCTACAAACGAGGACTTATGGGAACTACGGGACTGGAGAAATAAGCTAGACATGAAGGACTATATGTGGGATGACATTGATTTGTAACCTAGCTAAACGTGATTGAGCAATCGATCGTTCGATCGAAGTTTTGTAAATTTCGATGTGTGGTGGTCACTTTTAAACTCTAAGTGCTTTAATTGAATGTCCATGTTAGTTGAATGTTAAATTGTGATGCATGTTTAAGATTTATGTGAATATTCTCTTATTTTATTATTTAATATGTGGTTTAAATCAAAATTTATAATTTTATAATATTTTTAAATTATTTTTTTATTAATCCTGAATTAATTAACCGTGGCGGGCTTTTAACAAAAACCGCCATGGTTAATACATTAACCATGGCGGGCATGTAACGATGCCCGCCATGGTTAATCTATTAACCGTGGCGGTTTTGTTAAACGCCCGCCACGGTTAATCGATTTTCCATGGCGGGCATGGAGTCCGCCCGCGGTTAATCGAACGATTAACCGTGACCCTAGCCCCGTGGCGGATCTAATGCCCGCTACGGAAAATCGAAAAATGCCCGCCACGGAAGTTCAATTCTGTAGTAGTGACGCCATTGTCGGCGGCGGGGGCCAATCATGTCATCCACGCCATCTGAGGCGGACCTTGCGCGCAGCTTTTCGTCGCCATCGCCATCGGGATCATCTTCATGCGCGGGGCCTTCATGTGCGGCTGCCTAGAGACGCTGCTCGCCCGCTTCATGGCGCGGCATGGGACCGCGAGGCCCGAGACCGAGGAGCTCTGCAAAGGCACGGGACCGCCAGGTCCGCCACAAGGTTCCACCGCCAGCGCAGCATAGGAGTGCCCCCGAGCGCACACACGCTACCAGGGGCGATGGGGACCGGGTGGGCGTCCAGGCCGGGGACGCTCCTTGGGAGATGGCGGGTGGTGCTCCACCCTTGACGTCGTCCCGATGACCTCTCCCAGCTTCACGTCCGGGACCCACTAACACGGACGAAGTATCGGTGCTTTTAGGTGATCCGGTGACAAATTTTTTTGCAGACCGAGCATCGGCCACAACGGCTGTCACCGGTACCCAGACCTTATCTCTCCCCTCCAAGCATCGCACAATCGATACATTGTGGGCAGTGTTATAGCGTGCTTTGTGTTGTGATGACATAAAGGAGACAGAGAAAAACAACTCGCTAGCGAGATAAAAGAGCTAGTCTCACACGTGGTCACCCTCTTAGGGCCCCTCCAATGGCAATCTCTTTCCTAGCTTGGAGGAAATAAACTGATTAAAATACTAATCGCTAGCGACTCACTCGTCGGTTAGCTCGGAGCATTGAGCATGAGTGCGTACGTGTGTATTCGGCAATAGTAGCTATATTATTTTAGTATATATATATAATACGGGTCAGCCGCGGCGACGTCGACAACACTTCGTTGCGGACGCCCTTATAGCTTGTGTTCTCGGGCTTTGATGTTATATTTTTTTTTCATCTGTCTTGCTTCTCTCTCTCTCCCTCTGTGATGGAGACATGCTCTATATCGAATTTGTATTGCTTAACGAGATCTAGACTTTCTGCTTGATTTCATTTTTCATTTGAAACGATTTAAGATTCTAAATATTCAATAGAAGCCAGCACAGTTAAATATATGTGTGTCCACATGCCACTTCACTCAAAACCACTGTCAAAACCACTGCAAACTACCACTGCAAACTATTTGACTGGGGTTAATATATCCTGTTTTGAAAGTAAATAAAGGCGGTAAGTTGTCTAGTATTTGAGTTTGCTAATGTTTTTTAAGAAATTTGGTGACAAGTTAAGGGGCTAACCAGTTTTTTTTTTAACAAAAATATGGTTTATCACTGAAAGTGAAATCGCCTCACCTGCCATCGTCGAGGACCTGGTTGAGCAGCCGGTGATGAGTAGATTTTGCTGCAGAGAAACTACCAGCAGCCAACTCTGATGACGGTTCATGCTGATGCCCCATGTACACGATGTACACCTGTAGAAGGACACACATTATAACTTTATAAGAGTTCTTGCTCCATCGATCAGGGCTCGATGCATGCGGACTCTCAGGGACTGACCTGCTGCGATGACCGTTGATCACCATCGCCGCTAACCTCTGAAGCTGAAGCATGCAAGCTGCTGCCGAGGAAGACGAACACGCAGACGGCAAGAGCCGAATGGGTGATGAGCGCCTTGTGCACGGCGGTTCCCATCGTGTGCTTAGTTCCAAGTTTGGAAGTATGGGTGATTGGAAGTGTGGCCTTTTTCAGTATAACATAAATGGTGAATACGTACGTAAAACCGGTCGTGCCGTGCGTGTCCAAATAATTAAATACAGGTGTGTGCTGAGGATCGTGATTTGCATATTCACCGCCTCGCTTCCACCGCACAATGTATGTTTGGTGTCTTGTCTGAGTCTGACGGTGAGTTTGTAGACACTTGCGTGGATCATTCGCTTTTTTGTGTGTTATTAAAAATTTCCACGTTCCCACATACGTCAGGTTGTTCCTTCGCCTGCATCATGTCATGTGTGGTTTTAATAATTTGTCAAATAATGACATGACGCAGGCGAAGGAACAATAAAGAATGCTAAACAAAGTTTATTTCTAAAACTTTGGAGGAACCTAAAATGAAACAGAGGGCAGTAGGCATTGAAGGGGATTGCCTCGTGACGGTAGCGAAAAGGGGAGGGAACGCCTTGGATCATTTGCTTTGGCTCTGATTCAGACAAGAACTTTCAAAGAAGAGTTTGCTCTCAATGATCAGCATGATAAATGGTCTTCAATCTGGGGAGCATTCTTAGTTTCAAAAGCTTATAAATTCATCATGGGACACAGGCACACTCCTCAGGCTTTGAAATGGGGCTTTGGAAAACTTTCTGTCAGCCTATGCACAAAATGTTCTTTTTGGCTTCTATTGAAGAAAAGAATGAGCACTACAAATATTTTGAAGAGAAAAAGAATGCAACTTGAAACCTATGATTATGCTCTTTGCCTAAATGCAGCCGAGGAAACAATGGAGCACCTGTTATTGGGCTGTCAATTTGCCACTGTTGGAGTTCTATTGGGATTATTGTTCAGAACCAAAATGATATCTTTGATGCAATTGAACAGATCAAAAGACAGACCAACCTTGCTTTCTTCATGATAATAATTAATTATTCTGGTGTGTTGGTCCATCTGGACAGTAACAAATGACTTCATCATCTTCAAAGGTCGGCATAACCTTGTGTTGTCTTGCATTAGAGAATGCATACTAACACTTAGCTTGAGATGCCTAGTTAGTTTAAAGGTACCTTGCAACATAATAATATGTAGGCAAGTTTTTTATATGAAACTTGTAGAGCCCGAAGACATATACAACTTAATTAGTGGTTGATGACTTTTTTTATTTAATGTTATTTGAAGTCCAACTAAGTTTTAAGTTCATAGAGTTTTAAACTTTAAATTATTTGAATCTTTCAAATGACCTCAGATGGAGATACAACAGAAATCAAAGTTGTAGTGCTCGACGAGATATAAAACCTTTTAGTTTAAACTTTTTTACTTAAAATTTTTTTTTTTTTTTGCTTTCTTATATTCATTATAAGATCCACTAAAGTGAAAAGAAACATTCACATAGTCACAACAGACTTGATGGTGTAGTGGTAAGTGAGTTCCACCTAAAATCTTAGGTCATTAGATTGATTTCCTGCTACAACAAACATCTGATTATTTCTATTTTTTTTGTTTTCCTTTCAGATGGTTAAAACCTAACAACTTCATTTGTTTCCTTGGCAACTCAACCCACAATGAATTGATTTGTGGTGGCCAGCCCTCAAAGTAATAGCTAGTTTCTGGACTCCCTACCCTTATCGGTCCTTCCTTCCGGTGTTGGCCACCGAAGTTATTTCCTTGCCGGTTTTGGTTCCTTTCCTTGAGTGTTTTGACCCTCAAGGGTATTCGATTTTGTTTTTCCATGGTAGTGTTTGGTCTAGAAGAAATATCTCAAGTGTGATTAATCTAGTACTACTTGACATTCCAACTAAAATCATTGGCTTCCCAAGTAGAGACCTTGTCAAGCTTTCCACATTTCAAACTTTTGAACCACATATATTGGTCGGCCTTTTTTGCAAAGTCATCTTAGATGTCTTTCTTGTAACATTGCCTTATCTTGTACCTACCTGATGGTGTTTAAGAACCGACTAGTGAATTTATGAATGTCGCGCTACTCCAGGAAGAAGATGGTAACACTCGTAACACAAGGAAAATATATTGGTTCGGTACTCAGCCCTACGCTCAGTCCCAAAGAGGGTGGCAAGTTTGTGTTCCGCGGTTGAAATGCTCTGAGGGCTTACAATTCAAGGTAGGAGATGAATGAAGTGAACGAATGATAATGTGATCGCTCCTCCGGGGCCAGATTACAGTATAGTGTTGGGTTCCCTCGACTTGAGTGGTTGAGAAACTAAGGTAGAGGAAAACTTGTTCGTCAATCCATCTTATCTTGTCAGGATGTTCTAACACATCGACTATGGTTATCATGGGCTTGCTTCTTACGTCAAGGCAAGGCAATGGTGTCACTGTTTAGGTCATGGTGGCACTATTGATGTGATAAGTGTCTACCATCTCCTTTGTGCGGCATGGGCCTCCTTTTTGGCATTGTGGCTCTCATCGTTGAGGCATGGAGGATGTTACGCTCTTGGCATCCAGGGGCACATCACTCCTTCGGATGCACCCACTGATCCTCCAACCAATATGCAAGGACCAGTGACCCAGCACGAATGTGCAAGCTAAACTCAGAGGTGAGCTCGTTCCTAAGCGATCATTTTCATATTTCAGGTAATTGATTACTACCATCACATTATTGTGCTCGTTCCTAAAACGACACTCTTTCTCGAGACGGGGGTATTTGTGAAATATCTGTACCATCACATTATTGTGCACGGCTGCTGAGACTGCTGAATGACATAATGGGCCGGCAACAGTGGATCACATAGAGTTACACCATGTTACAACTTACTAAAAGAAAGCTAAACAAAGTCTACTTCCAAAAGTTTGGAGGAATCTGAAATGAAATAGCGGGTAGTAGGCATTGAAGGGGCTCACGCCGCAACGGTAGTGAAAGGGGAGGGAACGCCTTGCCTAGCCACGCAGATCATTTGTTTTGGCTCGATTCGTGAAAGAACTTTCGAGAGAAGAGTTTGCTCTCAATGATCAGAATGATAAATGGTTTTCAATCTTGGGAGCATTCTCATCTTCAAAAGCTTATAAATTCATCATGGGACACAGGCACAAAGTCTTCTTTTGGCTTCTATTGAAGGACAGATTGAGCACTAAAAAATATTTTTAAGAGATAAAGAATGCAACTTGAAACCTATGATTGTATTCTTTGCCTAAATGCAATCGAGGAAACAATGGAGCAACGTTTTCTAGGCTATCATTTTGCCTTGCAGTTTCTTTTTTTTTTTTTTTTTTTTTTGAGGAAGGGGTCGGATTTTATTAAGATATAACCCCTTTTACAATCAAGACCTCAACATAAAGTAAGATTACATTGAAGTACGCCACTTCCTTTTCAACCGGCGCCGCCCACCGCTTCAGAAACTCCATCGCCATGTAACAAAGACTAGATCCTAACTCGGTTCTCACCAACAGGAGACTCCACAGATGTGGAGGCCGCAAAGGTGTATGCTCGAGCATTGAAGGGAGTAAAAGGCGCCGAAAGCACATCGACCATATCTTCAGATGACTGAACCACACGTACCATTTGCCGCCGCCATTAGCCATCACCAACGGCGACCGGAAAAAGAAATCCACCGCCGCTAGTGATAGCACCAACGACCGGAAAGACGATCTCACCAGAGGAGAAAAAAAATTCAATCTCTCCTCAAATAGATGAGAAGGGAACCTAAAATTACCTTATTTAGGCGGCACTCCGGACGAACATCGACACAACGACGGACAGAGTCGCCTCGCAATGACCACCGAGAGGAGCACCGCGAGGACACCGAAACGAAAGCTGGCCATGTCCTAGACGGGGCAGGCCCCCTCCCTCTCGTCACCGGCGAGATCGCCGGAGGGAGGAAGGGAGAGGGGCCGAGGGGGCTGGCGGCTTGAGTGCTCTAGCGTTTGGCCCTAGCGGCTAGAGGCTGCTAGCCTGATTTTTTGTTTAAGCAGTTCTTCTGTTGGAGTTCTATTGGGATTATTGTTCCGAACCAAAATGATACTATCTTTGCTGCAATTGACCCGATCAAAAGACAGACCACCCCTACTTTCTTCATGATAATAATTATTCTGATGTGTTGGTCCATCTGAACAGTAAGAAATGACTTCATCTTCAAAGGTTTACCATGTGGTCCTGCACTGGCCAAAGCAACTTTTTCAAGGGAGCAGAAAATCCTTGCCGTGAGGGCAAAGGCCTGCAACCTTTTTGGATAAAGTGTACCTATATATTAATTACGAAAGATAGAAAAGTATAAGTACAGGACACTGTAAAAGATACAAACCTTTGAGTTATGGAGCCAACAATTGTTGTGATTTGTCTTTCTTTATTTCTTCAAGTTTTTCTTTATTTCCTGAACTCTCTCTATCTCTCTCTCTCTCTCTCTCTCTCTGCCCCTTTTTTCTCCAGTTTGGAGGGCTGGGCTTCTCAACCCCTCCAGTTTCCTCCCAAAAGAAAACTGATTTCCCCTTGTTAAAGATTGTGATTATATACTTTAGTTGAACTCAGCGTGATTCTCGATAGTTGAAATCACCGATTGCGATACTCAAGTGAGGAGTTGAGAAATCAAAATATATGTTGGTGCCAACAATGCGCAAGGTCCCCCAAAAAAAAAAAAGGAAAGAGTAAAGTGCATGGTCAGTCCTTAAACTTGTATGCGTGTGTCAACCCGGTCCCTAAACTTAGAAAGTGTGTCGTTCAGGTCCTTAAACTTTGTTTGGGACAAATATATAAAATCTCCTAGACACAAAAAATATCACTAATATTTATAAACTTCGTAAGGGGTTGTATTGAAAAAGAAACATTTTCTTCGTCTCGTAGTCGCACACGCCGGTGCCGCCGCGTCAGGCGTGGTGCGCGTCGCCCCAGCTAGCGCGCGGCGTGCATCTCCGCCGCGACCGTTGCTCTCGCTGATCAGCGCCCGCGGCTTCGCGGGAAGACGCTCTCTGTCGACAAGCGGAGCTGGCAGTGGTGGGTGGCAGCCATGGACGCCGTCGCCTCGCCGGCTCCAAGGCGCTCAGCGGGCTGCGGTCCAGCGGCCGCAGGGAATCAATGGACTGCGGTGGCGCGGCCCGGCATGACGAGGAGGAGGGCGAGATCCGGCGCGCACGCCGCCTGCCCCGGGCGCGTGGCAGCGATCGGCGACCGGTTTTGGCTTGCCCCGATGAGATGGCGCGGCCCACGCCGCTCACCTGCTTGGTGTGGCAGCGACGGGCGGTGGTTCGGGCGGCCTGCACGCTAGCTAGGCACTAGTAGTTGCGCCCGGCACAGGAGCAGCTCGCCTTTGGGATCTCGCGAGGGCCAAGCTTGGTGCTGCAGCTGACTATGGCTGTCAGATAGTTGCGCCCACGAGCTGACCATGCTAGAGAGGTGAGAGATAGAGCTGACACATGGGGTCATAACCGTTTGGATGAATATGAGACCCAAACAAAGTTTGAGGACCAGCACGACACACTTTGTAAGTTTATGGACCGGGATGACACACGCTAACAAGTTTAAGGACCGGTCATGCACTTTACTCGAAAGGAAACTTAAGGTGTTAGTTTTGTCTTGAGTCAATTTTCCCAACTTTAACCAAATTTATAAAGAAAACTGTCAATATTATGGATGGCCAATTGGTATAAATATACTACGAAATATGTTCCATGCCTAATATAATATTCATTTGACAAAATATAAAAATGTTACTATAGTATCCTTTTGTATACACTTAGTCAAACCATCTAAGATTAACTTGGAACAAAATTAAAACATCAAGTGTCCGCGAAAACCATGCGCATGCAAGTTCGATCTAACACAGATGACACAAGCTCAGGAACCTGACGTATGTAGTTTCCAGCATAACGTGGAAAATTTTATTTTAACCCAAAACGCGAATGGATCCATGCGCACAAGTTCTACCACAGATGACACAAGCTCAGGAACCTGACGTACGTATATGTGGTTTTGAGCAGAACGTGGAAAATTTTAACCCAAAAAGCGAATGATCCAAGCAAGTGTCCACGAACTCACCGTCAGACACAGACAAGACCCCAAACATTTGTGCGGTCGAAGCGAGGCAACTACGTGAATACGCAGCTCACGATCATCCTGTATTTATATATTTTGGACACGCACGGCACGACCGGTTCTACGTACGTATTGGTTCCCCATATAAAAAAGCCACCCTAGCTACTTCCAAAGCTTGGAACTAAGCACGCACACGATGGGCAGCTGCACCGTGCTCAAGGCGCTTGCCGTCGTCTGCGTCTTCTTCCTCGGAAGCAGCTTCAGCTTGCATGCTTCAGCTTCAGAGGTGAGCGGCGATAATGGCGATGAACGGTCGCAGCAGGTCAGTCCCTGAGAGACCTTTGGCATGCATCGAGGCCTGATCCATGGAGCAAGAACTCAATTAGTATAATGTGTATGTCATTCAGCAGGTGTACATCGTGTACATGGGTCATCAACAGCATGAACCGTCGACGTCAGAGTTTGCTGCTGATGGTGGTTTCTCTGCAGCAAAAGCTGCTCATCATCACGGGCTGCTCAACCAGGTCCTCGACGATGGCAGGTCAGGCGATTCATTTGCAGTGTTTTTTGACTGTAGTTTTGAGTGAAGTGGAATGTGGACACACATGTATTTAAGGGGTGTTTGGGGACTGCTCCATAAACTCTGCTCCGTAAACTCCACCGTGGAGCAGCTCTATAAAAACCTGAAGTTTGTGGAGCACCTCTTTTGGTGCTTCATAACTCCATACTTTTTTCTCGAACTGTGTGCGTGGAGCTAAAACCGTTTGGCAAAAAAAACATGGAGCAAAGCTGAAAAACGTGGAGCGGAGCAGTCCTAAACACCCCCTAACTTTTTTTAGATAAAGGAAAATATATTCCGGCTTCAGTCATCCGAGAATGCATTAGGCCAACAAAATTACAACTGAAAAACAGTGTTACAGGTAAGACCAAAGTCACCGGAAAACACTGGTGCACTTTTAAAACAATAAAAAAACTAAAATTCAACCACCATTGGAGACTCCAGATCCTCGTAACCCGGCAACAGCATAAAGCCCCATAGGCGTGTGCGATGAGTCGCCACCTTGATGCCGGCGCCAGCCGACATCCAAGGGATCTTCCCGGCGGCGTCTCCAACGAGAAGATGCCATCCAAAGACGCCATCGCCGCCCACCCAACTGGTGTAGGTTTTCACCGTAGAGATCGATCCACTTGAAAAAAGACGGCGCCTCCAGCGAGGAAAGTGGGCCCCCGGGCGCCACCGCCGTCAGTAGTGAGCGGCCAATGCCATGTCCCCAGGGCCACGCCGTTACGCCAACGGCCGGCGATGTGCACAGATCTTGAAAATGCCGGCGCCCACGCCATCCTCTCCGTCCCTTTCCACGACACCTCCACCTTGACGAACTGTGGAAGCCACCATGGCTGGCCATCGGGTTTATCCCCGATACGGCCAACCTAATTGCTTCACCATCCCCGCCATCCGAGAACACCGCCACCATGGTCGACATACTGCGACGCCCATCGTCCCGAGTCGCCGAATCAGCCCAAGACCGGGTTCTCCGGCTCGGATATATGGCCGATCGACCGTGCCACCATGGGGTAGGATTCACCTCCCGCCCAAATCCCTTCGCTCCCATCGCCACGCCGTGTCGTCCGCATCGCCTCCAAATCCCGGCCCGGTAGACACCGGATCCGGCCTCTAGGGTTGAGGATCCGATGTCCCACACCGCCGCCATGACCACAGCTGCGCAGACACCAAGTCTGGGCGGCGGATCGGCTGCGCGCCAGGTCCCGCCACCCGCAGACACGAAGAACGCCGCTGCGCCACGCCGAGGAAGAAGGGGAAGACGGGGAGACGCGCCACCGCCTCCACCTTGCGCCCGGCGAGCTCCGCCGGTCTTTGCTACGGCAGAGGCGCAGCACGCCTGCCGAGCACCACCGCGCTCGCCGCGAGACGCGACCGCCCGGCGCCGCCGCCGCCAAACACCACCGCACGCCGCCAAACGGGAGGAGCCCCCCGCCGCCATCCCCGCGGCTGTGCGGCCTTGCCGACGGCCCTCAGCGGCGCGGCGCGGCTGAGGAGTGGAGGAAGGGGATGGCGGTGGCTAGGGTTTGGCCGCCGCCCGAAGTCGCCCGCGTGGGGAGCGCTCGGGGGCCGCTCGTCTGTCTAGCCCTTCGCAATAGCTGAACCCGACGTGTAACTAGCTACCTGAATATTTAGGGTCTTCAATGGTCTCAAATGAAAGTTAAAATCAAGTTTAGTATAGAGCATGTTTCCATCAGAGAGAGAGAGAAGCAAGACAAATGAAAAACAAATATAACATCAAAGCCTGAGAACACAAGCTATAAAAGGGTGACTAAGAGCACCCCGCAGTGTGCGCGGGTCGAGGCTGGTGCGATGCAATTAATGCATCTAAGGTACCCGGTGCTATACATTGTGGCGTCGGTTCGATATCGTCCCTGGTCCCTTGTATCAGACTCGGTTTGATGGAAAAAACAAAGGGAAGAAATCATGCTCTCTCTCTCTCCTACAGTTGGCATCGGTTGGTTCTTTTTATGGTCGTGGGGCCCAATATCGACCCTCTCACCGCTCCTATACATTGTTGGCGTCGCAACAGGTGCTGTCTAATCACGTGTGGGACCCGATAAAGACCCAAGGTCGATCCTATACACTGCTGATGCTCTCTAATAGGTCTTGTGTGAGACTAGCTCTTAATTTTTATCTCGCTAGTTTTTTTTCTCTCTCCTTTATGTCATCACAAAGCAAGCTCGATCTAAGCTATCTTGTTGGGAATGTACGTCCTTATAGCTTGCTTTTCAGCTCGCTCCCCTACAACAGCACAAAAGTACCTCTCCCATATGGTGAACAGCAGGATAAAAATATATTCCAACACAATAATATTAGCTTAATTGATTTTTTTCACTAAATTATGATTGTGAGAATGGGGTTTCAATTCCAATGTTGCTTTGTATAAAAGCGGGTTTTCCCCATTAAAAAACAATTCCAAAACATCCAAAAGGCTTACTGTATTCTGAAATAAATTTCTTTATGTATATAATTTTCTGAAATGAATTATGCACACAAAAAAACTGACTGCTTCTACGTGCCATGCTGCAGCGATGCTATGGACAGGATCATCTACAGCTACACGAGGAGCATCAATGGATTCGCGGCAAGGCTAACCGAGGAGGAGAAACATAAGCTGTCAAGCAAGGAAGGTGTCGTGTCCGTCTTCCCAAGCCGGACGTACCAGCTCCAGACCACGAGATCATGGGACTTCCTCGGGTTCCCCGAGACGGTGCGCCGAAGCCTGCCAACGGAGGCGGAGGTCATAGTCGGCATGATCGACACCGGCGTGTGGCCGGACTCCCCGTCCTTCTCCGACGAGGGCTTCGGCCCGCCGCCGAGCCGGTGGAAGGGCGCCTGCCAAAACTTCACCTGCAACAAGTACGTTCCCGTTCTATGTCCACCGCGAGTCGTTGTTCTCTTTGTGCCACTATACTCGAGCTAGGGCGTTCTATGTTGACGCGCGCGTGCGTGCACGAACGCAGCAAGATCATCGGCGCTCGCGCGTACAGGCAAGGCAACACGGGCCTGTCGCCGGTGGACACGGACGGCCACGGCACCCACACGGCGTCGACGGTGGCCGGGCGGGTGGTGGAGAACGTCAGCCTCGCCGGTTTGGCCGCCGGCTCGGCGCGCGGTGCGGTGCCGGGCGCCAGGCTCGCCGTCTACAAGGTGTGCTGGGAGGACACCTCGTGCAGCAGCGAGGACATCCTGGCCGCGTTCGACGACGCTGTCGCCGATGGCGTCGACCTCATCTCCTACTCCCTCGGGGCCAAGCTCCCGGCGCCCTACTTCGAGGACGCGGCGTCCATCGGTGCGTTCCACGCCATGAGGCGCGGGGTGCTCACCTCCGCGTCTGCCGGAAACTTCGCGCTGGATGGCGGCCGCGTCAACAATGTCCCGCCGTGGATCCTGACCGTCGCCGCCAGCAGCACCGATCGCCGGCTCGTGGGCAAACTAGTCCTTGGAAACGGCGCGACCTTTGTGGTGAGAGCCATGCACTGATCTGGTCCTTTGGAAATCGTTGCGTAACATGAAATTCTTTTTTTTAAATTTCCTATATTTCAGGTGCCTGAAATTTAAGAAGATTTCAGGCAATACTTTTTTTTTTCATAAGAACACATTAAATTTTTTCCTTGTCTAACTATAGAAAATAATTGTTAACTTTTAAATTGTTCTTGTGCCAACATGCGAACACATGGTTTATTTAGGTCGCATGTGTTTAGTTTTGTGATGTAGTGATTGTCAACAGTCAACATTCTCCTTCTATTTTCTTTTATCTTTTATGCTTCGACTATGTTTCACCGGCACACGTGGAGTGTGTCGAAGACGTATCTCTTGGTTCGTGTTGTGCAGGTGTTGAGCTCTCGAGATGGTAGCCGACGGCGAGGTGAAGGGGCCAAGGAGGACGTGCCGGGCCGACGGACCGCGGAGGTGAAGGACGGACGTGAGGCTTGGACCGAGGGACCGGATCGCCGGGTGGCTAGCCATGGTGGCTGACATCGGGACATCGACGGATGCGAGAGGGCGTGGCGGGACCGTGTCGATCGAGTCAAGACGGGCGTCGAGGCAGAGCGGGAGCTCGGATGACTTGGCGACTCGGGCGGTCAAGACGGCGATGACACGCGTGTCGAGGAGGTTTGGTGGTTTGCCCTCAAAACCATCGGGCGCGGGTTTGGTGGTTTGGGCCTCAAAAACCAAAGCGCTGGTTTCGCGGGTTTGGGCCTCAAAACCCGAAGTGTTCCGGGCGGACGGAAGGACGCGCCCGACATTCGGTTTGCGGTGTGCCTTTGCGCACGCTTTCGGTCTTCGCCGCGCACCTCTCACTTTCTCAGGCGTGAAGAGGATCTTCGGGTATTTGCAGTTTACCCCCGATCGTGGCCTATGGTACTCGGCCTCTTCCACCCTCTCCCTGGTTGGTTATTCAGACTCTGATTATGCTAGTGATCGTATGCATAGGAAGTCTACCCGGTACTTGTCGGTTTCTCGGTACTTCTCTAGTATCTTGGTCGCCTCGTAAAGCAGTGATGGGTGTCGCTCGGTCGACGGTTGAGGCAGTAGTATGTAGCTGCTGCCGCTTGTTGTTCCCAATTTGTTGTGGATGGTTGCCACTTTGAGAGATTTTGGCTTGAGTTTTTCTCGTGTACCTTTGTTGTGTGATAGCATGGGAGCTGTGAGCGTTGCCAAAAACCCAGTCCTGCACTCCCAGACCAAACACATAGAGGTGAGGTACCACTTCCTGAGAGATCACCAGGAGAAAGGGGACATAGATGTACAGCATGTGTACACGGAGCAATAGATTGCGGACATTTTCACAAAACCACTAGACCAAGTCCGCTTTGCCCAGCTTCGTGGAGAGTTGGGCGTGTGCTATCCTTTTTGAGGGGTAGCTTTGTAGTTGATCTACAGATTTAGTTTTAGGTTTGTTTTTGCTTTTTATATCATACTTGCATATCATGAGCTTCACTTTTATATTGATTTGAATGAGGTTGTGCTCTTAGTAGTATGAGTATGATAGTGTTTCTAGCTTGAGCTCTTTTTAATCATGTGATGTATGCTATGAGCTGAGCACCTTTTTCAAATGTGAACTTGATTAATGAATGATGGAATTAAATCTTGGTTCACCTTTGAGCTAGCTTCTATCATGAGTAGGATGTTGAGATCCTTTGAGCTTTTATGTGTATGCTTGGTAGCTATGTCTCATGTTTTGATTCATTCACTTGCTTAGATTTTCATGATAATACCATGCTAAAACATGAAGTCTAAAGTGAAGTGATGAAAAGATCGAGTGGGTCCATTTTGCCACACTTTGAAGTTCGAGACTGCTTTCACTTGCACTCTTGAATGAACTTGGACTTCATTGTGTTTGACCCGGACCATTGTCTTAACCTAATCATTGCTCACGCATAGACTTGACATGGTTGATTAGTAAGGCAAGGCAAATGTGGATAACCACTCGCATGCTCTTTTGTATCTTGTGAACATTTGCAACTCGAACTAAAATGAACACAAGTTTGTGCAACAATGTCTAGCATGATGTCCGAACGCCGCTTGGGGTAGTTCACCCGGTTTACATGTTTGAGCACTTAGTTGATCTCCTATCTACTTGTGCTAGGTGCTATGTTTGATGGTGAACCTCCTTTTTGCAAGATATTAAAATTTGCTCAAAATGCTTTGTGCCATATTTTATATCATCTGTTTAACTTGAGCTCTGGCTAGCACTTGTAGTTTGTTGTTTTTATACCACTTTGAGCACTCTCTCATTCGGTTGAATATAATCTTGAAGCTTTGCATTGTGACATATTGCATTTCATAGCTTGATTAGTGCATGTGCCAACAAGGGGGAGAAAGGTACAAAGACGGTGTTTGCATTTGTCCAAGGGGAGTAGCACTTTTGTCACGCCCCACTTTTAATGGGTCGTTAATCACACGTGTTTGCACCGGGATCACGCCACAAACACGCCCGTTAGTAACAGTTAATGGTAAACGTAATTAATAGCAAACCGAGCTATAGAAATATAGGATAGAAAGGGCTTACGGTGGCGACGAAGGGTCACCATGTCGGGTTGCAATATCGAGTTGGCCAACCGAGAAGCGGTGGATTAACTATGACACGCCTGCGCGTACTCCACAAGCAGACTTGTGCATGGATGAAACGGGCTTCAACGTCCTTCTCTAAGCAAACACCTCTCGAACTCCTACGATACGCTATCCTCTACCTCGTCGTCGATCTTACCTTCACATGTGCCGATATCCGCCAAAAATAGAGGGGTGAGTACAAACGTACTCAGCAAGTCCCGACCAGGGGTTGTAATTATTTAGGGTTTGGGCCCTAGCAGAGTCTCTAAAAATCTGCTCTCGCTAGTTCCGGTTTATCTCATGTCATCACCGCTGTCATGACACCACATGTTAGTCATCATCAAAATGTATATCTAATCATAGATGTTCGCCCTAGCACTTGCCCATTCCAAGGGCGTGGCTATTCGAATAGATTCAATTAACTCTGCAGAGGTTGTACACTTTTCCCCCACACGATAGACACCGCCCTTACCACCGCGACTTGGCTTAGACGGGCCTAACGAGATCCGTACACCGCTTGGGTGCTACCCTAGGTATATTGGTATAATCTTCACCCACGACTTCTCGGTGGTTGGAAGGACAACACGCCACCCTAAGATGATGATCACCCTAGACAATATGGTGATACCAAATCACCCACGGCTTTCTGGTAATACCTAATTACCCAACCTATCTTGTCAACACCACTCTCAATCTCAAATCATCAATATGTGCCTCTAGCACTTTGCGCCATCAAGCGCCCAAACACTTCCGTGGAAGACCACTTCAAGATCCACACCAACCGGACTAGGGGCCACTCTCCCCACATCTGCTCCCAATAGGTCGTTTTTTGCCTCCCGCCACCTTGGATCCCAATTATACCTCAACCCAACGGGGTGTGAATCAAGCCGCCCCATAAACGGCGTGTGGCTGTACGTAATATTATACTAGGTAGAAGGTCTATGAACCGGTCCTTAGGGGAGGCGAGTATCTCTCCGCAGGAACCCCTCGCGGCGATTCCCGACGTGGTATTTAGGCTCTACCAGACTACCACTACTCACCTCTTTTGTTGGTTAGGGTTCATTAGGCATTCTCATGTTTCTCTTGATCTAGCGTATGAGGCGTAGATAACGTGGATGATTACGTCATCCGGCTTAGCTCCATAGCTACGTTATCGGGCTCACACCACTATTTACTAATCCGATTTATTATTATCATCATCATTATATCATCATATTAAGGTCATGATTAAGGGGGGAAAGGACTTGCACGGGATGTTCTTCTTGATCGGCATCGGCGTCGAACGCTCCTAGCTTCACTTCGGACGGAAGCTCCTAATCGGGTCGTCGAATCTACTTATGATTGGCGATAAACCTAGCTTGAACTATAACATATAAAACAAACATAGAATATTATGGTGGCAATGGGTTAGATGCATAGAGCTAGATTTTAGATGAATTATGGAAGTCGTTTCACGCTTAAACGGAGTTAAATTGTATGAGATATGGATTTTATAATATTAATCCCTAATTAAATCATTAGGGTAATATTATAATATAATTTTATCATGTAATAAAATTGGAACTAATTACATGATAAAATTCTATAAATCAAATATTGAATTTACAAATTTTTGGGAATTTTTCTCGACCTTTGGAAAGTCGATTTATAACACTCAGGTACGAATCTCGGGTAGTTGTAGCATTTGCGTTGTGTACACAGAACTGTCTCTATGTGCCGCACACCGACGCGTGGGTCCCGTGGGGTGCCACGTGGTCCAGTGGACGCCATGGTGGCTGCCACGCAGGCGCCACGTGTACGACGGGATTGCCCTAACTACCGTGACGGTGAGCAAACGGAACGACGGCGTGGCGTATCTTTGGTTGGCGCCCCCTTGACGCCGTTATCGTTCGAATGACGACGATTGTCGAAGTCCCGTCCCGTTGTCACCACACGGCGGCGCCGCGGACTTCCGGCCGGAGTCGGCCATTCCGGGACCCTAGCTCGCCGCGAGGGTGCGTCGGCCTCACGACCTCACCCCGAGCCCGATGGAGCGAACAGGGGCGGTAGTGGAGGTGTGTCCCCACGGCGGCGATGGCACGGCGGCGCTCCGTGACGGCGATGCCCCGTGGTGGTGCTGCATACAACAATACAGGGAAATAGGTAGGGAATCGATAGAGGAGGAGTAGGGGATGTGTACCACACGACCAATCGACCGACGACGACCTTGTAGGCGGCGGAGCTGGGACTCCCTCTCGGGCGGCGGCGGATTCCCCGAGTTGGGGCAATTCGAATAACTCGAGGGTGGGAGGGGAAGTGGAGAGGTAAGGGGAGCACCGCACGTTCCACGTCTCGGCGGAGCTTGCAAGTGAAGGGCGAGCTCGATTGGAGGCGGCGAGGCCTATTTATAGGCTCGCTGCGCGGTGTCGCCGGCAAGATCCTTTCTCCGCCCCGAGATATTTTCCGACCGGGTTGTGCGCCGAAGACCTCGGCTGTCTTCCGCTGCGATGCGCTCGCCGACACACGTGTTCCGTGCTTCGGCGAGCTGGCCGGTCGTCGGGTCACATCTCCAAAGCGGCGCTTTGCCGGCGGTCCCGGGGCGGTGGGGTGGTCGGGCGCGGTTTGCGGCGGTTTGACTCGTTGCTCCGCACGGCCGGCCGCCACCGATTCGGCAGACGGCGGTGCCGCGCGGCCTTTCGTGTACTGAGGTAGCAGACCGCTCGCCGGCTTGCCCCCAGAGGGATCGGGGCTGAGTCGGCGGGGGTCGGTGGGGGCACTGTATGCATTGACCTCGCTCCCGTAGGGCGTGTCTTTGCGTCGGGTGTCGATAGCGCGAGGCCTGCGGTATCCCTGCGTGCTCGCCCACGCTCGGGCGAGGCGGGGCCGTCGTGCAGCGCCGCGTGGGCCCCTCGATGAAGGAAGACGACGCCCGGTGGGGTCCAGCCGCTGAGGAGGAGGAGGGAAGGGAAGCGAGCTGGGCTCGGTTGGCATCGATGTTGATGGGCCGGCCTGCTCGGCTCGCGCTGGGAGAAAGGGAGAGGAGGACCGGATGGGCCGGGGAGAGGAGGAGAGAGGGTGGAGTCTTTGCTGGGCCGTGAAAGGTGATTGAGCCCACGAGCGTGCCCTACTATTCCTATTTCCTTTTCCATTTTTCTCCTTTCTCTTTTATTCTTTCTCTCCCTATTCCTCATATGTGTGTGAGTATATATATTGTAAGTATTTACACAAGCACTCATATATATGTATCTTCATGAATGGTATTCATGAAAATATTTATTTAATAGTACTTGTATAAATATGTGTATATATTTGTGCACACATATCTTTCCCGAGTTTCTATCATTTCATGTGCAATTTATATACGACAAATATTCATATGAGCATTTTTACATTCCTCGACTTTTTAGTGTCAAGGTTAATTATTTATTGTGCTCATAAAAATATTCAATATATATATTTGGTACACACGAAGTTTCGGTATTTTATTCCCGAGATGATTTGTAAATCATTACTCATGCAACATTAAACTTCCATAACTAAAATCTAGAACTTACCTTGCACCTTTGGTCACCATAAGGTTCACAAGCAACAAACAAAGAGACACCTAATTTTCTATATGATGACATGCGGGTTTCGAAAAAACGGGGTTTGGTTTGGCGGAAAATAAATCAAGTTTTAATTGTAATTGGAAAAAGTTCAAATTTTTAGTGAATTTTAAAATGATGCAAAAACACGGGTGTTACAACTTTGAGCTAGATGTGTAGAGCCTTTGCCTCTATCTTGAGGGTCTAGCTGCTTTGCGTGTGAAAGTTTTTGGTTTGGAGCTTTGCTAGTGGTGTTGAGCCTGTTCTACCTCTTCTTGAGGACTAGCTGTCTTAGCTTGGTTGTGTAGAGCCTTTTGCCCATGTCTTTGGGAACCAAGTCTTTGCTTCATGTTTGCTATCCGGTGGTTGTCTTAGCTTTTGTTCACTTGGATGTGCTTTCTCCTATCTTATTACGTCTTTTGTGTTGAATGTTGACAATGCACTCATCAAGGGGAGATTGCGAACACATGGTTTATTTAGGTCGCATGTGTTTAGTTTTGTGATGTAGTGATTGTCAACAATCAACATTCTCCTTCTATTTTCTTTTATCTTTTATGCTTGGCTATGTTTCACCGGCACACGTGGAGTGTGTCGAAGATGTATCTCTTGGTTCGTGTTGTGCGGGTGTTGAGCTCGGAGATGGTAGCCGACGGCGAGGTGAAGGGGCCAAGGAGGACGTGCCGGCCGACGGACCGCGGAGGTGAAGGACGGACGTGAGGCTTCGGCCAGAGGACCGGATCGCCGGGTGGCTAGCCATGGTGGCTAACATCCGGGACATCGACGAACGCGAGAGGACGTGGCGGGACCGTGTCGATCGAGTCAAGACGGCGTGCGGCGGAGCGAGGGGAGCTCGGATGACTTGGCGACTCGGGCGGTCAAGACGGCGATGACACACGTGTCGAGGAGGTTTGGTGGTTTGCCCTCAAAACCATCGGGCGCGGGTTTGGTGGTTTGGGCCTCAAAACCACAGCGCGCGGGTTTCGCGGGTTTGGGCCTCAAAACCCGAAGTGTTCGGCGGACGGAAGGGCGGCGCGTGGCGGCATCGGGGAGGTTGCGTGGAGGCAAGGCTACCGATGAGGAGGCGCGGTGGCCGTCGGATCAAAGATTACCCGAGTGGACCAAAATAGCCTTAGGGTTACAAAATCGACTCATGTATCTTAGGGGTAGTTTAGGCGGAGGGAATTGGGGCTATTTAGCGAGAGGCATACCCCTTCATCCTCCCTAGCCTCTCATTTTAAATTTTCTAGCTAGGGTTTCCGGACATTGGTGAGAGAGGTCCACCGATCTTGTATCGAATTTGTTGAGCAAGGGCTAGCTCGAGTAGCTTTGTCACATGGTGGCGTTTAGGATGTTTGGATCGGTGTTCTTGTTTGATCTTGTGCTGTGATTTTTGTTCATCACTTGTTCTTCCCGAGTTCCTTCTCTCCCCCTCTCTTCTCTTCGTGATTTCTTCGATTTGGCACCGTTTGATCTCGTTTTTCTTGCCTTGATTCGTGCTAGGGACGTGAGAGGATCCTTTCCACCAAAGGATTTACTCTAATTCCTCACGAGCACGTAGATCGGGCAAGTTTTGGATCAAAGTCGATTTTTGGTGTGTTCTTCGTGAGGTCCGCGATTTCTCTCGATTTTGATCAAATTGGGCGATGATTTCTTTGGGATAGCCTCTCCTATGTCTTGTGACCAAGTGTCTAAAATCTTGTGGCAAAAGGAGTTGATTTGATCAAGTTTCGAAGGGATTTTGTTTGGGGCGGATTTTTTTGTTCGTGCTAACATCTTTCAGTCAAGCGTCCAAGTAGTGTCCGATATTTTTCAGATACCGAGAGTCCGTAGTTTTAGTGTTTGCTGCTATTTTTAGGTTCCATCCAAGATTGCTCAGTAGTCCGGATAATGACTTGTCTAGTCTTCAAATTATTGTTCAGTAGTTTTGAAGATCGAAAGTCAGTAGCTTTAGTGTTTGCTGTTGGTCTTAGGCTCGCTCAGTATTTCTCAAGAGTTGGATACTTGACTTGTCTTGGCCTCGGTATTGTTCAAGTAGTTTCCGATCGAAAGTCCGTAGCTTTAGTGTTTCTTTGTTTGTCTTAGGCTCGTTCAGATTTCTCGTAGTTCGGATATCGACTTGATCTACATGTGTTACTCGTCTCCCGTTTGAATTTGTTTTTGAGGTTGGGGGTTGAGCCGATGACCCAAAATTGAAAAGGAAATTTGAGGCTCCCATTCACCCCCCCCTCGTCGCCGTTTAGGTCCTTCACAACACATATAAAAATTTTATAAGGTTTATAGTTTGTTTAACTAGTTTTTATTATTGGAATCAAAAATTGCAGATTGTGTATACAGAAATAGCAAGGAACTAATCCTGCAATTTTAGTATAAAATATCTGCAATAACCGTCGCCTTAAATAAAACAAAAATTCAGGCACCTGAAATTTAGCAAATCCCCTTTTTTTTTTGAAGAAGAAGAATCATGAAATTCTTTATGATGCTCATCATGTTCTTTTGGCACGCAGGGAGCCTCCGTTAACATCTTCCCCAAACTGAAGAAAGCCCCGCTCGTCCTCCCGATGAACATCTACGGATACGTAATCATATAAAACAACTTGTATGATCAGGGGGCGGAGCTAGGATGAGCCTCCAGCGGGGGCTAAATAGTGGAGGGTTAGCAAAAATCAAGACATTTAATGGTGAAATAAAGACTAAGCTATAGTGATTAGCACTTAAATTAACCTCTCCAGGGGGGGCTGCAGCCCAGGCAGCCCCACCCGTGGATCCGCCCCTGTATGATAATGGTTCATATTTAATCACCATGAACTCCGCATTGCAGCTCCTGTGAACCGGAGTCACTGACCGGACAATCATACGAGGGGAAGATCCTTCTCTGCCCCGGTGGAAGCGACGAAGACGGCAAGGGCCCTCTCCTCGCTGGCGCCGCCAGCGCAGTCATCGCTGTCGGCGCGCCCGACATCGCCGTCCTGCTGCCCCTTCCTGCCCTTACGATCAGCAGCGACCAATTCACCGAAATCATGTCCTATGTCAACAAAACACGGTGCGATTAATATGATCGATTGATAAACAAGAACAAGATTCTGTGGCATTTTTCAATGCTGAACAATGCTTTCCTGTGTCTGTGTTCTGTTCTGCAGCAACCCTGTGGGCACGATACACAGCACCGAGACGGTCTTCGACTCCAATGCGCCGATCGTCGGCTCCTTCTCATCCACAGGGCCAAACTTGATCAGTCCAGGGATTCTCAAGGTAGTCAATTCATGTCAATTAGAACGAAGCAGTTAATTAAAATCAAATAACAAAGACAATACTGATGGTACCCTGAAATTAACCTCTGCAGCCCGACCTGGCCGCGCCGGGATCGACATCCTAGCAGCATGGACGCCGCTGTCGCCATTGTCCGGCAACCTCGATGGCGAGTCCACGGCGTACAGCATCATCACACGCACGTCCATGGCGTGCCCCCCACGCCACCGGGCGCCGCGGCGCACGTCAAGTCCATCCACCCCGACTGGTCGCCGGCGATGATCAAGTCGGCTCTCATCACCACAGGTAACTAACTAACTTTGCATTGCATCCATCGACTCCTCAACAATGCAACGCCTCACGCCTGCCTGCGTCCAACGGCTACGCCGATGAACGCGCCGCGCAACCCGCCGGCGGTGAGCTCGTCTACGGCGCCGGGCAGCTCAACCCATCGCGGGCGTCCGACCCGGCCTCGCGGTACGACGCGCGCGCGAGGACGATCACGTCCGCATGCTGTGCGCGGAAGGGTACAACTCCACAGCTCCAGGCCGCCGCCCGGCTCCAGCAACGCCACGGCCTGCCCGGCCCGCGCCAGCGGCAGCAGACCGCCGACCTCAACTACCCCGACGATGGCGCACCAGGCCAGGCCGGTAAGAACTTCACAGTCCGTTTCCCGAACCGTCACCAACGCCGGAGCGCGGAATCCGTGTACACAGCCAAGATCGCCGACGACCGGAGATCATACGTCGAGTCGGCGCCGCGCCGAGGAGGCTGGCGTTCAGCAGGCTGCTTCAGAAGCTGTCGTTCACCCGTGACGGTCTCGGCGCACTGCCGGATGCGAACGAAGTGTTCGTGGTCGGCTGCCGTCGTGTGGTCTGATGGTGTGCGTCAGGTTCGAGTCCGATTATTGTCCACACAGTGGATGTCGAGTAATCCAATCCTATGTTGGTGTGTATTCCTAGGAGAACACCTGAGCAGCGACGTAGTGTGGCAACGCATGTTGAAGCAACGCGGGAACGTTCAGTTTGAATGGAGAAGCCGAGTCGCTGTTAGCTTAAGTGTTGCAAGAGTTTGTTAAAGTCTTCGTTAATCTAGAGTCCAGTCGTGTAACGCTGTTAGAGTCTAGTGTGTGTAAGAGGAGGTGATCAATGTCGTGCTTGGTCGGGCCTGTACTGCGTGTCGGACTGTAAACTCCACGTCGTGACGTTTCAGGCGCATGAAATGGGCATTGCTAGGAAACGGTGTCCCGTTCCGGTGCGGCACGGCGCCGGGAGGCTGACGCATATATATATGAAATAAAGATGTCGTGAGGGGCTGCAGGTTGGGCAGCAACAAATTTCCTTTTGCCTGTGTTCTTGTTTTTCTCTAGTTTTCAATCTACTTGTTGTTTGGTGCGGTCACCGCGACGCCAACAAGCTCTGCATTCGTCGTTCCAATCTGATCAGGCGTGGTCAGGTTCCAACAATTGGTATTGGAGCTTTGGAGAGGACGTTCGGTGGTGCAGAGAGGTTGTAGAGGAAGCAGGACGAAGTCGTTCATCTTTTCAAGCAAGGAGCTGGTCAGAATGCCGACTGGTCCACGATGGGTGATGATAACAAGACCGACATGGAGAGGGCAATGACTCAGGCTGCGGGGAACTTGACCTGGCCAATGTTAACCCGGACGAACTACCGGGGTTGGTCATCACACATCCAGTGCAATCTCGAAGGGTTGTTCCGTTGGGAGGCAATTGAGACTGACAAGGTTGAAAGACGAAAGGATCGTTTGGCATTGCGCGCCATGCTCCGGGGTGTTCCACGGGAGATGCACTCCATGCTACTCAACAAGAAGACGACCAAAGAAGCTTGGGAGGGAATCAAGACAATACGTCTTGGAGCAGATCGTGTCAAAGAAGTCAATGTGCAAAAACTGTTGAGCGAGTTTGAAGGGATCACGTTCAAATCGGGAGAGATGATTGACGACTTTGCACTTCGCATTACCAAGCTGGTCACCAACCTTCGTGGTCTTGGTGAGGAGAGTGGCGTGGATCGATGCAAGGGTGGTGAAAAAGTTCCTTCATGTGGTACCTCCACGGTATGCTCAAGTGGCGGTGGCGATTGAGATGGTGAAAGATCTCAAGACACTCATGATTGAGGACTTGATAGCTCATCTCAGCGCGGCTGAGGAGAGGTTTGAGCCATCTGTCGATCAGGTCATGGAGAAGGCCGGGAAACTTTTGTTGACAAAGGAAGAGTGGGCGGCGAGGAATAAGAGTAGGATGGCGACAGAACCATCTGGATCAAGCTCCAAGGGAAGTGGAGGTGGAAGTTATCAAAACAAAGACAAGAAACACTCGAAGCCACGTTACAATAAATCGAAAGTGATGCGACTCACGGGACTGGCTTTTGAACACTTAGGGGACGCCAAAGCAAGGGGGAAAGTGCGGGAAGTGTGGAGTCTTTGGGCACCGGGCGTGAGACAAAGTGCAAGAAGAAGACGCAAGGGGAGAAGCAAGACGTGGCTCATCATGTTAACAATGATGAGAATGGTGCTCTGTTGGTGGCGCAGGTCTGCAATGTAGTGCGTACAGTGGAGGCTAAACCCCAGCGTGTCTTTCTGAATTAAGAACGTGTGCACCCAGCAACCTACGAGGCTCGGGCATGGGTGCCGGACGGGGAGCTACCAACCATATGACGGGTTGTCATGAATCTGGCGCCGTTGGATGAAACGATCAAGGGGCAAAGGAAATTGAGAGACGGCTCCAAGGTAGAGATTTTTGCGGGATTGGGGTGGTGACTATCACCAAGAAGAATCAAGATCACCGAAGTTCTTACCGAGGTATATTATATACCATCTCACCGTTGCAACATTGTCACCTTGGGCAGCTCGAGGAGGTTGGATGCCGTGTAGAGATTGACAGGGGAGTCATGACGGTTTATGAGCGCTCACAAGGAGGACTGAACCTGTTGATCAAGGCTGAGAGAAAGAATAGGTTGTATGTCATGAACGTGAACTTGACAGCTCCATTAAATACGTTGTCTAAGATGGATGATGAAGCCTGGCTCTGGCACTCGTGGTTTGGACACTGAACTTCAGGTCGCTCCGAGACCTAGGGCAGAAGAAGATGGTGGAGGGATGCCCTTGATCCAAAGACGGTGAATAGGTTTGTGATGGTTGTGCATTGGGCAAGCATCACCGCAAGCCCTTTCCACAAGCATCGGCTTATAGAGCAAAGAAAGGCCTTGAGCTCGTTCATGATGACTTGTGTGGACCGATAAACCCGACCACACCCGGAGGCAACCGAACTTTCTTCTAGTAGTCGATGATTTCAGCCGTTATATGTGGATAGAATTATCAAGTCTAAGGATGAGGCGTTTGACTTTTTCAAGAAGGTGAAAGCATTTGTCGAGTTGGAGTGCGGGTTGCGGCTAAAAAAGCATTCGGGGATCGACAGAGGAGGGGAGTTCAATTCAGGTGTGTTTATAGTTTTTGTAATTCTAATGGCATCAAGCACAACACCATTGCACCTTTCACACCACAGTGAAGCGGTGTCATTGAGAAAAGGAACCAATCTGTGGTAGAGATGGCATGTTGTTTGTTGAAATCAAAACAAGTGCCTGGACATTTCTGGGGGGGCGGTGGCGGGTGGTCGTATACTTACTAAATCGAGCTCTGACAAAAATCTTGAATGGGATGACACCCTATGAAGTTTGGTTTGGAAGAAAACCGAGTGTCTGTCATCTAAAGACTTTGGGTTGCGTTGCATATGCCAAGAAAGTTGGACCGGGGGTCACTAAGTTGGCCGCTGGGGGACTGTTCAGGATTTTTTTTCTCAAATACGAACTTGGATCTAAAGCATACGGGGTATATGATCCTGTGAAGAAACAACTACCGATCTCTCGGGATGTGATTTTCGATGAAAAGAAGAGTTGGAGTTGGGGGTGACAAGAACAAAAGAGGCAGCACATCGGACAATGGCGGTGTTGATTCAACATTCAGCATTATCCCGATGATCTTACCGTAGTAGGTCCGACAATGGACAAAAATTCAGATTTGTCCGGCACTATAGGTGCTTCGGGGTCGAAAAGCCGAGCCGGGCTCGTCTGTTCCATCAACTACATCTCTCGGGGTGCGGGTGGAGCCTCACCTCATACCCCGGCGCAATCTAGTGGTGATTCAAGCGGTGGCCATCAGATCCATTGGGCCACACCACCCACCGATGGCGCGTTCGATTGAATGTAGCGCCCGCTGCGTTATCGAACGATCCCGGACCTACTGGACTCCACAGTCCCGTTCAAGCTGGACTACAATGCGGTATGCTTGATAGCAACCGAGGAACGAAGCTCGGTGGAGCAGGCTTTGATAGAAAGTTGCTGCAGAGATGCTATGCAGGCGGAGATGCGAGCCATTGAGACAAATCGGACTTGGGATGTCAGTGAACTTCCAAGGAATCAAAAGGCGATCGGTCTTAGATGGGTTTTTAAAGTGAAGAAAGATCTTGATGGAAACATTGTTAAACACAAAGCTCGGCTAGTAGCGAAGGGTTATGCGCAGCGTTATGGTGTGGATTTCGAGGAGATTTTTGCACCTGTTGCCCGGATTGAAACGGTGAGGGTATTGCTGGCTCTAGCAGCGCACGGTGGTTGTGAGGTGCATCATATGGACGTCAAGTCTGCATTGTTGAATGGAGATCTCTCAGAAACTGTTTACGTGCAGCAACCTCCTGGTTTTGTTGTTGGTAAAGGTGACAAAGTCCCGAAGCTCGTAAAAGCATTATATGGCCTACGCCAAGCACCCACGCGCATGGAATTTCAAACTCGACGAGAGAGTTGTCACTTTGGGTTTTGTGAGAAGCAAGTTGGACAATGCCGTGTATAAGAGAGGAGGCAAGGAGTCTTTCCTGATTGTTGGAGTATATGTTGATGATCGATTATCTTAGGACCAAAGGTTGAGGACATCATCGGTTCAAGGAGATGCAATAGAAATTCAGTATGAGCAACATCGGTCTTCTCAGTTGTTACCCGGGCATAGAAGTGAAGCAGTGGAAATGGAGGGATAACGTTGAGCCAAGGATCCTATGCGTTGAAGATTTTGGAGAGTGTAGGGATGCTACATTGTAACTCGTCGACACGCCGATGGAACCACGGTTCAGGCTCAGCAAAGGGAAAGACTCTGAAGCTTTGAATGTGACGGCATACAGGAGTGTGATAGGAAGCCTCAGGTACTTGGCGAATACTAGGCGGACTTAGCATATGCAATGGGAGTGGTGAGCAAGTACATGGAGGCTCCTAGGAAAGCACACCGGGCAGCATCCAAGCGTGTTCCGAGGTATGTGAAAGGCACCATCGCCTATGGTTGCGGCTATGAGAAAGGAACAGACTGAAGCCGGTCTTGCTCGGGTTGATGATAGCGACTTCTTTGGAGATTCAGAAGATAGGAAGAGCACTACAAGTGTGATCTTTTCTTGGAAGTAGCTTGGTGACTTGGGCATCATGTGAGGTCGAGTGCGTGGCGGCGGCTACGCAAACTTGTCGGGGTGTTTGGCTTCGACTCATGGCTAACTTATTTGGAACGAAGGAGGCACCGATCAAATTGTTGATGGATAATATGTCTACAATTGCTTTGAGCAGGAATCCGGTTCATCATGATCGCAACAAACATATTGACACAAGATACCACTTCATACGAGAGTGTATCAAGGAAGGGAGATGGAGATAGAGCATGTCGGGATCGGCCGACAGCCTTGTCGACATATTTATGAATCCGCTCGGGTGTTGGTACTTCTAACGTCACTATAACCAAAGGTGGAGTTAATCTCACCTTAGGCCATATGTCGTCGATACACTCGGTGTGGTTCATCTCTTAACACTACTATGTGCTAGGTTGTCATCCCCACAAAGAATGCTAGGAAATGCATAGGTGATACTCGTGAATGTGTTGTTTGCAATCTATAAGAAATAATAAAAGATTTATCCGCAAAGCGCACGGATATAAATACCACTTGTAGCATTTCACGGGAGTAATCCAGGTTTTGTCATTTATATTCTACCACGAGGGAGGAATAATTAAAGGTGGGCTTATAGATAATTGATGAATGACATACTTATGAGAGAGACTATCACTAGTGCTAACTTTTAGCGAGGGGTAAGTCAATAATGGTAAGGATATGATAATGATAAATAAAGGCAGAAGTATCACACACGGAGATAGGAAATAACTACTATAAGTTAGACTTAACATTGGACTACTTTAAGAGATAGAATTCTTATGTAGCATTGGATCTACTAAGTCACTACATCTACTCTAAGGCATACATTATCATCTATAGCAAAGTAAACTCTAAATCATGTATCAGGACGACTATCAAGGAAAATCAAGAGCGAAACAAGATATTCCCCATAATCATGGTCCACTTGTCTTATAGACGGAGGGTGGATTCCCAAGGACTCAACATGACTGTCACTCCCGCGATCTACCACACGTCCCGGAATATAAGGTGCACTCGCAGGTAAATCATATATAAGCACCACGCTTACATAATTATTTCTACCACCTAACCCACTCGAGAATTGAATTAGGCGTCTCTACGAATAGATACATATATCTATCATAAACCATATCTATATCAAATATATTATTAGAATAAAGTAAGAACATAGCAAAGCATCACATAACATTATAATGAAGCAAAGTCATAAATACAAGATAATATGCGTACCATAGAACTTGAAGATCTAGAACTCTAGGTAGGCACACCCGGCTCTACTTGAACCCGACTTGCTAATCAACTTAGACGAACTAGAACTAGATGAACTAGAACTAGACAAGTAGCTAATCCTAATCTCGGTGGATATACTCTCTTCTACTTCGCCCGACTTGGTCGATAATGAATTACCACCGAATTGATATGAATTAGGGTTTAACCCCGGGGGTAGAGGTCTTTCTTATATAGGCCTTGGCGATGAACGATGACCATTGGATCAAACCGACCTTCAATAACGGTGTAGATACAACTTCAAGGTCAGTTACAAACCGACCTAGAAATCCGAGGTCGACCCGAGGGTCCCACCCGGGCGGCCGGCCTAGATGGACTGGCGCCGCCTGGGGTAACGTCCCCTCGGCCTCTCGTTCCTTCTAGTGTCTTCTAGTATCTTCTTGAGTGTTTTAGTCCACATTTTGGGTCGAGTTACTTCACGGTCAAGTCTTGTCATTGTATGGGATGTAAACTCGGGACTTTCTCCATTCTTCTCTACATTTATCTATTAAGTCCCCGAGAATATATAAATCACCAAAACTCATGGAACTTATTAGTATGAACCTCTAAACTAAGTATTTATTCAATTGATGCTCTTATTTCATATCTTGTTGGCATATAAAAGTATATGATAACAGGTGTCAACAAGCTCCCCCAAGCTTAACCTTTGCTAGTCTCTAGCAAAGCTTTTCACCGAGTGGATCAGAGTTGCTACAATGGTTTATTCTCTCACAAATACGCATATCATTAATTCAAAATTCTCTTCCAAAGAAGGGTGGAACCATTCTCGATCTTCCAACTCACTTATATTACCCGAAAAATATGGGACTTTTACCTGCACTTAGATCTTGGGTGATTGAAAGATAGAACAATCAAGTCAAACACTATGTCTCAAACTCTTTATCTCACCTACGTTTCGAGTTTTTATAAATTTTCAAAATAAAAACTTCGAGTTTCCATTGTATGACCTTTCTCTCAAATCTCTCAGGTGTAGTATTTTTGGATCCTTACCAAGGCAATGATGTTGTGCCTTCTCTCATAATATGTGGTATTTATGGAACATGACAAGTGTAGCATGCCTTCTCTCAACCTATCTACTAAGACTTATATCCGGAGTTCATAGGTGGGAGACAGCATATACATACTTGCAAAGCATATATTGTAAAGTCAAACAATGGATCCAAAGGAACAAGTCATACAATATGGATGTATGGAATGTATTTGTGAGGTGGAAATATGGTGGTGATGGGCTATAATGATCCTAATTCTACTATGCTCCTTTTGAAAGAAATTGATCTCTCTTCTTTTGAAATTTTAAGAAGACATAAAAGAGAATTTGGGCTAGCTTTTCTTCTTTTCTTTCTTTTTATTTTTTAGAGAGGGCATCTAAGTACCCATTGTTTTCATTTGTTGGACACTTGTCCATTTTTTTTAACTCTTTCTTTTTTTAGGGAGGTAGGCTCTACTCAGAGCCGTAGGACACTTGTCCATTTTTCATCTCCCTTTTTCTTTCTTTGTTAGCATTGCCCCAAGTTTCTTCTTTTTTATCGATTTAAAATTTGAGAGATAATAAATGAAACACATGGAGCATAAGTGAGGTTTTGAGAATAAGTATAGGAATGAGAAATATTTTTGGTGTTCACTCCCTGAATAGGAGTGAAACATTTTTGATGGCTAGCAAAATGGATGAAGGGTTTGTGGTGTGTATATGGTGGAGAATATGTGGAGATATATGTGGAATTGTATGACAAGTTCGAGGGTCTCAAAGGTTAACAAAACTCAATACTAAGCAAATAGTGAATGAAAAAGAGTTTTCCTTTTCTAAAAACATATATATGGCTGTGGTAGGAATTTCAAACTCTCTCTGTCATATAGGAAACTCATCATGCAATTTTTCCAGTTTTCACAAATCAAATCTCCGTAATTTAGTGCAACTAGGAGTAAGATAAATAGCATTTCGGACTATCTCATATCATATCCGTCAATTACCTAGATTAGCTTAGATGTATGCTCCCACAAAATTTCAAGCTCAAAGCAAATTTTCAAGTCTAAACAGTTTTATCCATAACATGGGAGAATTCTAAACCAAAGATAGGCACTTGTAAGAAAATAAAATAGAGCAACTATTCATCATCTCCAAACACAAGAGATAGCTACTACTTTATTCAAATAATAAACTTAAAACAAACTAATTATACACACTCTTTTTTATTTGGTTTTTCATGATTATTCATCATTTTTTTTAGCAAAGCAAAACAAATTTAAACAAACTATATATATATAATATAAATAGATAACCGCCGTGTCATAGAGACTTACCGGCCAAGTGGGGACAACTCCCCCAAGCTAGTGTTGATCTTGGGGGTTCAACGACGCCGCGGGCGTCGCCCGTCAGACAGGCAATCGATCTCATCGATCGTTGTTCAAGGGTCTCTCTCATGTCGGTGATGTTCGACTGTTTGAGTGTTCCACTCTTCCGGTCTTGATAGAAATTGACCCGGTCGTGCCTTATGTCTTGTATAGTGTTTGCAGGTCCTTGGAATGAATACGCGTCTTGCTAGTAGGGTGTGAGGTACATGGTATATCATAGAGGTAGCCACTTCCACGATAGGTTTCTCGACGAAGGTGTGCATCATCACCCTGCTCACTTGGGCCTCCTTGTGCAAACCGAGGTGGTCGGTCGGCCGATCGTATGTCCGCTTGTGAAGGTGGGGGGTAGGTCCATGGCTGGTACCCTCCAAACGCTGGCTCTTGTGGTCTTGGATCTGTGTCCAAATTGGATCATGGGCAAGTATCTGATGAGTTGGCATGGCTGTCTGTATATTAATTGGTTGTGCCTATACATTCAATAGATAAGACTGCACACGATAGATGGAGAGATCGGGGTTAGGCAACCGAATCTCCCCGACAAGTAGCATGAATCATGACATAAGTACTTCCTCTTTTCTTCAAAATGTGTCCCTTACTAAAGAAATCAAAACCTATAACAGGTCTATCCTCCCTTAGATAGGCAACATGAGCGTTATCATCCAAGAGTCCTAAGTGGTTGGCAATTCTTGTGACAAGTGATGTGCAATTAATTGTTCCTAAGATGGTTGGCAAACCTATCCAATGCTGAACTAACATATACACCGGTGAAACTTGTCGTCTCTTTACAGCTGCATAGATCAACTGTAACTCTCCTATTCTAACATTATGCCCATCCTTCTTAGAAAAAAGAGTGAAAAGTAACCATTTGTGAAAGAAATGAAAGGTTGGTAAGTGTAAGTCTCTGGCTTTTGCATCCAAAAATGCATCTACGTTCGTCAAGTCTTTCCAAACAGTTGCTTGATTGAAATCGATTCGAGCTACGTCTAAGTCCATGGTGCAAGAGTGTAGAAAACCAAGTGCATCACTTAGATTTCTCCAAGTGAGAGAATGCTCTTGTTGGAAGAATCTAAACGTGACTCCTTCATTTGTGCAACGAAGGGTGCAAAGAAATTCCATGGTCAAAAATTTAGAACCTTGCTCGCGTGATGTTTGCAAATGTTTCCCACCCGCAAAGCGAAAAAATATGAGCAAATTCAACATCCATACCAATCGAGCTAGAAGATCGGAGTCGATCACAGGAGTATGAGTGAACGTACGATTTTCAACTGATTGTACCTTGTTCTCTCGTATTATCCATGAAACCTGAGATGGGAGTCAGAGGTCAATCTCCTTACTGCAGCAGGAGCCGGAGCTGGATCCGTGGCACATCTTGCTCGCTCATAGCTTGTCTCGATGGAGCTCGGAAGATGACTCTCCAAGTTGTTGAAGATGTCTTGATCTTCGCGCACGAGCGATTTCCAAAAACTCATCCACGCAAAATGTTAATACACACAAAGACAAACAAGAAACTAATGGAGGGGTTAGAATAAAAAGTTAGAAGTCACCGTCCCAAAGTTAGTCGTCCGGGGTTAGTCGTCCAAAAGAAAGATTACAATGTTGTTTTTATTTTTGAGCTTCCCTAGCAAAGTTTCATCTTGATTACTCCATATGGACAAAGCACCTCCACTAATCACTCTTGATTATTTTACTACTCTCGAACTTCTCCTCTCTCAAGAAATTTTTTCTATTACTACCAAGAACTTCCTTTCTCCTTCTCTCTTCTCCTTCTCCTCACTACAAAGCCCAAAGCTTTCTGGATGCTAGAACTTCGTATATCAGGCTAGAATGTTGAGCAAAGCAATGTGGGTGTGAAGAACAACCGAGGGGTGAAGGGGCTTTTATAGAGGAGCTCAGGACCTGGCGGCCGCCAGAAGTGGTGGCGGCCGCCATGGTGGTGGGTCCTCTCCCACTCACCTTCATGCAGTGTATTGCTCACTCTAATGCCATGGTAATAGGTGGGTTTTTCGGTGGAAAAGAGTGGCAGGGAGTGGTCCATGGTGGTAGGTGAGGTTTGACTGGTATATGTCATGTCCAAGTTAGGTGAAATATAGAATTTAGTGTATGACATGTAGGTCCCATCACATAGTGACTATATTTTTTATATTTTCCAATATATAAATGCAGGAATAAATATGATAATGCAAGAATAAATATTTTTGAGCCTCCACAATAAATACTTTCACGGTTTGTGACACACCGTAAAATTATTTATATGGGGCATAAGTTTTTCGATGTAAGTAAATGTATAGTAAAGTAAATATAGATAATTACCAACTTACCTTTGGCAAGAGTTCGTAGTTAAAGTCCTCGAACTGGGACTTCCCAAAGTTATTAATTATCAGGTGCATTCTCCGGTTCCGGAGATGGTGCCGATGATGATTCTTCTTTTCGATTCAATCTTGTTTCTTTGTTGAGCTGAGCTCGATCCGGGTTTGAAAGCGAACTTCTCTTCTGTCCATTTAAGTTGAATATAATCTCTCCCGGCCATGACATTGATATGTGCATTGGCTATGCTTAGGAAAGGCCGTCCAAGAATGATTGATACTGAGTGCGGTGGCATGTCCAAAACTACAAAATCCACAGGTATAAAGAATCCTCTAATATTAACTGGTACATTCTCTGCAATTCCTAAGGGGTGTCCGATCGATTGGTCCGCCAATTGTAATGATATTGAAGTTGGCTCCAAGGTTGTGTGCTTAAGTTTGTCAAAGACAGGACTTGGGCATCACACTAGTGCGCGATGAAGTGATGATCTCCGGTTGAGCAATTAATTACGGGGTATCCCGGATCTGTCATCTTATGTGGCAATATATTAAGGATAGCCGCACTGCATTCTTCTGTTAACTTGATCACCTCCGTAGTGGGCAGTGGTCTTTTCTTATTCAAGATATCTCTGAGATACCTTGCATAGGTAGGGACTTGAATAGCATCTAGTAGAGGTATGTTGATGTATAATTTCTAAATCACCTCCACAAACTTCCCAAACTGCTCATCCACTTGGGGTCTACGTTTTCTTCTAGGATATGGTAAGAGATTTGTATCATGAAAGTCTTGCGTCATTTGGGGTTCTTGAGTCAAATCTTCTATGTCATCATTTTCTTCTTCTCGAATTGGTTGTACCATAGGTCTTGTTCTTTGGTGCTACAGGTGCCGTAATTGGTGTCCTTACTTGCTGTTTTTCTATTATCCTTCTTGGATCAATGGGATCACGTGTAGATTTATCTCTTCTTGTAGTAACATTATGTACCTGCTCAAGGTTAGTGGCAATAGATTTTACAGCAGATAACTTTGCTATTTGAGTTTCTATCTTTTTATTAAAAGCAAGTTGATCTTTTAAAGCAACAGAGAAATTATCCATCTTAAGATTTATATCTTCTAAAACTTTATCATTGGAAACAAGCTTCTTAGAAAGGGTATCATTTAACTTAGCTTGCTCCTCAATTAACTCTCTTAAAAATGGGTTTCTAGGAATATTACCTTGGTACTACCGGGTAGTTGGATCATTTGTTGTGAACTTCGTTCTTGTGATTGAGTTGATGTTGATTTGTTAACGGACCGGGCTTGAATTTGATGCGAAATCAATATAATCTTGTAAAGCCTGTCGATCCTTCTTGTCATTGGCTCGTTGTTCAAGCCAATTCAATAACACATCCATCCTGGTTGATATTGCTTTTACTTCTCCGGAACTTCTTCAATCTGATGGTAATGTTGAGTGTCTTGAATCCAGCTTTGATTTTCTCGATATTTTATTCATGAGTGCTTCAATTTGTGTCAATAGTGAGTGATAAAATTGATCCTTCGCCAGATTGCATCTAGTTGCTCTCTTACTCTTTGTGTTAATCCATGGTAGAATCCCCTCGCATAAGCAACCAATCTTCTATTCCATGATGAGGGCAATCGATATGTATTCTTTAAACGCTCCCAAGCACTGGAATTGATTCTCCTTTCTCTTGTTGGAAGTTGGTGATTTTTCCTCATAGGGCATTGGTTTTACCCGTAGGGAAGAAATTTGATAGGAAGGTGTAGAACATTCATCCCATGTCTTGATTTCTTCTTTGTTGGCGTAGAACCATAACTTTGCTTTTTTCCTTCAATGAGAATGGGAATAGGTGGAGTAATATGAGATCTTGGGGAACTTTCTTGGGTGAGAAGGTGTTGGCAATCTCCAGAAAATTCTCGAGATGTAGACATGCATCTTCGTGTATCCTTCCACCGAATGGAGTAGCTTGTACCATATTGATGAGGCTTGGCTTGAGCTCAAACTCAAGATTATTAAGTTGAAGTGTCGGTCCTGTGCGAATGTTCTCATTGCTTGGAGCAGAGAACTCTCGTAGGGATTTTTCAGTCATAGCTTCAAGAATGGGTGTATGCTCTCTTGATTGATTTGATTCTGATGAATGAAGTGGAGTGAATCACAATCAATTTCCATTTGATAAAACCACGTATAAAATAAACAAAAAGACAAACAAGGGTAAGCTGCTAAAAAGCGGTTTCCTAGTTTGGATTCTCATCATAAGTTTCCATCTATCAATATATCTAGCTAACTTCTATTTCCTCCCGACAGCGGCGCTAGAAATGCTTGTTGGTATTTCTAACGTCACTATAACCAAAGGTGGAGTTAATCTCACCTTAGGCCATATCGTCGGATACACTTTCGGTGTGGTTCATCTCTTAACACTACTATGTGCTAGGTTGTCATCCCCAGAAGCAATGCAAGGAAATGCATAGGTGATACTCATGAATGTGTTGTTTGCAATCTATAAGAAATAATAAAAGATCTATCCTTAAGCGCCTACGGATATAAATACCACTTGTAGCATTTCACCGGGAGTAATCCGGTTTTGTCATTTATATTCTACCACAGGGAGGAATAATTAAAGGTGGGCTTATAGATAATTGATGAATGGCATACTTATGAGAGAGACTATCCTTTGTGCTAACTTTAGCGGTGGGTAAGCCAATAATGGTAAGGATATGATAATGATAAATAAAGGTAGAAGTATCACACACGAGAGATAGGAAATAACTACTATAAGTTAGACTTAACATTGGACTACTTTAAGAGACAGAATTCTTATGTAGCATTGGATCTACTAAGTCATTACATCTACTCTAAGGCATACATTATCATCTATAGCATAGTAAACTCTAAATCATGTATCCAGGACGACTATCAAGGAAAATCAAGAGCGAAACAAGATATTCCCCATAATCATTGTCCACTTGTCTTATAGGCGGAGTGTGGATTCCAAAGGACTAAACAGACTGTCACTCCCGCGATACGGTCTACCACACGTCCCGGAATATAAGGTGCACTCGCAGTAAATCATATATAAGCACCACGCTTACATTAATTATTTCTACCACCTAACCCTTTCGAGAATTGAATTAGGGCTCTCTGAATAGATACATATATCTATCATAAACCATATCTATATCAAATATACTATTAGAATAAAGTAAGAACATAGCAAAGCAACACATAATATTATAATGAAGCAAAGTCATAAATACAAGATAATATCCGTACCGTAGAACTTGAAGATCTAGAACTTTGGGTAGGCACACCCAGCTCTACTTGAATCGACTTGCTAATCAACTTAGACGAACTAGAACTAGATGAACTAGAACTAGACAAGTAGCTAATCCTAATCTACGGGTGGATATACTCTCTTCTACTCTTGCCTCGACTTTGGCGATAATGAATTACCACGAATTGATATGAATTAGGGTTTAACCCCTGGGGGTAGAGGTCTTTCTTATATAGGCCTTGGCGATGAAGCGATGACCATTGGATCAAACCGACCTTCAATAACGGTGTAGATACAACCTCAAGGTCGGTTGCAAACCGACCTAGAAATCCGAGGTCGACCTAAGGGTCCCACCGGCGGCCGGCCTAGATGGGCTTTGGCGGCCACCGGGGGTAACGCCCCTCGGCCTCTCGTTCCTTCTAGTGTCTTCTAGTATCTTCTAGAGTGTTTTTAGTCCACATTTTGGGTCGAGTTACTTCACGGTCAAGTCTTGTCATCGTATGGGATGTAAACTCAGGACTTTCTCTATTCTTCTCTGCATTTATCTGTTAAGTTCCTGAGAATATATAAATCACCAAAACTTGTGGAACTTATTAGTATAAACCTCTAAACTAAGTATTTATTCAATTTATGCTCGTATTTCATATCTTGTTGGTATATAAAAGTATATGATAACAGGTGTCAACATCGGGCGTGTCAAGTTTGTGGAGCCGCACACTTTGCTCTTGGTGTCATAGATGTGCAACGGCTTAGGGGTGATTTGTTAGCTTAAGTGTTGCAAGAGTCCGTTAAAGTCTTATTTAATCTAGAGAGAGTGCGTGGTAACGCTGTTAGAGTCTAAGCGTGTGTAAGAGTAGGAGGTGATCAATGCCGTGCTTGGTCACGCTTTGTACTCGAAGTCGCCACCGTGAACTCCATGTCGTGACGTTCGAGGCGCATGAAACGGGCATTGCTAGGAAATGGTGTCCCATTCGGTGTGGCACGGCGTGGGGAGGCTCTATATATATATATATATATATATATATATATATATATATATATATATATATATATATATATATATATATATATATATATATATATATATATATATATATATATATATATATATATATATATATATATATATATATATATATGAAATAAAGGTGTCGTGAGGGGCTGCAGGTTCGGCAGCAAAAAATTTCCTTTTGCCTGTGTTCTTGTTTTCTCTAGTTTTCAATCTACTGCGCTGTTTGCAGCGGTCACCGCGACGCCGACGTGCTCTGCGTTTGTCGTTCCAATCTGATCAGGCGTGGTCAGGTTCCAACAGTCGCAGCAGCAGTTCGCGGTGACTGCGCCCATGTTCTGCAGTTATCTGCATTGTGTGTTTTACAGTGTGATTGAGTTGAGTTTTAGCAGTCGTTGCTTTGTAATTCATGTGAGTTGGCTGCTGGTTTAAGTAGCTGGGAGTGCGTGTGCGTGGAGTTGTGTTATCACATTGTAAGCCGGTTAGGCAAATTGTAGTTTTTATGTCCTTCAAAACTATCTATAAGGATGGTTACATCTTAGGAGTATATATATTTCAATTTGATCTCCGAGTATACTAGTTATCCGAAAACAGTTGTGAAACAATATAGTCGTGGGACGCTGCAAATTTAGTGAGTATTTTTGAAAAATCTACTTTAATTAATTTGGTTGTATTTGCAAAATATTTGTACCATCACATTATTGTGTATGGCTGCTGAGACTACTGAATGAAACAATGGACCAGCAATAGTGGATTAGATAGTCAGACCATGTTACAACTTACTATAAGAATGCTAAACAAAGTTTTTTTTTTTTTTCAAAAAGTTTGGAGGAACCTGAAATGAAATAGAGGGCAATAAGCATTGAAGGGGATCATCTCCGACGGTAGCGAAGGGGGACGAAACCCCATGGATTATTTGTTTTGGCTCTGATTCAGGCAAGAACTTTCAGAGAAGAGTTTGCTCTCAATGATCAGCATGATAAATGGTCTTCAATCTAGGGAGCATTTTCAGCTTCAAAAGCTTATAAATTCATCATGGGACATAGGCAGACTCGTCGTTAGGCTTTCAAATGGCTTTGGAAAACTTTATGCAATCCTAAGCATAAAGTGTTTTGGCTTCTATTGACAAACAGACTGAGCATTAGAAATATTTTGAAGAGAAAAAAGAATGCAACTTGAAACCTATGATTATGTTCTTTGCCTAAATGAAACCAAGGAAACAATGACGTGACTTTATTCAAGCTCAAAAGGACTACTTAGATCCTTCTCAGATTCCACAGGCTTACATGTCAATGTCGAGAAAGTCTTTTCTAGTACCAATCAACATTTCAACAGACATGAGCTACTCATCTTGCAAATACTTTTGGTGGCACTGTTGGTACTATGCCCCTTCACATACACTGGTATTCCTCTAGGCACCACCAAACCAAATGTAAAGGACTTCTCCCCAATGCCGACAAGGATTGAAAATAGGCTATCTTTGGTAAGCAAATTCCTCTCTTAACATGGTAGACTAATACTTGTTAACTCTGTTATGAGTGCCCTGCCCACCTTCTATATGTGTACTTTAAGTCCCCCCCCCCCCCCCACCCCCACCCCCCAAGATAATTAAACGGTCGACAGTACAGAAAAAAATGCCTTTGTAGTGGTAGTGAGATCAATAGAAAGGGTAACTATCTAGTGGCTTGGGAAGATGCTTCCAAACCAAAAAATGAAGGTGGCCTTGGAATCATAGACCTGAGAACCCAAAATGATGCCTTACTCCTTAAATTTCTAGATAAATTCTACAATTCAGCTTACCCCCATGGGTTTCTCTCACTTGAGACAAACTCTATGGAAACACAAGATTATCACCCCGTGCTAGAAGGCCAATTGGTTCACTTTGGTGAAAAGATGTCACCAAGGTGAAAAGATGTCACCAAGATCTTTGATAAGTTCAGGAGCATAAGTACCTGCATTCCTAATAAAGGCAATTCCATCGCCTTCCGGTTAGATGACTGGTCTAGGCCACCTTTGCAGCAACGTTCCCTCATCTTTTCTCCTTTACTAAAAGGGAAAATCATTCCATATTACACATGAGAACACAAGATCTAGACAGTAACTTCCACATGCCCAAATCCAATCAAGCAACAACCCGGCTAGGAGAATTGCAGGTACTCCTTCTAGAAAGTGACATGGAACCTAAATTAGATGACATCTGGAATTATATTTGGGGAAGTTTCCTTTCAGCAAAAAAGGCTTACAAAGCAATGAGTGGATCTGTGGCTGCCTCTCCTCCATTCAAATGGCTATGGGGATCAAGTAACCTTGGCAAACATAAATTCTTCTTTGCTTTTTTAATCGGGGACAGACTCAACACAAGGAACCTTCTCAAAAGGAAAAACAGAACTCTAAATGCCTATAACTGTGTATTGTGTGATTCAAGTGTCGAAGAAACTTTGTTTCATCTTTTCTTTGGATGTCCCTTTAGTCAAAACTGTTGGAACTCCCTACACATTTTTTGGGAAGATACTTTAGACTGTTTGGATATGGTGATAGAAGCCAGAAGACTTTTGGGCACCCCATCTTCAGAGAAATTATGATAATTGCCTGCTAGACCAGTTGGAAAACCAGGAACAATATTATCTTTGACAATGGGAACAGGAATTTCGAGCAATGGAAAAAATCCTTCAAGGAAGAGCTTGGACTGGTTTGTATCAACGCCAAGCCATCTAAAGCACAAGTTTTGTCAACATGCATAGACCAATACTCCTGATGCTTTACTGGTTTTTGTCTTTAGGCTTTACAGCCTTGTACCCGGTTGCCTCCCTCGTACAGTTGCTCTCCCTTTTCGTTTCCATTTTTAGTTCTTGCTCGTAGTTCTTTTTTGCTCTGTGTAGGCAGCTTCTTAGTCCTTAGCATAGCTATTAGTGTTCCTGGTTCCTTTGGTTCTTATGTATGTACAGTCTTTTATATTATCGAAAATGAAAAATATAGGTAGGGTGCTCCCCTGCATTCCTTTTCAAAAAAAAAAAAAAAAAGGAAACAATGGAGCACTTATTTTTGGGCTGTCATTTTGCCATTGTCTGTTGGAGTTCTATTGGGATTATTGTTCAAAACCAAAATGGTATGTTTGATGCAATTGGATAGATCAAAAGACAGACCAACCTCGCTTTCTTCATGATAATAATTTTATTATTATGATATGTTGGTCCATCCGGATAGTAAGATATGACTTCATCTTAAAGGTTTACCGTCAAATTCTGCATCGACCAAAGCAACTTTCTCAAGGGAGTTGAAAATCATTGCCCCGAGGGCAAAGGCCTGGGATTCTGCAACGTTTGATTTGTCTTTATTTATTTCTTCTGCTCTTTCTTTGCTTCGTGAATTCTCTCAGTAGTAACGAAGTGATTTTGCATCAACCAGGAAAATCTTTTCCGTGGCCGCCGTACTGTTCTCCCATCATGGTTAATCCCGTGATTTTGCGTGGTGGGCACTTTTTATTTACCGTGGCGGGCACTTTTATAAAGGCCCGCCACGAAAAAAAATGCACCCATTTTCGGAGGTGGGCACGTTAAACTGGCCCATCACGTAAAATAACCCGAGGGCCCGACGAAGCCCAAACCATACTCGCTATCGGGCCATATATATTATAGCACACTAGGGTTTCATCCTCACCCTCACTCATTCTCTTAGCCAGTCACCCACTCGATCCCTCTCCCTCCCCATCCCGAGCCCACGCCTCCCTCCCTCTCCTCTCCATCCACCCCACGGGCGCCCCTACCTCTCCTCCCTCCTCTTCATGGTGGTGGCGGCGCGGTGGTGCTGCGGGTGGCGTTGGCCCCTTGGGGACACGACAGCGCGCGTGGCCACGGGGCGGCGCATGGCCACGGGCGGTGTCGTCGGCCCGCTAGGACGCGGCGGCGCACGGCTAATCCCAGCAGTGGTGGCGGATCCGGTAGGCACGGGCGGATCCCGAGGCGGACGGCTTCCTCAGCGGATCCCGGCGGAGGATGGCTTCCTCGAGCGAGATCCCGGTGAAGAACGGCTTCCTCGGCGGATCCCGGCGGAGGACGGCTTCCTCGAGTAGATCCCGGCGGCGGGGGGCGTCCTCGCGGATCCCAACGGCGGATCCGGGCGTGGAGGGGCCCCCGGCGGCGGATCGGGCGTGGAGGGTCGGCCGGCCGCAGTGGTGGATGAGGATGCAGCGGGGATGGTGTGCGGGCGTGGGGCGGCTGCGGCGGCGCGTGGGGATGGCGGCTCGACGGCGGCGGCGGCGTATCAGCCGAACCAGATCAAGCCCGTTTGGGCTTTTTCTCTTTTTTTTTTTTTTATTAACCGTGGCGGGCACTTTACGCTCGCCACGATAAAAAAATTATTAACCATGACCTTTGAAAGGTGACGGGTACACTTGTCCGCCACCTAAAATCAATTTCGCCCGTCACCAAAAAAAACTTTTTACTAGTGTCTCTCTCTCCCTTTTTTTTTCTACGGTTCGTTTGGTTGTTATGTTGTAACTTTCTATTTTTCATTAAAAAATAATATGTAGGGGCTTCTCAGCCCCTCCAGTTTCCTCCAAAAAGATAATCTGATTGATTTCCCTTATTAAAGATTGCAATTACTTTAGTTGAACTCAGCGTGATTCTCGATAGTTGAAATCTACGATTGTGATACTTGACGAGTCGAGAAATCAAAATATGTTGGTGCCAACAATGCACAAGTTCTACCACAGATGACACACTATTTTTGTAATCCCCACTTCCGGGGAAATAAATAAAGAAAACTTAATGTGTTAGTTTTGTCTTGAGTCATTTTTCTCAAATTTAACCAAATTTATAAAGAAAACTGTCACTATTATAGATGGCAAATAGGTATATATATACTACGAAAATATGTTCCATGCCTAATATAATATTCATTTGCTAAAATATATAAATATTAGTATAGTATCCTTTTGTATCCACTTAGTCAAACCATGCATCTAAGTTTAACTTGGACCAAAACTAAAATATCAAGTGTCCGCGAAAACCATGCGCAAGTTCTACCACAGATCGATGACACAAGCTCGATCAGGAACCTGACGTATATGTGGTTTTCAGCAGAACGTGGAAAATTTTAACCCAAAAGGCGAATGATCCAAGCAAGTGTCCATGAACTCACCGCCCAGACTCAGATAAGACACCAAACATGGTGCGGTCGAAGCGAGGCAACTACGTGAATATGCAGATCACGATCATCCCAGTATTTATTTTGGACACGCACGGCACGACCGGTTCTACGTACGTATTGGTTCCCCATAGAAAAGGCCTCACCCAAGCTACTTCCAAAGCTTGGAACTTGGCGAAGCCAGAGCATTAAGGACCCGAGTGCACACTTCATATCACGATGGGCAGCTGCACCGTGCTCAAGGCGCTTGCCTTTGTCTGCTTCTTCTTCTTCTTCCGCGGCGGCAGCTTCAGCTTGCATGCTTCAGCTTCAGAGATCAACGGCGGCGATGATGGCGATGAACGGTCGTCGCAGCAGGTCAGTACTGTACGTGCACATGTATCGAGCCCTGATCATCCATGGAGCAAGAACTTAGTATCATGTGTGTGTCCTTTCTGCAGGTGTACATCGTGTACATGGGTCATCAGCATGAACAACCGTCGTCAGAGTTGGCTGCTGGTGGTTTCTCTGCAGCAAAAGCTGCTCATCATCACGGGCTGCTCAACCAGGTCCTCGACGATGGCAGGTCAGGCGATTCATTTCGTGTTTCCTTTTTAAAACCTGGTTAGCCCCTGGACAGGTCGCTAATTTTTTTAATAAAAAAAACATTTCCAAACTCAAATACTAGCATGTGGACCCACATATATTTAACTGGACCATCTTTTACTACCTCTACTAAAACTGGATATATTAGGCTGGACCCACATATATTTAACTATGCCTTTTTATTGAATATATTTGGGGTCTTAAATGGTCTAAAATGAAAAACAAAAACAAGTGGAATATTTGGACATCTAAATGATTGCAAATACAAAGTTTTATATAACACTGAGCTACAATTCTGATATAAAATTTGTATTTATCCAACTTCACACACACAAAAAATGTGATTTTAAATAACACAAAGGCAGATACACCATCTGACCTAGACCCACCACCTTGTCAACAGAACTATCTAAGGAACTAGATGATTATTTTAAGTTGGAGAGTGTTGTTAAAATAGCGACAACTTTAGGGTAAATCGATCATTACTCTTTATTAATTCCTAAAATATGTAAATGTAGAAACATTTAGGGCGGATTTGGATCCTCTCAATTTAGTGGAAAAATGAAATCTATTTGATGGAATAGGTTATTTGGCTTGGAATTTAACATCCACAACTTTCCGATGGTCAGATATAAACGTAACTTAAATACATAAGATGAGAACTGAAAACTGAATCTAAAGCTCACCATACTATGCTTTTACTCTACAACCTAGGCGTCCACAACAGGCTTTTCAAAGCGCTAGCTGATGTATAATAGAGAAGCAAGAAAAATGAAAAACAAATATAACATCAAAGCTGATAACACAAAGCTATGAGAGGGTAACATCAGGTCTAGTACGTACTACAAGACTAGCTCTTGTTATCTCATCAGCGAGAGTTTTTTTTTTTTCTCTCTCTCCTCCACGTCAGCATGAAGCAATATCTAAGCTATCTTGTTAGGAACGTCAGCTTGCTCCACCGCTCACACCCCTACAACAGCACATATATAAGTACCTCTCCCATATGGCCAGATATATTTCAATACAATAATATTAGCTTAATTAATTTTTTGACTAAATTATGATTATCAAAATGGATTTCAATTCCAAGGTTGCTTTCTATAAAGCAGGGTTTTCCTCTAAAAAAATCAATTCCAAAATTCAAAAAAAAAAATACTATACATCTCTTCTTTATGTATAATAAAATCAAACGGCTCTAGCATCAGACAACAAGGCAGTAGAGCAAAAAAAAAAAAAAAAAAACTGCTTCTACGTGGCATATGCTGCAGCGATGCTATGGACAGGATCATCTACAGCTACACGAGGAGCATCAATGGATTCGCGGCCAGGCTGACCGAGGAGGAGAAACATAAGCTGTCAAGCAAAGAAGGTGTCGTGTCCGTCTTCCCAAGCCGGACTTACCAACCCCAGACCACGAGATCATGGGACTTCCTCGGGTTCCCCAAGACGGCTCGCCGGAGCCTGCCCACGGAGGCGGAGGTCATCGTCGGCATGATCGACACCGGCCTGTGGCCGGACTCCCCCGTCCTTCTCCGACGAGGGCTTCGGCCCGCCGCCGACCCGGTGGAAGGGCACCTGCCAAAACTTCACCTGCAACAAGTACGTTCGGCCGCGTTGTTCTCTTTGTGCCACTACTGGTTAGTTGATGGACACATGCATGTTGAATCGTTGATTCGTGCACGCAGCAAGATCATCGGCGCCCGGGCGTACAGGCAAGGCAACACGGGCCTGTCGCCGGTGGACACGGCCGGCCACGGCACACACGGTGTCGACGGTGGCCGGGCGGGTGGTGGAGAACGTCAGCCTCGCCGGGCTGGCCGCCGGCTCGGGCGCGCGGCGCGGTGCCGGGCGCCAGGCTCGCGGTCTACAAGGTGTGCTGGGACGACGGGTGCTGGTCCGAGGACATCCTGGCCGCGTTCGACGACGCCGTCGCCGACGGCGTCGACCTCATCTCCTACTCCATCGGACGCACAGTCCCGCTGCCCTACTTCGGGCAGGCGGCGGCCATCGGGGCTTTCCACGCCATGAGGCTCGGGGTGCTCACCTCCGCGGCGGCCGGCAACTCCGCGCTCGACGGCGGCCGCGTCGACAATGTCGCGCCGTGGATCCTGTGCGTCGCCGCCAGCAGCACCGATCGCCGGCTCGTGGGCAAGCTAGTCTTGGCAACGGCACGACCATTGAGGTGAGAGCCCATAGATCATGCACTCATCTGGTCCTTCCGAAATTCTTTGTGATGCTCATCATGTTGTTTTGGCACAGGGAGCCTCCGTTAACATCTTCCCCAAACTACAGGAAGCCCCGCTCGTCCTCCCGATGAACATCAACGGGTACTTGAAATTCTTGTATGCCGTCTTTGTGTCAATGGTTGGCCATTTCATTCAACTTTGCTGCATTGCAGCTCCTGTGAACCGGAGTCACTGGCCGGACAATCATACGAGGGAAAGATCCTTCTCTGCGCCCATGGAAGCGACGGCAAGGGCCCCTCTCCTCGCTGGCGCTGCCGGCGCAGTCATCGTCACCAGCGAGCCCGACATCGCTTTCCTGCTGCCCCTTCCTGCCCTGACCATCAGCAGCGACCAATTCACCGAAATCATGTCCTATGTCAACAAAACACGGTGAGAACAAGATTCTATGGCATGTTGCTAAGCTGAACAATGCTTTGATGTGTTTGTGTTCTCTTCTGCAGCAATCCTGTCGGCACGATACGCAGCACCGAAACGGCCTTCGACTCCAACGCGCCGATCGTCTCCTCCTTCTCATCTACAGGACCAAACTTGATCAGCCCAGGGATTCTCAAGGTTTTCAATTGTTAATATCGACCAAAAGCGCAAAATCACAATCAAAGAACGAGCAATACTGATGTGTTTTCTTTACCCCTGTAACCTGCAGCCTGACCTGTCTGCGCCGGGGGTCGACATCCTGGCAGCATGGACGCCGCTGTCGCCGGTGGCCGACAACCTCGACGGCGAGTCCACGGCGTACAGCATCAGCTCAGGCACGTCCATGGCTTGCCCCACGCCACCGGCGTCGCGGCGTACGTCAAGTCCTTCCACCCCGACTGGTCGCCGGCGATGATCATGTCGGCTCTCATCACCACAGGTAACGAACTTGCATCCATCGACTCCTCAACAATGCTGCATGTCCGCGGTCGTACCGCCTAACGCCTGCCTGCGTGAACGAAGCTACGCCGATGAACGCATCGCGCAACCCGGGCGGCGGCGAGCTCGTCTACGGCGCCGGGCAGCTCAACCCGTCGGAGGCGCGGGACCCGGCCTCGTGTACGACGCGCGGGAGGACGACTACGCCCGCATGCTGTGCGCGGAAGGGTACAACTCCACGCAGCTCTGGACCATCACCGGCTCCAACAACGCCACCGCCTGCCCAGCCGCGGCCAGTGGCGGCGGCAGCACCGCTGGCGCCGCCGACCTCAACTACCCGACCATGGCGCACCACGCCAGGCCGGGTAACAACTTCACGGTCCGTTTCCCGCGCACCGTCACCAACGTCGGGCGCCGGGCTCCGTGTACACCGCCAAGATCACCGACCGGAGACCATACGTTGGAGTCGCCGTCGCGCCGAGGAGGCTGGCGTTCAGTAAGCTGCTGCAGAATCTGTCGTTCAACGTGACGGTCTCCGGCGCGCTGCCGGATGCGAACGAGTTCGTGTCGGCTGCCGTCGTGTGGTCTGATGGTGTGCGTCAGGTTAGGAGTCCGATTATTGTCCACACAGTGGATGTCGAGTAATCCTACAAACACACCAAACTGAGGCCGACATTGTAACAGACAATGTTGGGGTTGGGGAACAACGAACAACACGCTATATCAAATCTTGGATTGAGAAGATTGCAAATTGCAATATGCATGTGAGAATTATTCAATTGGATACATTGAGTACCAATTACTATGTTAGACCAAAGAAAAACGGTCAGATGAGCTCCTTTTTTTTTTTTTTTTTTTTTTTTGATAACATGAGCTCCTAGCTATTCAGTAACATGCTGAACAAACCCATCTAATTCACAACTTGCTAACAACCACCGGTCCCATTTCTCCTGGCTTATTAAAGATGAAGGTCACTTTAACTGTCAGCACTTAAAATGGCACTCACGTCTAATATGTTGGTTGCTTGCAGAGGCTCTTCTAATACAACATCAGCAGGATCTCTGCAGATAGCATCACACAGATCAATGATCACCAGTTATCTTTGCAAGAACATGGTCCATCCTTGAAGTGATGGAACTATAGTTTTCCATGCGCCCGGAGCCGGTATTATGGCCCGGCCCAAGCACGGCCCGCCCCGAAGGCCGCGGGCTCGGCTGGCACGGCCCAAGGGGTAGGGTGGACTGGGCCGACCCCCGTGCACGGCGGGTAAGCACGGCCCGGCCCGGTGATAGTGTAGCGGGCCATTATGGGCCATGGGCGAGATTGGAAAAAAAGGCCAGCGGCTATAATCCCTCCCTCCCAGGGCCTAGCCCATCCCCAACCCTAATCCACGCCGGCCCGTCGTATATAACCCCATCCCCCGCCCCCCCCTTCTCACTCGCTCTCCCCCACCCAAACCCTAGATCTGTCGCGCTCCTCTTCTCTGTCACTCGTTCGTCGTTCCCAACCCTAAATCCGCCGCCTCCGCCGCCGAATCTGCCGTCGACCTGCGACTTGGAGTGCGGCGACTGCCTTCTTCGCCTCGGTGAACTCGATCCGCCCTCCAGCGGCGAGTTTTCCCTCTTCTCTCCCCTCTCTCTCTCTCTCCCGTTCCCCTTTCCATCTCGACTCGGTGATGTGAGTTCTTGATCTTGCACTTCCTCCTCCCCACCATCCTTCCTTCTTAACGTTGTGTCGATCTCATCTTGTACTTTTTGGTGTCCTACTCCGGCCTTTGGGCTCCGGTAGCTTGGTGACCGGCGAGCCTTTTTTCCCTTTCCATCTCGTCTAGATCTTGCACAATTGCACTTCTCTATTTTCTTTTGCAGGTAACTAACCTTCTCTGTTTTCTGTGTGCGGGTCGGTAGCCGATGCATCATCCTCGTCTAGCTGCGGCTTAGTTCGAGGTCGTCCTCGGTGACCACCCGCACCGTCGAGGAACGGGGCTGGAGAGGCCATGGCGGAGGACTACGGTTTTCTGCCGAGCATGGAACCAGAAGCCGAGAACGATGATGACCTTCGTGATGATGCTGCTGCCTTGCTCGGTATCGACATGGAGGATCCGATCGAGGTTGATGCCGATGATGGCACGGGGAGCACAGACCCCACCAACGGCTCCAACGACCCTCCATCTGTTGGTGTTGCTGCTGCTCCCAGCAGCAGTGGTCCTGGTAAACGTACCTCCCCTGTTTGGGATTTCTTTGATCAGATTGAGGAAGACGTTGAGGGTGTTTCTACTGTCACTAAGGCTAAATGCAAAATGTGTAGAAGTATTTTGTCTGCTATCTCTGCCAATGGTACTGGCCACTTAAAGAGACATGAAATCCTGTAGTGAAAAAACTGATCAACGTGCTAGGGTTCAATCGAGGCTTGCTCTTAGTGGTAATGGGCTAGGTAATTGGGAGTACAAACTTGATGTTGCTAGAGTTGAGTTAGCTCGTTTGATTGCTAGACTTGATCTACCTTTGAGTATTGGTGAAACTGATGCTTGGCAAGAATACATTAGACGAGCTCATAATCCTTTGTTTAAGGGTGTGTCCAAACAAACCACTACTAGAGACCTTGAGAAGTTGTTTGATGAGCGTAGGGAAAGTGCTTAGGAATCATGTGTTGGCTGGTGCTTCATCTATTGCTTTGACTGCTGATATTTGGAGTGGTAATGCTAAGGAAGATTATATTACTATTGTTGCTCATTATGCTTCTAGTGATTGGGAGTTTCTGAGAAAAAAGGTGATAGGCTTTAGACTGATTGATTGTAAACATACTGGTGATAATATTGCTGAGAAGGTTGGTACTGTTATTCAGGAGTTTGGTCTGATTGATAAGGTTTTTTCTATTACTTTGGACAATGCATCATCTAATTCTAAGGCTATGGATACTTTGAATGCTCTGTTTGGTGGATATTTAGGGCAAACTTTTTACGATGATGACCCCGATTCTTACAATCTTGTTCACGATCTTTGTTGTTGTCATGTAATAAACTTGATTATCAAATCTGGTTTAAAAAGATTCAAACCATACTTAGAGGATTTCGGGAGAGCTATCAATTTCTTAAATTCATCAAATCATAGAATTGTTATGTTCAAGAACTTTTGCATTGATCAAGGGATTACTCCTAGGAAATTTGGTGTGGACATGGAGGTAAGATGGAATGCTACATACCTTATGCTCAAACACCTTTGTGAGGCACCATATTCTAATGCTTTCTCTGTTTTTATTAATGCTAACATTGGTGAAGACCTTTTGTTTTGCTAGGCATTGGTTAATTCTTTGGACGCCGGATATTACAGGTTTCTTGAGGTTTTTTATGAGTCCTTTGTTGTGTTGTGCGGGTGTTTACTATCCAACCAGTCCACTTGTTATGCATCAACTTATTGAAATTGCTAGCCATTTGCATGCTGCTGAAAAAGATATTAACTTGCATACAATTGTCTATCCTATGAAACAAAAGTATCTAATATATTGGCAAGACATACCTATGTTGTACTCAATTGCATTTGTTCTTGATCCTAGAGCTAAGCTGGTAGGCCTCTATAATACCATGTTATTGCTTAAGAAGTTCACTGGTTGTGATTACTCTTCATACTATGCTGATGTTAGATCTGAGCTTGAGAAATTGTTTACCAAATATGACAAGAAATTTGGTACTGTCGAGTTCCTAGATCTGAACGACCACCAAGCATCACAGTAAGAGGAAGCGGGCATCATGGGACAGGATCTTTGGTACTACAGGTGGTCAAGGTTCTTCCGTACTCCTTTGGCAAAGTGTTTGTAATAGAGCTTTTGTCCGAACGGCGCTTACCTTGACGGTGATAGACTCTTAGAGTTTAATGATGGTTTTGACATACTTCTACGGTGGAAAGACCACAAACTAACCTTTCCAGTCCTATCCATCCCGGCTAGAGATGTTATGTTTGTTCCTTCGCTTGTTTCTTGTAATCATGTTTCAGCTTAGCGGGAAGGATCCTCGAGGGAGCCGTCGACGCCATTTGCCCGAGCATGTTGAAATGTTAACTTGTATCAAGGATCGGGAGTTAGGAGACAAAAGGAAACAGCATACTGCTGTGATTGACCATAAAGAGTTAACTGGCGCTTTGAGAACTTGTGGATTCTTGATGCAGGTAAAATCTTGAATCATGTTTTGAAAACTTATGGATTACTTTGTGATCACTGATCATCATATCTTGCTTTGAGTTGCGGATGCAATCGGAGACTCTGCATTTCTTTGAAGCTACCGGCTGTTGTTGGTACTGTACAAGCTGCTCTTGCTGTTCGGATGGAGGAAGAGGAACTGGTGCTGCTTCATCTCTACAAGGAAGATGTCCTCGCTCCTGCTGGAAGAGGAGGTGCTGCAACTACAACCGGAAGAGGAGGCAGGGGCGGATCCACGCCCCGGGCTAGGGGGGCTGTAGCCGGGCGCAGCCTAAATTATCTACATGCAAATCTTCCGTATCCATGTAAATCCTTTAATTTTTAGCCTAAAATAGCATGTTCCATACTAATTAGCCCTCCCTGAATCCCAAAATAGTCTGTCCTTAACTAATTAGCCCCTCCCGACATGGTGTTTCTGGATCCGCCACTGAGAGGAGGTGCAGCTGCTTCTGTTCCTGCTGCCATGACATCTGGACCAAAAGGAAGATCAAGGCGTGGTGGCTGACCTGAGGTGATGCATTGATGCCTCTTTTGCTGGATAATGCTTTTGCTAGACTGAGATGAGATCCTGAGATTGTAATTGTGTCTGTGTGGAGTATGTATGGGTCTGTGATGTGAACTGAGAAACCTGAACTTATTTGAATGAAACATTGAGCTGTGTGTTTGGCTGTACTCTTTTTCTTAATGGGGTTTCTCACAAGGCTGAGTTTTACCCATTAAGGTTTTTAATGAGGCAAAGCATTGCACACAAGCACACAGACTCAATTCTTTTGAAATTTGTGTCTGTTCTTCTAGATTTTGTCATGTGAAAAACTGTGTTTCATTCTGTCTTTGAAAACATGTTGAAAACTTTGTAAAAAAACCTGTTGAAAACTATGTTTTGTTGATCGGGCCACGGGTCGGCCCGTTTAATTTTTTTCGGCCGTGCTCACGGGGGCCGCCTGGTACTGTTGGTGGCTCGTGGGGCGTGCTTGGGCTGACCGCCAGGCACGAAGCCCGGTGAGGCACGGCCCGGTGAGGCACGTGGCCCGGTAGGGAACGTCTGGGCTAGCCGGCCCGGCCCGTAGGGAACGTCCTGGGCTAGCCCGGCCCGGCCCGATGACGTGTGCGGGCCAGGCCGGGCCGTTGGAAAAACTATAGATGGAACCGTATCCGATCCCTCACAATGATTTCAACATTGTATAGCTTGGATATGAGCTTGCTGATGGTGTGGCAGTCTTTGCGCACTCGATCTAAGGTTGTTGAGAATCCGGATTGGTGCCCCAGGTGTGGCGTTGAGTAGGCCAAAGGATATGGCTAGCCGTTCGCTGTGCAAACGCAGGGTGGCACCCTTGACGCGGTCAATGTCGGCGACCATAGACGACCCTTGACCTTGAGAGAAGCACGTACATAGACACCGCTGACAACGTCATCAGGTACATATCAAGCGCCAGCTTGGCCATGGCCTCACTATCACTGAGCTCCAGCCCGGCCAGCATTCCTCTTGCAGCATGCGTGAAGCAGGCTCCTCCAGATGATGGAATCGGGCCGGCAGTTCATCCCGGCCACGATATCGAGGGCCTCCTCGATGAACCCCGACCGCGCAAGGATGTCCAACATGCACGGCCCGTAGTGCTGGATCCTCGGCCTGATCCCGTCCGTACTCACTGACCATAGTAGCAAAGGCGTCGACCAGCCCACCGTAGTGGCTGCAGCTTGCAGGCACAGAGCACCGCGCATGACGAACGTGATGGCGTTCGGTGCCACGTTCTCCGGCAATGCTAGCGGCCGACCAGTCGGCGCGAAACGTCACGCCAACCAAGTCGGCCCAGCACAACGGGCGGCCCAATAGCCCAGCAAGCCCAGCGTCGTCGTCTTCCTTCTTCCTCGCAGCAGCAGCGTCGTCCCCGGCCAACCTCGCCGTCAATTTAGGGCAGCCGCCGCTATCGATCCCTTTAGGGTCCGGCGCTCGCCGATTATTAGGTTCCTCGCCCTCCCCTCCCCTCCATTCCTCCGGGGTATAGAAAGAGCCCGGCCGGCCTGGCCGCGGCCGTCAACACGGCGGCGGCAGGCGGCTCGGGCCGGTGGTGAGCTTCGGCGGCGGGATTTGAGGTCGGGCGAAAGGCAGAAGAAGGAAGGGGGGAGGGAAGGGACTGCCGCCGCCCCGCGCCGTAGGGCGCGCCGGCGGCGGGCGAGCACGACGGCGGGGGGACGGGACGACGATGGGGGACGAGGACGACGGGCGAGGCGGGCCACGGGCGGGCCGCTAGGTGGGCCGCCTGGTCGGCCGCTAGCAAGCCCCACGTTCTCCACCCTCGTTATTATCATCCGGTCCAACAAGTTGAGCGAAAGTACATCCCCGAGCCGAACGCGGCCGTGGTTGGCGGCGTGCAAAGACCATGGCGTTCCAGGACGACGCCCAGGTCCCGCCGGGCATCCGTCGAACACCGCGCTGGGCGAGCTCCACAGCGCCGCGCTTGCCGTGAGTCGACGTCGAGCGAGTTGTTGAAAACACGTCGTGGCGTGCGGCGACACCGCCCGGGGGCGAGCGTGCCCGCCGCAATCGGCGCCGACCACAAACTCCCGAGCAGCGGCGGCGTGCGTGCGCGTACGTAGAGCGAGCGCAGGCGTGCAGCGCCAAGCGCTGCAACGTGTATGCGTCGGGCGAGTCGGGGCCGGCGCGCTGCATCTCCCAGAACAGCAGGTCGGGGCGCCGCGAGCTGGTCTGGTCCCCGTTGGCCCCCTTGGCGCGTCGACGGCGGTGTTCCAGACACACTGAGCAACCGTCCCGCTCGGGACGACACCGCGGGCTCTGGCGGCGCGGCGCCTTAGCGGCGGCCGCGAGGCGTAACGAGGGAGTTGGCGGCGCCAACGGCGGCGAGGAACGCGTGCCAGCTGGGCAGCTGGCGGCCCTCCGGCAGCGCGGCAGGCAGGGCAGCGAGCATATGAGCCCGCCCATGAAGCGGCCGTGGCGACCACTCCAAGTCCAAGCAGGCGCAGGCCTTTGCTTTGCAACTTTGCTGTATGGGCTGTTTGCTCAGGGCTCGGCCCATGGGGGTTCCTCCGTGTCGGTACATTTGGCATGTGGATCACCAGCACCAGATACTGTGAGAGGCTGGGACGCGGCAGGCCTACCGTGCCTGCTGAAAATTTTGAATTGCTTGCTCATCACCACCAAGAACAATTGGCATGTGGGATCACCAGCACCAGATACATACCATCAGGCCATTAACAACAACTGGGCGGGCACATCTTATCTTATAAAAAAACAACTGGGCACGGAGGGAGGGCACCCCACATGCCAAGATCCCAACCAGACCCTCCCTCCTCCATTGCCGCAACCAATGAATGCGGCACATGAGCGACTGATGTTGTCCATGCCGCAACGGTAACACTGCACATGCTCATGCCACAAGCCTAGTATGCTGTTGCTATGCTTGCTACAACTTCAGATTCAGAAAACCAACAGGAATAAATAACAAAACCAGCAGCATCAGATTCAGACACGCAGATCAGAACCAGGGGACACACACAGCATCATAATAACAAACACAGTAACAAGCAAAAATGTACTATACCAATCATCATGATCGTCTACTAATGGCTACAGAGTATATATCTCACATCTCAATGCCTGCCGGGGGTGGTTAATGGACAACAACAGCAGCAGCAGCATATAAAATAGGAGTGAGGTGAAGGCTATGGCGATGGAAGCACCACACCGACATCGTAAACAATACCACCATCATCCTCGTGAGCCAACCAGTCATATATATAGGGTTCCTTGATCCTTATTGCGCCCTAAGTATAAATATATAGTAAGAAGAAGAACCCGCGCTCTATAATCGTGCCTCCATAATCAGTCACGGTCAGTCACACGGTGTAGGACTGCTGGATGGTCTCAATGTCCAAACCCTTCTGCTTCACCACCGACTCCATCTTCCCCTTCAGGGTGTTCGTTTCTCGTAACCTGCAACAAAATCACAAGGGGACATGTCATCAAGTCAGGCTCAGACGCTCGAGAAATTTATCTACAGTTGGGCTAGATGGGGTAGTATCCAAATAAAAGCTCTGAAATAGCATGCCAATGTACTACCTCGCCATCTCTGCTCTCCTACGGGCCTCTTCCGCGAGCTGGTTAAGTTCATTGAAGGTCGTCTTGTTCTCGAAGATAGATGCCTCTGGGGGCTGGAGCCCGTGGAGAGTCCTCTGAGCGTGCGCCCACTTGCGCTCCCTTTCTTCCGTACCGAAATTCTTCTTGCTTGTGAATGCAATCTGAATGTACATTTATGCCAGCAAAACAGATGATTACACACATTTGGCAGGCAACAAGCACACGTGAGTAACAGTCAGAAAACTGAACGTTGCAAGTCAACAATCATTTCTTACCCTCTGCTCAAGGACAAGATTCCATGCCCTCCCACTCAGAGCATATCGAATGAGGAACTTGATGATATCCAGCGGAAAGTAGAAGACAATGTTGTAGAGCCAGATGACACCGGCCCAGCCCCATCCAATGCCCTTGATCGCAGCAAATTTCCAGTTGGCATATACAGCAATCAGAGTAGCAATCTGCAGAAAAAAATGACACAATGTGAGCAAGACGAGATGCAGAAAGACAACATGGAAGGTAAGGCATGAAACTGGATTCAGATGACTCACCAGCTGCGCCACCAAGAAAGCAAAGACCAGCAAGAACCCAGGACGCTCCACAAATGACCAGCTGCGAGACCGTGTCACAAAGATAAGGGCCTGACTGATTGTGCTGACTTGAAGGTACACCGCAGAGGCAAGCTTCTCAAAATCATCCTGTGCGGTTTTCTCAAGGCTTTCCACATGGAACAGTCGCTGCAAATTAGCAAGACAAGGATGAACAAACTGCAATGGTCCCTCAAAAACTTTAATAATGCTTAACAAACTACTGGTCCATACGGGAAGATGTCAGTCTTGTACGCAGCCCAGAAGAAAATGACAGTCATCATGGCCAAATAACCACCAAGAACTACTCCGGTTGCAAAAATCTCAGCTAACTTCCAACTGTCAGGTTGTGGAGATGGTTTTACTCTGTCCTTTGAGATAGTCATAATGGTACCTATCCATGTCAAGAGGTTGAATTGTTATTAGGTGACCTAATATGCTACTTATACTTACTAAAAGTGTGTGGATATGAACAGAAACAAATTAACGATCAACCATATGTTTTAGTCTTATCATGAATTATAACCAACTAAAAGGAGGCTTACCGTCATTGAGGATGGCAATGATCAGGACCATAAATGGTGGGAAGTCAAACTTCCATATCAGAGCAAGAAGCATAAAACCAAGCTGTTACAACAAAAGTATCTAGGGGTCAGATAAACTATTTGTCCAATCATTAAACCAATCATTGTATTATTACTATAAAAATTAAGCATAGGTACATACCACAATACGGATGGTAATTGATACAGCATAGATCTGCAAGCAAGAATAAGCTTTGAAAATACTGCACACAATGGAAACACCAAGAGACTGAAAAGGAACTGCAGAATTGACATACTGTGTAATTCTTCATCCTTTGGAAAATTGCCCGACTTCGTCAGCACAGCACTAATAATCACACTAAGGCCTGGTTCAGTTAGGACAATGTCAGAAGCACTCGAGCTGCGTCGGTGGAGTCTGCTACTGCAATACCAATATCAGCCTTCTTCAAAGCTGGGGCATCATTTACACCGTCCCCAGTCATACCACATATATGTTTTCTTGCTTGCAAGCGTTTCACGATCTCATACTTGTGTTCTAATAAAAAAAAAATGAATTAGGCGTAAAGTAGTGATATAGATGCTGAAGAACTGCTGAGCCTATCAACCAAGAGTAATAAAAAAACAGGTAATTTGCATAGTTGCACCTGGAAAGACTCCAGCAAATCCGTCAGCCTTTTCGATCAGTTCGTCAATTGGCAGAGTAGCAATTGACTCGCCCTTATTCTGTCCCAATAAAAGCCGATGAAGGGTACATATTAGTACCCATTCCCAAACGACGTGCTGTTTCCTTCCCAATAGCAAGCTGATCACCTGAGTGGCAAAACTCGAGTCAGTATTATATTACAGTACAGTGGTTCAGTAGCACTAGCCAAATCTGCAAACATATTGCTATCAACAAGCTAGCAAGGAATCTGTGGATGAAACTTCAGATTACAGTAATCAACTCAAGATGCACAGGACGAATATGACAAACCTGTAATCATCTTGACATTGACACCAAGATTGAGTGCCCTTCTGATAGTTTCTGCACTATCATGGCGAGGAGGGTCAAAAAGTGGCAAGAGCCCAATGAATTGCCATGGTCCTCCAGGGCTCTCCTTCCTACCATCTGGCACTTCCTGTACATGAATTTTGTCGGTCAAGTACAGCAGATCTTGTAGCTAAAGAGTGTAAGCAATACTGAATGTCAAGGGTCACAAACCTGGTAAGCTACACCAAGTGCTCGCAAACCACGTTCAGCAAATTTGTCAATCACAGCTCTGACCCTTTTCTCAATCTCCGACTTGTTGTGTGCAAGATGGAGGATCTGTTTAACTTCCACTATTAATAATTGAAATCATTGTCATAATTGTAGTGTTTCAATATGTGCTTAGGAAAACAGTACCTGCTCGGTGCTCCCTTGCTAACACGATGCATTCTTCCTTCTCCATCAAGGTAGGTTAAAGCAGTTCTTTTGTCAGTTGGATTAAATGGCAGAAAATGAATCTCTCGAACACCAGCACGAGCCTTTTGTCAAACAAGCAGAAGAATAGTTAGAATAGAAGTAAAATTAGCTGCAGCCTGCACATCACAAACTCCTGAGGAATCTGAGTACCTCCTTTGGATCAGCCAGCATACCAACTATAGTGGCATCTATGGCATCCTGGTTTTCTGTACGAGAAGCTCTGGCAGCCATCAGAATTACAGTATCTTGGTCAGCGCCTTTTTGGAAAACCTGATCCAGTAAACAATCATGTTACTAAGGCAGCAATGATGGATACACAGAAAGGCAATTGAACTTCTAGTAACAACGTCCTACCTCTACAAGACTCTTGTCCACAGTCAACTTGTTCAAGGTTAATGTCCCAGTCTTGTCACTGCAAAGAACATCCATGCCAGCCATTTCTTCAATTGCTGTCATTCTCTTAGTAATTGCTCCCTAAAACAGCAAGCAAAACTTCAGTATTTTATCTTAGATCAAATGAGAAACAAAGATCAATTTTTCCCTATTGACAAGTTCATTTCATACCTGTTGAGCCAAGCGATGAGCCCCAATTGCCATAGTCACAGAAAGGACAGTGGGCATGGCAATTGGAATTCCTCCAATCAGAAGCACCAAGAGATTGTCAATCCCTGGTCTGTAACCCCTGCGTTGGATAGCGTACATGACGATAAGCTCCACGAGCATTCCAACAGCAATTGAACAGATGCAAAAAGTTTCCTATGGCCGTGAGAACCTGCATAGTGAAAAAAACAGATGTTCGTCAGGTCATAAAATTTGCCAATGAAAAAAAAAGTAAGCAAGTTCAGAAAACTTGCCTTCTGGAAATGGCCAACTTGGTTTGTTGAATCGACAAGATGTGCTGCCTTGCCAAAGAATGTGTGTGCACACCAGTGGCAATGACAACTGCCTCAATCTCACCCTGTTTGCAAGTGGAGCCAGAGTACACTCCATCACCAGGGCCTTTAGTCACTGGAAGTGACTCGCCAGTGAGTGCAGACTGCGAGCAACTCAAAAGTCAGGAGAAGCACAATTTAATACCAACCCAAAAAAAACCCAATCTTCAATTTGCACTACCTGATCAATTTTCAGTGGATCCCCTTCAAGCAGACGAGCGTCAGCCGGAATGATATCCCCAAGCTTCACACTGATGATGTCTCCTGGCACAAGGATGGCCGATTCCTCCTCAGTCCACCGGCCATTTCTGAGAACCTTTGTCATCACGGCAAATAAAAACCGGAATCAGTACAACATCCACATCCAGGCAAACAACACAACACGGCGCTGCAACCAACCACACACAGCAAACACGACCCTGTTAGTCAGTACCTTGGCCTTGGGGGCGAGGCGCGCCATGAGAGCGGCGGCGGCATTGCCGGCATTGTTCTCCTCAATGAAACTGATTGTGGAGTTGATGATGAGCAGAGTGATGATACCCACGAAGTCCTGCCAGTCGGGCGGCTTGTTCTGGAGAAAGAGAGGGGCAAAAAAGCAGCGGAATCATACATCTATCAAAACCTCCGAAGACAGTCTCCAGAACGGCGAAACGCCTCTGCCATGTCCAGACGGTGTGAAAGTTGAGTACTTACCCCACCGTTGGCGAGCGCGATGGCCATGATGGCGGCCGCCTCCATGACCCAGGACAGCGGGTTCCACATGAATCCCAAGAACTTGAGGACCTTGCTCTCCTGCAGACAGAGAAGCACACACAAATCCATCATCATGCGAGACGGAGCAGCAGGAACAGAACAGAAACGCATGGAAGGGAAGAAGCCAAGGCGGGGAGTGGGTGGATTCCGCGTTGTACCTGCTTCTCCTCCAGCTTGTTGGGTCCGAAGAGGTCGAGGCGCTGCTCGGCCTGCTCCGTGGAGACCCTGCGGGCTGCATCGGAGGTTCTCGAACACCTCCTCGATCGGTATGTTCTCCTGCGCATCAAGAACAGCATCGCGGCAGAGGGATCAGGCAACAGACCAAGAACCGCCCAACTATTACTATTATCGGCAGAAAAAGATAAAGAATTGGTGCGTTGAAGCGGCGGAAAACCACAAAAAGAACACTAAAAGCAGAAACAACAGTGGAGAGAGAGAGGAGATGAAAAAAAATCAACAAAAGTAACCATCAGAGCAACAGCAACTGGGACCAAGAACTGACAAGAACCTGGGCTGCCCCCGAGCGTAACCGCAGCGAGATCACGCAATCAGAGCGCCGAATCGGCCAGTGCCCCCTGCCCATCGGGGTGGAGGGACAAGCGGGAGCGAATCGCGGCCCCCGCCGCCGACGAGATCGGGGAGCACGAACGGCAAGAAGAGGGAGTAGTTCGTACTAGTAACCACCGCCACCGCCAGCGGCGCCAGCGGCAGCGGCGGCGGCGGCTGATGGCAGGCACCGAAACGGCCGGCAAAACCCCCAAACATCCGCCGCCGCACCAACGCAAACGAAACGAACGAAACCGCACACCAAGAAAATCCGGCGGAACTGCAGGGCACCGAGCAGAGCAGAGCAGCATCGCCCGGCGTCCCGCGGCACGAGGTCCAAGAAGCAACCGCGAGGAAAAGGCGAGGGAGCGAGCGAAACGGCCGGGGAAGGAGAAGGGAGGGAGGGGATGGAGAGAGTGGCTGGCGGTGGGCGTTACGTACGAGATCGACGGCTTCCTTGAGCACGGCGTCCAGGTTTGACGCCTTGTCCGCCATCCTTCCCTTCCCTTCCCTTCCCTTCCCCTCTGCTCGTCGTCCCGGAGCTCGGCTTGGCAGTGAGTGCCCGCGGCGGGCCGGGCCGGCGGGGGAGTGGGGGCAGGCTGGCGACTGTCGCGCACGGCACACCACGAGCGAGCGCAGGCTGGCAGGCGCGGCGGCACACGGCCCCTATATAGCCGGGCTGGGGGCCGCAGGGAAGGAGAGGAGAGGAGGGGACGGTGAGCGAATCAGCGTGGGGGACTGGAGATTGTGGGTCCGGATCCGGTGCGGGCGCCAGCCGTGTGGCACGTGCTGTGGCCATTTGGCTGCGTCTCCTACTCTCCCTCGGGCGGTCGGGGTGATCAATGCAATGCAGGGGGGTGGATGGGTGGCCTGACCATGGCGGCCCCGGAGCAGAGAGGACTCAGAGGCTGTGTTTAGTTGATGAGAAAAGCACTGTTTAAAAGGCGCACTGTAGCGTTTTTGTTTCTTTGTGGTAAATATTATCCTACCATGGCGTAACTAGACTGAAAAAAGAATCGTCGATGTCGTGGGTACATCAAAACTATGTAATTAGTTTTTTATTTACCTACATTTATTGCTTTCGTTGCATGAGGCAAAAGATTTGATGTGATAGGTGAATAGTGAATAGTGAATTTTGAAAAGAGAGCCATGCACAATATTGGGTGTGTTTGAGCCCAAAATTTGGGCATGAAAAAGAAATTCGGGCCAAATTTTGGTGCGAAAATCTTTTTGTTCGAACTGTAGCATGTTTTCATTTGTTTGTGGTAATATTATCCTACCATGGTATAACTAGGTTCAAAAGAATTGTCTTTTTTACTTTTTGGATTGTTACTTGGGGGCATGAAAGTCATGCACTCTCCTTTATTGCAACTGCTAGTACAGTTGCTATTGCTGATTTGCTACCACAAACAATGGTCTTGGTGTGTGCTCATGGACTAGCCATTTAGCAATATTTTTTTCTCACAACAAATGAACAGCATCAGCCAGAATCAGTCAGGCAGTCATTCAACCGTGTTTCATTGAACAGGTTGGTCGGTGTGCAAGGTGGTGAAGCATCGTCTCGGTTAATGTTAGTACTTCATTCATATAGTACGGAGTTCATTCTAGATTATTAAGATAGACTTTGATAAGCTTAATTAAGTTTATAAAAGAATCAGCTTGCATTGCTCGCTTTAGTTTTCTTTTGGGTCGTCCAACTCATGGTGTTTAGTTTTCTTTTGGGTCGTCCAACTCATGGTGTTTTGTTGTGGCATGAAAAAAACACTATATCATGACCGATAAGTCTTTGGAGTGATTGATAAGGGGTAGATGACGCAGGAAGCATGATCAAATCCGTTGGTGCCAACTCAGCTGTTCATGGTCCGGTTTATCCGGTTTTTGGTTGAAACCTAACCCAGCCCGTAGAATTACTCTTCCGTCGGTTTCGACCCACGGGTACCACGGGGCCGGTTTCCATCGGCGCCCAGCGGTGTTGTCGCCGTCGCCCGACCAAGGATGCCGCGGGCAGGTCGCCTCGCCCTACGGCTTCTTAGAGGCGGTGGACCGGACGACCACGCCGTACCCGTCGCATGTCGCCACCGCACCGTGGCGAGGCCGCCATGGCGGACAAGCGGCGGCTGCCGCCATGGTTAGGCTCTCCACGTCTGCGTCGGGGTCCAAGCGCACCGTCTTAGCATTGAGGAGGCCGCTGCGATCAAGATCCGATCCAGGCCGCCGCCATGCCGCACGCTGAGCAAGAAGTTACGGTGGTGGCCGTGGTAGCCACGGCACCGGTGGTCGTGGTCGTCGAGGAAGAACGGCGTCGGATGCGGGAGAGCGGCGACCGCCCGTCGGAGTCATACCCAAGCGGCGTGGCGGGATGGTGGTGGAGCGGGGCGAGGGCGGGCGACGGCGAGGCGGCTTGAGGAGTTAGCGGCATGGCGGCGGAGGGTCGGCGCGCCGGGATGCGACGAAGGCGTCCATGGAGTCGCGGCTTTTCGGTCGAACACGGCCTTGGTGGCCTCCCACGCGTCCATGGCTTTCACCGCTGCCGCCCGTCGCGACCCCCGACACCCGACCGGGCACCGGCACCTGCCGGCCGCCGCCGCCGCCATCTCCCCCTGCCTCCGGCGGGCGGCGCCCCGCGATGCAGCTCGCAAAAGCGACCACGGCCGCCGTGGTGGCGCCGGTGTTGGGCTGGACGACGGCGATGCTGATCGATGCACACACATCCTGGATCTTTGTCACGGGAGCGCCGCAGTCAAGATGCAAGATGCAGAAGAGCACGGGCGAGCATACCTCGCCTGCTCGATGGGTTGAGCGGTCGGCACCGAAGCGAGACCAACCGGGACGAGCCCAGCAAGCACGGGTTACCATGGGTCGTTTTCGGGTTGGTCGGGTTAGAACCGGACCATGAACAGGGTGAGTGCCAACTCCATACCCTACATGTAATTTAAGAACTGAGGAACATCATTGTTGTCACGTGACACTACATAATAGAGTTGTTTCTGCCCTCATATCGGTTGATATTATAGTATAATACTAGAAGATGTTTGCTCTGTACATCACGGATTACGATTAGCTTACGAGCACAAATCCAAGAACTTTTGCTTGGCCGAGACGACAGCCATATTTTTGGGCTCACTCCCAGCTGGTAGTAACAAATAAAAGTGAACGAGACACTGAGAAACGGGACAAGCTACCGAAATATTCAAACACACAAGCGTACAAACGTGTACGGAATACTCGTAGTGGCATCCCCAATCAGAGGATACCGGTACGTACAAAAGAGCTGTGTTCACCTTTGCCCCGGACTTGATCCACTCTACCAGTAACATCGAACAGGTCAAAATAATGTCGATTTTGGCACAGCTACGTACGGCTTCACATACATATATGTATAGCTAGATATAGATATACAAGTTTATACATGGATGTATTCTTGGTACGTATCCATTTGGCAACTCACCGTGAACATATATAGGCACCTGTGAGAGGTATATACTCCAGCTGTTGTCTTTTTTTAATAGTCTCTCACCCGTTTAAAATTATCGAAACAATATAATTTTTCACCTCAAGTCCGTACACACACACCTAAAAAAAAAAAAAAGATAAGCCTACTTTCCTCCAGTTCGCTGTCACTTTACGGCCATAATATATATAAAAAAAGTATACATTATTACTTCTTTGTAAGAAAAGGTGTTGCTCGATCGATGCCAAACAGCTAGCCACACACAATCAGTAGCTTGTTGATTTATATTATAGGTAAAGTACTGTGCGCATGCATGTGTGGTGTACTCCACCTGTAGAACTATAATTAGCGTTGATTATAATCATTCTGCAGGCCACGCATTCCCATGTTGAAAAAAATGGCAGGCACATCATGATCCATGCTCGTGAAGTTGAGATCCTGCTCGGATTGCAATTCGTAGCATCCAAGAGGCGATCGAGGAGAATATTTTAATCACAGAAAGGCCCTCGATCTTGTTCGTGTAAAGGTAGACTACTCTCATTATGAAGTTCGTTAAGTAGAACATATATATACTTTCTTTGACAGTCATATCTTGACACGTATCCAAGTTAATTAGAATATCGACACAATGTACAGCCCATGGCTTTCTTTTAATGCTTAATCATGGTTACGCGTAGGTACACCGACAGAAAAACAGTGTCGTTAGAAATAAAACTTGTTTCCATTTCCTCCATGTTTATACCAACCGCCAAATGAAGGCCACTTTGGAACACTTTTTTTTTTTTTGTGTGGCCTGTTCCTACGTTTTTTGATTCTGTGAAATTTCTGCACTCTAGAGTTATCACACACAATATTAGTTATCCGTATTTAAAGGAGATACTAAACACAATATGCAACGCTGGCCCAAAAAAAAATAGCATAACGACAAGTACTTAAACTAGAGATGCTGAATAGTCTCCATGTTACCACGGAAACAACAATAGTTCCATGGCAGTTGGCAGTTCCTTTTACCTAAATTATGCTTTTTGGTAGTTCACCACTCTTTTTAAACACACACACACACACACACAAAAAGAGTTTAGTTTCAAGAGAAGAAGTTTCCTTTGAGACCTTGATGAGAACTATAACTATGTAATGCATTTAAGGAGATGAAAGAGCCGTCATTATTTAATGTCTTTGTAAAGGAAACATTCCAGAGGTGATGCGGGTTAAACCTTTGTAATCATAGCTTGTTTCTTTCCAATTAACTGCAGTGCGTTGAAAAGGCCATAGAAACCTCTCTTTTTTTTTTTTGTTGCAAATATAGAAACCTGTTTTGTAATTAATTAAGAGGCTTCTTCTCTATCTAACAATTGATGTTTTAAAATATCTGATCAGTTAGTTGGCTACTACTAACTAGCACTATTCTCTAACATGAACTTCCTTGTCTAGCAAGGCTCTTGAATTGGTCCTCTTCACATAGTACATACATCAAGGTGTTTAGTATTGACAAGAACAGACTACTACTCTACTAATCCTATACAGCTGGGGGAACAGCTGTGGAGATGCTCCTCCCTAACCGTACCAAAGTCTTGCCTGCGTGGACACATTTGGACCAAATGCATTGCGTTGAACCAGCACGGGAAAACGAGGAGAGCCGGCCGGCCGGTCGGGCATCAGGCGTATATGCCGCCGGCGGCCAGCGTGCCGACGACCCCGGCGCCGCCGGCACGCACGTCTTGGACGCTACGCTAGATGGATTCCACGTCGTAACAGTACTAGTAATTACAGTAATAATTAACAAAAAAAAAACGATCGAGATGGCTGTTTGTTAATTGATGAACAAGGCGTGGTGGGCCCCGCTGAGCCGGCGCGCTAGCTGTCGATGCCGTCGTAATGCGTGACCTGGCTGACTTGTACGGAAGCCAGCGTACGGGTCCGATGAGATTCTTGTGCCTGACTGATTGCTTTTGGTTTGGTCATTAAGCTACTCCTTGTTCATGATTAGAGTAGGCTAATAAGCAAGTTAGTTGCACACATGACTGCACATCTGTGAATCTGAATATGTGGCAGCAGTATACAAGTACAAGAGCGACTTGCCCTGCTGGCAGTCCAGCAGCAGTACAATTGGACATGGCCACATGCCACATGGTCTCACTCACGAACGGACAGTTTGAGTTCATCGCCACAGGCTGGGCTGGCTGCGGCAGTACGACGAAACGCCGGCCGGCCGGCCACAGAGGATCCGTGGACGGCGACGTGGGGGAAGGTGAGGTGAGGCGAGGCACGCGGGTACAAGCGGCGGTACGGTTCCGTAGCCCCCGTAGCTAGGGGCCACACCCACAACGAGCGTCCGCGTCGCGCGCACCGCCCGCGGGCCCACCCAGATCTTCTGCGGCGACGCGTGTGGCTCCCAGTCGCAGTCCCCACCGCCCAACATCCTGTAAAAAGGCTAGTAGTAAAAGCCAGCTAGATTTTTACACGCCCGCTACGAATTAAGCCACGTATTACACGGCTGCCGGTGAGTGCTAGTTATATGTGTGCTCCTGCTTCCACCTCCACACCTTTATGTTTTTCTTTCCTTGTCATGCGGTCTTTTTCTATCTTTGATTTGATATAGATAGAAAAAAAAGGTTTATTTTACATATACAAATGGTACCGGTCCTAGTAAATGCATACTGTCAAAAGTACGGCAGACGATTTGCTAGGTCGTCGATACTGCAAAATGGACGTTTCTTGTTTAATTTGTCAACATTAAAAACTGTCAGCAGAACCTCTTGAAGCCACAGTACTCTCTAGCTACAGTACAAGTATGTCATTTGGTTTTTGAAGTAGTCCTAAAAAAAACTAGGCTGACCGACTCGTACATCCTTTTCGAAGATGTCAAGACGTACGGACCGGCGTTTCTGAGGCGTGGAATCGAGGGATCCCAATCTTGTTGGAGCCTGGAGCCACTCGTACGTACGTACTATGTGTTTGATTGGTTGTTCATCGGTTCGCGGAAGTTTCCTTACCTAGATCCTTAATTTAATAATCTTCATCAATGAATAAATGCATGGATTCTTGGTGGATGGTGAAGAAAGTCTCCATCCCATCCTTCTCGTTCGACAAATATGTTTAGTGCCAAAAAAAAAAAGCAAGGCAAGTTTTTTTTTTCTCTTTTGTTTCCTTCCTCTCCGAAGCATAGCCAATTAGAAAAACGCAAGAGAATTCGATCGAAATTAAGTTTACATAAAGGTACGTATACTAATTGTATTGATTTAATTTCAAACTTTTCAGTATGGTACGGCAGAGTTGTGAGTGCGTGTACTACGCTGACAAGTTTGGATTGTTGCAATGCTCACTGGATGACTGCTGATCGAGAGGTAGCCTGATTGAGTGCACATGCCAAAGCTGAGAATTCCACACACACACACAGGTAGGAGTACGTACAAACGCCACATGCATGTATGCAGCACTGCAGATTTGATCAAGACTAGACTACTTTTTCATGTGTGCCAAAACCTCCCCACTTTTTGATTGTTGCAACAAAGAGTGAAATGAAATAAATAAATAAGGTTTTTTGATTTGATTCTTAGCTACCTAGGGTAGCTGAGGTCTATCGTCTGATTGCACATGCCGATCAGGTTCAGAATTGCCCACACAGCTAGTACAGCAGCATCATGCAATGTTGTTGTGTAGCGACAAGAGCCAAGTGAGAGCAAACAAGATAATTACTCTAGCTTACTCCTATAAGCTTGCAGTGGGAAGGAAGGAAATTAAAATTGGGTAGGGAGGAGACGCTGTACCCCGTCCGTCCGTCACATGGCACTGGCAGCCATAGATGTTCTAGGCAAAGGTTGATCAGAGATGGCCTGTGGGCACGCACATCAATTCATCGCAGTGCAGTGCATGGAGGTGATGCTGTTGATGCCTTCTCTTCTGGTGCAAAATCCACAGTTCGTTGGCCTGCCGTTGACTTGACCCAAAAAAAAAAAAAAGTGAGACTACGGAGGGAGTACCTCCAAGCCAGTGGAAGTTGGATTATGAGATGATGTTTCTACCTAGCTAGTCAAGGTCGTCGGCCGAGATTGCCACCGATCCACACGCTGAGACATGTACGTGGCGGAACGTTAGGCTCAAATTAAGACAGTACACCCTCGGTCCCATAATAAGAGACTTTCTAGCTTCCGGCACCGGTATCAATGAGAACGGTAGATGACCAAGGCGTACCCTACGCCGGCCCGCGTTTAGTTGGCAGAAATTTCTAACTTTTTCCCAACTTTCTCTCCATCACATCACATTAAATACACCAAAAGACATATGTTTAGAGTATTAAATATAGATAAAAAAAATAACTAATTACACAGTTTAGATGTACGTTGTAGAGGCGATTCTTTTGAGAATAGTTACTCCATGGTAGGATGATATTTACCACTAACAAACGAAACGTGCTACAGTATGCTATAGAGTTGGAATAGTGTGTTTTGCTATTTTTTAGCCAACTAAACAAGGCCTGAGATTATTATTTGCTCCATCTTTTTAACTAGTACGTACTCCTACTCTGCAGTGGTGCGTCGTGCGCGCCTGCAGCACGGGCCCACGAGCTAGCTCACGCTCCTCACATGGTTGAGGTCCAGAGCTCCACGTCCACGTCTGATGATTCATCATGAATCCTGGCCTGTGGTCTTCTCCGTACCAGAGGTACTACGGAAAGTGCACGGCATGGACGGTATGGAGCTTGATGCGATCCTATAGCTAGCGGATTCAGCCAACTGCTTTATGGAGCGCGTGGCCAAAAAGGTCGATCCATCGAATCAACACGAGATAGAATTAATGGATTCCAACACAACACAAAAAATCTAGAAACCAAATGGAAAAAGATTTTTTTTTTTCTATTTGCCCCTAAAAGTATTTTTTTAAGAGAGATTTTTTTAAAAATCCCTAGAACTAAAAAAGTCTTAGGACCTTTTGAACCAAACAGTTCCTAAGCCTACCTGGCCTGCAGTACACTTCGGTTGAATGAAGTGCTCTTTCTCTTGTGGTGGCTAATTAATAAAGGGATTCAACAGTTCATCTGTTTTTTGCTTTCATCACTTGCACTTACTGTACTACTATATAAATGCAACGTAACCTTGTTAATTGCAAGGCCAACGCAAATTAGCCTTTTTTAAACCCATGATGAAGGGGGGGAATGCATGGTGATGGCACGAGCAAGAAAAGCCACCAACTAGCTAGGAAACCAAAACCTATTCCATCTTCTTTTCTCGAGCGTGATGTAGATCAAGGCACCCCAAAAGCAAAACCACCACCGGGAGCTGAGCTGATGATCCGAATATCCGATGCAATTGCATTGCAATACATGGTCCACATCTCTAGCTGCGTACGTAGCAGCCTCTGCCCTCTGGTGTGACTCTCTTTGCCTCGCAAATGCTAGCCGAGGCAGATAGCACAAGCTAGCTAGGAGCTAGGGGTAGTAGGACGTGAATCACACCACTAAATTTTTTTTTTTTTTTTTCAAAAAAAGAAATGGACTTTCATTCAAAAAGAAAACAAATGGAAAAGAGGAAGAGGTCTTTTATTCAATCAATTCAAAATCATAAAGGCAGGACGTACGGTGCCGGACAAGATAATGCACCTTTCATGGCATCTCTTTTTTAATTTGTTTCTCCATCCGACGACTAAGATCCTGGGTTTAGCTAATGATCTCCAATCCATGGACATCTCCGATCGCCACAGGTCGAGTCAGTCCTTATGAGCCAAATCAAAAAGCCCGCCAGCCCCCTTGCTTCCGCTGACCATCTCACCAGTTGACGGGTTAAAGACGTAGCATCAATAAAACAAAGTGCACATTTGAGTCTTCTTCTATTTTTTGGTTTCACAGAAAATATTTACATTTAAATTGGTAAGTAGTTACGATTGTAGATCGACTTGAACCAGTGGCGGAGCCAAGAAACTTTCGTGATTAGGGCCGATATTATAAACCACCAACACCGGATCACATTCTAATAGATAAAAGTAGGGGCATGTGCATTTTTACCCATGGTTTCATGTCCATATGTGATTTTGCCCTCGTTTTTCTTGCCTTTGTGATTTTACCCTGTTTTTTTTGAAACAAGCAAAGGTTTTACCCCTGATCTAGTAACGACCTCTAATGGTGTTAACTTTTGGACGAATGGACAACTTTACCCATGCATTTTTTGCCCCTATTTTACAATGTTCTTTGTGTTTTGCCCCCTCTTTTTGGACAACTATATGTCATTTTTGCACAAAATTTCGATAACATTTCGATAGCATTTTAAATAACAATCCACATAAACATAATTTAATATCACACAAATAGAATATATAAATAATCCAAATCCATGCATTGGGGAGAAACGTCGCGCCATGATCGGCTGCTGCCGGGCACCACGCCCCTAGGAGAAGCGTCGCCGGCCCCCGGGAGAAGCGTCGCCGACCCTCGGGAGGGGCATCGTCGGGCCTAGGAGGGCGCCGCCGCCCCTCGGGATGGCCGCCGTCGGTCGTTGTAGGGGCACCGCCCGGACGCCTAGACGTCGCGGGGAGGAGAGGAGAAGGAAGGGCCGGTGCAGGGGAGAGGAGAAGGAAGGGCCGACGCTAGGGGGAGAGGAGAACCGGCCGCCGGCAGGGCCTGGAACCCCACCCACGGTCCGAGCGCGTGCGGCGTAGCGGTCGCGGTCCACGGGCGATGTCGGGAAGAGAAACAGCGCGGAGAAATTTGGCGTGAGAAATGTATAAGGGTATGAGTGTCTTTTTGCCCTCCGGTGTTTTCTTTTTTTTTTTTTTGGGGGTCTTTTAATCCATTTATTGCGCACGGTGTTACAACGGAGGGCAACGGAAGCTTCGTTTCTAAAAAACGAGGGTAAAAACGTAAAAGTTAAAAAAGGAGAGACAAAATCACATTTAGAGTCTAGAATAGGGACAAAAACACTAAAACCCCATAAAATTCATGGTAGTATATAAACTTAGCTACAAAAATGAAGGGATTACTCTAATTTTTTTTTTTTTTCCACGCCTAGGGCCACGGCCATAGTGGCCCTAGCCTTATATCCGCCACTGACTTGAACATACACTAATTAGATTGGGGTCACATGTGCCACAATTAGATTATAATAACATAACATGGCAATTTAAACCAGGCCCCGTTTGGATTTAATTATTTGGGTTGTATGCATGTAAAAAGCTATAAGGGCAGCGCTAGCTACGTAGTGTGCTGATATGGAGATGAGAGACAAAAACAAAGACTATTTTATATTATTGAACCCACATGCCTCTGACATGTTTTTGGGCTACGTGATGTTATTTTTTTTAGCTAGTGACTACTCTCTCTTATATATTTTTCTTATCATGTCACATCTAGCTAGCCAAATAGTTAACTATTACGGACCCCCTTAAATCGTCACATGTTTGAAAAATACTCCCACGGTAGTTGAACAACGAGGCTCCTAATAACTCCAGGAGGCAATGGCCAATGGGGGTGGTTGCATGTTTCCGGCAATGGCGTCTATGGGCCCACGACAAAGTTTGGCAGACGATTTGGTACCTGGGGTCGTACATCGATCCTGCAATAATCAAACATCCTTTTCCAAGACGTCAAGACGTACGAACGGACCAGCGTTTCTGATGAATGAAGAACACGTCGTGGATTCCCCATCTTGTTGGAGGCAGCCAGGGAGCCACTCGTTGATCCATCTATCTGTTTGGTTGTTGATCGCCGGTTCGCCGAGAAGTTTCCTTACCTAGATCCTTACTATAATCTTCAATTTGAATGCATGGGTGGATGGTGAACAAAAAGTCCACCGTACGTACCTTTCGTGCGCAACAAAGATGTACGAGAGTCCTAGGAGTACATTACCTTGAAGAATATCTCCTTGAAGAATACGTACTACTAAAATCCTCAAGCAATCTAATGAAATAGGCCAGATTAATTATATTGTGTTGATCAAGACTGAGCGCAGCTTAAACTGCATCATCATCATATCTCTGGACTGGATTCGCAAGCAAGCATGCTAGCTCGATCGGTAGAGTTGTCACTGTCTGTGAGTGCGTAGATAAGTTTGGATTGTTGCAACAAAGAGTGCAAAGGCTTCTTTACGCCAGTGTGCTGATTGGTAATCTCGAGAGGCTGAGTGCACATGCCAACGTTGAGAATTGCACACACACGCAGCTACGTACAAACGCCACCACATGCTGCTGCACTGCAGATTGATGGAGACTATACTACGGTTTCATGTTTGCCAAAACCGGCCTCCTCTCCCTGCTTTTTGATTGTTGCAACAAAGAGTGAAACAAACAAAAGGCCTTTTTCCATTCCAACAATTTTTTTTTTCTCTCTCTCTCAAAATGAAATGCTATAAAAATTTGATTAAGATAGGAATCAATGCATTGGGTATGATTACATTGCACATGCCAAGGTTCAGAAGAATTGCCCACACAGCTAGTACGATGATGCAATGTTGCTGTGGAGCCTACTGTAGAGGCAGCAGCCAAGTTAGACCAAACAAGATACTTACTCCTAGCTACCATGATGTAATAGTATGATGGCAATGAGGGAAGGAAAATTGGGTAGGGAGACGCTAGCTGTACCGGTCACATGGCAGTGGCAGGCATACATGTTCTTGGCAAGCCGTAGCCCATGGGCACGCACATCAATTCATTGCATTGCAGTGGAGGTGGGTGATGCCTTCTCTTCTGACTTCTGGTGCATGCAAAATGCAGTTGGCCTTCCGCAGACTTGACAAAATGGTCATGCATGGATAAATCAATATAATGCATGCAAACTCAAGCTAAGCACTGTTTTCGTTGTTTACTTTTTTAAAAAAAAAATGTAAGGAAGATGGCAAAATGAGAACACATACACATGCATGTGTAATGCTTTGGATCTTCAAGTCAAGATATATACTTAGTGCTTATACTAGACTAGTACTAGTAAAAGATATATATGTAGCTAGCTAGCTAGAAAAGATTGATAATTCCTCCATCTCAAATCGTAGGTTATTTCTTAGAATCATAGAGAGTCAAAACATCTAAAGTTTTACTGAATTTATGAGATAAAATATTTAAATTTATGGTCATCTTAACTAAGTATTATTGGATTTCTCATTAATTATATTTTCATACTAGACTTTAATTTTATAAAATCTTTGTAATTTTCTCTATAATTTCGATCAAAACTTTAAAGGCTTTGACTATTCAAAAATTTTAGAATGACTTATAGTGGAGGGAGCATGTATTTAGCTATAAAAGTCTTGTATGCAACTTGGAATACGTTGAGAGAGAAGTAGATCCAGAGAATAAACAATAAATATGGCTACAAAAAATAAGTGAGACTATTCAGCATGGTTTGAAACCAGCCGAGAGGGACAACAAGCATATGCTTGGCTGAGACTAGTACCTCCAATCCAAGCTAGTGTCACTATAGTACGTACCACCAAAGCTAGTGGAATGGAAGTTGGATTACGAGGCTACGATGATGTTTCTAGTCAAAGTCGTCGTCCGAAGATTGCCACCACCGACATGCTGAGATCGACACATGTATATATGACAGAAACGTTAGGCTCACTCAAATTAAGACAGCACGCACTACATACAATTGTTTGGAACAAAATTTTCCTCCGAATCCTCGGTTTCAAAGCTCTAGAACTCGTACTAGTAAGTTTAGTATTGAACACTACTCCCACCGTTCTAAATTATAATTCATTTGGCTTTTTCAAGCTCAAGTTTGATCACTCATGTTATTCAAAAAAATTTATGTAAACATTGTAAAATTTAAGTCATTACCTTTTGTTAATAAAGCATTCCACAACAAAAGAGGTGATATTTCACATAATTTTTTTGAATAAAGCGAGTGGTCAAACTTGGGTTGAAAAAGTCAAACAAACTATAATTTAGAACGGATTTAGTGGTATACTACTTGTATGGTTTAGATTGAATCGTGTGCGCGCATAGAATTCAACGGGAAGCTAGTCCAAACAACACCGATTTGCTCAGGAGGACTTCTATTTTGCTATAGGCGGCGATGACTCCCAGGACGACTTTATTCCTTGTATGGAGGGAGTAACTCTTTTTTTAGAATAAACAAGATCTTATATTGCATCACTTCACTCTTGCATATGCGCCTAATCAGGCAATGCAGTGGGAAGGGGTAGGCATGGATGTTCTAGGCAAGGTTGGTCAGAGATGGATGTGGTGATGGGCACGCACAACAATTCATTGCATTGCAGTAGAGGTGATGCTGCTGATGCCATCTCTTTGACTTCTAGTGCATGCAAAATGCAGTTGGCCTTCCGTACACTTGACAAAATGGCCATGCTGAGATGAATCAATATAATGCATGCAAAGCTAATTAAGAAGTGTTTTCCTTGTCTATTTTTTTAAAAAAACAATGTAAGGAAGATGGCAAAATGTGAACCCACACACACATGCATGCATGTTTAATGCTTTGGATCTTAAAGTCAAGATATATTAGTGGTCAAAGATTCTTTAAGTAACTTACAATTTGAAATGGAGGGAGCACGTAGTTAGGTAGAAAGTCATGCCACTTGGAGTTGAGAGAGCAGTACCTAGATCGAGAATAAACCATAAATTAGTGGCTACAAAAAAGATCGAGAATAAACCATAAATTAGTGGCTACAAAAATAAGTGAGACTAGTCAGCATGGTTTAAAACAAAGCTTATGGCTGGCGACACTAGTACCTCCAATCCAAGCTAGTGGAAGTTGGATTACGATCGAGGCTACGATGATGATGTCTCTAGTCAAGGTTGTACGTGGATCGTCCGAGATTAACTAACACCGCCGACACGCTGAGATCGACACATTAATTTGCTTCGAAGAAATTAAATTTCCTCGGAATTGATCATCAATTTCAAAGCTCTAGAACACTAGTAGTAGTAGTAGCTACAGTACTTGCATGGTTTAGATTGAATCGTGTGCACATAGAATTCAACGCGGAGTACTCCTAACGTAGTAAAAGGCTGGGCCGTACAGTAAGTATGCTTTGGTTAATTGTGGTTGAGCCTGTCTCGTGCATCTCCATCATATAGTATCGATCGACGTATCCCTGCAGAGAAAACAAGGCTGCCTGAAGATCGATCGATGGCATTTGATTTGACTTTGCTAGCGGCACAAGTTGTTGTCGGAAAAAGAAATTTGGATTCAGCGTCGTCGGTAAATAATCCTAATTAACATGTGGCTGCTGTAAATTTCAACTTTTTCATCGACGGCGCTCCCTGAAACATCCAGCAACCCTCACGCTCCAACTACACTTTGAAATCGCCGTGTTCGTGAACCAGTGAGCTCGATCAATGAGGCCAGATATTTCTTCCTCGATCTCTCTCTTCTCTACCCCATACAAGTAAAAAATTCTCGACCTTGTAAAACGATTATATATTACATAAAAAACGAAGTTTGAAAAAGGATCGGCCCACACCCCCCACACCGGGTCCCACGTTCACACACGCCGCCGTACTACACGCGTGGATTTTTTTTTTTTTTTTTTAATTAATGTGGTAATCGAGATCACCTGACAGGTAATTAGTTAATCAATCAGGGAGTAGTTAGTCGCTTGTTAATTCATCCATCGGTCACTGCCTCCCATGTTCAGTCGCCACCGTTGAATTTCAAACATTAAAGAACACCGTCCATAGTCGATCAGAAGGCGCACAGCACCGGACATGGTTCGTGGTGGGCCAACGGGGTGACGTGGCGCCGCGTGCGGTGGGTGGCCGGTCGCAGTCAATGCGTCCCCGGCTGTCCGTACGAGTGCAGCTACGGAACCGCACGGAAGATGTACGGCCGTGCAACTTGAGTGCAACTAGTTGGGGAGGGCCATAGGAGACACCAACCACCGTCGACGACACTGGAGCGTCTGGACTAGTAGGCGCATTTAACTTGGGAGCCCTACTTCAACCTCTCCATCTCAGCTCGCTCGTAACAAAAATACCCATCCAAAAAGAGATTACTTGCTACGATCGTGTAGATTTTTTTTAAGAACTAGTAGGTCACTTCGGTCACGCTCTATTTTTTTTAGGGTACGGTAGTGGACTAGTGGTCTATTTAGGTGGCTACCAAATTGTCCCGGCCGCTTCCACGATGATGATCTAAACTACACAATCAGACTACGATATAGAAATGGCAAGGTGCAAAGCATGCACCACTTTTTTAAAAAGTTAATAAACTAGTAAAGTAAATAGAGTTCTCGTAAAGATGGAATATGATGAGACCACTTTAATTATGGTTCCAAATAAAAGTAGCTCCGAGTCATTGTCATCACGGAGCTTAATTTTCCCGCGCGAGGTACGTGGTGATCTCCGTATACGTGCAAGCAACAAGAAAAGGCCCAACTCTGAAAGTTAGAAACCACACACTCACTATCTCTCTCTCTCACACACACACAGGGAACCCAACATTTTTCCGTTTGTTATAGCTCTTATGTCTATGTTAAAGACATTGTGTTCTTTCTTCTTCGAGCTTTGTAATAATTGGGCGTAATACATCCATAGATGTAGGCCGGATTGTATTATCCTTTATCTAAAAACACAGGGAACCCAAACCTTTCTTTAATTAACCTCTCTCGAGGCAAGCAAAGACACCTTAATTAACAAAACCACGGAATCCAAAGCACACACAGACAGTCACAAGGCACTGGTGCGCCAGCGCCATGCACGCCTGCACCGGCCCACTAGCAGCTCCTGTAGCTAGCTCACGCTCAAATGGGTGGTCCACAGCTCCACTTGATGAACCTGCTGCCATGTGCGGTGGTCTTTTCCGTACCAGAGGTACTACGGAAAGTGCACGGAAGAGGCGAGGTGTACGGCATGGACATGGATCCAGCTTCGGTGGGTGGGTGCTCCATTAATTTGGCCTTTGATGCGATGCGATCCCTCGAATGGGGATGTGAGTGGATGGGGGATTCATGGAGCTTGCAGGAGCGTGGACCAAAAAATCTGTCGGTTTTTTTTTTTTTTTTTTTGCGAAAAATATCCCTCGAATCAAAATAAAGCTGTTCATTCGCTCTGTAACTCCTCTGTAAATTGCATTGAAACATTTGAAGCAATGTTAGTCGTCCCTTGCAAAAAAAAAAACTAGGCATGTCGTTGTCGACGACCCTCAACTTTGGCTAGGCTACGGAGTAGCTAGGAAACCAAAACCTAATCGATCTTCTCATGCATACTACTCCCTCCGTCCCGGTTTACTAGTCGTTTTTAGAGTAGTATTCCGATTAATCAGATTCACTTCATCCGGCTGCGTATATGGACTGCTCCTTTGTCCCGGGTTCATAAGTCAAAGCGCACCATGTCGAAGCTATAGCGGCAGCAATAAAGGGACAGAGGGAGTATATGATGATGTAAGATGCAAACTAAAGAAGCATGGAAAGCAAAACCACCACCGGGAGGGAGCTCAGCTGATCCGACGCAACTGCATTTCATGGTCCACATCTCTAGGTGCGTAGCAGCCTCTGGTGTATAGGTGTCTCTCAATCTCGCTTTGCCTCACAAATGCTAGCCGAGGCAGACAGCACAAGCTAGGATGTGAATCATGCGCTCCACAAAAAGATTTTTAAAAATGGCCCTTGTTGAGAAAGAGAAAACATGTGGGTAAAAAATGGAAAAGAAGCAGAGATCGATCCTGCTTTCGTTCGTTCAATCAAAAAGAATAAGTAAAGCCAAAGCTCGGAAAGCTGTGGTGTCCAATGGCAACAAAAAGGAGGAAGAAGATGAGATGGCCAGAAAGACAGTCAGGAAATGCAGCAAAAAAAAAAAAAGTGTTTTGGTGTGACGAGACGACGACGCCGATGGGGGTGGTCGGCAAAGTTTGGTGAGAAATTCGCATGGCAGCTCTCCCTTTCACTTGTACGGAGAATCTTATCTGCTCCATAACCTTTGTTTTCGTGCGCCGTTGGCCTTGACTAATTATATTACTCCCTCCGTTCTAAATTGTAGTTCATTTTTTGACTTTTCTAGATCCATTTGTTTTGTTATGTATCTAGACATAGTGTATAACTAGGTGCATAACAAAATCAATGTATCTAGAAAAGCCAAAGTGAACTACAATTTGGAACGGATGGAGTATTAATTAATTAATTAATGCGATAACAAAAGTTTGTGGCAGCACTTGATTTCAGGAGCTGTTTCAGCGGCACCGGGCCGGGCCGTACTAAGCTAAGCATAGTAGACTAGTAGTGTACTGTTGAAGCTGATCCAAAACTCCCTCAAGTCTTGTTGCTCACCTGTTCATGAGAGAGGCCAAAATATACAAACACAATCCTGGCATTAAGGAAGGCCTTCACTGCTGGATTACCTAAAATAAATTGCTAGTACAAGCTAATTAAAAAAAGCTCTAGTTGATTGAAACAAACCAGCTCTTTAGTCTACCTAATGATATCCATTTTCGATGTACCCAACCAACCGCCTAGCTTATAAAAAAGCAAAAGGCAGAACAAACTAATTAAATGTACAGTTTCGCATTGGGTTCCAATTGGAGCAACTGATGGATCCAAGGCCACCGTTCATTTCCATGTGGAAGCTGGTCTACCAGTACTGTAGCATTCCAAATTAAGCAGATTACGAAGCACACAGATAAGCTGGATCTTTATTTTATTGCTGCACCTGTCTGAAAGACTGAAACAGACTCACACCACAGTCAGGTTTGGGACGTGCTAAGTTTCGCCTGGGCCCAAGAGCCTGCCTTGTGGAAGTCGGGGGCCGGGCCGGTTCTGGCCTTCTGGGCTGCCAACTTTTTGTCCTGTTGGGCCCGGGGCGAATTAAAAAGCTGCTGCTCATTTGTAACCCGTTTCTCTTCTGTTCACGTCTTCGTCAAATGCGTCAGTTCACCATATCCTTAGATTTTCCACTGATGTAAGTAAAAAAATAGTTACATATGGATGCATTCAAAAAAGAAACAAAATCACATAAAAGCTCACCCTATAGGTAAGCAAAATATGGGCCAGGCAAAGGTTAAAAAAAAGAGATATTCAAGCCCAATAATACGTGCTTAGGCAAGTCAGGCTGGCCTGGTTTTTCGTTGGGCCATGAATAGCACCACCACACCTACCAGGCTTGGATCTAGATGGGCTGGACCAGATTGCTCATGTTTACTCACCCCTACCAAAAAATGCTATACTCGCAATCCTATAAAAAAATATGCGATACTCGCTCTGTTTATTCTTGCAAAATGTAATTAGGATTTTCAAAAAAAAAAAAAAAAATACAAAAGTATTTAGAAACATATTTGACCATCACATTAGTTAGCTTACAGCGTATTATTAATTGTTATAAGAAAAACTATGTCCCGCTAAAGATTTGTAATACAAAGATTATTGATATAATAACTCTGTTCGCTAAGTGTGTGTATATTCGACTAATTGGTATCTAGGATTTGCGATGAAATCCTATTTTTTTCCGAAGTCGGGTAGGCCTTATATAAATATACAATAATTGGAGGGAATGCATGTTTTGACTAGGTAGCAAACTTCAAAAACAAAGTGTACATCTTTGCTGAGGGATGAGATCACTCACCCTCAAGGGCTCGATAAGTTGAGGTGGAAGACAGAGCAATGTATATCGAAAATGGCCTATATCTTAGCGCACGGTCTATTATAATACATTCACAGGTTAGCCACATCATTTAATTGTTACAGTGCTATAAGTAAGGCCCTCTTTGGCAAAAGAAGCTGAGGCTCCGGCTCCCGCACGTAGGCGGCAAGCTGTTGCGGCGAAGGAGGAGCCGGAGAAGCCACGAAATCGTAGCTTCTTCGGCTCCGATGAAAAGTAAATGTCGAGTGAGAGAAGCGGGAGTGGGGAGATAAAAACAGCTCCGATGAACAGTCTTGCTTCTGATCTTTGTTGTCGGATGAGCGAGTAGTGGCAGGAGGAGGAGGAGGGCCGGAGCCGGTGCTCCTTTTGCCAAAGAGGGCCTAAATATGACATATATATATATATATGAAATATAAACCCTTGCAATTCTATACAATCCTTTGCTTATTATCTCCCACATAAGAAGATCGATCGAACGTGAGATTGAAACAAACCCGTGTGACGTCTTAGTGGATGTTTCACTATGTTATATTTTGTTGGTAAACATGATGGATTAGCTAATGAAACCCTGATTCATTCTTTTTCTTTTTCCTCATATAAATAAATAAATAAATATTCAGTCAACTAAACAAATTTGCTGATGGATTACAGTTTCAAAATGAGAACGAAATCGTGCGAAACTCCACTGAAACTGATCCGGTGTCTCGCGTGTACGTGCGCTCGGCTCTCTGGCTTCTTTTGCCTTCTTTGTGGAACGGAAGCTAGCTGATCCTCTGTGCTGTCAGCACCT